>JBBMJY010000018.1:18929314-18946528 GCA_037833715.1 Toxotes lorentzi
TATTTGGACTTTTCTCTATTCTTTTCTTTCCTCTTCAATTACTTATTACCTAAGCAATTACTTAAATGAAACCAAAATAGAAGTTTAGGGTAAATGTAGACAAAGTAATAGAGTAGGAGTAAAAAATGTAAAGTAAAGAAACATAAAAATCAAATAAGTAAAGCACAAGTAACTCAAAACTGTACTGAAGTACAATGCTTAAGTAAATGGACGTAGATGCTATTAACCACTGGCAGGTTATTCAATCTGCTTCAGTCAGATTCAGCCACTCAAACAGAGTATTTAGCTCCTTTCCATCCTGCCATAGCAGCCAATGATTACCACACATCTCTGAAGAAAGACCTGAAGGTCTGAGTGTTCTTTTGGTGGAACTGACAGTAAACCAGATTATGCTCTGACTCCAACACTTTGGCAGCACACTGACATTCCCTTTCATCTGCATTGGCAATAATAAAGAGAATTTTTCCCCCAATTTCTTTCTTTTCTTGGCATTGTATAGCTGTCCCTTGCAAATTGTGCCAGTAACTGTGAATGTTTAAAATGTAAATCTATGCATTAATCATGACTGAGAAATCTTAACAATTCAGGCAGTCACTGTATAAAAGTTGCTGTTCCTATTTCAGATGGTGCAAAACAAAACAAAAAAAAAAGCAGAGCAGCTTTCCAAATCTTAAAAACACCCACCAGAAATAACAGCAGAGGGGTAGCTCACTCTCTGCTGGAGGCATGCTGCGATCTGACTCTGCAGCAAAGCTTCTGTGGGAGTTTCACCAAGGTTTGGGGTGGAGTGCAGGCACTGACAGTGCAGTTTTACACAAGCTTTTAAAAATCTGTTGACTCCGATACATCACTGAAAAAGTGAAGGATGGGTAAATGCTAAAACACAGTGATGAGTGAGATGAAAGAAAGAATGCCTGTGTGTTCCCCACCCTTACCAATGAACTCTTTTAGTTCCCTCAAGCAAGGCAGTTAACTCCCAGCTGCTCCAAAAAGCCGCATCTCCTGCAACACTCATTACCTCAGCTATTCCTGCAAGCCAGAGCTGCACCTAAAAATGTGTTTGCAGTCAAGTGCCTGAAATAAGATCCAAAATTTAGCTCTTTATGCATAAATCTGGTCTTTTTAACCACTGCATGGGAGCCATTGCAAGAGCGTAAACAGGTGCACTTGGAGCAAGTAATGAACAGTTCAACAAGACAATAAGCTTTAACATCAAAATCTCCCAGGAACAAGTCAAGAGAAACCACTCTATTTAAAACAGATGAAATCATTATTACATTAATTTAGACTGAATAGTGGTTTATGCAGAAACGTGTTATCACTAAATTTGTTAGGGAATCCTCTCCCTTATTAGTAAATTCTTCTTTGAACACACACAGAAAGCTAAGAGCGCTCTCTAGTGGCTAATTTATGCAATTACACAAAAAGAAATATTGGTACTAATGATAATCATGCTGCTGAAAGTTTAACAAAAGCACAAATATTTTTGTTGCCAATTCTTGTTGTTCCATTGCGTCTACTTGCTTTCACTGTTTGTGTGTCTCCATGTCTTTAGGGACATTTTTGAATGACTCTTCTGTAGTGCATGCAGTTTGACACAGAGGGGCGCTGATGTGGTATTATGCTATTGTCCCTCTACACCTGATCAACAGAGTGGCACTGAGAGTAGTAATACCCTCTGTTGTAGTTTCTACTTGCCTCAGCAACAACTGAGCAACAGCTTTTATAGGTTGCTGAATAAGAGAGAAGAAGGTGGCACTGCAGCACTGCTTTATACTGCACCATGCAGACTTAAGACACATACAGAATACAGTGAATGCTTAAAAAAAAAAGATTCAAAAAGATGAGCAGCCCTTTTCAGTGCACACACTGAGGAGGTCATCAGTTATACAGCAACTCATGTCGAATGAATTACACACCAACCCTAAAGAGGGACATGTGGAGAGAAGCAAACAATCTAGTGAATTAACATTTTATGCTGTCACACAGAAGTGCAGGCATGTGTTTGTGTTTCTGTGTGCGTGTACTCATGCTGCTCTTCTGGTGTACACAAATTGCCATTTTAAAATGTGTGGTCTTTCTCTCAGGCATTTATTTTTCTTGCAGCAGCTGCACTGAGCAGTTATGAATGGTATAATAGCTTTGTATTCAAATTAAATGGCCTAAAACGTGTAAAAACTTTGTTTGGTGCTCGGCATTTGGCAATAAACGTTTTCCTTACATTACTCTAATTGCTTGCTAAATATAGAGATACATTTACCAAAAGTAATGTGTTTATCCCTGCGAAAATTGAGTCCATGGGAATATAGGAAAAGAAGGCTGGTGCACTGTCACAATTATGCATATTCTACAGCAAAAACTGAACAGGTTTTATATCTATTTTATCATTTGATTTTATGGTAGGTATGTTTGAAAGGAATGAGCTTGAGTTATGCACTCTCCAAAATGAGTTATTGCTCTGATCACACTTTAAAATTATTATTATTATTATTATTATTTGTTGTTGTTCTTCTTCTTCTTCTTTTAGTTATGTAATTTGTCATCATCATCATCTTCTTTTTTTTTAAGCTTTCCTGTCTCACGTCATTTAATTCCCCGATCTAACATCATCACATCACATGCTGCTGAGCTCACGTCCCACCACTGATACTCTGTTGCCCAGTTCCAATCAGGGTTAATCCCAAAGCAGGATATTGCTGTGAATGAGGGAGAGGTGGTTAAATATAGCAAGCGTTTTTAGCCCTATTTGAATAGTGTCCATTGTCTGCGTATTTATGTAATAGCCCACTCATGTTAAATCTCTTCTTTGTAAACTAATAGCAGAAAAAAATCCACAAACTTAGGAAATAAAGGCTGTGCTAGGCTGTGACAGAATACCTCTGGATTAATTAAATGGCATACATGCACCTGAACTTTAACCTGTACTGCCAATACAAACAGGGTCTGATCAATTTATTTAATTAAACCATTTATTATATCGCATGGGATTTCATGCTTGGTGACATTTGTGCAATGTGCATGTAATTATGTGCAGTGTTAATGGTTGTCATACTGACTGGATATACATGGTAGATAAAAATACTACAAGTCTATTTACAGCAATAAACAGGAGCCTTGGCAAATACATTAACAGGAGACTCCATCATAGACGACATAAGCAGGACAGGTTTCACGTGCCGTTGTGACATGAGACAGAATGAGCAAGACGCAGATGTCTGGCCCTTTTCCCAGGTCTACTATAGTAAAGCAGCTGAGGGCCTTAAGGAACTTAGCAATCCAGCTTAATACACACATGTCAGTATGTAAGCCAACAAAAAACCTAAGTATCAACATTTCTTTCTGATCAGTGGAAATGAGCCGTTGTTTTTGTGTTTCTATCTGACTTGAACCAGGTATCAACAACAAGACTGTGAAATTGCTCAGTGGAGGAAATGTGGCTGTCTTAAAGGAAGCTAACCTCAACACAGATAAGGTTCCTCACTGCAGATAGAGTTTCAATCAGTCATCACGCGTGCATGAGCAGACACTCCCATGTGCAGGTGCAAGTATGCACGCAGGTGCCAAAGACATTCAAACACACGTCTACAAACTCATGTAAAAGGGGTTGGAGTTTTGACATGAAAATGAGATCCTACACATCCCAGTAGTATGACACCTTGTACCTGTAGAGCAGGCCTGGGAACAAACAAATGTGACACATGTTTTGCATTTGGTTTTGCATTTTTAAATAATTCACATGCAGCCAGTTAAAGTCTGTTGTACAGTTGCTGTCCACGGAAAAACTGTCTCCATATTTGATTATTTTATGTTTTCAGATAAACTAGAGGTTTAAATGTTCAGTGGTGGGTTCAGACAGATGTCCTATGTCCAAGGCTAAAATATCTTTAAACAGGACTAAAACTACAGCTATAGCTTTAATTTAGACAGACCAGTGCTTTGAGCTAAATGCTAACAAGGCTAACATGCTGATGTTTAGCAGTTGTAATATTTACCTTGCTCACCATCTTTGTTTTAGCATGTTAACATGCCAATATTTGCTCTTTTGCATTAACCACAAAGTACATCTGAGGCTTATGTGGACAAATTAAAATCTTGACCCAGTGGTAGTGCCAGATGGTATTTCAGAGAATCAAAATTACTGCTAGTCATCGCAAGGTGGACAAAATATCTAAACCAATTTTAATGTTACTTAAAATGATTTCAGTCTGGACTGAAGTGGTGGAAGTTCAGACAGACATCCCTAGAGCCACTATCTTATCTTCATACATAATCATACATAATCTTGTGACTCTTCACATGAATTGTGCTCATGTTGCCCTTTTAACAGTCACAATTTCAGGTAGTGCTGTATTATTGTGTCCATGAATGCCTTTCAGCAGGGGATGCAATCATCTACAGGCATATTCTCAGTCTCCATAGAAACGCAGAGCAGCCATAGGTAGGAGGAGTGGGCCAACCAAGCCAGAGTGTGGGGAGGTGGGGTGAGGGGGGTCATGTCCAGGAGGTGTGGCCTAGCCCCTGAGATAAAACAATGGCAGGAAGAGTGGGCTGCTTTACTGGCCCTCTGTGCTCTCTTTTGCTGTCTCTTTCTGTCTATGTCTATGTATTTTCCCTCTCTCTCTCTCTCTCTCTCTCTCTCCCACACACAGACACACACACACACTAATACAAACACATACCCACACACACAGCCCTGGAATGAACCGGACTGTCTGCAAGAAAGCTGAGAGGACAATGAAAATAAAAACAGGATGCCAGAGAGAATTTATCTGTCCAGGAGGAATGATCTTTGTTCCTAAAAGCTGCAACTAGACAAAATGCAAGGGCGGAATGAATGAGTCAGACTGGGTTTACAGTATGTTAGGAAAGGAATATCTACAAATAAATCACACTTGCTGCGTTACTGCGTCTACTGTGAGCAATTTATTTTTCAGAGAGATATGAGAGCTGTGAGAAGGCAGAAGAGAACATGATAGGTTGAATTAGTGTGTAATAGATACACAGAGATTACAGGCACACCACATATTAACATGGAGATTAAATTTCTGTCAGTCATTTGAAAATTCAATTTAATAAACCCATACAAAGCCAAATCCAACCATAATAAAACAATTACTAAGAGTCTACAGTTGTGCTGTGACCTATGAGAGATCCTGAGATATTTTACAGGATAAGTGAAACCTTAGTCCTGCAGGTGACAGTACAGGAAAAGTCAGGGGATCAAAATCATTAGGATCCATCCTCTGGGGACCATAAGTGTCTGTACAAAATTTCATTTCAATCCCTCCAGTGGGTGTCGAGATATTTTAGTCTGGGCTAAAGTGATGGAGATTGCCATCGACAGAGTGATGCTGCCAGCGTGGCTCAGAAAATAAACAATAATGCTGCATTTTTACACAACTGTGTGCATGTTTAATGAAGCAGTCGTCTAATGAGTCAGCTGGGGCTAAAAGTGTTGATAAATTCACAAATGTGAGATTGAAGGTTTATTATTGACCCTGGAAGTAGCAGTCTGACAAAAAACAAACAAAAACATATGTTGCAACTCTTGATGCTCATAAAATTATTTTATCAAAAATCTATAGAAAGTGTTTGTTGCCATTTGATATTCTTTCTTTGAAACAAGAAGAATTTTAGACCTAAGAAGAACTAACTTTCATCAGGGATACAGTAGTCAGGGAAACAGTGGGGGAGGGCATCAGAAAAAACCTGGAAATTGTTTTTTTTATCAGCACTTTTAACATTTTTAATTATCAGCATTATAAATAAAGCATTACTGCTGAATGAATAACCTGACAGACTGTTTCTCAGTGCAGATGCCAGAGTAAAATGACTTTCCACCTTTGTCTCATGATGAAGACTTTAATGTTGTAAAACAGACTCTCTATTTGTTCAGGCGTTACAATGGTTGTATTAAAAGAGGAATTGAGCCAGATTTGTGCCACACCACAGATTCATTTTGTAAGTCTGTCTAGAAAACTGTATTCCCATTATCACAATGCAGCAACAATGATAGATACTTCCATCTGCACAGTCCAATGCAATTGTCAATTTTGTAATTTTGCAGATAGGCATAAAGTGTCTGTTACTTTTAAGTGCTGTCTGTATCTTTAGAGCCATGAACTGACTGGTGTTGTGGTAACATGTTGTGTGACGTTGTGGTACCACAGTTCGTCATTGTTGTTGTGGGGCCCCGGCGTGGTGACGTCAGCCGCAAGGTGAGAAGGATAACGTGGACGGTTAACGGAGGAGAGCAACCTCCGCTCATCCAGGCGATAGCTTCTCTCCTGCCATCTGTTTGTTGTCACCGTTCACAGCAAGACTCACCACTGTTGTTGAACTACATGGAAAAATCCTCTGTTAGCGTACAGTCGCGCCTTCGCACGCCGGGACTGTCGACGGTGTTTTCTCAGGTAACAAAAAAAAAGGACTCAGTTAGGGGATCTCTTTGTTTTCAGTGAGCTAGCTTACCCTTTGAACAATTTGTTAAAACCGGCGAATTCTCCGGTTAAAAGCGCTGCTGTTATTTTGCACCACATGTTCTGTGTATCAGTAGTATATACACAAAATAATGGAATTTTATTGAGCAATTTCTCCGTTTGGCTTTGTGTTTCTCTTCTCCGGTCGGGAAGCGTTTCTGGTTGCTAGGGTACCAGGACATGTTGCTATGGGCGTTTGTTTTTTCTGCCTGCATGAGCAGCTGCAGCACGGAGCTGCCTGCTGGATATTACACCGGATTTATTTTACAGCAAGTGTTTACTAAGATTTCACTGCAGTTTATAATGCATGATGACTTGTTTTAACATTCCCCACTCTGCGGCCCGACCAGTGCTGAACTGTTTCACACTCATAACGACACTGATAGCTTATTTAAGAGAAAAATAGTCTTGATAAGGAGCCTTTAAATTTGGATGTTAACAATTTGTGAACAAGAAACGTAGTTACTGAGCTAGCCTCCAGTTCACCCCCCGTGTACTGTCATACAGTGGGTTAAGATAAGCATCAGTAATAAGTGTTTTTACACTTTCATCTTAGTTTCTCTTCTTGAGAAATTGAAAAAAAGAAAACAATGCCTGTAGAACTTTACATTTTGTTGAAATATCAGTGCTGACGCATCTTGGCTTTCATCAGAGAATTGCTTTTACTTTTACAACTAGGGTTGACCAAAACAAAAAAGCTTCAGCGAGATTTACCAACAAATATTTGAAGCTTTGGGTTGTAGCATAGTTGTAACTTGTAAGCCTGTCATGTTGTCACGTGTCACTGTCCCAGTGTCAGGGCTGATGACATTAGATGAAAGCTGTGATGCACAACACTGTCAGTAAGATAAAATGTCCTTGTCTGAGAAGAACAACAGAACAACAGAACAACATTGTTACTTCATGTTGACACATGAAGTAACAATGTTGCATTATTATTTCTTGTTTCATGGGTTATTTTTCCGGTAATGAAAATATAATAATAAAAATACAAAAATGTAGCATTTGAATACTGATGTGGACTTTGATTACCATGACAACTGCAGACACTTTGAGAGCTTCGAGGCATTCGGGTCAGCCCTAATGCATACCTATTTGCTTCAGTATTTAAATTCTACAGTATGCTTGAGCTTTATTGCATTACTGTTTAGTGCTGTCAATTTCAGGTTATTTTGGAATTTAAAAATTAATTTTGGAAAATTAATTTCGCTGTAGACTGGCATTTTGGATTTTAAGCTCTGATTTTTTTTTTCTGCTTGGCGTCAGTAGTGGACATTAACAAAAACACATGGTCAAAATAATAGTTTTAGATAAATTAGAAAACTATATGCTACCCTGTGAGCCACGCCACGCCACACAGAAAAGTGTGTGTGCTTCCAAGTTCAAATGGTAAGAGTAAGTGTAAAGTAGTGCGGTTCTTGTAATCCACTTTTGCTCCATATGGCAAGAAAAGAGAAGGTATTCTAGCTTTCGTTGCTTAAGCCTTGCACAGCTCAGGAAGACAGCTGCTGTGAGTGACTTTAAGTGAGGACATGTTTTTTTTGTGGTTGACGCATGAAGTATATAATTACATATAATTATGTCAAAAATATGATAAACTTACAGAAAAGAAATAGTAAAAAATTGTTAACTAAAAAAGTTAACTGTGACTGATGCAGCTGCCACCATTCGTAAGTATCTACAAAGCACAGTGTTCGAAACATTACTCAGTGGGAGAAATATGATTAAGGAAGTTAGTTTAACCTCATCAGTAGGCGAAATGTGGTTACGTGCTGAAGATTATGTTTCAATGATTTATCATGATTGCGAGAATCACATAAGTGTGGAGTTTTCAAGTTAAAGTCAGACACTGATTTATAGCTCCTCCACCGAGAACATGCTCACCACCTGCTTTATTGCCTGCTTTTCATTGTCAGTGAGTGGTAAAATTATAAGGTACCTACATTTTCAAATAAGATTGCATATCAACAACAAAATGGCATGACATTGATGTACTGCGTGACTGCAGGGTGATGTTGCACGATACAGACAGAGAAAGAGAGGTGATAGGGTGATAGAGAAAGAGCAAGGAATTCAGACGCGTTGCTTTCATAGCAAAGGTGGTTATTATCTCTCTAAACTCACCAGGGCTGTGCGTCTTCCATACCGACCATAGTCTATTAAACAAAAGTGAAATATAATAGCTAAATCTGTGCATATGTGGAGGTGGCAGACAACACTGTTACCATTGCATGCTGAGCAGCGAGCACTTTTGTTAAATGTAATTTTTTTCTCATACAATTAAATTAAAACTTCCCACATTCCACAATGAGCTCAACAGGTAAAAATTTAAGGACCCGTGCTTTGGGTGAAATCATACCATTACTGTATCATTTATAACAGAAAAAATAAAGCAAACAAACCAGCGATGCACAGTTATGGGAAGGATTCTGTGAAGTTAGTTCAGATAGATAAATGAGTTTTGGAATTTGTTGTTGTTGTTGTTTTGGTTTAATTTTCATTTAGTTTCCTGCTCAGGGACATACTTTGAGTTCAGCATCAATACGTTTAAATGACCAGATAATTAAAGCTTTCTTGGACTCACTTCCCATTTGTCCTTCAGAACAAGTTCAGCTACACCACCCAGATGCTTTAATGTGCCAAACTTTGCAGCCATAAATAACGATGAGCGGGAACACCCACATCACTGTGGGCGGGATGCAGGAATTCGATCACTGCAGCACAGTTCTGTCTATGTGTACGTATACACTGAAAATCACACGTGCATGACTTATTTTTTTTTTGTACTTGTGACTAAACTGTTCACTACAGATTTGCATTTAACTGTAGTTTCACTGTTTTGTGTGGAACAGTGTTGTGGTTGTTGGGTTGAAAACAAAATTGCATCAGTTGCCTCAAATGAATATGAGCATTTGATGGCATCACAGTACGTTCATCTCTTTTGTGTCTTGTGCTTTTATGCCTGTACACCAGTGAGCATATGCAGTGTGCTGGCATGCTGGTTTTTAACTGTGTGTGGAGTTACTGGTATGAGTGTGTGCAGCATCATTCTGGCTGTGTGTCACCATGTTCTTGTTAGTCAGTCAAACCATCTGGTAGAGTCGATCAGCCTGGAACCCATTTTCTGTTTTTCTCCTCAGCTCTAATTCACAAGAGAGCTACAAGACACAACATAGGCCAATAATACTAACATAATGAAACATGGCATTGTGTTTTTTTGTTTTTATCAAGTTTTTTGCCCTCTTTTCTTTTTCATCATATTTCCCTCTCCTGTATTCTACTCTGCTCCACTTTCCTGTCCTCCCATCCCTTCCTCTCCACGCTGTGCAGGCTCTGTGCCCTGCTTGCCAAGAAGTGGATGAGCGGGGCACGAGGCTGAGCTGGCTGTCACCTGGCATCTGCAGGGTCACAATGAGACATGCCATCACGTTCTCCACTCTCCTTTTCCTCCAGGCGTATCCGTGAGCTAAGGAGGATGGTCCGAAAGGCGAGAAAGGGCTTGACTTACCAAGAACGGCAGTCAGAGGTGATCAGAGAGAAAGGAAAGAAACATTTTAATATTTTAAGGAAGGATGTGGCAAGAAGGGCTTTTAGTTTACTGTAAGAGAAAAGAGCACAGCTTGACCTGCAGTTACAGGGGAGGAGCTAAGGTGGTTTTACTGGGCCTAACAAGGAGGGAAATCGAGATATGTGACGCACACAACATGAGATGTCACGCGAATCTAAAACAATGGAGAAAAGAGGAGCAGGGAATAAGTGGAGAGAGCTAGTGAGGAAGGCCAGTTCCCAAGAGGCATCCCTGTGGTCTCCCTAATCTGTGTTGATCTGGTTAGAGGCAGACTGAGTCTAAGAAGTGGCTGGGCAAACTGCCAGAGAGCTGAGACGCCAGCAGTGCAGAGCGTAGACTATACTGATCCCACCAGATATATTACACTGTACAACAGAATGCAGCTTAATTTGATTTAACCCACACCAAAATTTTAATTGATTCTGTGTTAAGATTTTAGTTATACACTGTGCAACAGTCTGTTAACTAAATCTTCATTTGACACAGGAGAATTTTTATGGAGGAAGAATGTTGTGAAGATAGACTCTAACAATGACTGATAGGCACAAAGAAGTTCTGCATGTCAGTGAGAAGATTTATAAAAGATAAGAGTATGTGGGCATGTTTGTTTTTTTAATGTAAATTGTAATGAGGAAGCTTCACTGAGCCAGTGCCGTATTAAATACGGTATAAAGTGAACCTGGGGTACACCATTATGGCCTCTGAACTGAGACTGTTCTTTAAAATCATGCTAATGGTGATGAATACATCAGAAGAACATCGTAAATTCTTGTGCTTGGGTCTGAGTAAACCAGTACATGAACGAGTGAACATGATGCCTCTGGTATAAAGGATGTTTTCCACTTTTCTTTGTCCCAGTGGTGGAAATGATGCAGGTCCAGTGTAACTTTATCCAAAGAGGTAGTGAAGCTATCCAGCCAGCAGGCCAGTCAGCCAGACATGCAGCTGTTGTGTCCTTTGCCCCATCGATTCAGCTCCCCACTCCAGCCCCATCCATCCTATCAGCCATTCAGACAATCTCCCCTCTGACTGTGTCTCAGCCCTGGTCAGCTATTCAACCACTCAACTTCTCTAGGTCTCTGCCCCCCTCCCATGCAGACCTCCTTTCCTGCCCCAGGATGCGATGTAGTGACGTGCCTGCCAGCGCACTGAGATTGTCCTTGTCCTAATGTGTTTGTGCACTGAAGAGGTTACAAGGAAACAGCTTGCCAGGGGCAGGCAGCTGCTGTTTCCTACAGCTCACAGCAGTCTGGGGGGACAACAGCAGGATGCCGTGGGGGAGAAGTGGCTCGGCAGCCCTGCTGCTGCTGTCGGGCAGAGCCATCGGGCGGGCCAAGGCCAGGTAGGATTAGGCCTTTGCTATTGCTATGGACTCAGGGTGCACTGGAGCTTGAGGCTCCATGTATTGGATTAAGCTACTCTACTACTATTAGACTAATCTGGGTTTTGGTGCTTGGAAGGATTGTTAAAACACTGTTCTTCTGTGATTCACAGTCAAACTTGCCTGAGATGTTGGAAGTCTTTGATGAGATGGTTAGTTAGTGCAATATTTTTTTGTGGTCTGATTGTTGATTTTTTTTATGTCCCTGTTTTGCTGTTTGGTGCTTCTTTTGTATTTTGGACTACTTATTTTTTGCGCCTCTCTGTGTTAATGATTTTCTGTATAACAGGACAGATCCTACATGCTGTGACAGACCTTGAGAAGAAACACTTTCTCAAAGCTGAGCTAACTGTTACATTCTCTGCAATCTAAGAGGCTTGCAGTGGAATTCAGCCACAAGGATTAAACACTGTGTTGCTTTCAATACAAGCTGCTTTTTCAAGTGGATTACTGTATTCCTTGACCCGCGTTGTTGGTTGGGGTTACTTTGTGTTATTTCCCACAGTGCTGAGTATAAACATAAGACAACAGTTTGACATTTTGTCCATTCTTCTCTCAGAGTGGATGTTTTCCTGTTGATTCTCTTTGTTAATGGGAAGTCCATTCAACAAGAAACAATCACAGCACCTTGACATTTTCAGTAATCCTTTTTTTAATTGTGCGCCCACAAAAGTAGCATGGGACATGACCTTTGTTTTGTAGTTGAGCTTTATAACTTGCTGGCAAGGTGAAGAGTATTATTAGCAGGTTTAAAAATAAGACAAGGCTGTTTTCCCTCTTGGTTCCTGAGGTAAAACAAGGAAGCCCGCAAAAAATAGTTTGAAAGCTTTCCCCATTCCTCTTTCTAATCTGTCCTCTGAAGATATTCCATAGTGAGGTTGCTGTCATTGTTAGCATGAGGTAATTTTAGGGGTTATGATTTCAGATGTTATAAAGAGTTTGAAAGTTTCTATTCGAATAGAAAGCAGAGTCGTATGAGAAACTGGTGTTGACAGGTCGAGGTAGGCTCTTCCCTGTAAGCTGCACGGCAGGTTTTAGTTTAATTGCTGGAATGTTTTTCTCACTTTTCTCCCCACCTCTGGTTTTGCCTGCTTACATCCTCAGCTGATATATTGACTGTCATCAGCATGACAAGAGAGCATGAGAAAGTGATGATGAGTCTGTGATTTGGTGAGGGGCGGTGGGGTTACAGGGCTGCTCAAAGGCAATGTTGACAGACCTGTTGCTCGTACATATACATCACCTGCATACACAGCCACCTGACATTTACATCAACTGTTTAATCATGCTCAGGTTGAACTAGGATGTTAGTTATGCGTTTGTGAGTGGTGCAATAGGTATCTGTCTTCTGCATATAAGGTACGGTTTGATTTAACATACTGTTACTGTTAATTAACATTAACTGTCTGCAGGGCAACCTTAACCCTAGAGTTTGAATAAGAGGAAAACATCTTTATCCTTTGATCCATTTGATTAACTTACTTCTTGACTCACACAGTAACGGCAAAGCAAAGAGGCGATAACATGCCTCATCTTTTCAACAAAGGATCCTTGATTAATTAGCTCAAGCAGAATTGTGTAGGCCAATGAAGTGCCTGAGGTACAGATGTGAGTGGATATTAAAGTTAGTCAGCTTTATCTCGTGTGGCTGGAGGCTTCATCGTTGACGTCCATTAGACATGAGCCACGCTGAAACAAAGAATGTCATTGTTGTTTTTCAGCCAAAGTAGCAGGTAATAGATTCCTGTTTGCACCAGCGAGGTAGTTGACGGCCAATAGGCATACAGGCAGGGCGTGTCACTTCAGAATGGCGAGGGAGGGGACAGGTGTGAATGATGTATTGATGTTCCGGGAGTCATCACTCCCCCTTGCATTCCAGCTCTAGCTCCACTCAGCTCACAAACACGCCACACAGCCCTGAGCCCCAGTCTTACAAAATCCTTTCCTGTCACCACACAGAGAACGTAGAGCAGCGGACAGATTTACATTGCACTCATATGGTGTTCAACCACCAAGACTGGATAAAGCTGGACTGTAATTCCTGGATTCCTTTATGGGAATGGATATGGGAGGCAGAGAGGAAGTAGTGGTGAGCAGGCTCGGGTCCAACATGCAGTTTCCACACACCAGGTTGAACCGTTTCAGGCTCCGTCCTTCCCAAAGCCCACTGAGGGGTAAACGCGTGAAGCCATCCTCCCACAAGAAAAAAGCCAGGTATGTGTGACGGGACAGTAGCATTTGAGCTGGATCAGCAGGTCCAAATTCATAAATGCTTTGGGGTGAAAGTTTGAGTGTTATCAGCGCTTGAGGTGAAGTTATGCAGATTGTGTTTTAAAGTCAAAGAATAACCTGACAGTGAACTGTAACATCATAACATGAACATGTCATTCTAAATCATGCAGATGTGGTTTGTGCAGTTTATGCCATGGAGTCTATGTTTTCCAAACTTTTTTACATCATGACTCTATGTGTTGTGATATGTGTAATAACCTTTAAAATATTTGATAATTATTTTAATTATTTAACACTTTGCAGACAAGCCTACATTTCTGTGATAGAAATCAGTTTTGCTTGTGAGCTTAATGTCAGAATAAATGTCTGATATTTTTATGTCAGTTTAAGATCATTTGAAATCTTGTGGCTTTCACGTTTATGTGGCTGCTGAGCACCAGTGCACTGCTGGGTCAGCTGTCTGTAGTCCTCTGATCTCTCAGGCTTGATGTATTTTATGCTTATGGTTGGCAGGTTGTAAGCTATGGCTTTGAACAGCTGTGTGTGAGGGATACAGTGAGCCAGATGTGTGAAATTATGTCCACATTGCTTGTTAGGAATGCATCAGTACCAGATTTTCTATCCCAATACTGATTCCCATACATAAATTCAGGCCATGGTCTGGTGTTGAGTTTTGATCAGATGCTAGATAATTAATTTTCTTTTTCAACTTAAAATCTCTTTGGGACTGATCAGTCTTTTCTGTGAGATAAGACATGTCTAATCCCACATCGCCTCTTAGCTAAAAGTAGGAATGTGCACATAAAAATGTCTTGAGGTTTGAGGAAATTTTCATTGTAGTGTTAGAGAATGTTTACAAAAATTATGATGTTACAATCTGTAATCAACAGTATTTCAAGTGCATTTCTCTAGAGCTGAAAAAAATAGTCCATTGACAGATAATTAGTCATCAACAATTGTGATACATTTGTGAACAAATGTATGGCAAGCATACTTGCCATACATTTGTTTCTTTCAGCCTCTCAGATGCGAGGATTTGCTGCTTTTCTCTGATTTATATCATTGTAAATAGAATATCTTTGGCTGGTTGGACTAAACCAGCAATTTGAAGAGGTCACATTAGGCGCTGGAGTGATTTTTCCACATTTGTTTCTGACATTTTATTGACTAAACACTTCAGTGATTGATTTTTAAAAAATGGATAGATCTGTCTAGTCTGGCCAATACCTGGCACCTTCAGTCATGTCAGTATCATTGCTGATAACAGTCCACTGCGCTGGATCTGTGTATGCTTTTTTATTTTGCATTCCGTGTCTGGTTTAGGTTTGAAATTTCATGGCTGTAATATGTTGAGGGAGGATGCTGGAAGAAGCTCAGTAAACCGCTAAAGTGTTTGAGGTTTTCCCATTGAAATGGATGCTTGGACTGAATGGCACTCACGTTACATTGTATACTACTATGCTGTAAGTTGGAATGTAACCATAGTGATTTAGAGAACCGTAAAAAACAATAGCATGACCCATTTTACTTTATAACATTTGACAGGCTTTACTGCAATCAAAAAAGTAGTTATATTACAGTTGTATAGGATAATGGCACTGTTAAGAATACCGTCTGATTTTGTTCCCCCAGCTGTTGGCAATTAACTGATTTTTTCAGTGTCATTCACATGCATTGTTTCTTGCTTTATATTGTGCCAGTTTGTCTGTGTGTGATGCAATATTTCTCACTGAGAAATCAGTGAAGTCTCTGGTCTGCTCATACTCTGGTCTAACATAGAACTCAGATTCTAGATATCTTTATTTTCATTTGCTGGTACTTGCTAACAAAAGAGGGTTTTCACTGAAATAAGTATCTGTTGAAACTCTAAAGTCCTCACAGCCCCCCACACCCCAACTTCAGATACCTTGAAACCGGTTTAACACACCAAAGCAGTGATCTGGAACAAATCTAATCGGATCCGGCTTCAACTGACTTGTGGATGATGCGGCTGTTCACTACATGAGGAAGAATCTCAATTAGCTCATCAATTGGCAACTGAAAGTATGACTGATATTTTTGGCTCTGATCCATCAGGCAGCTATCATTGCATTGTCTCTCTTCAGTCATGTTGGAATTTTCTCAGAACTGGACTAGAGTGGTTTGGTATGTCTCTTGAGATGTGCTGACTACAAGAATGTAACTGAACTGCGCAACGCTTTAGTGAGTCAGCTGACCAGTTCCTGTGTCTGAGATCACTGGGTCACATTTTTGGTGCTTGACAGTGAGAGTGTGTCTGCCAGCTGAGTGTGTCCCATTGTTGTTAGAGAACAGTATCCTCTGTTGCTAAGTGCTACACAGGAAAAGCAGACTGTATTTTCCATGCTTGTGTTTGGAAAGGAAACTGAGAGCAGATGTAGATTATCTATTCATTTTTTTTCTTAAATTGTACATTGCATGTTTCATCTTCCATTATTAGGTGCGTTAAATTCATGTATCTGTTTCAGTTGAGAGAGGGGCGTAACCCTTATGAAAACAGAATTCACATTGTTACAGTGACATCTAGTGGATCTACAGGGTACTTTGCCTCCAGGCCACATTTTGCAAGAACAATAGAGACCCCTCTTTGTGTCCGCTCTCGCCATCTCTCTCCTCACTCTGGCCCTTCCTCCATCCCACTCCTTTTGTCTCTACATCTCTCTGGGCTCTCCCTGGCTGATTCATCCTCTCCGCATTGCCTCAGTCTTCACCATTCCTCCTGTGTTTGTATGTGTCTTAGCATTTCTGCTCGTTTGTTTGCATGCATGCGTGCGATTTCTTCACGTGTGTGTATGTCTGCAACAGAGATCCCAGCCCCACCGAGATGAGTGTGGAGCCCTGGGCCAGCCCGCAGGACCAGGCAGCCGCTGAACACGCACACAGCACGCACACACTTACCACCCAGGATCAGGAGCAGCACCCAGACAAACTCTGCCTGGACTCCTTCTGGAGTGAGGTGGAGACCATCCGACAGGGGAGTGGCTACACAGACCTTGACAGCACCAGGAGAGACTCTAGACAGTCAGAAGGTAAATACTGCAAATCCTGCACTGATAGATTAAGAAAAGATAGAACGAGCTGAGAAACAAGTCATCATGAGTGTATGTGATAGAATTACAAGCCTTTAGTGTTTAACACAGCTGCTACTTAGAGCCTCCAAGAAATGATGCATTTGCCGTAGCAACATATCAGGTTTCTATCATGCAGCAAAGTAGCGCCCATCACCATGACAACACTATCAAACACTCTGTGGCAGGGAGTGTTGAATATGCACAAGCCAAATAGCCATTCATGAAAGCCGACTTGATGGGAATGCCCTTTTATTACGTCCATTCAAATGATCTGATTGTGTTAATTCTGCATTTAACAGATCCTTTTGATGTTATGCTAAACAGAGGCGCTGTTTCAGATTTATTTTCCATTAATGAGTAAACCCTCTAAAGTCTGGATTTTGGTGTAAGTGTGTTTGTGTCTGTGTGTAATCATGCCTCATTATTATTTTGAGAGGGTAAACAGTTTTATGTTGCTCCTAATTA
>JBBMJY010000018.1:18946628-18963465 GCA_037833715.1 Toxotes lorentzi
ATATAAACACCTTACTACTACTACTACTACTGTACTGGGTAAGACAAAGCTTAAGTTTTAATTTAGTAAATCACCTCATCACAGCCCTTCATCTTGGCAAAATGTTATACATTATATTACATCAAAAACATACTTTATTTAACATCCTGCATTTTATCCACATCTTGTCAATGTTCACGTGTGGCCTGTTTGGGTCTCTCCGTGCCTGTTGTCTGTGTGTGTTTCAGAGGGTGAACAGGAGGAACAGTGGTTGGCTGATGCTGGTTTGTCGACCCTCATCAGTGAGGACAGCGGAGATGTAGACAAGGTGGTGCTGCTGTCCACTCTGACCCGGACCCAGGCCGAGGCCGTCCAGCGTCGGCTGGATTCCTACACACTATCCCTCCGCAAGAGGAACAAACCTCCACCCCGCGACGTTCGCGACATATTCCACTCCCCCATCACTCAGGTTAGGACTTTTTTGAAGTATTTCAATCCCTGCCAGTCTAAGAGAGGTCGTTCTGTAACTGACTGACACCTCTGATGTGCTGGTGAAGGAGGAAAATCAAGGTAAAGCTAGCTTTTCCTTACATTTATCTTGAAGAAAATGCAAAGACACTTCATGCTAGAAAAATAGATGGGGTTCTAAACATAAATGTAGACGTAGATTTTCACCCAAAGACCCAACTTTCCTGGATACACATTTGTACATGTTTACAGCAACAAAGAGCCCGTCTAGGTCGCAGCTGTTGTAAAATGCAGTAAAATATAAAACAGCCATTTCCCAGGTGATTGTCAGGACTCAGGCAGAGACTTCCTATCATTTCAGTGAATTGTGCTGTCTTGCTCTGTGCAGAGGGACTGACCTGTGACAATGAAGGCAAATCACATGTAAAGGCCATGCTTTGTCCTCCCTGTCTGTCTAGCCCTGAGAGGGGAACAGACAGTGTTCGTCTGATCTTTATCAGTCCTCTCTCAAAGGAAACATTCTTTGCATCCATGTTCATCTGCTCAGTGGACAAAATAAAACACTACTCCTACACCCACCCTAAAATCGCTCCTTACAGAAAGTGTTAAATATGTGTTTGTGACTTGTCAGTGTTCTCTCTCACCAGACCCTTCTGCCTGAGTCTCAGCATAGTGAAGACCTTGCCCAAAACAGCATGGATTCGGTTGCCAAAACACCACTATCAGGTAAGAACTACATAATATGATTAAAGGAAAACAAAATTAAAACTAAAAAGGGAATAACTAAGAAGTGAAAGTACTCTCAAAGCTATGAGATGGCAGTGCTTTAAAAAAACATTCCTGAAGAAGTCAGGTGAGCAGCAGCTTTGTGAGGACATGATGAGGGATTGTCTGTCTGGATCTGTCTTCTAATTGGTTAAGATTAATCCCCAGTTAACTCCTCGTCTCTACATGTTGCCGCTGGAGCGAGTCCCTGTCCTCACAGTGCTGAGTTCACTTGTCAAATCTCAGTATTTTGAATAATATCAATGTTTTGTACTGAGAAAAAATAACAGGGAAAACAGTCCTTACAAAATGCCTTGTGCCTGCTTTTGTGATTCCGTTATTGATGTTTTAAGAGTGAAAACATACAGCAGGTTCACATCTGGACACATGAACCATACAACATATGCACAGATAATGCTCTTAGATAACTACTAAAATCAAAAGGGATGTTATGGATCAATTTTGCCTCAACAAATAATGCCAACAGTAGTGAACAATTGTGACCTTTGACTGCTAAATATTCCCCAACAGACACTTCTGCTGAATACTTTGTTCCTCTGTTATGGTGGATAAGAGTTAGATAAGACATAAAAGGAGGGTGTGAGTACATGAAGATTTCCTCATATTTGTGGACCATTAGGTCATTTTTCTTCTTGCTCCCTCATGTAGCGTGCATTTGAAATTTTATTTAGTGATATCTTTACAGTGGACTTCCTTGAAGAACCTAAGGGATTGGTGTGGGTGTGTGTGTTTGTGTGTATTTATGCATGTGTTTCCTGCTCAGCTGTGACACCGGAGCATCAGCGAGGTGCCACTAAAGAGGAGTTCTTCATCACCGACGTGGCTTACTGCGAACAAGCCGTCATCTTCCTCAAACAGGCCAAACTGCCACAGAACAGCAGTCAACGCAGGAAAGAGGATGGCACCCTGCCTGTAAGCACCCAAACGCTTTCCTGTCCTCAAGAAAGTTGTGCAATAACTATAAATGTTATTTCAACTCAGGCGTTTTTTAAATACTCCAGTGACGACATGTAGAAGGAAGAGAATTGTTTCAGTTTAAGTGTTTCAGTGTTTCTATTTCCTGCATTCATTTCTTTTACTGGGGAAAGGTAAGGGGCATGCAGTTCCCCTATTAACAGTTTGTCTTGTGTTTCTGGGTGGAATTATCACTATCTTTAGTAATAGGGGCTTTGTCAGCTATTGGCAGTGAAAGTCATAACAAAGATAAGATTAAAACTAGGTACAAGGTGAGAACTCACCCCACCAGAGTTCTCACCTTGTTCTCACAGTTTAGAGTCTTAGATACAACCTAGGGGTCTGACAGATTCGCTTTGCTTCTAAAGGTTTCACTATGTTGTCATGTTTTTGTGCGAAAAGTAGTTTGACAAATCACCATCATGGGTCCATTAGTCCACATTTTGTGTAATTAGTTGTTGTGATTATGATTGGCTTTCTTACAACTAGACAGAAGTGAAAAATAAAAGTAGTTGCAACTGATCAGGAAAAAATCAGTCTCTGTAATTCAGAGCCTTAGGGCTCCACACACTTTCACCAAACGTTTCACAGAAGTCACTGTTCATTTCAGGCTCTGTTTGTACCAAAGTATTTTGGATTTTGGGTCAGGCCGAGTTCTAATTTTCATGTTAACCTGAAAATACACACACGCAAATGCAATTGCAAGCCGGTTCTATTCAGCTCCACTGATGGTTGGATAACAGGGTTAGCTATAATAGAGGAATGAAAGAATTAGTTCAAAACAAAAGGAGAGCTGTTGTGTCAGTGTTGAGTCCAGCAGATTTATGTTTCTCTTCCAAGCTAAATACAGTTCCTCAGCAAAAGGGAAGAATTAGTGGGTTTTTAAACACATTAACTGTATATGCATTGATAGCATTGCCACAATTACTTTAAAACACTTCACAGACTATTAGGGGAATGACATAAGTAAAGTAAGTAAAGTCAGTATATTTGATTTGACAGTCTCCATTTTCCTCTTTTTTTCCCCACTCACCTCTTTTTATTGTCTTTTTTTTACCTCTTCATCTCCTCTTTCTACCTCTCAACTCCAATTCCCTCTCCTCACTTTCCTCTCCCTCCACTCACACCTCCCCAGCGGGTGATCTGCCCCAAGTGCCGTCTAGGAGTGACTCGTATCCAAGATCTCTCCCACGCTGACATGAAGAAGGTGCGTCAGTTGGCTCTCATCGACATGACGGCGCTGTGCGACCTCTTAGAGCTCGAGGTCAAAAGGCACAAAACCTGCAAGAGGAAAATCCCAGGTATGGTGGCATTCAGTGGCAAGAAACATAAACACACACACAAGGAAATAGGCCTACCATAGATGGCTAATGTCTTTTTTTAGACTAACAATTTAAATATTTGCTGTGTTTAGCTGTGTTTATATTGCGTCTGTTCTCATACTTTGTCTCTGAGTGTAAGCCAATCAAATCAAAGCAAAACAATGACTCAAACCAACACATAATTGGCTGTCTGCTGCAGTGACTCTACCCAAAAATTTTCCCTGCAGATTGGACTTACAAACTGAGGATGTTTTAAATCTAAATGTGCTCCTGTGTCTTTACTAAATATCTTACACAGCTCATTTCTCTACAAAAAAAAATAGCACAGAAAATTAGACTAAACAGCGATATATTCTTTAGTAATACGTTAATTACTCATGAATAGTCCTTGCAGTTCTTGGTAAGAATCCATAGTTTGACTCACAGCAATTACTGTATGTAGGCACATTCACCTACATACGAATACACAAGCAGTGACATAGCAGTATGGATGTAGGCACACATACACAGTGCTGTTTTGGCCGGTGATCAGCTGAACACTTTGGTCTTTCACAGAGAGCACGCTCTTCGGGGTGCAGCTGGCCACGCTGCTGGAGAACGATCAGAAAATGAAGCCCAACACCTCGACTCCTCTCTTCCTGCAGGCGGTGAGAGCCCAAAATACATTTGTCTCATCTGACCTCAACAGACCTTTTTTTCCCGCTCACTTACAGTTAATAAAGGAAGTGTATGAAGAAGTTAAAGCAATGCAAAACCTGTATGTAAGCATCTATTAGTTTCCCATGCAGTATGTACTGTACATACATGCTGTTTTATCTGCTGTTCGCTGTCGGTGTGACACAAGATGAGATCTTTTGTTTGCCCGTTTTTGCCTTTGTCAGGTTCAAAAAACACATCTTCAGAAAGAGCACGTAACACAGCGTCAGTGTCTGAATGTGAAATGCTTTGACCACACCCTGTATGTAGGAGCAGTTACTGAGAATAACCAGCAGAGGTGAGCAAGAGATTCTTATCTACCCATGCCTGACTCTCTGCTAATGTGTCTCTCCTCCTCTCTCTCTCTCTTTGCAGTTGTTGTCGTTTTTGGAGAAGAAAGGAGTTGACTCAGAGGGGATCCTGCGGGTTCCAGGATCTCAGTCCAGAATCAAGGTACAAAATTTGGATCACATAATGTTGGCAATACACCAGATTATTTTATCAAAAAATGATATTTAAAGGCAAAGCAAAGAAAAAATGTTTCATGATCTAAAGAGCAGACAAAATATCGACACTAAAATGTCGGAGGTGCTAGAATAGCAGAGAGAAAATGAGCCACAGTACAAGTTTAACTACAGCTGACATTTCACAAGGTGAAGTGAGACAAAAATCAATATTTTTTTTCTCAGCTGCTGCCTCCAGATACCCTTTATGATACTGTATTTAATTCATGTTTAGTAGATGGTAAATCAATTAAATCTAAACTGCCAGAAGAGGGCACCATTTAGCACAAATTAACAGAACAGAAAGTAATTGCTAATGGATCATGGATGTGACAACAATGATCATTCAGATAGAATAAGATAAACTTCATACTACTGCTCTAATTTCTTTCTTTATAGTGTTGATAGTGAACCAAAGTATTACAACATTATTTATTAAAGTATTTAATGTTTACCTTTATAGGGACGAGTACAGTAAATAGCATGAACCAATGGAACTAGCTGGTTTGTCATGCTCGTCCTAAGACGGACCTTTGAAATATACAACTAGAATATGAAACAGCATATGAAACGAAAACAATTATACAATAAAATCACCAATGATGACAGTATCTCTTGTTCCCTAAAACATTTTTACTAAACGAATATAGAAATACCATAATAAGTTTGTAAATTTTGGATGTTTGAATAAAAGTTCAACTCAATCAGTGTACTAGAGTTGTGACATGGGTCCTGGGGGATCTGCTGTCCTCAGCATGTTCAGCCACTTTGTTCTGTTGGCAGAGCTCAACATAGTCTCTGCCAGATTTTAGACACAGATGCACTAAATTCAAAGTACATCCTGTCCTTCCTCTGTTTTTAGTAGATAAAAAAAAAATCATATGAGTGGATATAACTCGAGTGAATTCTGAAATAGTCGCTCTAGAGCCATAACATCTTTGTGAGTGACAAACAACTTTCCAATCAAGACTGAAATTTCAATGTTTATGAACACTTAAAAATTTTGGTTGATAATGTACATTTTTTGTATCTCGGAGGCACATTGACAACTATGTGTCAACTATGGTCACTCTGCCCTGAAAAAAAACGTCTCATTGTTTTTTGTCGGCAGCTGCTGCAGCAGACCTTGGAGACCAACTTCTACTCAGGGCAGGTTAGCTGGGACGAAGTGAGTCCAAACGATGCTGCTGCACTACTGAAGAAGTTCATCCGGGAACTTCCCGCTCCCCTGCTCACTGCTGAGTACCTCAACACCTTCAGTGCGGTCAGAGGTCAGTGGACACCACTTGAAGATTTGTGTTGGTTTTACTCTCAGCTTTTAGAAGTTTAGGGTGTGATAAAAAAAACACCAGCGGATGTAGCTCCAAATCCCAAATCCCACATATTTACTACTGGATTCTTGCTGAAATCTTTTTAGATTCATACCGTGCAAGCACTGAACAAAATATATCAACAGAGTTGCATCACTTGGATTCTTGCCTGCCTCTTCACAACACGTCTGCTGCACACTTTTCCAGACGGCTCAGCAGGGTTCATATGATAATTACCTTAGTCTCTTTACCATGATGGCAGCTCTGTGTGACACTCATCTTTTCTGCTGCCTGCACTGCCACAAATACATGCTCAGTGACAGAGAAGAGTAAAGGATCAGCTCATTAGCTACACCTTAACAAAACAATGGATTGATATTTAGATAATCTGATTGATGACTCACTGATGTATAGTTTGAGAGGAGGCTCAGAGCAAAGTGATAAATGACATGTAACCACAGACACATAAACTAACAAACTTAATGACCACCTGTCACAATGTCATTAATCTTTAGACATCCCATTATTTTTAGCCTTACACAGAGGAAATGAAGAGGGTGTGTGTGTGTGTGTGTGTGTGTGTGTGTGTGTGTGTGTGTGTGTGTGTGTGTGTGTGTGTTTGCGCGTGTGTGCATTCGACCTGTCTTACGTTTGCTCCTCCCTCAGACATCACAGAGCTGAAGCAGAAACTCCACATGTTGAACCTGCTCATCCTGCTGCTGCCTGAGCCCAACAGGAGCACACTGAAGGTACAAACACAACACACACAATTCAACAATGCACTTAATGAAGCAGAAACAGAGAAATAGTGTATAGTGTGTCACGCTCTGAGATATATATAAAGATTTCAGATTTTTTAAAAAGTGTTTTCATACACTAAAGTAGATCAGATTTTTTGGTTTGGTTTCTGGCAGTAGCCTGATTTGTAAAACATCATGTAAACACTAAACCAACTTCCTCAGTTAGGACAAAAGAAACACTGGGTTCACACAGCCTGACTTTTGCCAAAGAAACAAGTAATTCTGCTCCACTTTATTTCAATAGGGAATATCTTACTTTTTAGTCTACTAAATGTATTTGACAGCTGTAGTTACTTGTTACTTTACAAACTAAGGGTTTTCACACAAATCAGATTATGAGCTTTTTAAATATGACACCTTGTTGTAGATTAATCCACCAAGCAATTTATAAAATATTTTAAAGGAGCTATGTTTAGGATCCTTCACCACACCCTACCCAGTTTAAGCTTTCACGAACTATGACAGACCAAGGCACTGTTTCATAACACACTACTGTATTGTGCTGCTCTTAATCCACATTTTAAACACTCTGCTCTGTTATATAACGGCTTGCATTAACCATGACTCACTTTTACTGACTGAAGTGTGCAGTCAGCTCCACTTACAGCATCCAGAAGCATAAAACCCACCTGAACTAATTACTTTGACTCCAGTGGAGGCAGCTGAAACTTACTGTGCATTGTCATACTCAGCGGAGGTGTTACGGATGATTCAGTCCTTGTGATAATTCACTTTACTCCTGCTTCAGTTTAAGGGGCCTCTTTCTCTTTTGAAACACATTTACACATTGTTCAGTTGACAGTGAAAGAATGTCTTTCAGCTCTATACAACCTGGTGCTGGTGCAACCTTTGATAAAAAGAAATCATTTTTAAAACTGTGTTCACCTTCATGTATCTGTATGCATGTCTCCATTTGTGTGTCCTTCAGGCCCTCCTTGAGTTCCTCAGTAAGGTTGTTTCCAGGGAGAAGAGGAACAGGATGAACCTGTGGGCAGTAGCAACCATCATGGCTCCCAACCTCTTCCTCCATAAGGCCGTCCCCAGCAGACTGACTGAGGGGGCAGAGAAAGGACAGGCAGAGAAGGCAGCTGATGTTATGAGGCTCCTCATCCGCTACCAGGACCTACTTTGGACGGTAGGTGATGGAGGGTGAATATGTGGGTGGATGTACAAAAAGAAGATTGTTGGTTTAACAAAATCCAAGAGTGTAATTATAGAGAGGATATGTTCTTTTCTATATGTAATATTTCTCACCAAACTTTTCTTAGTTATTCATCATTAAGTAATACTCACAAAAACTTGACATTTAATCAGATTATATAAGTAACCAATGCTGCTTCAATTTCCTTTTTTCTTCAGATCCCCAATTTCCTCATGAGCCAGGTGCGTAAGCTGAACGAGAACAGTAACCGGCGTTACCAGTTCTACGATCGTCGCATCAAGAACCTGCTGAGGAAGATCCACACAGACAGCCGGGAGAAACCTGATAAGAACACCTCAGAGGTGAGCTGGTTTAACAATACTGCACTGCTTTATACACTCTGCTCACTGAAGATCAGGCCGAAAGCAACTGTGGAACCAATAAAAGAGGCAGTATTTATAATGACAGTCAGAGATTACCACATCAAATCTCAATTAATGTGGTAATTTTGTCTGTGGAACAAATATTAATGTTGATGTGTGGAAAGCAAATACTCTGCAATAATATTTACACATCAGAGTCAGAATATGAGTCAAAGTGCACACTTAAACACATGCTAAATGCTTGAGAAAGTTCATGATGATTTATTTGTTAGTGCTGATCTTATAATTCACAAAAAGCACCTCATGCACTGATTATAAAAACTGTTAGAACAGTAACTTCTGCGGACGGTGTCACTGGTTAAGCTGCACTCTTTGATGCATTTTTTCCGGATTTAACAAGATGTACGGTGGAGAGGCATCAAACATCAGACATCAAAGTTCTTATGGTTAATGAATGATCTCTTCTCCTGTTTGTTTCTGAAGCCATGGCGTACAGTGAAGATCCAGGTCGCAGATCTGGTTAGCGGCACCATGGACTTCCAGCTCAACATCAACGCCCGAGCCTCAGACCTGCTCGCCCAGTTTCAACGCCAGTTCCTCCGCAGCCCTGAAAATGGGAAGGGCAAAATGCGAAGGTACAATAAAACAAAGAAACTTTAAAGGACGTCAATTTGCAAAAAAAAAAACCAAATGATTTCAATATTTTCTAGCAGACGTCTGATGACAGCTGGTAACTGTAATGTACATAGATGTTTATTTTAAGCTTTTTGTTAAGCAGTGGAGTCAGTTTTGTCACCTGCTGAATTTCTTCTGAAAATAAAAACAGAACATTATACGTGGGCGTTATATGTCTCTTCACAGAAATGGCTCTGTGGCTTATCCAGACTGTGCCCTGTATGAAGTCGGAGGGAATATTGGTAAGAAGAAGCGGCCACACCATTTTCTCTGATCAGAGCGGCACTGACATTTGTATGTCTTTCTGCTCATTGAGCTGATGAGGGTAGCAAGGTCTTATGTAATGAACTGTGCAAACGCCAAAGAGACACGAGCAGTGCATCTGCAGTTATCAGAGCAGACAAATGCTTATTACACACGTCTGCGCTCTCACAGGAGAGCTGACACAGTGCACAGGGCAAAAAAACTTGGTCAGTCAGTTCAACTTTGTGATGGAAAAGTTTTGAATCTGCACAGTGGCACGTAGATTACTGAATTATGCAGATTGTATTGACAAACACAAGTCTTAAATTGATACTAGAGCTGAAACCGATCAACAGAAACTATTTTGTAAATGGTTAATAGATTAAGTCATTTTTCTTCCTGGACTGTTGGTGGAATAAAATCTGGAGATATCAATTTGTTAATTTTTTTTCACAACTGTCTTACATTTAACAGGTCAAACAATCAACTGATCGAGACAATAATCAGCAGATTAATTGATAGTAAAAATAAATGTTAGTTGCAGCTTTGTGTGATACATAAAAATTCCAACAACTAGAGCTAAAGTACATTTTTTGTGCGTGTTTTTTACAGGTGAGCACTGTCTGGATCCTGACACACACCTTCTGGATTTGTACAACAGTAACGCTGCAGGGGAGTGGATCATCAAGCTGAAACCCAATGCCAGCAGAGGGCTGTGACAGAGCTTAAAGACAGAGCCTAAAAAGAAAAAAAAACAAATCCATGCAGCCTCCGCTCTACTTCCTGTCCTGTTCAACCTTCGAGCAACATGGGAGAGGGAGACAGATGGAGGAAGCACAAACAGAAAAATGGAGAATCTGCCAGGAGCAGAGCCTAAAGACTGTCTATGATCAGATGAACACAAAACTGCACTCTTTGTCTTTGCCTCTATCTTTCTCTCTCTCTCCATCTTCTTCTCCTTTAACTCCATCATTTCTCTCCGGGCTGCGACGCTGAAAGCAAAAAGGTGCTGACGTGACTCATTACTTCCGACAGAGAACCTGCTGCACAGAAAAGAGAGGAGAGAGGAGAGAGAGCGGCTGGGCAGTTGGGTTCGCCATCTTGCCTCTCGAACAATCATGTCCAACCATGAGCGAGCAGATGGGGACGCAGAGCACCTCTGGCTATGGAGAGCTCAGCTCCCTCCCTCCTTTCTCAGGACAGCTGGACAGTGTGTTTTCCTGCTGCGGGTTTCAGTCATGAGTCTTATGTAAAAAGCTGAAACATGATACAGGGTTTTCTGTCCATATTCCTTCTCTCCTAAACTGATTTCTAGTTATATTTTGTTATTTTACATAAGATACAGAGTTTTTTTTATACACAGATATACACAGAGCTGAGATCTGTGTCTGAATCTAGCAGATAGTAGAATTGTTCAGCTGTGAAACTCACTTATTCAGACCTCTAGAGGAAAGGCCTTTCTGTCATTCTGAAATCCAGACAGACTTTAAATAGGATTATTTCAAATGTGAGAATGCATAACTCTGTGTAACGGTCTCAGCTGTGCCCACTTTTCTTGCCTATGTGACTTTAAAGAACTCAGTGTACTGGAGAAAGCTACTGTAGTAGACACCCATCTACCTTAGAATATGGACAGAAAATCCTTGTATTGTGATTTTTACAAATACTAATAACGGCAACAAGAGAAAATACATTGAAAACTGAAAGTTAGCGGCACAGAGGCCAACCTGGAAATGGAGCGACGACTAAACAAGTGACTGATCTTTCTTCCTTGCTCTCTTCTCTTCTCTCCCCTCTCCTGCTGCCGTGTCCATTTTGCGGCGCAGACGCTTTGATCACAAAGCAAACGAAGATCGCTCCCTTTCTTTATCTGTGCCATTCAAAGAGGGAAAGAGACTCTGGTGAACTAATATCTGCTCACCAGATATGAAACCGCGCGATCTCCTGGGGCCTTATAAAAATCCATGGACTTCCAAGGACCCCTGACCTGTTCAGAACAGTGCTTTTTTTTTTTTTTTTGTCTGATACCAAGGGATTTGGTGTCACAACCTCAAGGACAGCTATTGTACCTCTAAAGGGAGTTGTTAAGGACACAAAGTGAAGCTGGTCTTCAGTTCTCATTTTTAAACACATGAATGGAGCCAAAAGTGCTGAGGTGACTCCTGGGGTATGCTGGGATTCTTCTTATTATTATTATTATTTATATGAAGGTAATACCACTGTTGCTTCTGTATCTGACGAGTATTCTGTAGGCTAGAGAGACTTAAGGGTAATGTGGACTTGCTGCACTCAGTGTAACAGTATGTTGTGTGAAGTTGCCCATGCTCTGTGTGGGAATTTGCAGTGTTCTTGTACATATTTCTTCAAGCTCAGTTTGTTTCTGTTTTGTTTTTTGCTGTATCTCTTTACATCTGTTTCTCCTGAACAGTACAGTAAGATAGATTTCCTGTGTAAATATTGCTCAGTCATGCTCTCTGCTGTGAAGAGGCACTGAAATCGCAGCAGCAGGACGGTTTGTTGTGATCATGTTGCTGCTCAGAGCCAGTAACTGATTCCCAAACACACGCAAGCAGCAAATGAATGTGTTTAACATTTTGTACCGATCGTCAGACGTGAACCATTTACCCCTCGCAATCGGAGCCATGTTGGTGCTCCGCAGCCATTTTGTGGGAAGTGTCTCGCACACTCCACTCAATAGACGGAGTAATGACAGCCGGCCCCGCACCAACATCTATCAACACCCTCTGCTCCATCTCTGTCACCTCCCCATAATGGACCATAATGGCAGCGTGGTGCATGCATCAGGAATGCGCTGAGGAATCACATTTCTTTGATAAAGGAGAAGGTAATAAATGACTGTTATAAATTCTGCTGCCCTGGACCTGACAACAGCAGCAGGAGCATGTGTGTGTGTGTGTGTGCATGTGTGTGATGAGCTTCATTACACAAGTCCAATTGGCCTGTCCCAGGGTCCCAGGCACAGTTCAGTGCCTCGGCACAAAGCGAGCTGATGAAACTGCCTTCTGCTGACAATCAGGAGAACTAGGTCACCTCTGAAGCAGCATCCCAGAGGGCAAGCAGTGTGAGTCCAAACACCCCGAGGAGCAGAGCACATGGAAACGTATTGTCTAAACACACATGACACACACACATGGACAAACCAAAACATGGGGCGCAGGTTCACACACTACACCAGTTTTCTGTTGACTCTGTTTGTGTTTGTATATATGTGAATGTGTTTGTATGTGAGAGAAAAAGAGGAAGCTTCCTTTGAGGTAGAAATCTATGAAACAGTGTTATCTATAAATAATGGACAGTAACAGGAAAACTTGTTCCCTGTTTTGATCAAAGTGTGGCTGTGGACCTCTCATTGTCTTCATCAGCGTCTAACTATTATTGTGGTGAAGATTTTAGACGTCAGTGTGCAGACGTCAGAATGTATATTTATGCCCTTTACACAAGTCATTGTTTTTAATACTTCTGTGAAAATACTTTAGGCTTTGCTGTAGAAAGAAAAACTTTTGAAAAATGTCCCTTTTTTTAAAAAAAATGTCAATAAATGTGAATCTAATGTTGTGCTAAACATGATTTATTTTTTCAATATGGTGTAAAGGGTGGGGTGGAAAGATGGTATCAACAAAAGCATCATTCATGGAATCTACAGCACAGCATCTGCTCCTGCTGCCACAGAAAGAGGCAAACATGTGAAAACAGAGAAAATCTGTAGTGAAGTATTGGTTTATTCTGCAGAAATAATCAATGGAGAGATTAACCTTGTAATGTGTGTGGGTGGAGAGGCCACTGCTGCTCAGTTCCTTGATTAATCATCACCACCGCTGCTCGAAAAACCATTCGCAACTAACTGCCTCATCAGCTTCGATTATTCAAGGTTTCAGCATGTCCAAACGGGCGCCTGGAAGACAAAAGGAACAAAAGTGATGCATCACATAACATTCATTGCCTTTTTTATTTCACCAAATGAGAGTTTGGAGGTATGCATTTTATATTTTTATAACACCCTGTGGGAAATTAATTATGGCTGTGAATTAAGAGTTAAAAAAATTAGACATTTATTTTTGTTTAAATACAGATTTACAAAATGATTTCTGACAAGCTGGATTAGTATCTTTACTTAAAAAGAGGTTTTTTTTTAAGGATGTAATCATCTGCATTTTTAGAATATTTATTGATCATTTTTCCAAAATGGAAAGGAAGAATTTTGAAAGGAAGTCCTTGAAATCGTTCATCACATTCTCCCAAAAGCAGATATTTGTGTTTTTGTCTGTGCTTTCACCTTCACACGAACCACGCCTTTCCTCAAATGTAATGTTTTTCTGAGTAAATACTGTATGTTTGGTTCTTTTTCCAGCCTCATTCACTCATTTCTGACAACGCAAAAATCACTGAGCAAACCAAACTACACCCCCCACCCCCCGACAGAGCAGCAGAATCCAGCCTGCCAGACGCAGGCCCCTTTGGCCTGCTGCAGGTCTAAATTACTGTAATCAGAGGATGAATAGCAATCAGCAGCCTTGTATGAGCTGCTGGCAGAACGCCTGACCCCCGGCTCTCCACCAATCAGACCGCCGCATCCCATTCACAACTAATCACGGCGTGCACTCAGAGCTCACCACTTCCCGCACATTTGATGGAGGAAGCGCTCCCCTCCTTCCTTTTGTCTTTTTGTGCCGGGCTGACCGGAGACGACCGGATTGATGAGGGATGACGGTGTGAGATGAAGCTCTTTGCTGTGTTTACACGGTGGCAGCCATTGGTTTCCCTCCACTGATGAGACAGTTTACACCAAAGTAAAGTTTCACATTCAAATTTTAGACTCTAATTTCTTCTGCTAATGATGCGTTCAAGTGAGGCAGGAAACGGGGGAGAAAAAAGAAGTTCTGTAAATTTAATACACTTACAGGACTGCACTGAAGTAATCACTCACAGGCTTGATTACCAGTTTAAACTGGGAGCGTTTTACTAATGTCATAGTACGACTCTGAGTCAGGGTCATTGCTGCCACTGTATTGTTTCTGGTGAAGTGGCTTTAATGAAGTGGACTTTACAGTTTGCATACTAATTACACATGATGCTTTCTGAAAGATAATTCTGATGTTTTTAAGCTCAGCTTTCTTTTATCAATAAGGAGTGTGGTGTGGCAAACACATCAATTATCATTAGTCAAAGTAGAATAAATGTATTTAGTATTTGTTTACTGTAATTGTATTCCTGGGGTCCCTTAAAGTCCTCTTCTGCTTATTGTTGCTTCACTTGGATGTTTGAACTTCACTGTGCAGTTTATCCCTTGTTCATGTGAGCAGAACTTTGTTGCATCACAAGTGGTTTTCGAAATCAGTCGTGGTGTATACAACAAATATATACAAATATACAACTTACACAAGTGCGATGTGGAAATGTTTAACCTCCTGCACACGAACAGGAAGAATTGTCTTTTCAGTGAATCAGGAAACATCTTGTGTCCAGCAGTTAAAGTTAGGAAAATTAATGTTGAGAGACTGTTTTTGAAGACAGAGGTTGAAGGTTGTTTTTGTTTTTTGTTTCTTAAAACACATCTTTAAGTGGCTGAAAGAGTTAAAAGGTGTAAAACCGTACGTGTGAAGGTTGGAGGCCCCTGTAGAGAACAAACTTTCACTTTTGTCAATACAACAAGAAAACAGGACGTAAAAAAAGGGGGTGACGGAGAGTGAAAATGAAATGCTTATCTACCAGGAGGAGGATGCCTCCGTCTCACCCCCCTCCCCTCCTATCTCCCTTTCTTACCCTCTGCCCCCCCTCTCGCTCTTTCCCACCCTCTGCTCACCACCAGGGGTGGATCCCAGCGTTTATCTCTACCATCCAGCCCCAGTGTCTCCTAGCAACGGAGCATGGATCATTTAACTGCCCCTGCATCCTCTGTTTTATTCTTCCAGTTGTTACACACAGTATGCCAACTGCCTTTATGCTCATTTTCTGTACTCAGAGTCTGGCTGTTGGAGGTCTGTTTTTTTGTTTTGTTTCTTGTTTTTTTTTTTTGGTACTTGTCTCTCTGGCTTGGAGCACTCAAACCATATCAGTGCCACACTTGAGGCAGACAGACAGGCAGGAGAGGCTGTTCTGTCAGGACGTGTCACTCTAGGATCCAGCAGGTGCACAAAACACACACTGTCACAAACACACACATTAACACACACGCACACAATCAGTGGGGGAAGACAGGACTTGGCCCTCAGTCTGAAAAGGCCCTCGCAGAATCAATTAGCATTTAAATTAATGAAGCGCGTAATGAAGAGAGCGCTATCTCCCCTGCAGAAAGCCGACAGACAGGCAGAGAGCTGATTGTGAATCTGCATCAGGAAGACACACTGAAAGGAACATCAAGGATATTCAAATAGCCACTTCGAGTCCCACCATCCTTTTTTTTTTTTTAGAGCAGCTTTAAATAAACCTACAATTTGTATGTGGTGTTAATATAATCACATTTCCATATAAAAAGCGCCATTAATAAAACACATAATTAAAGATAAAATGATTGCATGGAAAAGGCCGTCTTTATCTTTCAATATCCATCAGTGCAAATACGCTTAAAGGAGGCTGCTTCCGGTACAGATAACCCTAACTGATTTACTCACACAGAAGGGAATTTGAGCTCATTGCGACTATTCAGACTATATTTCTCTATTAAAATAGATTATGTATACTTTTTTTTTTCAAAAACTGCAAAATTAATATTGTATTGAGATGGTGAAGTATGGAGAACTTAAATAAAAAATAAAAACAGCCAAAGATCATCGCAGAAGAAAAGAAAAGATGAGCTTTAGTCCATAGCTTGTAGGAATGAAGTGTTTCTATGTGTCTGAGTGTTATTAATATTTGTAGTCAACAAATTAAAAGAGCACCAGATGGAAATCCATAATGTTTCATGTATTCACTTGAGAAACATAGTTTTATTATCGCTCCACACAGATCTGATGATTTGATGCCGCCATTTTTCATCTCTTAGTGTCAAGTGATGTTTAAGTCACATGCTTCATGCACGATTTCTTTGCTTCTGTTTTCATTTTGTTTTTTACTGATTCCCAAACTTTTCTACTTCAGCCAAGTGAAAACATTTTTTGCTTTGCAATATTTTGAGGTTTGTTTTTTTTTTGTCCATTTTTCAACATGAAAATGTTGTTTGAAAAACAAATGGTTAAAGTATGCCAAAGCAAAATACAGAATAAACTGAAGAGTAAAACAAATACAATTTTACTTTATTTTATCAGCAGATAAAGTTGATCTGCTGAGTGAAAGTTAAAGGAAAAGCATTTGTTAAATATAAATCTTCTTATACTCCATTTTAATGTACTATTTATTGTTCAATTCAATTATATTTTTGAGTCATCTGATAACCTCTCACTGACTTGTGTTGGTTTTGTGACAGAAAAAAAAATGCCATTAGTGGGTTTGTGACTGCAGTGACTTTTGTGTTTGTGGCAGGAATCAGACAGTTGATGATGTTTGACACACACACACACACACACACACACACACACACACACACACACACACACACACACACACACACACACAAACACACA
>JBBMJY010000018.1:18981070-19051390 GCA_037833715.1 Toxotes lorentzi
TGTATATGATATATACATGATATATACAGGTGCGCGCACAGAGAGCCATGTGTGCGCGCAGCTATTTTGCCCCAAAATGCGGTGATCACAGGATGTGAGCAGAGACCCCCAGAGACAAAAATCCCTAGACACGGCCCTTTTCGTGGTCACGGCAGTTACCGTGACGTCAGAGTGTGTCTCCGCCGGCTCGTGCTGACGTCAGAGGCGGGCGGATGCGCTCAAAGCGAAGTGGAAAACCCACCACATGAAAAAACGGGAGTGACATCCATTGAAGAGTCAGGCCGACGAAAGCCCCACAGCCCACGTTAAATATGAGCTGGATCATTCAAATTATAAACAAAACAAAACAAAACAAAACAAAACAAAACAAAAACATTTTATGTTCAGAGCAACATTAATGACCAACACTTAATTAATGACCAAAACCAAACAATATAACACATTCACAATGTGTTTTTCCTTCTTTTTTATGTTCCCAGGGGATGTTTGTTCTTGGGTTGCCCTACGCCATCCTGCACGGAGGATACCTCGGACTCTTTCTCATTATTTTCGCCGCCGTAGTGTGCTGTTACACGGGGAAAATCCTCATTTCCTGTCTGTACGAGGAGGACGAAGACGGGCAGCTCGTCCGTGTGAGGGACTCCTATGTGGACATTGCCAACGCCTGCTGCGCGCCCAGATTCCCGTCTTTAGGTGGCCATATCGTGAATGTAGCCCAAATCATAGAGTTGGTGATGACTTGCATCCTGTATGTGGTGGTCAGTGGTAATCTCATGTACAACAGCTTCCCCAACATGCCAATTTCCCAGAAGTCCTGGGCCATCATCGCCACCGCTGCTCTCCTCCCCTGCGCCTTCCTCAAGAACCTGAAAGCCGTCTCCAAGTTCAGCTTGCTGTGCACGCTGGCCCACTTTGTCATCAACATCCTCGTCATAGCCTACTGCCTCTCCAGAGCGAGGGATTGGGCCTGGGACAAGGTCAAGTTTTACATCGATGTCAAGAAGTTCCCCATCTCCATTGGGATTATCGTGTTCAGCTACACCTCGCAGATCTTCCTGCCGTCTCTAGAGGGGAACATGCAGAGACCGAGCGAGTTCCACTGCATGATGAACTGGACTCACATCGCTGCCTGCATCCTCAAGGGCCTGTTCGCCCTGGTGGCCTACTTGACCTGGGCTGACGAAACCAAGGAGGTCATCACAGACAACCTGCCCCCGACCATCCGAGCTGTCGTCAACATCTTCCTTGTGGCCAAAGCTTTGCTGTCGTATCCGCTGCCGTTTTTCGCTGCTGTCGAGGTATTAGAGAAAACGTTTTTCCAGGACGGGGGACGTGCGTACTTTCCAGACTGTTATGGAGGCGATGGGCGCCTAAAATCCTGGGGACTCACTCTCCGATGTAGCCTTGTTGTGTTCACCTTGCTCATGGCGATCTATGTGCCACATTTCGCCCTCCTCATGGGTCTCACTGGCAGCCTGACAGGTGCAGGCCTGTGCTTTCTGCTTCCCAGTCTCTTCCACCTCAAGCTTTTATGGAGAAAGCTGCAATGGCACCAGGTTTTCTTTGATGTCGCCATCTTTGTAATAGGAGGTATATGCAGCATATCTGGTTTCATCCACTCAATGGAGGGGCTCATAGAGGCTTTCAGATATAACATAGAAGAATAGATGCAAGCCATTGCTGGAACTAGATGTTAACTGCAAATCCCCATTTAGTGAAAAAAAAAGAATAAATAAAAAATAAAACACACGACGTCCCCGCAAACGCAGCCCCTCTGCTTAATTCATGCGTAAAAAGCGCGCACGGACATTTTCGCACCCATACAGCCTTGCACCAATTCAGAAAAGATGCGCGCATACACACACACACATACACACACACTTACAGAAATAGAGCCGGTGGCAGTGAGGGAATCTAATGCATCCACAACACACTATATGGACAATACATGTTGTATAAATATGCGAGCAAAAGTACATATACATATTTTCCAGTGGAGTGAACGTTTACAATATTGACCTTAAACAAAAATTGCAAAAAGGGCAAGTTCGTCTTTTCGTCGCTCTTGTGGTGCTTCCCCACATGAGACTTCACTTCATGTAACGCTCGAGTTTGTGATGGACATGGACATTAGACCGCATAATGTGATTTACTGATGATTAAGATAAGTTTATTTAAAAAAAGACACAAGAGAAATTTTAGGGGAAAAAATGCCACTTTCTTCTAGGTAATTAGCAAAATGATTTATGGGTATCGAATGTGGTATTAAATCCAGAAAAGCGAGGCGGAAAAGTAACGCAATGGCAATAACCAGCAGTTGAAACACATGAACGCGTTTAGAAATATTTAAAAGAACAGCGAAGTTTCGACATGACATGAGGAAATTGGACCTTCCCCGCGCAGTTTAAAACACTGGAAATGCAAAATATCACATAATACACAGCAGCTATACAAACTATGCATTGAATGTATGATATTTCAGACACACAAAAATACAATGAAACTAGGAAGTGGAAATTTAAAACTAAACAAAAAAAATCCTCCAAATTTCGATTCTTCTGCGTGAAAGTGTTAATGCGTTGATATTTTCTTCCCCCAAATATCTGTCATTTATTTTATTAACCTTTCATTCGGCAATAACAAAATGTACTTACACCTGAAATACACATTGTGGTAAAACATCCAACCCCCACATCCTGGCCCAAATTTCAGCTAGATGGGGACCCCAAATTGAAATCCTGCACAGTCAAATTTAGACAACTCTTTTCATGACGTTAAAAAAAGAAAATACAAATGGCCTGTTCTGAAATTAATTTGAAAGACTCCTGTCTGGGAAAATTCGGTGTCTGAAAATCTTTTTTTTATTTATTTAAAAAAGAGATCATTAAAGAGGAAAATGTGCATACAGACATTTTTCATTCTGTGCAATCCAATGGGTCTGTGGAAATGTTATAAAACCGTATGTGTAGTGTGTTATTGTGGTTTCAAAAAGATGGAATGTATATCTCAAAGTCGTTATCATATATCGTGAAATTAATATTAAAGAATAAAGAAATAAGTGAAATTATATTGTAAAAATGTGTGTGGTTTTATGTAAAACGAAAAACGGTCGGAACATGTATTTTTTTCTCTATAATAAAAGACAGAAAATATGGCGAAAATAGTCGCATTCATACGTTTTTTTTAATCTATGTCGAAATTAATTGACTCTCCATAAAGGCTGCAGAGTAAAAACTGCAGAGGCCTAGCTGCTTTTAAAAAAAAAAAAAGAAGTAGAAATCAAACATCACGACGTATGGGTCTCGGTGTTTGTATGAGAGGTTGGTGGGGGGTCGATACAGGTCTATTTTATCTGTCCAATCAGAATCCTTTTACAGTTCTATCGTATTTTTTCTACACCTTCACATTCTCAGGTTTTGTCCGTGGAAAAATTCAAAGCATGCATGTTTTCCACCGCCCATCACATTCCTGCATGCTCAAATGAAGAGCATTTCGCCAGATTTTCAGCTGCAGGCATGCATCGGGCCTTATGGTCGACCTGCTCATCCACTGTGTTGATTTTCTGCTCAGACAACATCTGGACAAACCGTTTATTCTCTGACAGGGCTAATCTCCAGCTGCTGAAGCAACCAAGCCACCTGGTGCATGTGAATGCACGGATTTAACTTAAAGCATGGAGGCCGAGGGGCAGACGACGGGATTAACAAACGAATACACGAGTTAAATGAAAATGCTGCACACTCAAAGTTAGGTCAGCATCTCAAACCATGAGGATACAACCCAGAATTTAGCTCATCCGATACGCAAAACAGCAGGTTTATACCTGAAATCCTGAAGCCATTTTCCTCAGGGAGTGTATCACTGTTCAGTCATTTTCTATCAACCATTAAAAGCCAGCCAACTATGTATAGACAGCATTGAAAACAGCATTGCATAAAACAAAAGTGTGAAAACAGGGAATTTTGACATTAAACAAATCGTAAAATGAATTTCCTCACAATCATCTGCGAGGTAATTTTTCTGAACATTATCATGTCTGGGGGGCCTCCTAGCGGACAGGAGAGAAACTGCTTCAACACAGAGGAACATTACAACAATGCACATACTGTCTGGACAGTCCGATCATGCATATATTTTATAATCAATATATTTCCATTCACCTTTGAACCAAGTATTCGTCTCTTAGGTATTATTACCTCAGTAGTAACACCTGGGCCTCGAGGGACGATCTTAAGAAATGTTTGAGGGGTGTTTATTTCATAGACTTCTTTCATATTAACATGTATCATCAGTATAGGCACGATCCACATTTTAGACGGCTGCAGGTTTTATCCTGCAGAGTTATCCGGATAACTCAGTAAGCCAGTTTTTGTACTTACAGGTTGCACCGCTTTTAATTTATACATATTAATTTTTAAAAACCAATCGATTTTTTTAAAAATCTTACTTAAAATTGCAGAAAAATGAATGAGAAGGTAATATTAACATACCAAACCTACTAAAAAGAAATAGAAATACTAGCTTATTTACATTTAAACATTTTATTGAAGCAGGAATTCACTATGCTTAACAGATTTATTAACAGTGGCATTAATACTCTCCAAAGTCTGTAACAGGTTCTCAATTCAGCTATCGTTGTATAGTGGCGCCCTCTGCTGAAGAAGCTTGATAAAACACACAGAACTCAGAGGTGGATGTGAGAATCTCACACTGAACATTTAGTGCAAAGCCTTGTTTACCAAGTACTCGATTAAACTGAGAGGTTGAAATGCACAGAAGACAAACAAAATCGTTTTCACTATCAATGACATATACCGCTTAACTCCCAAGTGACATATTCCATGAAAGATAATTTATTTCTTAGTTCAAGTAATGGCATTTTAGAAAAGTTCAATAAAATTTTCATAATTATACAAAAACAGTGAAATATTTACAGGCAATAGAATGCCATTATTAAGACAAGGAAATGCAAAAGGATAAGATGATCAAAGAAGTGATAACCAAGTGGCTCAAAATACCTGCAGACAAAAAAGCATCCACATTAAGTGATTTGGTAGTCAACGTCGTAGTACAAGCGGATTCTAATCAGCTGCACACTGGTGTTCATCTTCCACACCAGCCAGTGACTCTGACCCCAATGCTCCAATACAATGAGGCTCATTGGCTGAGCTCTTCATTGTTCATGGTTGTGGGCTTCTTGGTCGAGCACTGGACCACCCAGGGGTGTGACAGGACTCCCTCAATGGGCAGTCTGTGCATGGGGTTGTGCTTCAACAGCCGGGCAACCAAGTCTTTTGCTCCAGCGCTGATATTGGCCTGTGCGGGGTAAGTGTACTCCACCTGGACGAGAAAGACGGCAAAGAAAGTTTCAGAAACACAGAAAACTGAATGGCAAAACTCTGAAGACTTTACCACAGACGCTGGGAAGGGTTTAAAAAAAGAAAACAGGTTGATTACAATGCATTGAAGAACGAATCACTCAGATTCCATAGATAACGAACAGGACCAAATTTCACATTGTAACACTGCTCTTCAGAGATTTCAATGTGACTATTCTTTCAAAACTGCATAGTAAAGACTCATTTGATTACATTCAAAAGCTGATAAAACAATATGTGCAGGCTGTTGAGGTGTCTAGCTAACTTTGTCTTACCCTTGATATCCTGCGGTAGGTCTCCTCATGAGTTTTTGCTTCAAAGGGCGGTTTTCCAACCAGGAACTCATAGCAGAGAACACCCAAGCTCCACAGATCCACTTTTTCATCATGAGTTTTTCCCTCAATCATCTCCGGAGGCAAGTAGTCCAGTGTTCCACAGAGGGTGGACCTCCTGAGCGAGGAAAGTGATTGATAAAGTAAGGCACTGTCTGACTCTGATCACTTTAGATGGGCAAAGACGTTGACACAAAAACTTCTAGAGTGACAAAAAAAAAAAAAAAAAAAGTAATTCCTGACCTGTGCACTGACGGTGAAGCCAAACATTACAATACAGAAACAATACTTCATAAAAACATCAAAACCAAAAAGTGCCATTTGTGCAAAAGCGTATGTGCATACCTGGAGGAGGGTGTGTGAACAGACCAGCCAAAATCTGCAATCTTCAGCTCCCCGTTGGCCCCCAGTAACAAGTTCTCTGGTTTGATGTCCCTATGGATCACCTTCTTGGAGTGGCAGTAGTTGAGGGCATCTGCCAGCTCCATGATGTACTAGTACGACACATAAGGGATAAATCACAGTGAATACGACCTGTATCATATTGTCTTTGACATCATTCTAAGAGATGTTTGTGGATTACTTTCACTAAATGAAACCATGCAGGCATTTAAGTTGGTGAACATCAATTGCTCATTTAATGGCAAAATATACATTTTACAAAAAGGTCTTAAATTGGCAGACTTACTGTGGCACTCCTGTCCTCAGGAAAACTTCCACATCGCTGCAGTTCACTGTATAGTTCTCCCCTGGGTGCAAACTCAAGGATGAGATACACGCGAGAAGTGTCATGGAAGTAGCCGTAAAGGCGCAAAATATTGGGATGCCTGAAAGACGCCAATGCAGAGGAGTATTCTGAGAGATTGTGTTGAAATGCCCAACCAAGGTTTTCAAAAGAGCAAACACTTGCAGAACCATTGGCAATAGATAATGCCTCAGCAGATGTTTTATAGACAGATATAGATATAGACCAGCATGAGTCAACCAGATGTGAAACATGAACTAAGCATGATTTTGATGGCACAGGAATTGTCCAGTTGCTATGCAGCATGTGACACACCATTATGGAGCTCAACCAGTGTACACAATTGATGGTGAGTAGTTTCATGCGTAAAACACCTGATAAACACAAGTTTCAAGTATGATGCAAGTCTACTGAAGCTGAGTTAAACTGGGGAACCCATTCATCCAAGACTGTCACAGCTTAAATTATGTGCCATTGTTGCTGAGACTTGAGTCTACAACTGTACAGAACTCACATTACATAATTACTCGGTTAATTTCAGTTTGGCCAACATGCTCTATTTATCACTTTTTTTTTTGTTTTTAAAAGACGAGCTAGCCCGACTGTTGTTCCCCTAGCATGGAGCGGTGGCTGTTGTTATCTTTCAGACTTTTCCTTTTTTTCCATCTTAAGCTTAAACCCCACTGATCATTTATTTGACCACTTCAAACTATGTGACACCAATTTATTTTCATCAAGTAGAACCTGTATAATTTGGTTTGATAACGCAGGAATCAGTGCAAAGCAAGCAGCAGCAGCAGCAGCCAATCTCTGAGTGGCCCAACTAACGTTAAGGCTCGGGTTTGGCATACTATTGCTGAATGGCACTTTACCTGAGGTGAGACTGGATCTCCACTTCTCTCCTCAGCTGGTGCTCTACCCCGGCCTTCTCCAGCTGCTTCTTGAAGAGCACCTTCAGGGCCAAGATGAACTTACTTTGTCGCTCTCTGGCCAGGTAAACATTTCCAAATTTACCTTTTCCTAAAGGACGGCCAATGTCAAAATTTTCCAGATTCCATCGCTTCCTGTGTGAGCAGAAATGTGCGTAGTTACAGACAACAACCACAACAAAATTTGTAATCTTACAAAGGATTATATGAAGTATATTGAATTGTTAGCAGACATACTTTGAAGCAGAAGCATTTGTAGAATCATTCTTGGCAAGTTTGTCTAACAAAAAGGAAAAAGAAAGATATGTTAGGATCCAAAAAAAAAAAACAAAAACAAAAAAACCCACACTTGATTGGTTTGTCCAATTTTACATTATGCTTACCCTGTGGCTTCTCCAGCTTTGCTGATTCTGAAGGAGGTTTAGCTGGTTCCGGGTTCGCTTTAGGTACAATTGTCTTTAGCTGGTTTTGCTGGGAACCAGGTTTGGGCTGTGGTGCAGGATTTACATTCTGAGTAGCAGGGTTCACATTCTGATCAGAGGGTTGTGTGGACTTGGCGGCAACAGAGACATGAGATACTGGTTTCTGATTGCTCACAGGTCGCTGGATGCGCTGAGGTCCATTTGACATACCCAGGACCCTAGGATGCTGAGTTGGTGTAACTACAGCCTTCTGTATCACATGTGACTGCTGTGACACAGGAATCCGCTTTGGTCCTTCACCACTCAACTACAATCAAAGGAAATCACCAAATAGGTAAACCAGCTTTTAAAGGTTTTTTGATCTGAGAAAGCACAACACCACCATATTTTTTGTATTAGCTAGGTCCTTCTCTTGTTGAGTAAGACTCAGCAGATTTCTACATTGATAACTAGTTACCTTAACTCTGTTATTGTTGTGTTAACCTCCTTGGTTTCTTAACTTAACATACTAAGTATGTTGATATATTAATATTCTTGGCTGTATGTCTGAGATTCTGCCTGTTGGCTGTATGATTGTTTCACAGTCATACAGCCAAAAGCATGTTGGAAAACCTTAAGTGATGGTATAATCCGTAATAAGTTGTTATTCTTACTACATCACATTTTTTCAGCAATTCATAGCGGTATATGACACCAGTTTTATGCTGATTTAAATTCCACAAAAAAAGAACTGAAGCACAATCCACTGCCAAAGCCACAATCACACAGAGATACATTTTATATCACTACTGTCTACAGAAAGTTTAAACTCTAATACCTCTTTTTTTTTAAGAAACTGAATTTATTTTCTTTCAAGACTTTAAGACCTGCAGATGTCATGTCTCAAAGTTGTGTTAGATGTTTACAATTTACATGTAAAGTGCCCAGAGGCTCAGTGTTATGTGCACCATGACAAACTGAAGCTGAAAACTTAACACATTCACATTGATATTAATGAGGATAAAGGTCAGAAGATTGACCCCACGATCCGTGACAACAGTGACTTAAGATTTTTCAGTTTTCTGACCAAGATAATGTGCATTACCTTCACCTCAGGCCTTTGAAGTTTCATGTCCTTTGTCAGCTTGAGTCTGGCAGAGGGGTCCATTTTCTGGGTAAAAGGAAAGTTGATTTTACTTTAATTTTGACCCAAACAATGCATCCTACAAGTGATGTTAAGCAAGGACTAAAACAGGTCTGAAGCAACAAGAATAATATTCAGTTTGTTTAACTATTTTAGGCCCTTCTTATAGGCTTTGGCTAAACAGCTTCACTGCTAAAACAGATTAGCATTGCCCTGTCACCATAAAAAAATGTTAATGCTACGTATCGAAGCTGCTCCCCTGTGCTTATCTAAATAAGACATTAAAGGAACAACTTGATAAAAATATTATCACTATACCATACAATACAAAGAATAAACGTTAGCCATTATCCTTGTGTGGCTACCGTGCCTCACGTTTATGAACGTTAACGTTAGTTGGCCGCTAACGTTAGCCGAGTGACCACAGCTAATCAACACACCTCACACAACAATCGCGTTAATGAACTAACAGGACTTACCCAAATATATTATTGCACAAAGACCGAGAGTAACCACCGTCCGATAATCAACCCAGAATTTAAACGAGCTGAAAGCAGCTCTCAAGCTGGTAACGTTACCCTAGCTAGCTAGCAGCTACGTCGACCAGTTGACGAGAGCTGATGTTTGTGGCTACATACATAAGAAATTAATATCCACGTTGATATTACTTCTCTAACCAAGCTATCGCACGGCAAGTATTTTAGCAGCAGCTCCGAATTTGTAAAAAGGCTGACTATAAATGAAAAACGAATAGAGATCAACTACACGGACGACTATAACACATCCCCTGCACACTGCTCGTTTAATTTCAAACGTCCCTCTGTTCAAAACCTTTAAACAAACTACGGTCTCTGATTGGCTAAGCGAAATGCTCTGTACTCGCTCCCCATTGGCTGTGGACAGGCTCTACCAATGGGCGTATCTGACGTCAGAGGCCTCCACACAACAGAGGGCAGCAGCCAGATAGATCCATGGAAAAATGGATCGATTTTATTGATCTCATAAGGGAAATTAAAACCAACTAAGAAATTAAGTCCTGTCCATCTTTAATTAAATCCTCCCTTCATTATAATGTTCTAAAGCTTTTATTGATATTGTTTTAGACAATTGTTGACTCAACTGCATGATCATGAATACGTAGCTCGTGGTGCTGCTGAACTGTACTGCATTATACACGCGTTTAGGATTTTTTATGAATGATAAATCAAATTTCTGTTCTTACCAAATGCCACATCCATAAATGTACGTTCACAAAAAACAAATGCTTTGGTTACTGTGTTTAAATATGATTTGGTGCACTATACACTGCAGATTGTATTATGACCTCTTCCAGTTCAAAACCAAGTAAAGCTGTGCATCTGTTTCCTTCTTTGACTATTCTTTGACTTTTTATGTTATTTATTTATTCTCCTTAGATGCAAATATTTGAAATGCATGCCTTGTTTCTTATTTGCAGTTGCACTTGTTTACTCTAAATGTTGTTGTTGCTGTTGACTTTGCCAAATAAATCTATTTTTAAAAATGAAAATTGAAAAAAAGTGTCTTTGTGATGACACCAAGGTCAGAGCATAGCCATTGCAGGAGGTAACTGAAAGGATACTGAACCTGCAATCTTTTATCTATAACATGCATTTTTTGAAACTGATTTATTCATTTTTTACTCATGGAGAGCCAAGTTGACAAAAACATAAAAAAAGACCATTTACCCTTAGTCTACTTACACATGAAGAAAAAGGAGTGGCACAGATAATTTAAACAACTTTATTTTTAACCATTCATTCCACGTTTTTCCAGCCAGTAACTTAAAAACAACAACCAAAGCAAAACTTTATTAATTTTGGCCCAAAGTTTTTTCAAGGTAACAACTGACCTTTATTTCCTAGATGGCATTACATAAATCTTTTTTACACTTGTCAGGATGAAACTGGAAGTCTAGCATTTGGCCACAAAGTGGCAGCATGGGGCTCTTCCATTTCAAACATGTAACATCAATGCATCCTACAGAGTGATCAATGTTAGAAGAATGCAGTTGTACTGGCCCACACCTATGTGTTTATGCACTATGAAGAGTAACTGCTTCAGTGTTTAGACTCTGATGATATAGAGGGAAAACATATCATCATACACTTTAGTTAACTGACTTTTGGAATGCATACATTCAGTGACTGAGCCTCCCAAAGGCATTCAGACTGCTGTTTTAGCAGAATCATGTGCACTGGATGTTTTAACACAGGCTATTTTGCTTCTTCAAAATAAAAATAATTATTAATTTGAATAAATACCCACACCATGTTAAATACTGTATCACTCATATTGAAGGCAAATTCGAAAACAGAACATTTAATTTTCAGAATACATTCGATTTTCATTTTAACAGCAGCCAAGCCTGTTTTATTAAGGTATACCTAATTAGAAGAATTACTAGCAAAGATCTTCTATTAAACTGCTTAAAATATTTTATTGTTTTGCCACATTCCATAGATGGTGCGACCATTTCTTTTTCAGAGGCACCCAGACAAAATTAAGTTACAGTTTCTAAGCACATGACATCACATTTCTCAATGGCAAACCCGAGTCACAACTCACTCCTTAAATACAAACTGTTTCTCTGAATAAATATTCCTGTCACAGGTTAAAAAAAAAAATACACACACATATATGTATTAATGAAACTTAAGTGTTCACTTTCACCACACTGCTGTTGCTTGAAGAAAGACCTTCTCAAATGCACTATGTAACCACATTTAATCTCTCAAACAGCAATACCAAAATATTCACAAATTATCAGCTCCCTTAGCACATGTAGCAGCTTTTCTTTGTTAAAATGTGTTATTTTGTAAGTGCATATAAACGTCACTGCAAAGGTCTCAGCCTTCACACTGCCAGGACATGCTGAGGGAACTCTGTTCCAATTGAGGAACAAATTTCATGTGCATCAGTAAAACCGTTTTTACTGCTACGCTTACCATTTGAGAAGGTCTTCTACATGAAGTAACCGCAAAAAATAAATATGGCAAGTACCTTGATCCCTTCATTTTACTTAAATACCTTAATAACAATATTAGTTATTACATAATAACAAAAGACTGTTTACATTCAGGCTTGCATACAAACATTGCCTGGTACAAAGTGTCTTGTTATTACTGAGGTCCCGAAAAAAAAACCCATTGTTTTAGAGATGGTTCTTAAAAACCTGACAGTGAAATGTTTCATGAACTCTATCTCACTGTCAATGGTTGCGTTAGCTCACCATTTACTATGACACCTAAAACCACCTCCATGTGCCCTTGACACACATTGCACTTGACCCTCTTTCGACACAGCATTGTATTCTGCCATCATTTGTCAAGTATTCCTCAAAGTCACTTCCATACTGTTTATCGCACCATAGCTGTTTTTCTTGTAACTCTGTCATTGAAAGCACAGAGTTCATGCCACTGGTATGGCATTCTGAGGTCTTATGGCAGATGGAAACACAGCTAGCAAAGAGGCTGTAAGAGGCTAGATAAAAAGCAGTGTGTCTCCTTTTGGCACTTTTCTTATGTTTCCTATTCATCCAATGCCTCTGATACATCTCTGCCAATGCTTAATGTTTCCAAACACACAGATAACAGTGTAGTTTAATCTTGTCCCTGAGTGAACCACCCATGTTTCATCCCCCAAGTCTCTCATCACTGCAGTCCGGACAAGCAGCGTCTCCTGAGAAACTTCACGGAATCCCTTTATGATGCAGCCTGCTGTTAAAAATATATCTAATGTAGATAGTAAACTAGATGAGTTGATGGAGGAGTTAAATAATACAAAAAACCCAGAGCACCAAAACAGCACTAGAGCATCATAAAGGGAGGCTGGTTGTACTGGCGTGCAGTTTCTCTCAGACCTTGTTGGAAAATAGAGGCAGTGGTCATTTCTCAGGGAACGCAGCAGCCATCGGGGTGCGCATGGTCCCACATGCTGTGGCTGCCAGCTCCTCGATTTCTGTATTTAGGCGCCTGATCACCCACTCCATGGCTTCACGGCCCTGGTTAAGGACAAGTGTAAAGCATTAGTCTATAGGAGGAGATATAAAGAGAAATACATCAAGCTGGATAGAAGGAAGGAAAAAGATTATATGTTGGTGATAAAAAAGAGCCGTGGTTACCAACATGGGGATTGGGACCCTTCCAAGGGGTCAAAAGATACATGTCAAGGGTCACAGGATGAACAAAGGGAGTCAGTGTTTCAAGTGTTTTTGTCACCTTTCTGGTGTCGGTACTGAGGAGCATGATAACGTTTGTAACTTTCTGAAGAATGGTTTAATCTTAATGATCTTGTCTCATCCCTCTCTATGATGGCAGGCTTCTCTTTTGCCTTCAGATGTGGTTGGACAACACCTTGTGTGACCAGTTTAGTTCATACAAATTTTTGGGAACCACTGAAACTGCTTAAAGCAAGTACAACTTAGGTAGTAAAAATGACAATTGGACAGGAATATGATAAATTATGTCCTGACACAGCAAATGATTATGCTTTTTTAATTGCAGGACCTAAAGAAAATTCAGTGCGGTTGTTTAGTTTAACCCTTGCCATGTGTGGAACTACCTGAAATAGGCCTAACAAATGTTATGGGTCCCACTTGAGATACAGTTTTAAGGGTTCGCTTACCTTTCCGGCATTAGCAGAGATGGTGCTGGCCATAACTCCCTCCAAGTAACTGCTGAGACTGACTCCTTTCACAGAGATGATAGCCTCCTGAGTCAGTATTGTTCTAAAGAAGAAAGGTTTTTCAGATTCAGATTCATACTCAGATTTTCAGATTTTTATCTTAAATTATGATCAAAGGTTGCCTTTAACAACTTAACAGGCCTGAGTCCTTAAAAAGTAAACACTTACTTCTCTGGATCCTCAGGGTGTGGTTTGTATGTTAACTTCTCATCCACAGACACCATGTTTGTGAAAGTGATCTATGGAGGAAATATTACAAGACACAAATTAATAAATGTCAAGATATATTATATAATGTCTTATATCACAGGGCAAGAAGGAGAACTGTCATGTAAGTAGTCAAGCGCCATTATGAATGTTCATAGTTGAAAACTAAGCTATCGACCTGTGTAACAAGCAGGACTTCATTCCAGAAAGATCTCAAGGTTTCACACACTAAGTGTACTTGTGTGTTCAGTGAAATGGATTCATGAAAAGCTGGATCTCGATGGGATATGTGTGTTTGTGGTTGACACAGCCAAAACAGAACATGTTTTGTAACTAGCTAAAAGAGTTTGATAAGAGTATGAAGTGTAAAAAAAATCTTTAATTAATCTGGGCAGAAATAAAACTTGAAGTCTATTTCTTCCTGCCAACGTTCTGTCCTATGGTTTCCTATTTCAGCTAGTACATCAAGGTAAGATAGTGTCTTACATAGTCATGTGTATTTGATACATAGCAGGCTGTCCCTGGATGAGATGAAATCCCACACTGAATTTATGCACCCACGATGAGCTACAGACCTGCATTCACATTCAAGTATATTGAGCTCTTACTCTGCTCATGGCTCAATATTAAAAAAAAAAAATCAAAATTAAACTAAACAAAGGGGAGTGTTTATTTAATAAATACTCACATTTGTGGACTGAAGTTCAAAAGTTTTTTCTTTGGGATCCACAACCGAGTGTTCCTGAACATACGTATACGTTCGTGCGTTCCCAATGATCTGAAGACAAAGAAAGAGACACACTTTACTACAACTTCAAATCAGTATTATCTGAGGTATTATCTGAGGTTGCATTTGAAATACATGCAGTAAATTTGAACTTGAACAGGTTTCAAAGTTCACATCTGACATTCCACGCAATTTCTGGATAGGCCTCTGCTCCATTAGCATGAGCCTTGAAATGATATTGGGATTTTAAAGGATACTGGTGTTTTCTGTCAATATTTTTTTATTTTCCTTAAGCTAAAAATACAGAGGTAAACTGAAAACACAGGAAGTCGTCTTCATGACACATCCAATTTATACACACACACTGAGGCTCAGGAGTGATTTACTTTGGCACAATCTGATTAAGGGTTATGTTATTATGGTATCAATCACTGGGACAGTCTGTGTCATAGACTGTCCTTGGAATTAAAGGGGCTATTCATAGACACCAAAGGTCAGTGCTAAAGAACTGCAGCTGATTAGCCAATGTTTACATAGGTTAAAACAGAATAACAGGATATTATCTTTCTCCAGCCTTATCACTACTTATTCTTCAGAAAGTCAAAGAAACAGGTTAAAAGTTCAAATCTCTGTCACTGCTCTCCATTTTAGTGACCTCCAGTTTTAACCGAGCTGACACAGGGATGGAAAGTTACGTCACATGCCGTCAAGAGTTACACCTCTGCAATGACAGAAATGGCACTACCGTGTCCTGCAGCCTACAACACGAGCTGTGGCACAAAGCCATGAACCCGCCTGGGCTCCAGTCAGCAACCAGGTCTGCTGCTGCTGATACCCCTTGGACAGAAATAGCCTTGCAGGTTAAGGTCACTAGCTGGAAAGCATTAACCTACCTCCGGTTCTAAACTGACTGAGGCTATCACTGGATTCATGTGTGGCATTTAATAGTCTGACTTTTGAAGTAATTTTAAGCCAGTTTGTCACCACAATATGAGAAAATCATGTGTTTTGTCATATGTTATAAAACTTTAACCACATTCAGATTAAATAACCTTAAAGAGAAATAGCCTTAAACCTCAAAGAGAAGCAGACCACAAGCACAAACTGGCCTGTCAGGTCATGTGTTTCTCCATTGAGAGTCTCATGTCAGCATTTTAAGTTGCTGCAGCAGGTTTTTAACTATAATGCTGACCAGTTCTAATTGAAAAAAAAACTGGTTTTTGACACTCACAGATTTCACTATAGATGGAAGACCCCACTCTGTGCTGAGCAGTCTTTTACTGTGGAGGCGTCCCTGTGTGTCAATGCCTCTGTCCAAAACATCTACTCCAATCACACTGGGGTTCATGGGGTTGGGGTACTTCTGCATCGCAGCCTTGGTCACTGTCTCCCAAGGATGGCTGTTGAAGGGAAGCCATAAAACAAAAACAATTGTAATGTTGCAATAAAAATTCATACAAATACAAACATTGACTAACTGACTATCTATGGTCAGTTACATCTTTGGGATTAATTGATGCTTTATTTACAATTTCAAGACAAAACTGAAAACAAAAATATTGCTTGGAATTTCTTCTCCTCAACATAAAGGGAAATATACATTTTAGTCCACTGTACTCTTACTCCACAATTACAGTAACTGGTTCTTTATACATTTAGATGTTATATACAAAACATATGATGACTTTTTAAAATAAGAAGCCTAGTTGTGGATTTTCAGGCAAAAACAGTGAAAACATCTGCACATTCGCAAGTTCAAGCTTTTCAAATGGCCGGATTTGCTGCTTATACTGGTGCGGTATCATAGTAAGGTGAATAAATTTGAGTTTTGGACTCTTGGTCAGTCAAAACAAGACATTTGCAGATGTCACCTTGAATTCTTCATTGTGACTGGCATTTTTTCAGTATGTTGGTTTGACATTTCATACACCAAGGATTAATCACAATAATGAAAACAATCTTTAGCTGCAGCCCTAATTGCTCCAATACTTTTAGTCAAGTAAAGGATGTGAATACTTCCTCCACCACTGATTATTAACGATTTAACCTAACGTACGGCACCTCATATTTACTTTGCTTAAAAAAATCTAATTGTTACAGCATATCCGTTTTTTGTTTGTTTTTTTTGTTTGTTTTTTTCAAAGATTTAAACAGAGTGAACGAAGTGGAACCAAATGTTATTCTGTCTCATTATCAGGCTACTTTAACGTTTGGAAGAGCAGCACTGATAAGTAAAATAAAGACGAAGTAAAGACTGTTGTCTCTGGTTGCCACAGAGACGCGCCGGCGTTGCAAAGTGACGCACACATGCGCGACACAATGTAGGGGAAAGGTCGCGCGCTGGAGGTTGGCCCTGACCGCCTGGTTACGCAATTCTAATGCGTTTTTCATACAACCCGGCACTGACAGGCTTCCGTTCGCCTCTATTATGTTCATTTAAAAAAAAATATGTGCACCATAGATGTTTGTGCGAGCCTTCTTACAATATGGTGTTTATTTTAAAAATGGCGTTTCTCTATTAAACCATGTGCATGCTGTTCACGGGATTAAATAGGAAGCCAGCTGGCGGTAATTCTTCGCCTGAGTCAGACAGTGAACCTCTGACAGCCGGGCTGTCTCTAACTTGAACACATCACCAGTATGAAAAACAATACTACTCACTTGAAGACGTGTTCTGACGTCCAGATTTTCATGGTTTTCAGCGAGATGACCGGGGTTGGCGATGCCGGAGTCGACGCGTGCAGGAGCCGGTAGGCAGGCACAGTCACACTGACAGAAATCAGTGTACCACGTTCAAAGGCAACCGCAAGTCCCCTCCCACTGTACCAGAGCAGTCACATGAGCGTATTACGCATTTCCGATTGTCTGCTGCATGCAGCAGGAGTCCAGTGACACTGGAGACAGCTAAATGAAAAAAAATCATTTAAAATAAAAACCGATGGACGACGTAACTGAAGATAGAGAATCATGTGATTATAGATCTGCACGATAGCATGCAGTGCATTTTCTGTTCAGCGATGTAGCGCGAACTAAGGGGATATCTTCCATTTAACCTTTTAATGTTACACAATTCAGCTCAGTGAAGGTTGAAAGTTGACTTGAGCAACCTTGGTAGAATGACAGTAGCCGGGTTACTGACCAGAGGTGGAAACAAAATATTTTAATAATTTCAAGGCATTACTTTACTACACCACATTTCAGAAGCAATAATTCCACTACACTAATTTAAAACTTTATTTACAAGATACTTTTCATTTTCTTAAAATATATTCAACAAGTAGTCTCTGATGCATTATTATACATGAAACTATACAGCAGTATGTAAAGGAATTTAAATTAACCCCACCTTTTCCAGCTGCAACATTAGTGATTACATAATTGATACAAATTATTGTATCAATAATACAATACTATAATAAATATTATATTATTTTGAAGTGCATGATATGTGAAATGAGTACTTTTACTTTGGTACTTCAAGTTTGTTTTGATGGTAATATGTTTGTGCTTTTACTCAAATAAAAAAGTTGAATGCAGACTTACTTGTAACACAGTGGTACTTTTACTTAATTAAAGGTTCTGAGTTCTTCTTCCACCACTATTACTGACCCAACAGCATCAGCTCAGTGTTCAAATCTGGCAAAACCGTAAACACCTTGTCAAATTTAAATATTTCTCTGCTGGGCTGGTTAGGTGTAGTATTTGATGTGATATTTACATTTTATCTCTGTACCTGTTAACATTTGCCAGGAGAGAGTATAATAAATGAGGAGATTTATGACAAGAAGAGATTGTTTAATTTTAAGGGATGACAAGCTAAAAAGGCTGAGTCATGCTGCTCTTGTAAATGCTGTCTGTTAAGTGAGTAGCTGTTGTCCTTATCTCTAGAAATACTGTTAAACAGGTGCCACCAATTTTTCCTGAGCTAAGCACGACAGCTTCTACATAATAATTTATGGTTATTCATCACACTTGACATGCAACATGAATAATGTTGTTTTTCCAGATCAAGTGAAATATAATTTGTTAACATGCACTTTTTTGGAGTTTATATATTACTGCACTTTCCTCATTACTCTAAGTTGAGTCAGCAAAAGTTATTGCTCCTTCTTCTGTAACATTTAGTAACATTTGGGGCTAGATATTAAACCCACCTACTTAGTGGTAAAATTTTGTTTTTGGGGGGTTTTGGTTTATCTTTTTCTTCTTGATCCCACTTCTATCTTGAAACTTTAAGCACTTTTAGCACAACTTGTTCTCTGTGTGCAATGCTGCCTTCATCACGGTAACCTAATTCCCCTGTGGGTTACGTATGAGTCTGGTTGACTTGAGTGCAGCACTTCAGGGACATTTCCACGTCATGTGTGCTTATCTTAGAGTGCAGACGCTCTGGCCAAGTTATGTGTAATCGCTATGTACCAGACTTGTAGCAGTGGGAGGAAACTGTGTGACAGCCAAGAATGGTATCACTGTCACAGTGCTGTCAGAGCACTGTCCATCACTACAGAATTTAGTTAGGTTCAGTTTAACTAATATTTTGTTTTTTTTTGTGTTGTAAAGAATGTATCCTCACCTGTTAGAAACTGTTATTGGGTTTTACTGTTTTTAATTGCCATCATAAATATATACAAAACACTTAATGCTACATTTACTGTAGGTCTGAAAAAAGAATTGGACAAACTGTTTCATTTTCATGGCTGTGGATTATGCAGTGCAGGCATAACATAAAATCTTCCATATATACATGCAAAAATAATTTTCCTATGATTTTTAAATATTCACTATAAAAGGAAAAAACAACTTTTAACCCTCAAAAGCAAACATGCAAGCATAGAAATCATTTGAACAATTTATAAAAGACAATAAGCACTATTTTGTAACTATGCAGCACATTTTAACAAATAAACACTATTTCAATCAACCATAGACATCAATTAAACTACAAAACAGGAGTTCCTTTTCAGACAATCACACATACATTTTTTTACATCCTTGCCATGAGGTGTCAGACCTACACACCACACTGTATGCCCCCTGTCATCTACTCATCTACAGATTCTTTGATTGTTTCCGTCACTGTTTCTAGTTTAACTTCCGTGCGAGACTGAAACTTTGCTGTTGTTGCTGATGAAGGACCCTCCTCTTCTTCATCCTCTGCTTCCCAGTCTAGATCAGCAGTGGCATCTTGATACTGCTGGTACTCTGACACCAGGTCGTTGAGGTTGCTCTCTGCCTCAGTGAACTCCATTTCATCCATACCTTCCCCTGTGTACCAGTGAAGAAAGGCTTTCCGTCTGAACATCAGGGAGAACTGCTCACCCACACGGCGGAATATCTCTTGAATGGCCGTGTTGTTGCCGATGAAGGTGGAGGCCATTTTGAGGCCTCGGGGTGGGATGTCACACACGGCAACCTTGACATTGTGGGGGATCCAATCCACGAAGTAGGTGCTGTTTTTCTGCTGGATTGCAAGCATTTGTTCATCTACCTCTCTGGTGGACATCCTGCCACGAAACACACCTGCAACTGTGAGGTAGCGTCCTCGCCTTGGGTCGCACGCCGTCATCATGTTGCGGGCATCAAACATCTGCTGGGTGAGCTCAGGCACTGTAAGGGCTCTATACTGTTGGCTTCCACGGGCCGTCAAGGGGGCAAAGCCTGGCATGAAGAAGTGGAGGCGAGGGAAGGGCACCATGTTGACAGCTAGCTTCCTCAGGTCTGCGTTGAGCTGCCCGGGGAATCTCAGGGAGGTCGTAACTCCGCTCATTGTCATGGAGACCAAGTGATTGAGGTCCCCGTAAGTCGGTGTGGTCAGTTTCAGCGTGCGGAAACAGATGTCATAGAGGGCCTCGTTGTCGATGCAGAAGGTCTCGTCTGTGTTCTCCAGGAGTTGGTGGACCGACAGGGTGGCGTTGTACGGCTCTACCACTGTATCAGAGACTTTAGGAGAGGGCATGATACTGAAGCTATTCATGATGCGGTCGGGGTACTCCTCTCGGATCTTGTTGATGATGAGGGTTCCCATACCGGAGCCAGTACCACCTCCCAGTGAGTGAACCAGCTGGAAGCCCTGCAGGCAATCACAGCTTTCACTCTCGTTCCTCACTCTGTCAATCACCTGCTCCACCAGCTCCGCTCCCTCTGTGTAGTGGCCCTTTGCCCAGTTATTCCCAGCTCCTGAGTTCCCTGCGACACCAAAATAAAGGTGTGTTGATTCATCTAATTCTGTCACTTCTCAGTAGAATTAGTTCAGGGAAAACATACAACATGAAACATGAAAACATAAAATGCAAAAAAGTACAAAACACAATAGATATGCCATTTATAGATTTTCACCCAACGATACTACTTAAAGCACAATTTGCCATTTAGGAGGCATTTGTATCCAGATCACTGAGTAGTAGTAGTAGTTGTATGTTCCCTTTGCCAAACAATGATTAAAATCCTCTTAATTTAACCACTTAAAAGCAAGAGAATCTCAGGAGGAGCTCCCTCTAGGATGACTATTGTGTTTTTCATCTCACCATGGATGAAATTGTCTGGCCTGAAAAGGGCCCCGAAGCGGCTTCCTCTTACACTGTCCATGGTGCCGGGCTCCAGGTCAACAAGCAGCGCTCTGGGCACATATTTTCCACCTGGAGAAACAATAGAGATTATTACCTCTGTAGCCAGAAATGAGACCTAAATATGTCCCTCACTGTTCAAGTTCAAGAACATAAAAAAACCCCTAAATGATGAGTAATTTGCAAACAGCTTTTGAAACAAAACTAATTAGAAGGAAATGATTAGCTGGAAAAAGAGCATGTTGTGGTCAATATATCCTCTTTTACCATGTGCCTCATTGAAGTAGACGTTGAGCCTCTCCAGTTGGAGGTTGTTGTCTCCCTCATAGATGCCTGTTGCATTGATCCCATGTTCTTCACTGATCACTTCCCAAAACTTGAAAGGCAAAGTCACACAAAAATATTTTTACTGTGATGATAATGCAGTGCATTGTATCTTCTGAAACATGTACTTGTAGAAAAACCTTTTTAAAGTTAAGATCTGATGTGTATCTTCTACTACTTTACACTTTACTTTCGCCTTTTACTTTTCAATCTACGCGTATCTTGGGATTTCTTATGCAGCTGTGTGGAAGTATCTGATAAATGTACCTCTCCATTCAGTGTATGACTGGCTATGTAGCTCCTCACAATCATTGATGTACACAACAAAATTATGTTAAACCTTAAAGGAATAATATTTGATATTGGTTATTAATTATCAGACTACCACAATCTCATTAGAGTGTGTATTATTTTAGCTTTAGCTGTATTATCTTGTAGCTTCTCTCTCTTGTTTTGTGATACCCATGATAAAAAGAAAAAAAAAGTCCCACCCATGCTGGTCTGTCTTTGGCCCTTATCTTTTCCCCTAAATGCTTGACAGGGAACACCCAGTGTCACTCACAACTGTTGTTGGCAACATTCAAAGGACCAGTACATGGCACAATTTGCATCATAAATAACTGAAAAATGTTATGATATGTGATTTTTTAAAAATCTAATTTTCTTAAAATACATATTTAAGTTAAAATGTTTCCCTGTTTTAACTTAACCAGTGTGGGAAAACAGTTACTTTAGTCATCCAGTTGTTATGCTTTTAGTAGAACATATCTGAGTCTCAACAATTTCAACAAAGTCGGGTCTAATGCATTTTATAATTTTAACTGTGGAGAAAGAATTTTATTCTGTTACCTTTGAGCCGATCTGGTTGCCACATTGTCCAATTTGCAGATGTACAATTTCACGCATGATGGTCGGGCTACAGTACAAAGAGCAGCTGGGGGTCTCTGATAGGACACAGTCTACAACCGGTCTTTTATACAGTACCAGAAATGATGTCATCAGGGGAGTCACCCCAGTTATAGTCTATGAAGGGCCCATAATACGCCATATTATGTATATTAATAATATGTATGAATACATACATGAGTTTAATTTAGTTTGGTTGGTCTATTGTATTGTACAATACCGTTTGTTGTGTATATATCATTATATCTGCACATTATCATGTAAAAATACAATAGAATAAACATTTTTTTGGTTTTTGGTTTTTGGTTTAAAATTGAAAATGCCAACTGAGATGCTATTGTAATTCCCATTGTGATAACGTAAAAAAAAAAAAAAAAAAAAGCAAACTGTGACAAGACTCATCCAAACAAAACTGATTGAATTATCAGCTGGAAAAGAGTTGCTATATATGTCCTATTGACTCTATGGCACATAGACACACATCTGTGAGCTGATGGAGGAAAAAACAGGAAGGAAGCGTGGCGAAGATGAATGGAGGCAGAGGGTTTGTCTGGTTAACACCAGATAACGCCCATTTCATTTACTACACAGACACGATTGCTAGTTTACACACCAACACACATACAGTTTGAGCATGTTGTTCCTATGTCTGACAGGAAACACAGAAAAAAAAAAGTTAAAACTGCAGAAACGTCAAAAGAAGCTTCTGAATGAAATTGTCTAAAAATTTGTAACATGGCAATTTTCTACCTTTTCACAGCAGGATTTTGATTACATGGCATATAATACATGTCGCATTTCCCCAAATGTTACAAAATAATCTCTGTTTCTATTTTAGCCCCTAAGTCAGTAAGGGTTAATAATAACTGCCTTAAAAGGACAGTTGCTCAGAGATCATATATGAGGGATGCTGCCATCTAGAGGACTAACACAGGCATAACATGCTGTAATTGAACTTTAGAATATCAAGGTAGTTGATTTCATTTAAAAATTTGACCATTTCCTTGTGTTAATCCCTGATCAAGAGATTCAAGGTGTCAATAAAGGAACTGATAAGAATTGTCTGATAATCTCATTGATTACACAAGGCTTACATAACATATCATCACATTATGATTCGCTCTAAGAAAATGTTTTTGGGTGAACATACAGAAACAGGACAAATCAGTCCCATATTAAATATCCTGTATGAGGTTTTGTTTTATATTTTCCCCTCTGTCTGAATCTGTGTACAGAATAATGTACTTACTTATGTAATGTCATATAAAGTTCACAAGGCCACTAGTTAAACCTGACACTGTATTACTGTACCTGACAATGTAATCCACTACTAAGGACAGTATTATGATGATGCATGGATTATGAGACAACAGGCCTGGGGGCACAGACATGTACAAGGTCCCCAAACCCTCTAACAAAGGAGCAAGACCTGCAGACTGAAAGAGACACAAAACAACAACACTTCTGTTGTTTTGTGTCTCCTTTGTGGTACTTTTATGTCTCTTTGTGGCTGCTTTGTGTTGTATTGTTTTATGGTCATTTTGTGACTATTCGCAGTTGCTTGATGGACTTTTCAACCACAAACATTAACAGTCACTTCAAACAGGAGCACAGTGATACATCTATGATGATATAAAAAAGGAAACTGGAAACTCTCTGTTACTTGCTCTGTTAATCACACAGACAGGAATGCCACACGTAGTCATACGCTTGTCATATGTTGCTGTGGTTAAAAAGCGTGGGCCTATTTTTCACTACTAACTTCTTCAGATAGTTTGCAAGCCATTGCACAAAGGTCCAGTGTTCAGGTAAACCAGTGAAACTCACCATATACTGTGGTGTTTAGGAAAAAAGACGAGCTTCCTGGTCTGAGCACACAGAGTCCGTATAGTAGAAACAAAAGTATAGGTACAATAGATGCAGCTTGTTGTTCTGAGAGAGTTGATCATTACATTTAACTTACTCCGAGGATTTAAGTAATTTCTTCTTTGACTTCTCCAGTTGTCTGTTCGGTTCATTAGAGAGCCACAGGAGCATTTACTTGTCATTGATGACCTTTATGTGTTTTGCCCTGAGCTTCTTTCCCTAGTCTTTTGACGTATTTGTGAAAGGGAGGTGTTTGTGTTTATGTGTGCGTGTATGTGTGTTTGCCGGTCCTTACAGTGTGTGTATCTGTGGGTGTGTGATTTGTAATGCAAACAGTTTGCATGCTTGCATGTTAGACCTAAAGGAGGAAAAGCCAGAGAGTCATTACAAGCTTAAGAAAAAAATTACATTAGGGGAGTTAAACTGACAGAACCTCTGGATTTTATTCTAGATGTTTCTCAAACTGTATCTATCAATTTAAAAGCAGTTTAAATGACACAGCAACTGTTTTGTAACAGTCATGCGTTCATGGAAACTCTCCAGTCATTTAAACCTAAATAATGCAACCCAGAGTGTAAATACTGCATATTATACAAGGAGCCAAAAACATTTGACACTGAAAGAGATTTTTAAAAAAGACCTTATTTTTTATTGTGTCCAAATCCAAAATTACAATACAACAGGTGTGATACAATAAACATGTACACTACACATAAGGTTCTAAACAATATCAGTAGTGTAAAAGAAAACGGCAAAGAATAAAATCAAATGAAAACAATAATAACAATAAAAAAAAGGACATTCAGTAAGGCTCTTTCAGGATTCAGTCGCCATAATCAAGAGGAACCAATGCCAGTACATAGATCGGTAAATAGATCAGTACAAGTAAAGGTAATGGTAATTACAAAGAAAGGTAATTTTGGTTATAATTATTTTGATTTCTCATCTGGTGAAAGTGACTTAAACTGTAACATACGTCCTCTAATAAAAACTTGATTTCTAAATCTAAATATCATTATGCAGTTACCTACATCCAGCTGAGTGAAATGAATCTACATTCCTGCAGACTGACAAATGTTGTTGCATTGTACTCTGAACTAGTTTTAACTATATAATAATATAAAATATAACACCAAAAAGTGCAGGTAAAAGGTCTAAATCAATAGTTCCATTAAATACCTTAGATAAAGTTTATAAAAATAGTTATCCAATAATTCAAAAAAATGTTGTAACTTTTTTTTTTGTTTTTAATCTTCAACAATGTATTGGACCTGTAACTAAAGTTGTCAAGTAAATGTAGTGCAGTTAAAAGTTAAGTATTTCTTTCTGCTTTTAATGTTCAGAAACATTACTTGAAAGCCGTAATTAACAATTAATTAAATAATTAATTTAAATGATCCATTATTTAAATTAAACTCAGTAAACTATCTCTGCTTCAGAATTTCCCATTAAATGTGTTGAAGGGTGCATAATGACTTCTGTGGAACACTTGTACTTGACCTGGGACTTGTTGATCCTGAATTGGGACTTTCCTTTAAAAGCTATTGCCTGACTTGGTATGGGACTTTGCGACCTGGGGATCTCTGACCTGTGGGCAGGGCAGTTTTCCCCAGTTGGTGATCCAGCCTTGACCATGAGTTTTGCTGGATGAGGCAGTTGTAAAAGTGATACCACCACAGCTGTGGCATTTCATCAGTCAAGACCTCTGTTTATTGTCAGCAATAACACAATAACAGTTGTTGTGTTTGTCTATCGACACTCCCTCAGTAAAATATGTATAAGCTTGAATATCCCATTCAACTTTAACCCACCCTGTTATTTGAATTAGTATTTGAGCTACTGCTATTAAATTAATATAAAACCATTTACTGTTATCACTCAGGTGTATGGATAATTTTTGTAACCTAATTGATTGGTTTTCAGTGTTATTGATTAATGTCTTTTGGGTGGGTAGGCTGATAATCATCTTGCTTCAAAGAGGGCGCCTCTCCCCTTCTGTACCTCTGCTTCATGACGCTCCGGGCAATCATGTGATCCGACCCTGCGTCAAGCGACAGTAAGGAGGGAACCGGAAACACCGTAATCTCAACTTCAAACTAAAAGCATCACCGTTCTCTCGCCATAATGCCAAAAGAACAATGGTGGATTTGTCTCCTTATTTATTTTTGCCTTGCTGTATGAATATGTACTATGTTAATAATTTATGTACGTTCTATTAAAAGTGTTTAGTACACTAGTTATCATATTTGGTTATTTTGTTATTGTGTTGTAATGTTAGGTGGCAGTAAAGTTTTTACGACACATGCCACATTGTATTTAATCTCAACTAGTAATTCCTTCATATCATCTGCAACAAGACATGCTTAAAGCAAAATGTTATAACTGTTAAAAATTATTATTGACACAGTATTTGCACATAAGCCTACGTTTTCTTCAAAACAAATTTCTTGTATTGGGGAATCCTCCACTGGATTATTTTTCAGGAGATGAAGAGATTTTATTTTATTACTTTCAACTTCACTACATTTCTCCTCTAAGCTGGTTTCATCTAAATAACTGAGGCCAAACACATGCGTTGTACACTGTTTAGAAATGATTTAAAGTAGCTCTGTTTTGACCAGCTGCAACAGTAAAATGCTGCTTACACATTGATAGAACTGTATGAACAATCAAATAATGACACACAATATAATGTTAATATCACAGTCAGAGGGATCATTTTTTCATCAGCAGAAGACCTTTTACTTTTGATACTTTGCACACATTTTGCTGGAAATACTTCTGTACTTTCATTAAGGGGGTTTTGTTATTTTTGTTTTCATAGAATGCAAGCTTGAAGTCTTGACCATTGTCAGAGCTGGAATTTTGTGAGGTTTTCCAAAACACAGAAACGATATACACTCAGTTGTGAATTTATTTGGTACACCGAGCTAAAATTAAACTAGTCTAATGCGACAGTCATTAAATAAATGCTACTTTCATGAATGTTATGATGTTTTTGTTGGAACTGACTTAAAGAGGCGCTGATTTAATGATCACTTTGGCAGCTGTAGTGTGTGCTGTTGTTGATGTGTATTGCATCATAGCGAAGTGTGTTTTAATATTTTGTTCACCATGTTTATATCAATGAGGGCAGACAATATTAGAAACAACTATCATTTTGACCTAATGCAGTTTGCTATCACTACGAACTACATCCTCTAAAATGACGGTAAAGTTGAATCAACACATCTTTAGAACAGTTTGAACAGAAAACTAATATTATAACCTTCATGAAGGTAGGATCTACTGAAGGTATTAAACTACATGGAACCATTGTTTCTGTGCCCAGTAGGCGTAGTCAGTGATTCATTAACCATCAATAAAGCCATGAGTTACACCCCATACAGCATTTATAAATGAAAAAATGGTACGAACTGCTTTAGTTTCAGCCAGTTATACCTAATAAAATGGTGTTTTTTTTTCAGTGCGTCTCGGGCGCGGAGATTTATTGTGAAAGCTGCAACCGGAAGGCGAGTTTGCCGTCCCGGAAAACTTGACCACCGTTCTTCGTTCCCAGGGTTCCGTGAGAGCCGTTTGCCCCACCCCACCTCTTCAACGCTATCTATCTCAATGTACAATTCTCAGAGAAAAACGGGGGCAAAAATAATTCAGAGTAATAGTGCAAAGAAACGTTTCTCATTTCCCCGACCGGTTGATCGGAGCAGACGCGGCCCCTCGGCGGTACAGATGAGTGTCTCGCCGCTGGATCAGTGATTGAAAACACCGCGGTATGTTCATGTATCATGCACATGTAACCATAATCTACCATACGGATTCAAAGGGAATACAAAAAGCTGAGAGACTTGACAGCGGGCTGTACCTGCGCCAAACGGGAAAATAACGGAGGATTTCCACGAGTACCACCTGGATATTGCGTTATATTCAAGGACATCCAGCTGCCAAAAACCGCCTTTGCTCGCCCGGAGAAGCTTTCCGATGTGAGGAGAAATACAAATTAAGGTTACGGAGAGAAAAAGGACGGAGAAGGGGCCTTTTTTTTGGGGTCTGGTCAAACCCTCCGAAAAGGCAAGCACCAGCATCTGTTGACGGGGAGAGGAAATAATTTTGACATCGGCTAAAAACAGGATATTATTGATAAGGTTGCTAACAACCCACCCACCCCACCAACACCACCCTAAAAAAAAAAAAAAAAAAAAAAAAAGGTGTATAATGTGACGGATTTGCGATAGAGAAAGAAGCCCGGTGTAGCCTGATGATTCACATGCCGTCATTTTAAGAGGAAATATTTATTTTTTTTATTTTTTTTTTCACCCGCCCTCTGATGTGCTTTGGTTAGGTGGAGAACGAATTGCAAACAACCCCCCCCCTCCCCTCCTAAAAATAATAACCTAAAATATATATTTAAAGGGGGAAAAAAAAGAGGTCGAGAAAAAAAATAGGGCTTTGGTTGTGAGTGGAAATGAATTGAATGGCAGTGTGAGATATCTGCCGAAGATGGGCTGCGGAGGTGACATTTGCTGAGAAAATTAAACCCAATAGCTTGAAGAAAAAAATAGATATTTTGAAAGAGCCAGCGTTTGAATTAGAAACACCTTTAAGGAAGCAGGACCACCGACGTTCATCCATGTGCATTGCCAGGCTGGAAATATCACATCCACTCTCATATCAATGTTGATGACTTCATTGCGGATTTACAGTGAAAAACACAGGAATCAAGCGTCTGAGAGGGCGGCATCGTTGCTCTGCTCCTTTCTGACGAATCTCTTGTTGATTAATTGCCAGTAAATAGCCACATCCATCCATACATATCGTGCCAAAGCCTGGTGGGGCCCACCGTGTACTACCTAACAGGTTTACATCTGTTTCATCTGCATCTGGCAACATAAATGTCACCCATTTTGAGCCAGGTGTTCCTCTGCTGGGCCAGTCTAGGAATTTAGGATCCATTGATTTTTCTTCTGATCAACACCCTCCCTCCTTCCTTCCTCCCTCCCTGCACCCACCTGCCCACCCGCCCACCCAACCAACCACCCTGCCTCCCCCTGAACCAACACTGGGTTTTTGGGAAGATGGGCTGCCTTGGCAATAGTAAGACCGAAGATCAACGAAATGAGGAGAAGGCACAGAGGGAAGCCAACAAAAAGATAGAAAAGCAGCTCCAAAAAGACAAACAGATATACCGGGCGACTCACCGGCTACTACTATTAGGTAGGTTTTGAGAAATTTATCATTAATATCCATGTGTGTGTCTCTGTGTGTGTTCATTTTAGGCCTGAAGGTCCATTTTGTGCTGAATTGTTGCATCCACAATACAAGCGTATTTTCACCTGTTTATACTCATGTAATGGCCATTGTTTCAGATTGTGCTCATGAAAAAAAAAAAAAAATTACGACAACTTCCTCAGCCTTTAACAGTGAAGCATCAACAAATGATGCCACGACACAAAGTCAGTACACTGTCGGTTCACAGCGTCTCGACTCGGGACAGCTTAAAATCAGGCCCGTCTCCTGCAGTCATGGGTTATTATGGAACATGATTACAGAACATGTGAGAGACATTGGACAGACAGACAGACACACAGGCACCATGCAGAGGCCGGGAGGCATTTTGCATTGTTGTTTCTTTTCTGCCAAATAGTGTTTGCGGCTGCAGTGTAGATACCGGATGCCTTCACCTTGAGTTATTTAGGCCAAAGACTTCGTGTTTGATGCTGTTTTCCAGACTCACCTTTGCATAATCCTCTCCACGCCAGCCACTCTGAAAACGGATATTCTCCAATCAATCCCTCAAAACTCTGCTATTTTTAAATTCATAACTCCATTTGTAGCTTCATCATCTAGGCCTCCATGTCACGCATACAGTATATGAACCCAAGGCCAGGGCTAGTATCCCACTAAGCCTCCTTGGAGTACTGAGAGCAAATTAGGATTACTATTAGGATTACTAGCTTCCTTTGAATGACTGTCTCGTTCATTCTAATCGGAAAGTGATCCTAGATTTGTGCACTCACACTTAGACAGGCCTGTAGCCTAGCTAGCTCCTAGTGTGTGGGTTAGGAGATGTTATGGCCTGGCTCCTTTCATTTTCAGTTTGCCCAGTTTGCTTCCAGTTAGGCTGATTCTTCCTCTCCTCGTCCCTGATGCTGAGAGTTCTTCAGATCTGTCAGTATTTAAGTCAAAGTACCAATACAACAAATTCATAAATACTCCCATTATGAGTGTACAAAAGTCTTACATTCAACTTCATATCTAAAGCACAGAAGTGTTATTAGCAAAATGTTCTTAAAGCATTAATAACAAAAAGAGAAAATACTACATTGAAAGTGGCATTTCACTGTTGTAACCAAATATAATATAGAGTATAAAATATATAATATCAGATAAATCTGGGAAGTCATGAGATGATTAATGACGTTGGAGAGAAGAAAAACCAAAGTTCTGATACACAAATTTGTGTTCTTTATTTTGGACTTTTCTCTCCTCTCGTTTTTTTTGTGAAATAATGGATAATTTTACTGCTTTGGACCGCAAACATTTATTTAAATGAAACCATCTGAGAGCTTCAGAGGGGAAATGTCTCTTTTATGGAACTGTAGACAACTCATAGACATGTGAATCGTGAAAGCTAGACTTTTTTTGTTACAGATCATAAGCCAAAAAGGCTGGAGACCACTGGTTTTATCTTGTGACAGTACATTGTGTCAGGTTATTATAATCTTATGATATTTTTTTACATAATCTTAATCTGATCAAATGCATTTGTCAAATAAATGTACTGAGATAAATAAATAAATGTTTTCCTCTTGAATGTAGTGGAGTAGATATATGAAGTAGCATAAAATGGAAGCGCTTAAGTAAAGTTTCTCAGAATTGTCCTTAAATACAGTACCTGAGTAAATACACATGGTTTCGTTTCAGTTCTGATAAGAACTGGCGCTTTGATTGGCTCCTTTGATGTCTCACCATCTTGCTTGGTAGTAAAGCAGTTTTGCTTTTGTTTAACGTAGAGCACCACGAAAAAAACAAGGAGTCTAGATGTGGGTTAGTGTGGGTGCTGTGACCTCTGTGTTGAGGAGCAAAGCCTTGACATTAAAATCATCTACGGATCAAATCAAGTTTGTAGATCTTCCACTTCATCTTCTAGTCTCATGATCTTACACCAACAAGCCACCAAAATACTTTGTCCTCCAAGTATCCAGAGTCCAGTGACAAGTTTTAAACCATCATCCACTAAGTTCAGATGGATCCTCATCTTGGATATTTAAGTCTGTGCCCTTTTTTTAAAAGGAGTTTTGTGTTATAATAAACATCTTTTGACATATCTTTCTGTCCTCTCTCTGCTTTCAGGGGCTGGTGAATCTGGGAAAAGCACGATAGTCAAACAGATGCGAATATTGCATGTTAATGGCTTCAACGCAGAGTAAGTATTGGTTTACCTTACGTGCTGTATTTCTTTTGTCAGGATATGAAATTAAATGATATAAAAAGATCTGCTGACGAGACACCTTGAGAAAGTGATGATGTTTTGGGGAGGACTGATGGTGCATTCAGAAAACACAAATTATAGGGAAACACCTTTAGTGCTGCTGATGCCAAGCAGGTAGAGGTACCAGAACAGGTACAAGGGTAAAATAAGTTAGTGAGGAAGTTTATTGTCAGCAGCGTGGAAACTTTAAAAAAATTGGCAGTGAATGAAATCACCAGGACACAACATCAGCAAACAACATGACAACAGAGTAGGACGAGATGCAAGGATCATTTTTAAAGCTACATTACAAAATAGAGCTGTAATGATTAGTTGATTGCCAATTAAAGCATAAATATTTAGATAAACGATTAAAGCGATTAATCGTTGTTATTTATAAAGCACATCAGAAGGAGCTGCTGTTTCCCAGTGCCTTTATACCATATTTATTCCGGTTTTTTTTTTTAAACCATTTTACCGGTAAAGCATTTCTCTTATAGCACACACAAAGGATAATAAAGGTGCTTTTAGTGCTTTTTGTCTTGTTCATACAACAAACAGGAATTTTTGTTCTGAAATATGTATTCTCGTGTCCTAGGACAGCTTGTCCAGTGTAATGTCAATTAGCAGCTGTCCTCCTCAGTCAGGAAGAAGAGAAATGCTTAACATTTTTCCTCCTTTTTGTAATATGACACCAATATACAGTCATACTGATTATTAATAGGAAAACTCATAATGATTTTCCAGACATGAGGACATATTACTTGGTTCAAACTGACTGCCAGTGCATTTAATTTTTCCATGGGCATGGAGGGAACGTACTCTTGTCATTGTTTTGATAAACTATCTCAAATGGCCTGATGAAGAAAATTAAGTCAGATGTTTTGGGCAGATTTTTGTTATGTTTTGGAGTAAATACTCATAGTTGCATGACGCAAGAAGAATGCTTTATCTGTTTCAGGTTTTCATGGAAACATTGCCCTGGGTGTTTTCGAGCTACCCTGTCTTGTGAATTTCCTAAAACTCAATCCCAAGTTGATGCAGTGGAAACAAAAGTCACATATTTTCTATTCTTAATCATCTGTTTCCTAGAAAGGGGTTTTGGAGTAGGAGCCTCATCATGTGCTTATTTTTGGGTCATGTCGAACAGATGCTCCTCACAGACGCAGACGATCTGGTGTAATAACAAATCCACAGTCAGCCGTGACTCCCCTCTTGTGTTTAGCCTCCGGGGTTTGTTGCCCTCTTCGGGCCCAGGGGGTTTAACCTTGCCGGGTTTCCCCTCCGGGTGCGGGGCAGCACCAGTTTGTGCAAGGTGCTGAGGAGGATGAGGGCAGAGGGAGATGATGGGGAGTGACACAGTAATATAGGAGAGGGATAAGAGGAAGGAGTGAGGGAGGCAGTATGGCTGAATTGAGAAGAGATTGGTATGGCAAGTGGGTGTTTTTGTCTTTTTTGTGTGTGTGTGTGTGTGTGTGTGTGGGGGGGGGGGGGGTGTAGTTTTTCTGTCTTTGGTCATAGTTGTTCTTGAGTTGAGTGAAATAAAGGAGCAGATCCCTCTTTGAAGTTTCAATCTCTCCCTTCTGATGCTGCTTCGTAACTTTATTGTTTGGTTATCTAAAATTTTAAAGTTCGATCGGTACGAATAAACGTAAAAAATCCAGAGCATGTCACGTTTCTATTTATTGTATTTATTTATTTATACAGAAAACAGTGAAAAATACTTATCACTGTATCTTAGAGCACGAGGTGATAAGATAGTCAAAAATGTCCATGATAGTTTGTTAGAGTCCAGGACAACATCTTCAGATAAGCTTGTCTTGTCTGACCAACCAAAACCCAAAGATATTTGACGTAGTTTCATAGACGAGTAAGTAAACCAGCAAATTATTCACATCTGAGAATCGAAAACTGTAGATTCATTTGGCCTTTTTGTTTAAATGCCTTAAACAAATAACTAAAAAAATTGTTGCCTATCAGTTTTCTGTCAGTTGATTGATGGATTAATTAACTAATGGTGGCCTGAAAGTTTCCGTCCCAAAAAAACTGCAGTTGCTTTGCTCAGTTATTTTGTCTTTACAACACCGGACCTGTTTGAATCGCTGTCTCGCTGAAATGGGAGACGTGCGATTCAAATGTCATAATCACATTGAGACTTTGTTCCACATGATCAATGATCATTCCTTAAATGTCTGAATATCTTATTATCGCATTAGCAGTCACATCCAGTACATTCTCACGTAATAAACGAGGTACGAGGTCAAAAATATGGAGATGTTTCACTTTCTCCTATGCAGTAAGAGCAGACAGTTAAAGATGATCGCTAACGCAGAGAGAATCGTCCATTTAGGAAATCTAAATAGCATTTCAAAGCTGAAACTTAGTGTTGTCCTCTGCAACATCCTTAGTCAGGGTTGCGTTTCGATTACAGCAGCATGCCGCGATGCTGATAGTGTCGCTTTTTCAGCAAAGTCACTTCAGACAGAGCATGTTCACTGTCAAAAGGTATTCGTCCATGCTTTTAATTTGAAATTATGTCAGTCATCGTACTGCAGCTGTAATGTGACCAAAATACCCTGAAACACAACTGCACACATGTGGGGATGCTGTGCTCAGTGGCCGTTGCTCTGAAACACTGAGATGTGTCAGCTGAAGAAATCACACCATCCAGGTATCTGATTGTGTAAGCAGCTCTGAGCCTGTTTCAGTATCAAATCTGAGTTTCAATAGTAACATTTGTCTTTTGTCAGGACATTTGAAAGAATTGAACACTTAACACTGGCAGCCCTGGTCTCTGAAAGACCTGTGTGACGTTAGACCTTTACTACTGGTATCAGTGAAGCCCACAGATTGCATAAACTGAGCTCCATGCTGTGTGGTGATGCTGAAATTCCCTTTGTCTTTACAACAATAAATGGACAAAATATGGAGCCTATCGTGGTATTGCCTAATAGTTTGGATTCTGCTTTGTGCTCATGGTAGGTTGTAGTTAAAAACATCCTGAAACTGTACACTAAGATCCTCACTCTGCTGTTTTCTGTGTAATAAATGTTTTTTGTTTTTTTTTCCCTTAAATTAAGACGTTCTGCTGTTCTCATTTGGTATCAGCAAGCGCACACAATTGTGGACTTGCACCTGGTCAGCAAAATAAAGGCATCTGTGCATCTGGAGCAGCCATAATACTGATGTCTGATATAATTTACCTCCAGGCTGACAGAGAGATGCTGGAGAAGTTTATGTGACACAGCACATTCCTGCTAAGCCCACTGGCTCAAAAAGAGAGGAAACAAAACATTTATTTAACATTATTTTGGAATAAGTGATGTTTTTTTTTTTTTTTGTATTTATTATATATTTCTATATTTTTGAAAGAAATAATCTTGTATTTTTTTCCCGTTCCCCATGGAAATAATCACATTTTCATTAGATTAACTGTATTCCCGGTTAACCTTCAGGGCTCGAGTTGATAATGATTGATTCTTTGAATTAATGCTTTTGTGTTTAAAAAAAAAAAATATATATATATAACAAGCTTTTCTTTGTTCTTCACAGGGAGAAAAAACAGAAAATTCATGATATTAAAAACAACATTAAAGAAGCTATAGAGGTAAGACACTGAACTTTGTGCTTTTCCCATCATGGCAGTAATGATAAAGAGATTTGCCCAAAAAAAAAAAGAAAAAGGAAGAAAAGGGTAGAATCATGGACCACAATACAATCTATTTGCCCATGAAAGTTTGTGTGTGAGTGTTTAATGTCCTGTCAAAATTAATTAATTATCTATAAAAACTCTGAGCATAAAAGTCGAAGTCATGATAAATTATTACTGACATTGTAAGGCAATAAAAGAGCTTTGCTAAACAACTGACAACAATTTTCAGAACGGTTTTAAAACACTGAGTAATGAACTTTGGGCAACAACACTTTTCCTAAAAAATGATTCTGTAGCACACTGACATGAAGTTCCTCATGTTGAATGTTCACCCTCTATATTAATTACTCTTCTTGTTCTTCTTCCTGCAGACTATTGTGGCTGCCATGAGTACGCTCACACCGCCATGTCAGTTAGCCAGTCCTGCAAACCAATCCCGAATCGATTACGTCCTGAACCAAGTAAACCAGAAGGATTTTGAGTTTCCTTCGGTAAGTTGCGCTTTATTACTTTGACAGTGACGCTTTGACTTCTGTAGCAGTTTGTTTCCTTCTTCCTTCAATTGCAATTCTTATTTTATCTTAACAGCCAGTCTAATGTCACCTGGAGGTCACCTGATGCTCTGTCATCAAAAGTCTTTACATCTTATTACCAGAGGCAGAATGAATGAATCGACCAAAAGCTGAAGCAGAACTTAAGGCACATTTATATGCAATTTTACTCACTGGTCCTGCAACTTTCAACTTAATTAGAGCTGAGACGATCATTTGATTAGTTGGTTGCCTGAGAATTAATCTGCAACAATTTTGATAACTGATTAAATGTTTTTTAAATGAAAATGCCCCCAAACTCTCTGCTTCCAGAGTCTTCAGTGTGAATATTGGCTGTTTTTCTGCATCTTCTGTCACATTAAACAGAAAATACTTTGACTCATTTGTCACAATTTTTGGATATTTATCAACCAAATTAGTAATCTTGAAAATAATATGCAGATGATTTGATAGGCGGATTTCTATTTTAAAAAATTAAGACCTTAGACCTCACAGCCTGGTTTGTACTATTTTTTCGGCAAGGTATCCAGCTGATAATGCAAATCACCTACATTTAGGCACTGCTGAACCCTGCAGGTCTCCTGGCTAGGTGTGCTGTAGGTGAGCGAGGTGCCTCACACAGCAGCCTTTATGACTCTGCCTGGTGTGTTTGCGCAGTGATTCAGTAATTAGCAGGTGTGCTCTCGCTTGGGAGGCTGTCAATTGAATGAGCCTCTCACCTGAGAGATCCACACCGCCTATTAACACTGATTGTCTGTAATAACCCTAAATGTGTCTAGAGGGACCTGTCCTCCAGAAACACAGACACTCAGAGGGATTCCCCCTGAGCTGCTGTCTGCTCCCAGCGGCCTGTCAGGCAGTCACTGCAGGTCCCTGTGCTGGACCAGATATTTTTTTATTAATTTACTGACATGTCAGACATATCATTTTTAGTGTTAAAAACCGATTACAGATTACAGATTAGCTGATCAAAGAAATTGTACCGTATAGACTGATAGCTACCTGAAAGCATTTGAGGTTCATCCTATTCACCTCTGCAGGGACTAAGACCTGTAATCTGGAGCTACAGAATCTGCTTTCTTGAGAATGATTTGCAGATATGTGTTGTTCCTACTTGATTTAGCCTTTAAAATTGTGTAAGGAGGCCCTGCTGACTTTACATAAGTTCAGGGAAAACTGCATGGTCATATGAGCTAAACTTAGGTTGTATTCCCACACAACACTATCGTCAGTACTCTTCTGTAAATGGACAACGCTACTTAATGCTTCTCATAAAAATCTGGGTGATTCACTGTTGCATTTATGATAAAACTTTTCAATCACGCTGAAACGATTAGTTGATTAATTGATTAGTCGATCAAAAGGAAAATAAACTGTGACAGTTTTTAGTAAGTTATTTATCTTTTAAGTCATTTTTCATGTAAAAATGCAAAACATTTCCTGCCTCTGGCCTGTTACATTTGAGGATTTGCTGTTTTTCTCTGTTTTGTATCATTGTACATTTAACAAGACACTTGAATATATCATGTTTTGCTACAGGAAATTGTTCCGGGTATTTTTCACTTTGTTCTGACATTTTGTGGACAAATGGTAAAACAAATAATCGAGAAAATAAACTTTGAATCTTGGAGAAATTTGTTTATAATCGTAAACATCTGATTTTATATAAAGTTCCAAATAAGTTTGGCTTTTACAAATTTAAAGGAGCTTTAATCAAACAGTGGAGCAAGAATTTATGTAATATTCACTGATGATGATGATGATGATGTTGTCAGACTGTGGAAAATGATTTATATAACTTTAAAGCTACTTAGGTAGAAAATAGAATAAAGGGTGTAATATGATTCACTGTTGTTAAATAGTATTTTAAGGGTTATACAGAGAAAGAAAAACACGGTGTCTGCCTTCTTTTTTTCCAGCAGGATATCTTCAGTGTTAAAAGTGGCCTTTTTTTTTTTTTTTTTTACAGTGTGCATGATTTGTCTGTAGCAGCTGAGTTTCCAGTGAAGAGTGTGTGTATTTGTGTGTAAGCAAAAGGAAGTCTCCTGATATTGTCTCTGTTATGTCATGGCAAATTTATTATGGGGGCCTATCTCGAGCTGACCCTTCCCGCCCCGCGGGCTGTCAGTCCTTCTCTAGACTTCCCCTGAAGACCAGCATGATCTTGATAGATGGGGAAGACCAGCTCTCACACTTTGGTCTGATGCTGAGTTTGGTCTTTTTCCTGTGTGGTGTGGAGGTGTAGAGCAGGTATCTGGTGTTAATATTGTTGGAGTTGTCCAGTGACTACTGTTGTTTGAAATACCGGTATCAGCACAGGATGTGGTTAGTTAAAGCTTAAGTTTAAATGAAGTATCAGAAGTTTGGTTTGTCTTAACCGATTCTTCCCGTTGAGGTCAATGGTTGGTTGTATAGGAAAGAAAATAGAGTAGAAAACTCTCTGATAGGCTCAGCCTCTCCTCTAACTCCTCCACCATCTCCTCCTCCTCTTCCTCCTCCCGCTCCCCCTCGCCTGGCCTTAGGGCCTACTGGAAACCAGTTGGACTGGTTGACTTCAGCAGGGGTGGAAGAGAGAGAGAGAGAGAAAGAGAGAGAGAATAGGCATGAGGCCTGGTTTGAATCTTTGTAGTCTCTTCTTGATTTCCTTTCGAGCTTTGTGTCTAATCAGTAATCCTCCTTGTTATTATATATTTTTCTCCTAATATAGTCATAATAAAGTGGACCATGTCTTTCTGTAAGTTAAAAAAAAACTGTTACTCAAGCTCTTTTATTCCTTGCAGACTGCTTACTGTCGTGCCCACCTGTCTAAGCTTTGTTGCTCCCAGTGCAGTACAGTGACCACACACACTATCCTTGATTTTAGAAAGAACGGGAGAAACCTCATTAAGAGCAACAGAGGAGAGATCCCTCTTCCAGGCAGGAGGTGTTGTGTGTGTATATACAGACAAAGCCCTCCTAACCCTCCACATACTGCAAGATGGTTTCTGAAGTCCTGAATGTCCCTTTCAGTTGGTTGTAGTGAATGTGTAGGAAATTAAAAATTTTAAATGTAAGTGTTCAGCCTCAAATGGAGATACTTGGTGTACGTAAGCAAAAATCAAAGCCTCTTCCTTTATAAAAAAAATACTCAGTCAATATTCCTTTAATAAATGTTTGCTCTGCATGTTGGTTAAAGTGCGTACTCACCTGTAGGTTTCAGCTGGGCTGGAAATAACTTTGTGTTTCACGCGATACAATGGTAAGATGATGAGTGTGTACTTAATAACTGTAGCAACTAAAATTTTTATTTCCCTTATAATTAGTACCAAAGTGCGTTGGCCTTTCTGGGAAATATCCTTGTAATTAACAGCCAAACACCAGCATATTTCATGGAAATTATGAGGAAGGTTTCCAGGAAATTAGCTGGAAACTACAGGACGTGCAAAATAAAACATTACATTTCAACTTTTTCAACTGATCCACTTAATAAGGTCAGCATTGGGGCTGATACTCATGACATACTGCATCAGTATGTTCCTACTTTTAGTGAAATCATGCCTCTGATATGTCACCTGGTAGACTGCTCAGAATACCTTTTCTTCAACCTGATTATAGAAATGGAATTCATATGATTTCTGCATCCACTGTCTGTTTTCACACAGGATCACAAAGTACGTCTGTGGTCAGGCTACAACCTCTCAGATATTTCTACTCTTAATAAAAAACAACAACAAAAAGTAGCGTAAGAGGCACCAGGGCGTAGCTTGTTTTCTGTCTCACTCCTCTGTATGTAGCTGTGACTGAACTTTATGAAAAACATTTCTTCTTAAATTGAAGAGGTGACAGAGAAACAGATGGAAAAACCTGAATTTGACCTTGTTGACCTCTGCTCTTGAAAATGCATTACCTACTGTGTGTTTCTTTATTATTGTGTGGTGACTCTGGTACTTGATTCCTGATTCCTTCTGCCTTAAATGGAAAAGCTAAAGCTAAATTCACAATGAGTCCTTGGTTACGCACTGAAATTTGGGATATTGCATTTATTATGAAATCAATTATCAAAATTGTTGCTGATTGATTTTCTCTCAACTGATTAATCAACTAATTGTTTTTGTACTAAATATAACAGTTCTCACACAATGCCCTTTTCCCATTTTCTTCAGTCTATTGATATTATCAGTAATTATTGTTATTAAAGCTGCAGCTAATGATTACTTTCAGTATTGCTTAATCGTTTAGTCTATAAAACATTGGAAAACTGTGAGGAAAAAAAAGACTTATCGCAATTTCTTTATTCCAAGTTCATGTCATTTAATGTCTTGAAGTGACTTAACGCCACTTAACGACGTATTTACGTCGCTCCTGTTTGACAACATTGCATTGTGGTTAACGACAAACTGTTCTTGTAGTTGTAGTACATGGAAGTGTCACATGGTCCCATTCATACGTCCATATCCGTCGCTGACATAGTGGTTATTGCTAAATCCTGCTTACTCTCAGCTGAATTAAGTATTTTTAAGAGTAAACGTTTTAACTCTCTGGCTCATAATGGTTTATTTGTGCCTGACCGCAGTTGTATGTGACCAACTAGAGATGGTAGTGAGGAGATAGGCCCCTGTGTTGTGACAGCCAAGCCTTGTGTCAGTACAAAGCTCTCCATTTCTTCATGAACTCTGTGAACTGTTCTGTTTCCTGCCTCTGTCAGAGCCTGCTCATCTGCTGCTCCTCTCCCAGCCGGCCTTAAACTCCAAACTAAGCGAGGGAGTATCGCTGCTCTCCTCCCATCTGTCCTTAAACGTTTTCACCCATCAAGACCCAGACGAGAAATGTGGTCCTAAGCCAAGGACACTGGCATTGTCCACAAATACGAACCCTCCACTAACATTTGAATTGGATCATTTGTTGGCTCCTGTTTAGTTTAGTTTATATGTGAATTATGAACAACTTTTTTTAAACAGTATTTCTCTTTTATTCCCATCCCGTCTCTTGTCGATTAGTGTCATGTCAGAAAATGCCCATTCAGAGTTACAGCAGCCCTTCCTGAGGACCTCAGATGTCTTGTTTTGTCCAGCCAACAGTCTAAAACCCAAATATAGTGAATTTACTATGATGTATGAAAAAAGAAAAACTTAAAATCCTCACATTTGAGAAGCTGGAACCAATAAATGTTTGGCATTGTTGTTATTTAATTATCAGAATAGTTGCTAATTAATTTTCTGTTGATTGACTAGCGGATCCTTTCTTCTCCTGAAAGCCCAGAAAAAAATGAAAAAAGTTAGATTACAAGAATTAGATTTTTTTTAGGATGGCACATCATTCAGACTCACAGCTGCTACTTTACAAGATTCCTGTTTTACCCGCACATGCTCTGCACTTTACCTCTTTTTGTGATATCACATCTTTATTTCAGCGCCAAAACAAGAGCCTGACTTGCAGTTATTTGTAGGCATGGTATGTTGATCCAGATCCCTCTTTCTCTTTCCAGGAGTTTTACGACCATGCAAAGATCCTCTGGCAGGACGAGGGTGTGCGGGCCTGCTGGGAAAGGTCCAACGAATATCAGCTCATCGACTGTGCACAGTAGTAAGTCTTATTTATTCACCGTTGTGCATACACTTGCAGTTAAACGTATTTCTGAGAGCTCACAGAGACGTGCTTCCCTTTTCTCTTTTTGGTTTTTTGGTTCACACACACACACACACTCACACACACACACACACACACACACACACACACACACACACACACATATATATATATATATACACACACACACAAGGTTCTCAAGGTTCATGAGATGACAGTGAAAGCTGTCATCTACCTAGACAAGAAGTTCAAACAAGGATAAAACTCGTGTTACTATTTAAAAGATGAGGCTGGTGGTGATATTCAGTATTTTTCACAGGGTCAACAAATTCCTTGAAAACATCAGTACTAACAATATGTTCGTATGTGTCATTACTTTTTTGACTTCCCCACCCTGTGGCACTTCGGCCCAAGCCATACGTTCGTACTGTCTATGTCAATCTAAACAGCAGTGATGAAAAATTACAGCTAAAATTTTTTGAAAAGGCTGAATAATTAATCAAAAAAATGTTGGGCGCTGTAGTTTTTAGCAAACATTACCAGGAGTGAGTAATTTGCATTTGCTGGGGACTATTTACAGTTGTGTGTTTTGTGTAGTAGTAGTTCATGTTCATTGTAATGAAGAAACTTTGCCAGTAAATTTGTCACAGAGATTCATGGTATCCGGAGGATGAATTGTAATAATTTTTTAATCTAGTCCCATCATTGGGTCAAAATTGCAGTTTGTCCTATACTTTGGTTTGCTTTAGTGTATCAGCCGTGCTTTGTGTTTAGTGCTAATTAGCAAATGTTAGCACACATCTGCATCTTAGCATTGTCATTGTGAGCACGTTAGCATTATACCATTAGCATTTAGCTCACAGCACCGCTATGCCTCAAAGAGCCTCTGCCGTGGCGGTCTGCGGCACTGAGGAATAAGCTGTGGCTACACAGGTGATGGGCCTACTTGTTAGAAGGATCAGTTTATTGTTGGTGTTTGTTTTGGTATTTTAATGGGATTTGTTGACAATAAGATAAATGTAGATTATCACCATGTGTGGTGCTCGTTTTCAGATTGTCCTTCTGCGTATTGAGCACTAGCAGAGGTCGCACTTTAATGAGTTGGCTAATATGTAGCCTTTTTCTATTGGGTTTCCAGCTAGTTTAGCAGTTTTGCTAAACAACCAAGACAATGACCTCTTGGTTGGTGTATGTTGTTGGTAAGTGAGATTGCGTCCTAGCCCCGGTGACTCCAGAGCGTTTTCATTGCCAGTGTTTTGCATGTCGAAATTGTTTGTCACACATGCTGAGACATTTTATGTTTTCCCCCCAAAGCCTGAACCTCCTCTACCCAGCTCTGCTACTTCTGTTACAAACACTTTCTTTCTTTCTTTCTGTCGTTCTGGTATTTTTTTTATTTCTTATCTCGCCTTTTGATCTCAGTCAGGCCTGCCTCCGTTATAAGGCATGCAGTGGTCACATGAAACCAGGGCTCTTAGAGGGTGGAGGCTTGCTGACTGTCTTCCATGTGTACATGTGTGTTGGTGCGTCGACATGCACGTGTGAGGTTGTCGGGTTTTTGTATATGTGACTTACTGCAGTGGTGGAATAAGTACCCAGTATCTGTACTCAAGTCAAGGACACACTTACATTATCAGAGAGTGTTCATATTGATGAATTAATCCCTCAGTGACATTTTACTCTTGTAGCAAGTCAAGCTGGAGACAGTTTTAACTACTTTATATTGCAAATAACTGTAACTAATAATTTATTTTCATTATCATTTTCGATTTATTGTTCAGTCAAAGAAATTTCAAAGAACAGTGGAATAAATGCCCGTCATGACTTCCTGGAGAGCATTTTGACCTCTTTAAACGTCTTGTTTTGTCCAACCAAAAGTCTAAAACTTGAAGATATTCACTCTCATATCATAAAGAGAAGCATCAATCCTGCCATTTGCGAAGCTGCAACCTGTGAATGTGCTGTCTGAAAGACTCATTGTCAAAGAAGTTACCAGTTTTTTTGTTTTTTGTTTTTGGTCGATCAACTAATCAATTAATCAACTAATCATTTTATCTCCACTTTATTGAGTAGTTAGGTAGTTAACTGTTTCCTTCGAAAAGCAATTCAGTTTATTTTGATTATTGAAATATTTGTTGATTAATTATTTCAATCGAATAATTGACTAATCTAATAATTGCAGCTTTAATCTTCTGTCATAGTAGACTTTTTCTGACATTTTATGAACCAAACGGTAATCAGTTAACCATAGAAATAATTGTCAGATTAATTGATAATGAACATAACTGTTAGTTGCAGCTCTGTACCTCAGTAAATGTGCTTGGTAACTTCTCACTGCTGACTTCACATGTGTCCTTGGATCTTACATGTCCCCGTGCATGGCCACAGGTGTTTGTTGCTTACTGTCTGTGTTGTGCAGCATGTTTTTGGGGGGAGTGGGTGGGGTTCAGCTGAGGCTTTCTGTAAGATGATCATGAAAAAAACGTCTTTGTAAGGAATGTGATTGTGGACAGACGGAGTTGCAAACTAATGGAGAGACAGAGCGACTGAAAATGAGAAAAGACTGAAGAGACAGATTGATATAGAGAAAGAGAGGGCTTCCCTGCATTGCGGGATCTCTCCTCTCCTCTCTCCTCTCCTCTCCTCTCTCCTCTCTTCTTCTCTTCTCTTCTCTTCTCTCCTCTCTCCTCTCTCCTCTCCTCTCTCCCACACCCAGCAGCCCTAGTGTTATGGATCAGATGCTGGGCTGGGTGGCCAGACCGGAAGTGCTCCCCTCCCCCCTCTGTGTGCTTATGTAAACGGAGAAGCAGAGAAAGAGAGAGGGGAGAGCTATTTTTAACCCAGGCAGGCTGCAGAAGGAGAAAGAATGAGCGAGTGTGTTAGGAGAGAGGCAACTTCAGCATTATTGATGAAGGTTGTTAGCATTAAATGAAAATGTCAACCCTCGATCAGCGTGGGAAAAGTCAGGGCCACCCCATACGCCCCCACGCCCCTCCCTTTTTTAAAAAACTGCTAATATCATCTGATTTAATGTTGTGATAAAAATTTTTAAAAGGCAAGAAGAAGTTGACGGGGCTGTGATGCATTGTTGTCTCTGACTACAAGGAAGTCACTGAAGCTTCCCTGAGTGTCTTTTTGTGCTGTCATGCTCCTGTATGATTTTTATTTGTTGTTGCTGTTCTTTGTTTTGTGAGGATGTTGTTGTCATTGATTACCTGTGGATATGCATACTAGGTCCAAACCCCGTGACTGTGGTGAAGCACTTGTTTTGTCCCAGCAGACACAAAGGTCTTACAGGTGTTTCTTTCTGTAAATTTAATATCCATAATCAATTTCCATTCCGTGATTAAATCAACTACTAAGTAACTGTTTTACAAATGAGGACAAATTGCAGAGTAAGGATAATGAGGATTACCAAAAAGGCATTAATGAATATAGGCACATTTTGTCACTATTCCTTTAAATGAGAAGAGAAAAGACATTTGTGTGGAATGTAGCACAAGAAAATAAATGCAAACACATATCTCAAAAACACATCCAGTCATGAGACCTTGCTGACCGGTTGCAGACGATTATGTTTTTATAGACAGCAAGCAGAGTTGTTTGAAAGGAGCATGTTCACATGGCATATCCTTTTCACCTTTAGAAAATGCAGTGAACAGAGACACGCTGTGTACTGGTTTATAGGGCTGGATAAGGAACAAAAAAGATCTGCCTTTGCAGTTGCGCCTTTTCTTAGTAAACATCTGCCCTAAATGTCATGTGTAAGTTGTGGTTACTTATTGTAAGTGGTTCAGTTAAGGCTGCATGATGTGTAAAATGTGTCGAGTTACGACAACGTGCGCAAAAAAGTTACTTTGAGTTAAAAAGTAACTTGGATGATAGCTCGTTATGTAAGCAGCCTCAAGTCACAACAGTCTCGTAAATCATGGCAGTTTACGTGACTATCGTGACTCAGGTTGGTTTGCTGACTCTGGCTGTCTCGTAGGGAATATAGAGATCGCATCTACGAGAGGGATAGACTCTGAAAGACTGATCTGAGATCTGTTTCTGTTTGTTGATGCGATATTATTCCTATCGATATTATTTCTGGCTACAAGATGTCAAGTTGCGGAGGTCGACTGAACAGTGTGTGGATTCCACTTCAATCAGTCGGTAGTCTCTACTTGAAGCATTTGCTACTGACCGTCCATGTGTCGCTGTACGGTACAGCATTTATTTTTAAATTCTGCGTAATGATGGGGGTTGAGAAAAATAAATCCTTGGCCCACAGTTTAGCCTATAATGTGCACTTGGTTTTTTTTTTTGAATATCAAAGAAATTTAGGTTTCCAGGATAAATTCTGAGAAGCGCTTTATGCAGCGTTGGTATTTATCTGATGTAACTGAATCATCAAGAATCAAAATCAAATCACTTCAGGAAATCAGTGCTGATATCCAGCCCTGTGTGTTTATTATGTGGAATGCATGATATTCAAGGTTATTACATTTGATTAAATGATGAGTTGGAAGGTGACCCCATCGTTGACGTAAAACAACTGTACCCATGAATTTTGTATTAACGATTAAACTATTGTTAAATACAGCTGAGCAGCAGTGAAAAAATGTGATGAAAATGTCAATAAAGTCATGCACTCAATACAGAATTGCAGGCTTTATTGTCCCTACCGGTTTGATCATGGAATAAGTATTGAATTCATATCGACTCATGGTAAAAATCGTCTTATTGTATTGCCCAGCCTCACAATCGATTAACTGAAAAGTCATTTATCGACCCACCCCCACCCCCTCTGATGTGTAGTAGTGTTTCTGCACGGACAGAAAATGGCTGGGATTGAGTCTCTGAGTCATCGCGAGGGGTGAGGGAGTGAAGGGAAGAGTGAGAGGGAGGTGGGAGAATGAGTTATGGGCAAAGATAAACTGATTACTTTGTTTGGGGGGTGGGGGGTGTCATAGTGTCATTACTTATTGTGGTGTTATTATTGTGGTATGTTCAGAAGTGTTTAAAAAATGTGCAGGTGTGTTGGAGCAGCAGATGTTAAACATGCTCTCAGTGTGCTGATGTGAAGCGTGAGTCGGGTACTTTTTAAAGTGTTTAAGTCGAGCTCATCTGTCGTTGGGAAACTTTGCTGCTGTTGCTGCTGCAGCTGCAATCTCATCGTATTGTGATTTTCTGAATGCTGTGTGTATTCAGTGATTGTGCCGCTCCCAGTGTTCAGCTGCTGTTTAACAGGCCAGTGTTCCCAGTACTAGGTTTACTTACTTTCTTCCTTTTGTTCTTTCTTTCCTTTCTATCTTTACTTGTCTCCTTTTTTTTTGTCCATTCCTAAATTCTTAAACGTTTCCTTTATTTCCTCCAGTTGGTCTTGTCGTTTTTGGTTAATTCTTAAGTTCTGAATTTGTCCTTTTTTTTGTTTATTTTCTGTCCTTATGCTAACATTTGTTCTTCTGTTATCTCTTTACTTTTTTGTGTTTGTTCCTCTTCACTCTTCTTTTTCCTTTATTTTTTTATTTTCTCTTGGTCTTGCATTCTGTCATTAATTATTTTCTTTTTGTCTCTTTTATGTTTTTCTGTCTCCTCTTGTCTTTCTCTGTCGTTCCTTCTTTCCGACTTTTCTTTAGTTAAATCTTTGATTCTTGATTTGTTTTTTTTCCCCTTTTCTTTTCCTCTTGTGTTCTTTTGTTGATTCTCAACTTCTTTAATTCGTTCTTTGTTCCTTTCTTTTTCTTTCTTGCACGTCTTCCTCCGCTCCCTCTCTAACCCACTCCATTCCCTGCATTTCTCTCTCCGAATCTCTTTGTTGCTCGCCCTGTTTCTCTCCCCCTCTTCTGTCATTCTTTCCTTCTTTTCCTTTCTATCTGTCCTTCTCTCTTGCCTTTCTTTTTTTCTTCCTTTCTTTCTCCTTTCTCTCCCTGTCTGTCTCTCTCTCTTTCTGGCCCCACTCCAGTCGCACAAGATTTGGAGCCGATTGTCTATTTATAGCGCCTGTGGTTCTGTCGCCATGACAACCAAGCTGGAGGCCAGGGCGCCAGGGAGCTATTTTTGGAGCAGCGCTGTAATGTCAGACACAGCCTTCTCTCTCTTTTCTTTCCTCTTTCTCTCTCTCTCTCCTTTTCTCTCGCTCTGGATGTGCTCTGTGTGTGTGTGTGTGTGTGTGTGTGGTGTGTGTTTGATTAAGGATCGGCTCGTGAAGCCTTCGGTTTGGTCGGCTTGAAATGTGAACGTACAGAGAGGCAGCAGTCGCTCCGCTCTGCGGGCCTTGCACGATCCTTTCCCCCCTTTTGAGGAAGCGCCAAGACCATTTTCTGACTTGCCTTGGTGTTTCGGAGGCTTGTGAAGCTTCAGCTTTTCTTTCTTTCTTTCTTTTTTCTTTTTGTTTTGGCAGAGATTGATTGCAGTATCCTGAAATGACAAATGAAAGTGTTTTAAAAGTCAGTGTTTTTGCCTGCAGCTCTTGAAACTGGAATTTGCTTTTAGTTTTTAAGTTTTTCACTTTAGCTTACTGATACAGTTTAAAGATACAGTCGGTAACTTGAAGAAAGATTTAGTAAAAGCAGCTCTTCTGTTGTATCTTCTTTTTGTAAGTGTTTTTTTTTATATAAACTGTGTCAAATCATAATGACATAAATGTATTATGGGCCCACATTTTAATTCTGTGTTAAGTATCCTTATTATGTAAATATTAGTATCAGTGAGATAAATAGTAAACTATTTTTAATTTAATAGTCATTTCTTGCAGACATATATATCACACACAAGGTTGTTTCAGTTTTTTAACACTCCTACCTGTTGATTTAGTTTATTTACATAACATGAGCAATTTTACTTTTTTTTGTCCTTCACTGTTGGGGCCAATTTTACTGACAGTTTGACAGAAATATTAAAGTAGTTTTCTTTGTTAATGAACAGGGCTCCTTGTTTTTGAAAGGAGATCATGTGAGCATTAAAACAAATTGCTTCTTGAACTTTTGAAAACCTGGGTGACATAAATGGACTTGGACAGACACGGAAAGAGGCACTTTTTGGGGACGTAATCCCGCCGGCCGGCTGGTGTGTGTGTGTGTGTGTGTGTGTGTGTGTGTGTGTGTGTGTGTGTGTGTGTGTCACTGCCGATCAGCAGAGCTGCTTGGATGCAGGGGAAAGGTCCCCAGATGTTGTGTGTTTGTATCATGTCAAACCATAAACCCTGATAGTTATTCACATGTCAAAAACACATACTTAAAAAACATAAATGTTGGGTTTGTTGTTACAGTTAATTTCTTATTTAATGATAATTGCTGTCTGTCTGGCAGTTTTAATATGTTCATACAAATATTAAATTATGATCTTGTGGTTTTAAAATTAACCAGTTATGGTCAGCGAAATAAAACACTTTTCTGGAACCTGTGCACGGTATCTTACTAAGTTTATCATGTTTTGTTTTTTTTTTAGTAAATTCAGTAATTTCAGTAAATGAAGCTAATAATTCAGCATATTTTCCAGTCCAGCTGTAAGCCTGTGGCTCAGAGTAGCCTAATCCCATGTAGAGCTGAAGATGTATACTAGCTCATAATCTGGGTAATCCTTTGTCCTAATACTGCCACTTTAACAAGATGAATGCATTATGGGAGTATTATCAGCTTTGTTGGGCCAGTACGGCACGGTTGATGCCGTTGCCTCTTGTGTCCTTCCCGGCATGCAGAGATTTCAGTTTGATTTACTTTTTTGTGAGTGAGGTTGTTGAGATGTAGACCAGTGTTACAGAAGAAAATTTCTTCTTTCAGTTTTGATTTTTATAGTGTAAATGCAGAGGTTGCACAACTGAAATATGCTGCTGTCTGTGGATGTGCTGGAAGTAGTTTCAGATCAGTCTGCTCGAGGAAGGAGCTCTACAGATCTCAGCAAATAAAAGGAAGGTGAAGAAGAAAATTGCAAAAGTAGTTTTCGTAGCTTCCTTTTTTCTTTTTTTTTTTTAGTAATTGTGTTGACATTTTGAGTAAAGCTCAAATTGGTGTGTTTCTTGTAAATTAACCAAATGTAAAAAAAAAAAAAGAACCCACAAAAAAAAAAAAAAACATAAAAATTTAATAAATAAGTCATTTAATCATTTCATTCATGTGCTACTTTTTTGTGATTCCCACAAAAGTGCCACCTCACAATTCAGGAACATGCAAGAAAAAGTTTTAAAAAGGAACTTTTATCTTTTCTTGTAAATGCTGGGTTATTTTCAATCACCAGACAAGTGTCCTGTGTGTATTTCCAGACTTTAAGTCAGCCTGTCTGCTACCCCAGAATAACCCTGACAGGTTATACATAACACCGCAGACCTCTCTGTTACTGGGGCAGCCACTATTATTTAGTTCAACTTACTGGGCACAGTTATTATTGGCACTTCTCCTATTAATAGAGAGAACTGCTAAAAATTGAGCAGTGTGCTTGTCCTGGGCGTGTCGACGCCTCAGACCAGAGCTGTAGATAAACAAGAGTTTGGCCTCGGCAGATGTCGGTGGCAGCCATGTTAACTCTTTTAGATTCTGACACATACAGATTATTTGTGTGGGGTTTTTTTTGGGAGGGGGGGCTCAGCATGGGGATGTTGTAGGAGGATGAAGTTAGACTCTTTCAGGGTCTGAGCTGTGGATACGGGGCAGAAACAGGCTGCTTGGGCTGAACAGTTGTCCACTGAGGGCTCTGGGTGTGCTGGCACAACAGAGGCGCTGTGGTGTGGGAACAGCTGAGCCACTCGGCCCCTGCAGAGAGCCGATGGTACCAGACTGGTTGGCTGCTTAATTGCCTCCGTGTGTGTTTTTATATGAATATCTGTGTCAGTGTGCATTTGTGCAGAGATTCGCACATGGGCGTCTCTTTGTTCCCCAAACTATTTGTCCTCCTCTGTTTTTCTTTCAGTCTCATACTGACGCTCTCTCCTCTTCCCTGACTCACTGACTCAGTGTCTTTTCCCTCCCTCTGTCTGTCTATCTGTGTCTGTCCAGTAGAGTACCTTCTGCAGACCCAGCCCCCTGTTCCTCTCAGTGTGCTACCTGCAGTCCTTCTGTCACATTTCACCCCTGCCTGCCACATTCCTACTAATCTCAGAAGGGGTTACATACCTTTGCCCCGAGAGGCAGCCGCTAGCAGGCATCTTGCCTTTCTAGTTGTAAGAGCGACGGGCAGGCGATCAGTCAGAACAGATGGCCGTGCAGGTATCAAACAGGCTGGGACATTTGTACCTTTGTTTATGTTAGCAGCCACCCAGACATCACTCTAAAATACTGGTTCCCACCCTTTTAAGCTTGTGAAACCTTACATGACTTTCCCCAGAAAGTTAGTGGAAGTGGAAAGTGGTGCTCTGACACATGTTGTATTGTTACACATTTAGGTAGTTGACAGTGTTAGCAAACACCTCACTCTGTGCTTGGTGTCCCTGAAATTTAATATTATATTTCTTAAAAATGCAAAACTTTCTGACACTGGTAGTGACAGTCTTTATTTCAGGTGAGGTGGCACAATTCCACTATACTACATTATAATACAGGAAACCTTAAAAATAAATCAGTTTACTACTAACAGCTCCATCGTTAAAAACAACAACATGTAATTATCTTTGGGTTTTTTTTTCATTTGATATGCCACTGGTTGTAAAAAACCAATGGCTCGACCAGTGGTTCTTAAATTTATAGATCAGCACACCATATTTTTTAATAGGTTAAGCAAATAAATATATATCATTCAAACAGTGTTTTCACATCACAATCTCAGTATCTTTGGGCTTCCTATGGCAAATGATGGGGACCTGTGAAAGTATTCAAACTAACTGAATTGAGCTGAATTTGGTTTTGTTTAATGCATGATGTTAATGCACATGAGGCAAACGCAGCACTTCATCAGGCTCAGTTTTACAGGTGTTTAAGGATGTTTAAGGATAGGATGAAATCAGTGATTGGATAGTTTAAGGGATATTTTTGTGGTGACTAGCATAGATCCTTCCGAGTTTCTAAAGTTTATGATCTGCTGCACACAAAGAAAATCTTTCTTATCAATGTGCTTACTGATGTAGCTGCAGCAGAAGTCCTGATTCTGTAGTTTACTCCTTTAGTGCTATTGTGCTGTTCTTTCACCAAGAATTGTGCTAAAACCTGCAGTACTTGGGCCTGATTGATGCGGGCTACTGGGACACTTATGACAGTTGCCAGTGTCGGAGCAGAACCACTCCTGTTCTCCTTCCTGCATAATGTTTCTTCAGTACATCTGATAGTACTGTCAGGACAGCTGGGACGTTTAAACCTCTGTCTTTTTCTTGTGTGGGTGTGTGAAAGGCCTGTCTAACAGCCCACATTTGTTTTGTGTTTACATGTTTAACGATACGTCGGCCCACATGAATGAGGAGGGATGATTAGTCATTTGGCTTTATTTTTTATTGTTAAACTTCTTCAGCCTGGGACACACAAGAGAAATGTAGTCTCGTTCCCTTGACTGATGCACATGTACAAGTATCCATAGTCTTTTCTCTGGGCCTGTTTTGAGCACTGACTTGTTGCAGCACATGCCTCCAGCAGGTGACCCTGATACAGTCATCATGAAAACATCAGGGCATGCTTGCACACCTTGAAAAACAGCAGCAGCGTAGGCCAGTTCATGGGAACAATTAACATGCGTCTTGGGTAGGAGCTCTGCTAATCTGAAGGCACTGTAGGCCTGCATGCCCACCCACGCACATACATGCAGCCACTGCTCACAGATGCGCACACATACACACACCCCTCTCCTCCTGTGCAAGTACTACTACAGCAGCTCCATTGACGAGGCTTCTCTGGTCTGACAGAGCAAACGGCTGCTGGTGACTCAGACTGGCTGCCTCAGATCTCACTCTGAATTAAAACACACACCCCCTGGTGGCCGTTCAGGCACTGCCGTCCTCCATTTCTCCTGCTTTCGCTAATGTACCAGGATGCACTGTCATATGTGTGTGTGTTTTGTTTTCACCATGAACATTAACACAGCACTACACTATAGATTAGAGAGTATGGTAGCCTTTTTATATCTGCTTTGATTACTGAACACGGCAAACAGAAACAGACTTGTTTTGTAGTGTTATTGTCAATATGTTATAAATGACTCTTTTATTGTGTATATTATGTTGTGATTAAGTGTGTGTTGGAAATCTAATCGGCTGTATTTTTCTGTTCTTTTTGCAGCTTCTTAGACAGGATTGATGTGGTCAGGCAGAATGACTACACGCCCACCGACCAGGTGAGATGCAGTGTGTAATACTAATCACTCTGTGTCATAAACACATCTGCCTACATCTGGGCTCTGTAGTGCTGAAACAATAGCTTACTTAATTGTTTAGTAGACAAAAAATTAATTACTCCTCATGGGCACACCACCTGTGGGAGGTGCTGTAGGACTTCAGTGCATTGTGGACTAATTTTTCAAGCATATTTTCCCATGAATGTAATGAAATAAACTGTAATATTCAACATGATGAAGTATTTAGTTGATATCACAGCTTTAATTATCATTAACTGTGACCTGAATCACTGCATGCTTGGTTTATGGATGGACAGGTTTACATGGTTAAAAGATTTACTTTCACCTGTTAATCACATTTGTTTTATGTTGTGTTTCCTGAACTTGTGCTCCTCTGTTCCGTCCTGTTTTTCAGGACCTGTTGAGATGCAGAGTACTGACATCTGGGATCTTTGAGACAAGATTTCAAATAGACAAAGTCAATTTCCAGTGAGTTAAGAAAGCATTTGTCACTTATTTTAAGATGAACAGTCCACAAAAAGGTAAAAACAGAACTTCCACACTTGTGTCTCCAGCGTATAAGAAATGAACCACAGATTAAAAAGAAATGACACAGTCTTCCAGCATAACATTGAAAGATATTACAGTAATTTGACTGACAGAAGTTGCATAATAGATCATTATAAACTTTATATAATCATGTATGTTTTCCCCCAAAATGTTAAAGTTTTCATTAATCTGAGATGGCCCTGTTTATTTTCAGTATACATCGTCTGCATCCCTGTTAACTACTTCAGTGTATCAGGTCTTAACCTGTTTTCTGTTTCCGCGTAAATTCAACTTTAACCTTCCTCTTTCTTGCAGTATGTTCGATGTTGGAGGTCAGAGGGATGAACGTAGAAAATGGATCCAGTGTTTTAACGGTAGGATGCTTGGACTGCTTTATTGTAGGGCCGAAACTTATATAACTGTATTTATATACTTATAAATTACTGGAAAAATAATCAGTGACAGGTAGTTATTGACTCTGTTCTATTCCAAGGGGATATTGGGTGCGTGCGTCTGAGTTTTTTACTGTGTTAAACTTCTTCTGTTTTGTGTGTGTGTGTGTGTGTGTGTGTGTGTGTGTGTGTGTGTGTGTGTGTGTGTGTGTGTGTGATACAGATGTGACAGCTATTATCTTTGTGGTGGCGAGTAGCAGCTACAACATGGTGATCAGAGAAGACAATCAGACCAACAGACTACAGGAAGCCCTCAACCTTTTCAAGAACATCTGGAACAACAGGTCGGTTTCTGGAGTTGGTAAAAATAAAACATGAAAGTGGCACTTTTTTCTTCCCTTATTTAGTATATAGTATAGTTTTTTAATAGTTTTTTAAATGTCAATTTCACTAGCATTCACTAGCAACCACTTTTGAATGAATCTGTTTCATACTTGAAAGAATGAAAACTATTTTTATAATTTTTACTGTACCACTTTTTTTCTCATTTTTGATGTATTCTTCTGCACAGATTTCACAGGTTTTCTCATGACTCTTAATAAATCCTGAATCTAATCATTTGCCTCAGTTAAGTCAGTTGAGTCAGCGTTGGTTGGGAGTGGAGACTAGAAGTTTGAAATCAACAAATCCCTGAATGCAGAGTTGGCATGTAGTGAGCTTTGCAGACCTCAGCTGCCTGATCCTCACCTCTTCCACCTTGACTGCATTAGTTGTTACCAGAACAGCGTGCACAATTTATCCAACCAAACTGTCAGCGATTGGGGGTAGTTGTCATTTTCTTAAACTGTACGTTGTGAGTCTGGCAGTGTCGTAGGAGTGCAGTTCTAAATCAGTGTAGTCCTCTTTTAAATGCAGCCTTAGCACCACTGTACCACTTTAGTGCTCTTTAGGAAAGCTTCTTCACTAAAAGGCAAAATATGAGGGACACTTTTAAAAAATTATTGGGTGGGAACAGGGTTTGGAGCAACTGTGTACACGTTGATAATGATGTCATTGTGTTTTCTGAGAGGTGAATGAATGAAATGTTCCTGCTCAGGGTGCATGTATAGTTAGAGGAGATGCGGATCGGACGTTGCTTCTCTCCCAGTGCGAGCATATGGACTCTTTATGGCCTTTTTATGTGTAAGACCTTTTCAGCCCAGAACAGAGAAGTAAATTATTCTTGTTCTTCAGCCAGAGCCTATTAAAACATAATGCCACTTGAAAAGTGGGGGCTGTCCAACAACAGTAACTTTTTTTTGGGTCCTAAGTCCAAAGAAATCTGGCGCTGAACTCATTCTTCATTTCCCTCCACAGGTGGCTACGGACCATTTCAGTAATCCTCTTCCTGAACAAACAGGATCTGCTCGCTGAGAAGGTTTTGGCAGGGAAATCTAAAATTGAAGAGTATTTCCCAGAGTTTGCACGCTACACTACACCTGATGATGGTAAGGTGGTGACACTGATGTCTGTGTGTCCAGTACATAGCACACAAATCCATTTTTCTCCATGTGTTGCAGCCAGATTCAAATGGTTCAGTGTAGGTGATGCACCATGTTTAGATATAATACAACATTTAGCTCTATCTTAACCAAAGTAAAGCCTACAGACACAGAAAACATTTAAACAGTCACCTTAAAGGATAAATCTGGTTTATGTAGTTGTAGTGCAGTGAGGAATTATTCCAGCCATTTGGGCATGGTCAGTTTTCAAATAAAATGTTTTAGGTACTTTGATTAAAGCACAACCTTATTTATAACCTGTCCTAGTGTTCGACTGTATGTGTGTCTTTTTGGTTCTTTTATTGTGGTGATGTCTCTGTTTTCCAAGACACTAGTAATCAGTTATTATAAGCGATGCTGCGGAAGTGACTTAAATGTGACCAGATTTCTTCTTCTCCAACAGCAATACCAGAGCCAGGTGAGGATCCCCGCGTCACAAGGGCAAAGTACTTCATTCGGGATGAGTTTCTGGTAAGTTTTTTGTGTTTGATTAGTTTCCTTGGATCATTTCATATTTTTAAAATTTTGCTTTGTGTTGCATAATTTATGATAACCAAAGACCTAACATGACATTTGCTGTTCTACTAATTTGATCCTCATAGGGCTGTTTAAAGGCTGATTTACATGACTCTCACTCCACTACATTTTACTCCCCTGTGACTGTTTAGAAAAAAGATTTTCAATACATTTAAATTAAATATGTCAGCAGCACAGAGTAAATGAGGATTTGAACTTTACCTTCAACAACATTTCCAAACCTGTATGAAAACGTTGTTTACCAGAAATCTATTTTAATCTTTTCATCCACCACAGAACAGTTATATACCCACTGTACATAATAATATGTCACATTTTCATCTAATTAAATTGACATTTTGTCAGCTATATTAGTAATTGAAAGTATAACTCTTGGGTAGTTGATTAGCTAAGCGTACTTGTTGGTTTATACTCCTGTTCTGTAAAAATGATAAAGAGGAACTGGTGTGTTTCAAGTCCAGAAGTAACGGAAGCAGTTGACAAAATAAAAACCCTAAGTAAAAGGCATCACAGTGTGATCATAATCTGGCAGGCAAATGTGTTCTTGGACGTGCCGTCCAAAACCACACCAGTGACAGCTCAGCACCAAAGATGACACCAAATATCCAAACGGAAGTCTTGCAGATGGCCACTTCAGTGTTTCACACAGTTACAGTGTGTAAATGATGTTTGCCTGAAAGAAATTCTCAGTAGATTTCAATGGAAGATGTTGTCTTATAATAAGAGATTCCCAACCAGGGAGTACGTACGTATGTGTACCCGAGGGCGTACTTCTGCACCAGTGGGCGCGTGAAAAGATGACTAGAAAAAGTCAGCCGTAACACCTGAACACTACATTTTACGATGAAAACTAGTTAGCAAGCGAGCAAATAAATTTAAATAATAAGTTGAAAGTAATGGATAACTGATGACTAACTGATGGACTCCATTTGGCTGCAGCCCGACTTAAACAATATCCAGTGAGAAATCCATTAAAACGGGTAGTGTTGATGATGTGGTGACAAGTCCATCTGACAAAAAAAAGGTTGGGAAACACTGTTCTATAACACTAACTTGTCTTTACTTCTGGGTCTCTTCCAGAGGATCAGCACTGCCAGCGGGGACGGACGGCATTACTGTTACCCCCACTTCACCTGTGCGGTCGATACAGAAAACATCCGCCGCGTCTTCAATGACTGTCGCGACATCATACAGAGGATGCACCTACGGCAGTACGAGCTCTTGTGATGGGCAGCGGCGTCGGGTCTGCTTATCTACCTACCGACCTACCTATCTACCCACCCCACACACGACCAGTTAGCCAATCACCTCCTCCACTTCCACCAACTTCACCAAACAACTGAGCGAACAAGTGAGCGACTGACCGCCTGCCCTCCCCTCCACCCCCGATACAACTTCAGAATTTCAGAAAAAGAGAACAGTGGAAAGACTTTTTTTTTTTTTAAGGAAACATAGTTAAGGACACACCAACAACAGCTTCATCAACTATTATCCAGGACTGATTGCTGTGCTCAGCTACACTTTGACCCAGGAAAGAGGGTCAAGACTGGAATCCCTCAGTGCAGGCTATCCCTCCTTTTAGCTCTTTCTCTCTCTCTCAAATATATGAACACACACACTCGCAGGTACACACACACTATCATAAGACATTCAGAACCCTTAGATAGGTTTTAATGTCTCATATCATGGCCAAATACACACACATACTTTTAAAACTTCCTGCTTTTAACAGTTGGCAGAGGCTGGATTAAATAGTGCATCCTGAGAGAGGGGTAGTTTATTCACCGCGTGCTGACGACGAACCATGAGGAAGAAAAGAAGAGAAAGATGGACTCGGAGGGTGGCAAACTGATACAGAGGAGGGCTGTGAGCCTTTTTTTTTTTTTGTGCCCGAGGACAGACTAATTGACTAACGGCTGCCTGTGGATGTGAGCGTGACTCGAACATAAGACCACACGGCTCACATGACCTGCTCTTCAAGAAACCAGTCGAGGAGGGACGGCAGAAAACAACAAAAACAGAAAAAAAAGAAAGAAAAATACCATACAATGCATAAATTCATGCATACCAGTGAACTTCATGCAGTGCAAAAAATCCAAGCTATATATATATAGATATTTATATATGTGTGTATATAAATATGTATATATATAAATATAAATATTATATATTCCTGTAATAACACAATTCAACAAACAAGTTTTTGTTAGTTTTTCCCCATGTTGTGTGTTGGTGTACACTGTGTGTGTGATCTGCCTTTGTGCACCATTTAACCCCCCCCCCCCCGACCCACCTACACACATACACATATATACACACATACACATCCTGCACCCCCCCCCCGCTATTTTTTTTATTTAATAAGGACAAAAGAACAACATAGGAAGGAAAAGCATGACGTAAAAGAAATGACTTTACGAGACTGGATGCAACATTTTTACCTGGGAACACACGCATACACTAACATACACACACACACACACATGCTCCAGCCCTCACTAGCCCCCTCCTTCTCCACACAACAACCCTCCCCCACCCTCACCTTTCGTCTTGTTCTCTCACCTCTCCCAGTCCCACTTTCTCCCCCTCCCGGCTTTAAGTACGTCTGTCTTTATTTTACTGCTGGACTATTATTCTTGTACAGACTGTAAAATGTATTATTTTGTACAACTTTATTGAAGAAAAAAAAATAACTTGTAGAAGATCCCTGTGCCTTGATCACGACTGTACGTGTAAAAAATGAGCTAATATGTAAGTTATGTTTCACTGCGCTGTACAGCTGGACGGGTCTGTCCCACCTCGTCCGTGCTAGCTCACCCCTCCGCTAGGGGGCTGGGGGGGAGGGGCATCGGATTGGGGCGGAGGCCTTTCGTCTGTTGCTTAGTTTCCTCCCCCCCCCCCCCCACATTTGTTTGTTCGTTGATTCATTTGTTTTGCTTTGACTCTCCTCTGGTTTATATAATAGGATTTGAAGAAAAAAAAATGACGAAAAAAAAAGATAATCAGACACACCACCTTAATGCTGTGTAGTGAAAGATACTGAACCCTAACACAATTTAATATATATAAAATATATTTCAAATTTTATATTTTATATATATGTACTGTACACTTATATCTATCTCCCTTGTGAGCTGTCTCCCAGCTTTCCTTTGCTTTCTGTCAGTGACATCTGCATACATTTTCAGAAGGTGGCGACTCTGGGTGCGGTGGGATGGGTGTTAATTTCTTTCTTTCTTTTTTTTTTTTTAATTTTAGCTTTAACTCTTTTGAAGGAGAGGGAAATATCCAATTGCAAAACATTGCTTGTTTCTACATAAACCAAATTCTTTTTGCTTAAACAAGAAGAAACCGCTGTATTAGTGTTTGGTTCATTCCTAGGCTCACCATATTAGGTCCTCTCAGCTGAGGTCCACATCATGATATACTCAGTTGCCAGTTCAGTAGGTACAACTAGCTAAAACTAATGCAGACTAATACAACAGTCCTGCAATAAATCCGTCAGAGACGTTTCTCATATTGTGACCACCCTATTTACTGTATATCAGTGAGGGCAGACTAAATATGAGAAACACCTCAGTAAAAGAAGATATAACAATAATAATATGAATATGAATGTTTATTTATATAGCACTCATTAAAACTAGAGATTATAAAGTGCTTTACAAGGAAGGAGGAAAAATACTAAATCATATACAAATACAGCATTAGAAGTTGACTAGTGAAAACAGGGGAAGTACCCAGACTGAAAAAGGTAATAAAAAATTGAGTGATTTAAAAGGGGACACTGATGTTGCAGCAATAAACTGCAGCGTCCAAAATTCAACACGTTTCTGAAACAGAACACAAACTGAACATTGTAACCTTCTTGAAGGTGGGGTTTATTGCCGTATTAGGCTGCATTAGTTTCAGCTAGGTGTGCCTAATAAACTGGCAACTGAGTGTAAACCAATCTGTGTGTCTAACACCCGCCAGTCTTGAGGAATATCATGTTTTTTTTCCTTGAAACTTTTGCCAAAGTCACATCCTGCACAACTCACTTTTCGTTCTACATGGAATGCATTTTATTTAAACGTACAGACCCGATGCCAGAACCTTGTTCCCAAAACAGGTTTTTGTTTTTTGTCAGAAATACAAAAATACGGTCTTCGCCGTGGCCTTCCTTTGAAGAAGACACCACAGCCTTAATGCTCAAGTCTCTGAGTTGGATAGGTTAGGTTTCTACAGTCACATTAAGTATTTATTCCCTGTGGTCTGAAAGGCAAAACTGTGATGGGCTTTGTAGGTCGTGATACACTAAACACACCAGCCAAAAAGAGGGACCATGGTCAAAGAATTAAGAAAAAAATAAGTTGGTCACAGCGTATAGATGAGATCACATTAATATATTGTAGTACATGATTATTTGACTTCTTTTCAGAGCAATTTGAGTCTCCAGGTTTACTCCGGTAGCTTAATCCTTCAGATCTGCAGCAGTGATACTGTGAGAGAAGAGATTACATTCACTGTTTATTTTATGCCAACACCTCCTCACCTGTGTTCTCCTTAATGCCATACAGGCTGCGGCAATAAGTAAGTTTAATTTTAGCTCAAGAAGAGCAATTTTTTTCCCATTTTTTTTCTATTTTGACATCAGGTTTCAGCAGCATCAAGCAGCATTTGCTGCTTATCCATGTTGAATTTACCCATACATTTTGTACAAAGATTGAGAGACACAGATACTGTATATACATAGATATAGGTGCTTACATTTTTAGGTACAGGAGTGTCACAGAGTCCATTTGCACATTTGGCTGGTGTGTGACAGCCAGGCCTGAACATGCCCTGCGTATTGCTGGTGGCACACAGTGAATTGCAAAAGGAGTAACCTGATGTAATGACTCTCAAAAGACATCCAAACTCTGCCATGATTTGTTAACAGCCTTCTGGATCAAGAAAGTTAACACCTGAGAAGATTAAAGCTTGTCCTCGCAAGATTAAACGAAATTAAATGTGTATGCACTTGCAGCATCGAAATTCAAGAGGAGACAAACAGTGTGTCACATGCTTAAGTCACGTTCATGAAAATCTTGCTGATACCCCGTCTGTTTCCTTGTTGGAGTAACAGGATTATGAGGTGAAGCTGGTAATTCCTCCTCCAGTAACACGATACACTGCCACTTCCGGGGTTATAGTGTGTGCAGACTGACAGTCAGGCCCCACAGAGAGTTGCGCTATTGTTTCACTTCACAGTGGTTTAATGTTCTCATCTATTCAAAGAATGGAGAAGTGAGTAGTGTGTGTACTTTAAAGTGCAAACCCGTCTGAAAGCTCAGGTGTGACTACACCTGTTATCAAATGATGCAGACAGGTTTCACAATGCACTGCAACTGACAAGGGGCCTGTTACAACTGGTTAATTTGCACAGTATTGCACCACCCACCGAGTCTAGGAGTAACTGGGTTAGCGTTTTCAGCTAAAGCCATTTAAGTGCTGTTAAAGGGTAGAAAACGGTCTCCGCACCGCTTTCTGTTTAAACTTTCAAATGGCCAAAGGAATGGCGCCACATGAATATTACAACCATATGTGATTGTTGAACATCTCATTCCCAAAACATTGGCATAAATATGTTCCTATAACAGTCTCCAATCTCCTGAGAAGGCTTTCCTCAAGACTTTGGGACCTGGCTGCAGGACCTTTCCCCTGTTCAGCCATAAAAGCATCAGTCGGGTAGGACATTGATGTTGGACCTAGACCTAGTTCGCAGACTTGTGTTCCAGATCATCACAAAGGTGCTGGATGTGATTGAGATCAACACTTGTCGTCATGTTAAACAAGGAAAGGGTCTTTCCCAGGCTGTTACCACAATAGCACTGCGTGTGGTGGCATTAAGATTTCCCTTAATCATCCACTTTCCTGGTATTTTATTCATAACTTTTAGGTATGGAAGCAAATCATGCCAACAAAGATTTGAATTTTATAAATTAATACAAAATTTAAAACTTAGTCACTACCGAATATTTTGGGTTGAAATTTAAACATTGCATTTATAGCACTGAAGTGTTTTACTTTGAAAATAATCTGACTTTATCAATCTGTAGTTGGGTTGGTTTTCCCCCGCTCCACAAGAGGGAGCCAAAGTTAATAAACAAACACACACGCCGGCGCACACGCACACACAAAAAAAAAAAAAAAGCACGTGGGCCAAACCGGACGTCAAAATGTGCTTCCTCTCGCAAACCCCGCCTCCACGTTTCCATGCATTGGCGCGCTTCCCCTCTGCTCTCTGCTCCTCCCCGGGTGGTGGTGGAGGACTGACTCTGTTGCGGGCTGCGGCTGAAAACACAACAGGCATGAGTGCGGCGGGTAGTGCGCGGTCCGGTTCGGCGGCCGGCCCGGTCCAGCAGGGACTAAAAGAGGCTCTGATCGAGACGCTGACGGCCATCCTGTCCCCGGTTCAAGAAGTGCGCGCCGCCGCGGAGGAGCAGATCAAAGTGCTGGAAGTGACAGAGGGTGAGTGGTAGCCAGCTTCTAAACGCTAGTTTGAAGGAGTTAACAGCGGTTAGCTTCCCGGTGTTCTCACTCATGAACCGCATGGGCCTCTGCAGACACAAGCGCCAGGTGGACAGCTGTCTACTGCTGTTATCGGTGCTAATTTTGACTGCAATCGGCTAGACTGAGGAATAGCTAACAGCCAAAACGTTAGCCGGGGATCTGTCTCCGCTCCCGGTAGCTAACAGTAGGCCGTATTTTCAGAAGTTATTGGTGACTAAGTTGGCATGAAAACTCATTAAAACGTGCTGTCCTTACTCAGCTTTGAGGTGGTCTTCTTACCTTGTTCAGCCCGACGTGATCGGACAGGTCGCAGCTAACCGTGTCACAAGTGTAATCATTAGCTAGTCAGTAAGTTACATGAAAGCACATGGGGACTGCGTGGACCCCGGCCTCAGCAGAACAGCAACAGGGTGGACACTGCCTAATTCTTCTGCCTCAGAGGAAACGTTAATCTAACATTATGTGCCCGTTACGTGTGGAGCGTGCGGTCATAATTCTTGGAACTGTAGCAACACACGCACCATTCGAGGCTCGAGCGCTTAGAATCAAATAACGTCCCTTGGAAACGGTGGAATGACAGCAACAGATCCCGCACTGTCCACGACCGTTAGCCACCCGAACCGTAACACACTAACCGCTGTTTAACCGTTAATGATTAAGTTGCCGAACGACGTCCAGTGGCCCCAAAAGTAACGTTACATCCAAACTGATTCTTAATCATTTAATTCCACGGTCGCTATGGCAACCATTGAATGGCCGGAGACAGATTTTCCCGCGAAGATGCCTCCCATGGGCTTCTCCCGTGGATCCCGCCTAACAGGCAGCCAGCTCCCTCCATCATAAGTACAGCTGCAACAGCTAGTCGATTATTTGACAAATCGAGTGTCATTCCACAGAAAGTTAGTTGGTAACTATCTACTCTATAACTAACCATTTATACTTACCATACCCTGAAGCACTTCTAGTTTGCATACATTAGTACTGGTATCTGTCCATGTACATTACTGTGGTAATTAACTACCCATAAAGAGCTTTTTCTTGTTCCCCCAGTCCTCCAAGTTGTTCTGAGTTAAAAATTAATGTTTGAACCTGTATACCTCCATCATTTGAACCGTTAATGTGTCAAGACTCAAATATAAAGGCGCATAAGCACAGTGGCACCTTGTGTCGCAGGTTTATAATTATTTGAAGGAGAGAAGTGTTACGACCGTGTCTTTGTGGGCCTTGCTTTGTGCACAGAGGCATCATCACGCTAAACCACAAAAGGGTCTTCCTCACACGGCTCCTACAAAGTTGGAAGCACGCTTTTCGTCTAAAATGTCATTGTCTGCAGTTGCATCGAGATTTCTTGTGAAGAACACTAAAGGGGCTCAGATCAACTGAGCCCCTTTAGCTACAACCTAGTAATCTTCATGATTTCTTCACACACCCTTCTGCTGAGAAATTAAACCAGCTAAACGCTCTGTTGAGCAGTTCAGGTCTTTTTTTCTGTTGCAGTCAGCATTGAAATGGTCATTAAAGGTCTCAAAATAACTGACTGACATGAATATTGAAACTGACATTATATACCCCTTGTAAACACTTAGTGACAGTTGAGGTGTGGGAGAAACAATGCCCATTACAAACCACTGACCTTTAGTTTTGATAAAGGACTAAAACAGGACAGATGGATACAGTACCTAGTGGCTGTAGCTTATACTCCACTAGACTTCCCATTGTCTGTCCAGCGATCCTCGCACTCATGGTGAAAGGCTAATTGTGTACACTGTCTGTCGGCTGTACAGCAGCGTTGCAGCGAGACTGACCCTTTCCGCTGGCCCCTCTCTAAGGCAGGCGCTCTGCAGGATTGTCAGCACTAACATTGTCTTCTGGCGCCTGATGTCACTCTTAGTAAAACCCAGTGAGAGGGACAGGGCTGGTTCACAGCTGAGATTGATACTGATCCTGAACTCTGTGTTTATCCCTCACTCTCTGCACGCCTGCCAGGCCAGGTTCAAAGCAGGACATTGTTGGCAGTATCATTAATGGACGTTTTACGCCACTGATAACCTAAATAAGCAAATCCTGACACTTCACTGTGGTGAAGTGTCAGGATTTGACCCATACCTTAAAAATAATTCTACTCATTTGGTGTGGCCTGTTTGTGTTGCTTTTCATCTGGCATCACACAGCGCCTTGTTGTTATCATCTCAGTTAAATTCCTGGAAAAAAATGAAACAAGCACCCACATATATTTTCATATACAAGGTTTTATGGCTGCAGGGATTACTCGATTAATTGTGATTAGATGATCAAAAGGAAATTAATCGCTAGCTATTTTAATAATCGATTAAATGTTTAAGTGATTTTTCAATCAAGAATGCCAAAAAACAAGCAGATGTCCTATGGCAGTAGTCTATGCTTTGAGCCTGCTGTTATCTCATACTGTGTCTTTCTACACTGTCTGATTTTAGTTTAATGAATCAATTTATTTTTTTGTCCTCCTCCCTGATGTGTTCGTGTCTTAGAGTTTGGCGTCCACTTGGCAGAACTCACAGTTGATCCTCAGGGAGCACTCGCCATCCGTCAGGTGAGCAGACAACACAAATACATGTAAAATTAAGGTCTTAGTTTTGTTTTTGTTTTTTACATTTCCAATTACAGTATGTGTTGATTGCTTAATTATCATCTGTGACTGTTAAATCCTGTGTTTTTTGTTACTTATCAAATATGACTGGTGGTGTGTGTGTTTGCAGTTAGCATCAGTCATACTGAAACAGTATGTTGAGACTCACTGGTGTTCTCAGTCGGAGAAATTCAGGCCTCCTGAAACCACAGATCAGGTAAACAATTCTTCAGCTTAGATTCGTTTCTTTTGTCTGTTATGTATTTCAAACGCTGTCTTGCTCAGAATTGTAATTTGACCTTTGAGGACGATTTGGAGCCACATTTTGTCAAACTCCTGCTGTCCTAGGCTAAAGCTGCCATCAGGGAGCTGCTGCCAGGCGGTCTGCGTGAGTCGATCAGCAAAGTCCGCTCCAGTGTTGCATACGCCGTGTCTGCCATCGCCCACTGGGACTGGCCTGAAGCTTGGCCGCAGCTCTTCACCCTGCTGATGGAGATGCTGGTCAGCGGAGATGTCAGTGCTGTGCACGGGGCCATGAGGGTCCTAACAGGTGTGTAATAAGATACACAAACACACAGGTACCCAAGACATCTGTAGAATGCAGCGGTGATACCAGAGCCTTTGTGAGAATATCAGGGGACTTTTTTTTTCTTCCTCAAGGCCAGAGGCAGTGTTAATATTCAGTGCCCTAACATATATCTGTTTACATGTAAGCGTCCACACATTTATATGGTAAATGGTAAATGGACTGCACTTGCATAGCACTTTTCTAGTCTTATCGATCACTGAAAGAACTTTACACAACATGTTACATTCACCCATTCACACACACATCTGCACAGATCTATTCAGTTCAGTTTTATTTATATAGCGCCGAATTATAACAGAGGTTATCTTAAAGGAGTTAAGAAAACACAAAAACGCTTGATGTAAAAATCCTCCCTTTGAAGAACAGTAATCTTTTTTTAGTTTCTTTCCTCCTCTGTGTATGTAACTGTTTATCTCTCGTTTCCAGAGTTTACTCGGGAGGTGACAGATACGCAGATGCCGCTGGTGGCTCCAGTCATCCTGCCTGAAATGTACAAGATCTTCACCATGGCTGAGGTACTGCTACAGCTCTAACACCTTTTCTAGTCACTGAAGTCATAATGATATGTTGTGGCATGACTTTTGCAATCTAAAAAGAAAACATGGTCACAGGGCAGGAAAATGGATTGTAATATTAAGTTAAGCAGATCATGAACAGTTCCCAAATCAAGATAAGTGAGCATCTGAGTCGGAGCCGACCATGACGTTTTGGGTTAATTTTACTGTTCTCTAACTGTTGCAGGTTTACAGTATTCGTACCCGCTCCAGAGCAGTGGAGATATTCACCACCTGTGCCAACCTTATCTGTGCCATTGAGGAGCTTGAAAAGGTGAGACAGTCACAGCAAACGTGATGGTTTTCTTTTAGATATAGAATAATAGATTTAGTCTTAATTAATTATATAATGGAACATTTTTACTTTTGACTGAACATCTTTTGCCATGGCAAGTGGTTCATCTTGTTGAGTTGCAGCTGATAATTTACTTTAAAAGAGTAAAGTGTCTGTGTTTATGAAATAGTCCTCATGTTGTACAAAGTCCAGAAACATTTATATTTGGATTGTTTACAGAAAGAAAGTGACACGGATGAGTAACTTGTCTGTACTTCCTCTTTGTGTGTGTGTGTGTGTGGGTTTAGGGTGCAGCCAAAGCATTGATCTTCCCTGTGGTGCAGCAGTTCACAGAAGCATTTGTGCAGGCTCTGCAGATGCCTGATGGACCCTCATCTGACAGCGGTCTAAAAATGGAAGTCCTCAAGGTGTGGTGTGATTGTGGCAGAGGGTAGATGTGAGTTAGAGTATACAGCTGGTGGCAGTGGTAAACATATTCTTTCAACAAATAAAGATGTGGGAAGCAAATTGTCATTGGCATTAAAAAGGCAAAATGTGTTACAGCTACAATAAGACTTTAAATCTGTATTTCTTTTTCCTCTCACAGGCAGTGACAGCATTGGTAAAGAACTTCCCCAAACCCATGCTGTCCTCCATGCAGCAGATATTACCCATCGTATGGAACACACTGACTGAAAGTGCAGCTTTATATCCTTTTACGCGGTCAGCCGTGTATTAGCTACTTCCTTGCTGGGATAATCATTGCAGTTCGTGCATGTTAAAAGTGTTGTTGCTTCCATTTTGGAGTGAAAGACCACAACTCAGCTGGAGGTTCGACTTCCTTTTTACGTGTTTCCCAAACAGCTGACGGACACTTATTTTGGTGTGAACTTGTGTTCTTGTGGTTTGGAAGCAGCATCTCTAAACCACTAACCCACCTCAGTACAGCATCTCATTCTGTTGCGTGGACGTTGCCTGCTTACTCAGCAAAATAAAAAAAGCTTTCTAGTGTTGCAAATTAAATGGGCGTACATTTTCATTGGATAGACTGTATAAGAATAAGAAGAAAAAGCCCAAAAGTGAGAGCAATTTATACATAACAAGTTACAACTGATGCCACATAATTAATGACCCTACTGGCTTAGTTAGGAGGAAACTTCTTGTGAAGATGATACCTAAGATCCAAAGCAGAAACTTACACGACAAGTACCCCATATAGAGTAGAGTACTATAGAGTATAACTACTGTGGATATAGAAGGACAGAAGGCAATCCAAGTGCTTTGTGCTTAATTGAGTTTCCCTTAACCAGATGTTCACTTATGTAAGAACAGAAGTTAACTACACAGAGGAAGTGGATGACCCGGTAGACTCAGATGGTGAGCAGCATTCCATTCACTCCCCCTCCTCCCTTTTTTTTCCCACATCTGCTCTCACTGCTGTATATAACAAGGGTTAGAAAATTTTGTTGATTGTGTATTTCTTTTTTTTTAAATTTAATTTATTTGTTTATTATTATTACAGGTGAGGTTCTGGGTTTTGAAAACCTTGTATTCAGCATCTTTGAGTTTGTCCACACGCTGCTGGAGAACAACAAGTTCAAGAGCACAGTGAAGAAAGCGCTGCCTGAACTCATCTACTACGTCATCCTGTACATGCAGATCACTGAAGACCAGGTGAGAAATAACTTGAATACATGTGGTTGAAATGACTGTAAATGATAAATACGGCATTTATCTTTATGTTGAATCACCGGTGTCAGGCATGATTGTTTGTGTTGATGTTTCCTCAGATCAAAGTGTGGACGGCTAACCCCCAGCAGTTTGTAGAGGATGAGGATGATGACACTTTCTCCTACTCTGTCAGGATCTCTGCTCAGGATCTGCTGCTGGTGAGATACTGTAAAATTTTTGTGAAATCACACTTACTCAGAATGCTTCTCAAACTCTTAAGCGGAGCCTGGTTTTGGCATCATAAGCAACTAATTTTGTGTTTCCAGGCAAAGCACAAATTTATATCATATTACAGTGACATTTAAATAAATTAACATCTCTTTTCTAAGTCCAATCTGCTGAGGTTTGGAGGACATTCATGCAATGCAGTCACATGTAATACCAGTGTCAGAAGTGTCCAGCCTCCCAAAATTTCCTGTGGTTTCAAAGCAACTCTTAGGTCACCCACTCACACTGCGGCCTCTGGTCCACCCTGAGAGCGTGTATAATGATGGTAATCTTTGACCTCTCTTTGCAGGCTGTTGCTGCAGAGTTTCAGAATGAGAGCGCAGCAGCGCTGGCAGCGGCTGCGACCAGACACCTCCAGGAGGCAGAGCAGGCCAAAAACAGTGGAAATGAGCACTGGTGAGGAGAGACTCTGCACTAACACTTCTCTCTTACTCTCCGTCTCTGTCTGACTACATCCCAGTGTTTGGTCTTAAAGCTTTACAGCATGACATGCAGAGAGGTATCGGGCGGGTTAAAATGACAGACGTTGCCGGTGGTACACCATATTATCTGTCATTAATTAACGTGAATTCTGTTTGTTTGTTTTTAAACCAGGTGGAAGATCCATGAAGCATGTATGTTGGCTCTCGGTTCGGTCAAAACCATCATCACAGAGAATGTTAAGAACGGTCGTATCCAGTTTGACATGCATGGTTTCCTGGCCAGTGTTATCCTCGCTGATCTCAACCTGGCAGGTGAGTCTTAAACTGACCTTTGTAGAAGTGATCAGCAACTACCAGGACAAACTTTGTGAAGTTTATGGTGTTCTATTTCTCTCAGAACTGTACCAAAGAAGAATCATTGTTGAGTCACTTTTTGTCTAAAAAAACATCTTATATTGTGCTTGAGTACACGTATAAAGTATTTCTACAATGTTATAATAATGGCTGCTTTCTCTAAGTGCCCCAGTTCCTCATAAAGAACATGTTGCTACAAATAAAAATTATTTTTTCTCCTCCTTGTTTGTCTTCTCTGGTCGTGGTCTTCACTCTTCTTGTTCTTGTTTTTTTTCTCTTGACCAGCGGCGTCTCCGTTCCTCCTCGGCCGGGCTCTGTGGGCGGCCAGTCGCTTCACAGCAGCCATGTCTCCTGAGCTCATCCAGCAGTTCCTCCAGGCCACCGTCAGTGGGCTTCACGACAGCCAGCCGCCCTCCGTCCGCATCTCTGCGGTCAGGGCCATCTGGGGGTGAGCAAGCTGTGTTTTTAACTCTTTTCAACTGTTCAACTGTGCTGTGTTGTGTTGTTTTTGTGATCTGGCACAGTAAACGTGAACACTTGTATCTCAGAGCCAGATGACAGAACAGGCTGTGGTCTGTGACGGCATCAGGGAGCCTGAATCTGCTCCATGTCTATGCTCAAAGCATTAAAATGCTCAAAGCTAATATTATAATAGGTCTATAGCACGCTGGCAGAGTTTCTACAAACCTGGACAGATGCTGCCACGAACCAACAAAGTCACTGTTCACTAAGCCCTGCAGTTTACAGTCATAACAGTGGTGGATTTACTATTGAAAATCCTGGTAACTGCTGAAACAATGGATCCTTCATTTCAGACAGAGGTAGGCAAAATCAGGCTTGTCATTTTTAGCTGGCAGATGTTGATTTTGTCAACTGAAATAACAACTGTCGCTGGCAGATGTTTATCCATGTTTGTATACCAAATATCTCTCTCACTACAGCTCCGTACGCACTGCTTCACTATTTGACAGTCAGCCACTGCTCGGGGAAAGACTTTGCAGACAGTCAGTGGACACGCTGAAGAACCTCTGAAACTGCATGGACTTATCATGAGATCACAGTTTTGATAACTAAATATTAATAATGTTGTTGTCCTCATACAAAGGTTAAATAGAAGTGTAGGTCTTTGGGCATGTTAATGTTGTTTATGGCACTGCACCTCGAGGAGACAGTTGACATTTTTGTTGTCTAACCTCGGCTGTACCTCATGGAAAAAACTGTCAATTTGTGTCAATATGTTTTGCATGTTACTGAATTGTGAATGAAGTAATGAGGCCATGCCTGTGATCGTAAATGAACAGGATGTTTGTTTATATATA
>JBBMJY010000018.1:19061462-19093117 GCA_037833715.1 Toxotes lorentzi
CAATGGTTGGTGTGCTAGGGGTTGGAGTTTAGGAGCAGGATAGCTTTGGGGACGAAGGTGGCCCTTCTCCTCTGGGTTTTGCAGGCAGGGCAGCGGAGCAGCGGAGAGGCTGTTGTGACCAGGCTGTAATTTAGTGTTAGCCTTAAATTATACATTGTGGAAGACGTAATCACACATGCTCTTTTCAACTCAATTATGGCCTTAGAACATTGTTTGTTGTTTGTTCTTTTGAAAGACATTATGCCTGTCTCTTAGTAAATGTGACCCATTGTCTTCCAAGGTTAAAGGCCCAGAGATTTTGTTGGTTTTTGTTGAGTCTTATTCCTCCATTTATCTTTCATTCTTTTGGCTTTTGAAAGTAGTTAATCATGGGTGCAGTTATTTTGATACTCAGTTTACCATAGGCATTTAGACAAACATTTGATGTTCCAGGTTCTAAAATGTGAGGATTTGCTGGGTTTCCCTGTTTTAAATCATAATAAATTGAATATGCTGGGGTTTTGGACTGTTGCTTGGGCAAAACAAGACGTTTATTGATGCCAGCTTGAGTTGTAGGAAATTATGACAGGCATTTTTTAAAATTATTTCCTGATGTTTTATAGACCAAATAATTAGCTGAGTAATAGAGCAAATACATGGCAGATTAATTGATAATGAAAACATTTGTTAGTTGCAGTCCTATGATCAATAAACCGTCTCCTTTTCTCTATCAGCTATACAAGTTTTAAATCTCCTGTTTACTTTACATGAGCCCTGATCAGTTTTCAGCCTCTGCCACAGGGAAGCACTGAATAATGCATTATGACTGTGTTTGGCCTGGAATAAAAAAGACATAAAAAAAAAAGAGGAGCCAGTATATGTTCGAAATAAATATTTATTTTCTCCTGAAGGCAGAAGTTGTATCTGTAAGTGAACAGTCAGGAGTTTTCTCACTTTGAAACTGTGTGATAAAGCAGAAACAATACTGACGCTATGAGAGAGATATGAAGTAGGGAGGGAAATTAATTCTTCAGAGGTCAAACATGAAGCCTGACCTGCTGCATCCTTTTTTTTTCTCCCTCTGCTTCATTCTTTTCTTTACTCTTTCTGATCATCTTCCCTGTTGTTGCTCTTGTTTTGCAGTCAGTGGGAACGAGGACTGTCTGTGGTACGTGGATAAAAACGGCACCTGGCACAACGGCTTCGACTGCCCGCTCATCACATTCTGCTGTGGAAACTGCCACCGGCGCTACTGCTGCCTGGATGCCTTCAAGATGATCACAGAGAGGGAGCAGAAACGCTGCATGCTCTTCCAGTTCAGGTGGGGGCATCAGCCGCTGGGATTTAGTTTAATGACTTATTTATTAATTTATTCAACACCAAGAGTCAGTGTTTGTGTTCACAAATCAAGGCTCTAAGTGCAGGATCACATATCCTTCATTTTATTTAAAGCAGATACAGATACTTGGTTGGAGGACTTTTGTTGCCACAGTTTGTACAAAAATCCCTGTCCTGCGAGATCAGTTATCTGTGAACATCTGTCTGTGCACACATGGGTCATTGAGTTTCCGTTTATTATCCATTTAAAATGATATCTATAACACAATAAAGTGTGCAAAAAGTTAAAGGGTCTGAATAACTTTCCGAAGCCACTGTATACACCCTACAAAAATATCAATAAAAAGTGTTTTGAGATGTAAATAATCACAAATAGGGTGAGGAAATAAGTTATATTACTTCATGTTGGCTTACATTATGTGTACATGGAGGCTAAAGTTGGGAGATAAATATATTGTATATTGTATTAACACATATATAGAAAATCTTGTCAACCATCACCACGCATTCTGCCAGCTATTCTAGATCCTCTTAAACTGGCTTGTTCCTTATGTCCCATTACCTGCATTTGACTAAATTACCTTGCTTTCGTCCCCAGAGCATAATATCTTCTCATTAGTCTTTCTATCACATTAGCTATCCGTGCTCTCAGTGGTGTTTAATGCCAGAGTCCCCTGTGAGGGATCGCAATAATGCTGGACTATGCAAGCTTGTACCTGAGAGGCTGCAACGTGGCAGTTTTCTTCCACAGCACTGGAAACCATCCATCACTGTCCAGTAGTGAGCAGACAACATGCAGCTTATTAAGGCCCAGTGGGAGATCAAGATCAGTGGGTGGCGGAGGCTGAGATGAAATGGAGGGCTTTGTTGCTTCACAGAGAAACCGAGGTGATGGAATCTGATAGAGAAACAAAGAGATGAAGGCTGCACGTCATTAACTGGGATATGATTTCAGGGTCAGTCTGTGGTAATTGGTGTGTCTGAATCAAATCACAGCCATCTCTTCTTTAATCCTCTCTAAATGAGTTGTAATTAGCGAGATGGAGACATGAGGCTTTGTGATCAAAGTAAGAAAGGGAATGTTTTGTAATTTAAGTCCTCTACTCTCTTCTTCCTCTCAGCCCCACCACTTTAGCCGGCATTGCCTCTTCCATCCTCCTGTTTGTGGCCATCATTGCCACCATGGTGTGCTGCTTCATGTGCTCGTGCTGTTACCTCTACCAGAGAAGGCAGCAGAGGGGCAGGACACCTTATGATGGTAAGACCTCTACTCTTCATGTCAGTGTCAAGTCAGATTTTATTTATATAGCCCAAAATTCCCAATTTGCCTCAAGGGGCTTAACGCTTTCGAACAGCTTTACGACACTTTCCGTCCTTAGATTCTGGTTTTGTGTCCAAGCTTTCACAGGCAGTGTTACGCTTGTAGTTTTCCTTCAACGCAGTCTGTACGTTTTTAAACCCACAGCCCAGCAGATCCCCATGGCCAGCTACCCGGTGGAGCCCATGTACGATGCTTATGGAAAACCACTGGGACCCTCTGAGTATGCACATGCAGGTTATCCAATGGCGCCCCAGTACCCTGGCATGCCCCCACAGTATCCCATGATGCAACCTGGACCGTATCCACCACACCCAATTGATCCTGCATACGGCCAGGGTAAGATTAGCATACATTTCTTCAGAGAGGAATAATGACCGGTAGAAAAGCCTGTGAAGTGTCCCGGCCTTAATATTACATCCTCATTTTTTGATCATCAATCATCATTTGCACATAAATAAAGCCAGTATACCATGAAATCGACTGTAGATAATCATAATCATGGTCCCCAGAGGAAAATCCCTGACCCCCTGATCTTTCTTGTAGCTCAAACATCAGGGCACATTGTCCCTTGTACATGTGATATTTCAGAAACTAATGCCCAGTTTGCCTCTAAATGTAATGACGACATTCATGCTTCACAGAAGATTAGTGCTTTCTATTTTGGACACTGTCCTCTAGAATCAGCAACTATTTGTGAACATTTTGAGGATGAATCCTGGTATGTTTATCCTGCTCGGAGCTCCCTGAACCCTCTAAAAAACAAACAAACATTATTTTGAGTTTTTTTTTCTGGACAGAAAATTTGTAGCAGTACAACATTGTACCATAGTTTAGTTTTATGTTTTGCAGTTGATTCAGTTGAAAGATCTAACTTTGGTCTTTTGTTTTTCAGCCCCCCCACCGTACTCTCCACCTCAGTATCCTGGTCACTGATGGGAAGTGATGGCCACACACACATACAGTGGGGAAACAGCTGAGAGATATGACTGTTTCAAAAGGAGAAGGCAGCAACACTCTCTCACACTCAAACACAAACATACAGACACACTCCAATAAACACTACAGCTTGACTAGCAGTGGTTTGCCTGTGAAAGAAAAGGAGACAGAGGCACTTTAATTTTTTTTTTTTGGGGGGGGGTTGTTTATTTACAACGTTGTCCTACTTTTCCGGAGTATTTACGTAAATCAAATTCTGTTCTGCAACCTGACACCAGACTGCTCCGGGCGGGTTTCACAGAGGGCGTTTCGCCATCCCCAAAAGTGAGGAGGTATCGGGCTGGCGTCTCGACTCAGTGCTGCCACCTCTGCTCTTTGACACAGTCACCTCAGTGGCAGAGTGTTACCTAAAGACAGGGCTCATTACATTACAGATGAGGGGGGGAAAAAAGAGGGGTTTGAAACAACGATAATATACTTCCTTTTTATTTATTAAAGGGAAAAATGCTTTACTTCCTCACTTTTGTTAAATTTGACTGGATTGATAACTGCCTAAGACGACATTCCAGGTCATCTCGGTCACTGATCCACATTCTACAAATATGATTACGTGATGTCTTTATTATCTGTATTTGATGTTTCTTTTGTAATGTGGTGGAGGCTAATGTGAAAAACATTTTGGAAATAAGGGATGTATGTTTGATTAAAAAGGTGACACGTTTGGGTGCAAGGCAGTGCGAGACTGTCTTAAATTTGCTCAGATGACCTAATGGATTTCATGGTAGTCCCAATTCTGTGTAAGAAGCCTTTAGTCACCTGTTGGTTTCAATTCTGTGTCTTCTTCATTTTTGTATATGACTCGACTAATGACTTCATGGTAATATATTAGCTGCTCTGTTTTAATGTAACATCTCAACATCAGCATGCGATCCAGTCAGAGTTATCTGTCCTCTCCTGCTTCTTTTCGAGTTTTTAAATGAATTAGAAAGGAGCCTTTAGATTTATCCCATAATGCCAGGGTGGATGTTTTACAATGGCATAATTCTTGTTAAATGTTTATTTCTTGTAACATATCAGGTCTGGGGAGCTGCAGGTCACGCTGCTTGATAAAACAAAAATGTCCCGCCTTACAATAACATACCATGAAAAAAAGAGATTAACTATTTAAATACATATTTTGTAAATCTGTTCTTCAGCTGAATATTTTATGATAATGTAACAACTTATTTTAAAACAACATATTGTTATTGTAACACAAGATATGACATTTTGGCATCTTTCCATGTGGTATTTATTATCATTGAGGATACCTTTTACTGTGAATGGGTTCTCACTTTGTGGACTAAGCTACAAAGCCAAAAATCACTACTGTTGAAGAAGCAGATTTTCTAAAGCACCTCTGTTAAAAGGTTTGACATTTTGGGAAATATGCTTATTTGCTTTCTTGCACCTTCTTCCACCACCTGTATTGTAATGCTGCACTCACAACATCGACAGAAAGGCTAGAACTGGAAAAACACCCGTTATTCCAGTTTGGGAGTGTTCACTCATTATTCTGAAGTTGTTATCATTTTTCACTAACCTTGTAGTCACACCATTTAAACAGACTAATTATCTGCTTTTGTTGTGTAACATATTTGTAGCGGTTTGTTACCAAGTGAAAACCAGGTGCAAACAGAGCATAGTGTCTATAAAATCAGCTGAATGGATTATATTAGTGTTAATATTGGATTTTGTTTTGCGTTTGCTGACACGTCTCTAGTTCTTTTCACGAGGTGGGAGAAATTAGTGATATTAAAAATTCCTGATGCCTCCAACTGGAAATTAAGTCATTTGAATGAACCACATGCTGGCTGCAAGAAATGTCAAGAAATGGTCTGGCACGTAAAACCACATGAAATGGGTAATTGTCATTTTTTGTACTAAGGCTTTTGAGTGGAACAAACAGACGAGATGTAGTGTGATGATTAGTCAGCTTTATCGGAGCTTGGATGTGGTTACCCTCAGACAGAGCCATCTGTTCAGGTTCCAGTCCTCATGCTAATCTAAGCTGTGCAGTGACTATGATACAATAGGGGTGGACGGGTTGATCTCCAAATTAGTGGTACTACTGATATAAAGTCTTGTTTTGTGTATCAGTACTAGTGCCATTAGGACTGATAACAAAAACAAAAGTGGATCGATCAATGAGCATTTTGTCATTTACCATTAAAATATGTGTAGCACTAAGTAACTTCATGAGAATAGTAAAAGGAAAGGCCTTATGTTTGGCAAATTGAATATATAGAAGTGGCCTATTAATAATGCATATTTCTCTCCTTTACATGACAATACATTAGGTGCTTTTCACAATAATCAATACTGGCCCTGGTATTGGTATCTGATTAAAATCAATGCTATGTTGCCCACCGTGGTGCAGACATGAGAAAGCAGTTAGGTGCATTTCCCAGAATGTCAGACTATTCTTTCAAACGTTCTTTTACAGATTTGGGCTCCATTGAGGTCAGGGCCTGTGACCTGTACATGAATTAATATGTAATTGGGTCTAGTTTAGTATTTTTTGCAGATGAAAACAACTCTGTTCCATTAAGATGTATGAACTTCAAAACACAACATTTCTAGCATGTGTGGTATGTTGCACTGACTACTAATACTTGATGCCTGGGTTTGTTTGTTTTTTATTTAGGTGTAATGTATCTCAACCTTAAAGTCAAACGAGGCACATATTAAAAAAGAAAAAAAAAAGACACTGTTATCATGCTGATCAGAGAAGCCTGGGCTTTCTCAAACTTTTCCGTGAGACTTACTGCTGAATCTCGTCTCACCTCTAAACCATGTAGTGAGTCAGGTGACTGTAATTCCCGCTAGTTTACAGCATAAATCACTCATTCTGATTGCGACGTCCATATGTACTGATCTGCTGAGCCTTTGTAAAGCACAAAGAGAACTCTGGACTTTTCTTCGTAAAATGCTTTCATATGTGGTTTGACTTAACATTTGCTCAATGATGTTTCTGTTTATTTGTGCTTCTAAACCAACTCCATGAGTGTGTTTAATGAAACTGATGGCAAAATAACTTGTCTAGATATGGCTTTTTGTCTGTTGTCATATGGATGGTATGACATTGTAATATAAAGTGAGTGAAAAGTTTTTATTTCTATTAACATAAAATTTAACTTTGGAATGTAAAACAAACCGTCTGCTATGTCTCTTATTGTATTTTTAAAGGCTATTGTTTCAAAGAAATACAATTATATAACATTTCTATTCAAATAGGGGAATAGTATGTGTTTAATCATTTTGACCACTAGATGTCAACACTAACTTCCAGTCAATGTTAAATGTGTTCAGATGTTTGGCAGAATTTATTTACTCAACTCATTTCATTGCAAACAGCATCTTATCCAAAAGAAATGTGCGCTGATTGTTATTAACATATTATAATTTCTCAAGTATGCATATAATGTAATTTTACAGCTTGGTGTTACACATATTTTAGATAATTATCTGGTGACATGTATTTTTGTATTTGATTTGTTTATTCTTTATTTTTGTATTTGTAATTTACTCAAATGTTTTTAATTTATTTATTATAATTTATTTTATTCTGACAAACAATTTGGAGTAAAAGAAAAGGAGAAAAAAAAGCTCTTAATCCCTACTATGTTCATGCAAACGTGCTACTCTGGACCTCACCAAAATTCATCCATAAATTCACCTCTTTGACAAAAATAATTTAATCATTAATTTGAACCCTTTGTTTCTTAAACATGCACAGTCCTCTAAGTCTTCTCACACTGACACTCACTTTGAACAACTCTTGGATTCGTTTCAGGTAGTAATTAGTTTTTGATCTAATACATGCATTGTGGTGCAGTTTCATTTCAGAGCCTTAGCTTTGATTAAAAAAAAAAAAAAAAACAGTGGGATGTTTTCATTTCATTTCACTCCATGTGAATCTAACACATAACTTCTAACAATAACATCGGTTTCCTTCTAAATCACTGGCACGCTGGTATAAAGAATAACAAAATTATATTTTTAAACTTGAACATGAGACGTTTCTCATTACGGCAGAAAACCTAATGTGAAATTCTCAGCTGTTAAAATTAATCATTACCAAACCAATAATCAGGAACTGGTCCCAGTATAAACATGAATTGTGTAATAGAACGTCTCTGTAACTCTGCTTTGGCATCTCTGTAAACTTCAGCCCTTCCCATTACCTTTAAAGGAGTGTTTACCCTGAACTAAATATGGACATGCACTTTCACAGGATTTCGAAGAATGTCCCAGCCTCACAGTCCACTTTGATGATGCGAGCCTCTTGCAGTTCGTCACTGGTAACCTTCACTGCAACACTGTGAGTCCAGCCTCTTTGCACCAGGATTGATGCCTCTGGTGGCTTTTTGGTGAGCGGGACGCGACGGGACAGCAGGACAGCAGCTTTGGCCTATGAGAATACTTGACTTCTCCCCATAGGAGAGAAATTAAACCATAATCTGATTTTAAATAAAGGGATTTACTGTACTAACACCATCAGCATCTCCAAAGAAGCCAAATTGCTCTGTTCTTCTCCACGGGCATAGCCTTTACACCAGGTTTTTTTTTTTGCTAGGCAACCATGTCCAGGAGAAAGGTGAGAGGCCTGACCCGTACAGGCCGCCAGGTCAGCGAGGACCCAGACCTGGACAACCTGCTGTCCACTCTCTCCCCTGAGGAGATGGAGGAGCTGGAGAAGGACATGATGAAAGTGCCTGACCTCAACCCAGAGGATGGGAAGATCATCGTCCAAGGGGAGAGTCAAGCTGGGCAGCCAACTACGAACAACAACGTCCGGGATGCTAAACTGGACAGCAGACGGGAGACTGACACCAAAGGGAGGCTCAGTCAGAGAGAACACTCATTTGAGGTTAGTGGATACTGAAATTGATTCCTTATCTGCTTTAGTGGCAACTTGTTTTGGGTTTTACCAGAAAGAAACACCCATGAGTGATTTGTGGTGAAGTTTATGATCTTTATAAAGATACATAATTCACTTCAGATGTTTATATTTGAGATGCCTCCTACAGTTGTATAGGACTAGAAATAGAAATAACCTGTAAATGGGTGATGATAGAAGGGATTATAAAAATCAAACCATGTATGACTGATGGATTACAGGATTACATAACATCTAGTGTCCCAGGGTATTCTAATGATAGCTTTCATGTGCTAGTTTTCATTTTGCTTGAAGCAAACTGCCAAGTGGACCTCATGCACCCTGAGTCCAGTCCATCAGCTCATAAATAGTGGTTCCCAGAGTTGGCTTCTGTGCCAGGAAAAATATTGTTTTCCCCTCTGAGGCTTTCTTACATCCATTTCACATTATTAATCATCTTCTCACAAGCAGAGAAACAGCCTCAGAAACACATCAAACCATTTCTATTATTCCTGTAACATGCAATAAAAGATTTTTTAACACAAAGAGCCCTCCTCGGTTGAGTGTCACAGAGCCAGATTTCCAGCAGTTTCTGTGTTTAAAGGAGAAGCACTTCAGTCGATGGAGCGGCGGCCCTGCGGAGCTTCTTAATCCCAGCCTGATGGAATTCCTTGGTTGATTGCTCCTACGCTCACTGCCTTTTAAGGATACATCTGCCAGGGCCGCGGCCTCACACAGCAAAACAGATGGAGACTCACAAATCAAACACTTAGCAAGCTACTTGCTGCAAATGTATCCCCGCACTATAAAAAATGGTTCCTTGTCCCTTTGCTGACTGTAAACACACATGCCATATTGTGTCAGGGAGAATGTGTGTGTTTACAGTGAGCAGATGGATGAGGAGCTGTTTTACAATGAAGGAATACTGTATTTACACAAGTATTTGCATGGTTATATCATACTGTACATGTCATGGAGTATATACTCATCTGTAACAACAAAGGTCTGTGCTGTAAAGCTAATAAATTACTCGAATTATGAGACTTTAAAGACGTCTTTCAATTCCACAAAAAGGCTGCCTAGTTTTTTATTTGATGTGATTTATTATAGTTTTCCTTTGACACACATGGAAGTTTAATCAAAATAACCCTGTAAATGATTGTTTTTGGTATTGACATGTATTTAATTGCTTTACTTTACTAACATAACGTAATATATGTGATTTTTCACATCACATATATTCGCCCTCCTGCAGGGTGAGCCGAAGAAGGAGAGCCGGAAGCAAGAATACCTGAGGAAGATGGGCCTGAGCCAGGAGGGGAGCGATGACATCAAAGTAGGGTTACAAAGACAAGCTAGTGTCTCAAGCGACAGAGATGCCAAGGTGGACGACAAAAGCAGCAAAGGTCATGAAAGTTCAAAAGAGGAGCGGAGTCGGCTTTCAAGTAGATACAGGAAGCAAGAGAGCAAAGATAGTGACGTGAAAGAGGAGGCTAATGAGAAAGAGAAATGTGAAGACAACAGGCTAAGAGACAGAAGAGAAAACAGAGAGAGCACAGGTAGCAAAACAAAGGATATGATCTCTAAGTTACAGGAAAAGAAGGAAGACAGCAGAGAGAAGGAGAGGAGAGAGGACTGCAGGAGAAGAGATGACAGCAAAACCAAAGACATTATCTCAAAGCTCAGAGAAAAAAGTGAAAAGGATGTGGGCAAGGAAAAGGAGAGGAAATCAGAGAGTATCAGGACACAAGGGCTTGTCTCTAAGATGGTGGAGAAGCAGAGCAAGGCACAAGAAAGCCAGGAGAATAAATCAGAAGAAAAGAAAGCAAAGGCAGAGGAGAAAAAGGCTGACGATAAAAACAAATCTGATGTCAAACTTGAGCGACAACCGTCTGAGAAGGGTGAGGTGCAGGTGAAACATGACAACGCAGAAAAAAGAACAGATAGAGAAGAGCTGGTCAACCACAGCGACCACGTGAAAGAGAAGGAGAAGAGGATTAGCACAGAGAAGAAAGTAGAGGAGAAAAAGGAAAAAGGTGATAGTAAAGTTAAAAATGCTAAGGAAAGTGAGAAACTTGGCAACTGCGTTGCCAAAAACACCCCAAACAGCAAGGCAAAACAGGAAGAGGAGGAGGACGAAGAGTCAAGCATGTTTGATGAGCTGATGGAGCAGGTTCGAAACAACGACCCCTCCCTCACTGAGCTCAATGTCAACAACTCAGAGGTCATCAAGTCGAAAACACTCATCGCTTTTGCAGAGGCTTTGCACAACAACACCCACGTTAAAACATTTGCTTTGGCTAACTGCCGTGCAGACGACCATGTGGCCTACGCCATCGCTGGCACAATACGCAGCAACAAGATTATCACCAGCATCAACCTTGACTCCAACCATCTCACTGGCAAGGGCATCTTGTCTCTTATCCAGGCGCTGCAACACAACTCCACACTGACTGAGCTTCGCTTTCAAAACCAGCGTCACATCTGCGGTGGGAAGACTGAAATGGAGATGATCAAGATTCTGAAAGAAAACACGACCCTGCTCAAACTGGGCTACCACTTTGAGTTAGCTGGGCCCAGAATGACCACGACAAACATACTGAGTCGCAACATGGACCGGCAGAGACAGAAGCGCCTGCAGGAGCAGAAGCAGGCCCAGGCCAACGGGGACAAGAAGGGGACACTGGAGGTGCCCAAGACTGGAGGTGGAGGATCTCTGAGAGGCTCACCCAGAGCGTCCCCCAAACCTTCTCCCATACCTTCACCTATGCCTTCACCAAAGCTCACACCTAAAAGAGGAGCTGGAGGTGCAGCTCCACCACCACCTCCACCTCCTCCTGGGGGTGGACCTCCACCTCCTCCACCTCCTATGCTGGACGAATACTCCCTGAAGAACTCTCTGACTCCAGGCGGTAGTAAGAACTCAAGGGACCAACTGCTTGCCTCGATCAGAGGAAGCAATATTAAACAACTCAAGAAGGTAAGTGTGGCAGGTTTATGGAAAGGTTAGCTCAGCCCCAGTATATTAAGACATACTTCCGTTTTATTTTTCCCACAGGTGCCGGTGCCAAAGTGGTTGCAGTAATATTTCCTGTTGGAATATAAAGTGAAAAAGAAGAGAGAGGGAGAACCGAGATCAAGGAAGGTTTCAAGGAAATGAACTCTACATTTCCCCGGCTGCAGTTGAGGAACTGTGCTGTGGGATGGACGGAGAAAGTGAAACGTGAGATGCCCATCGGTTGGAAGCCCTCACTATGAGTTCTCCCCTCAAACACTGGACCAAAAGGACTCTGTGGAGAATGAGTGATGCAGGGCTCTCTATTGGCCGATTGCAGAGAGTGCCATGAGTTTTGTGGTTGTTTCTCTTTAGTTCATATTGACGCTTTGCTGGTTATTTGCACTAGATAATATGAAGCCGATCATATAACAATGTTGGCTTGCGTATGCATCTGAATGTGAGCGTGGTGGGAGTGTGCGATGAGCTTAATAAGATATTCAAATAAGTCTTTCTAAAATTCTAATATACAAAAGTTTATCAATGATATAGTGGACATTAATTTGACCATTTATTTATTTGTGGAGAGGGAAGCCACCTTATACTTGTCGGTTGTAAGTCTGTTCAAACTGGGAATTCTGAAATGGTGGAACTATCAGGGAATTAACAAACATGGCGGCCTGACTTAAGAAAACCTTGATAAGGTTAAAAAAAAGGTCAAGGTGGTCTTTGATTGTGTGTCTCATTGCCAAATCTCAAGACATCTCAGGCAGGGTTTAACGGATTGGAAAGCATCCCAGTGGGATCCTGGTGCGTGACGAAAGAGTTTAAGCATGGAAATAATTACGTAATGCATTTTTATCAGGAAGTGCAAATGGCTGTCCTTCAGTATCTGATGTTATATTTTGTACAGAATCATTCTTGCCTGGGTGTTTGAATATCTTACATAACTTTTATGTAATACATCTACATGTCTTAACCTTTGGGGATTGGAAAACTATTACTGTCTTTTATCAACGCACCCGTTGATTTTTGTCATTGTTTTAAGTGAATGTCGTTTCTAGAGGAATTTAATGTGATAAACAAAAATCAGAGTGGCACTCGTATGAGTACTGTGTAATGAAGGGTTCTCTGCCATATTTGATTTACACATGCCTTCCTTACAGAGCCTGTATGTCTTCAATAAAAGATTCTGGTACGTCTGCAATGACAAGTCACAAGTGTAATGTTATGCCTGGCTGATATCATTAAGGTGAATATGCTCAGTATATGTGAAATGAAATTAACTTACCTTTACAATTTTTGTCAGTGTGATAAATCAAGGTATGTCTGTATTAGTATCTGTTGAGCTGTCATTTGTTTCAGTTGGTTTATGATCCATATTTGTATTTCCACATTTCTCCTGTGGACATTCAACCTCAGATCTAGCTATTGCTAGGGAGATATGCATGAGGTATACAAAGTAATGTATAGATACAGTATGTATACATAGCTACTGACCAAACTGCAGCATAAACCATGTGTCTAACTAGATTTAAAGGGCTTGCACTCCTGTAATTACTGCGTGTGAATCCTGACAACGGAATTACTTAAGTTCAAGAACGTCTCCATCTTTATAAACATATTCACATACCTCTGCAACAAGCAATGAAGAACTTTTAGACAATCTGTTGCTCTTTCCAGAATGTGTTTGAAGCTGCAGGGGAAACAGTGGGAGTTATCTAGTCTCTACCCACCAGCTGGTGAGGCAACCATCATCCTGGACGTTCAGAGGAAAAAGAGGAGAACAGCACCAGCAGCTGCTACAGGCCAGTTTATGTCTCTATCGCCCTGTCTCAGCCTCTGCATCCATGAAATGCCTATATTTGGTCATTTCTCAATGAAGGCTTGCTCTGCAAGTCATTCCTTTCTTGTTCCTAATAATGGGCAGCAGGCCAGCGGTCTGTCTCTGCACTGTAGCTGCTGCCCTGACCAACAGCACTGATCTCAGATGGAGGAAAAAGAGGAGAAGGAATGAAAATGTTGAGATTACTGGTTGTTCACTGCCAGCAAAGGGGATCTGAGGAGAACATGGTCATCACTTGTGTGCAGAAAATAACTTGACTTGACATTTTAATGGGGCACATTTCTTGTTTGGTGTTTGCAACAGGTATGCAGAATGCTGCAGATTTGGCTTCAAGTTGACTATATATTAAGGTCACCCCTATTCTCTGGAGTTCTCTGCAGATTTTCTGTGTGGTAATCTGATTTAAAACTAATTAATTTAGGAGTGCAACATGAAAGCAGAGTGTCAGGTAAAAATATTGAGGTCTTGAAACTAGATTTGGGCACAGGGTCTAAAGGTCAGACAATAAAGGAAAACTGGCCTTTCATTCCTGACTATGAGACTTAATGTTTTGCTTTAATGTTATATATTGTAAAACACATTCACAATTAATTGTCCCATGGCAGTTGCTCATTTTGCCTTGTTGGTAATCTAGCCTTGATCTGTAAAAACTATTGACAGCCATTATTTTAATCTCTTGCTTCACTGTAGGGCTCTACACTCTGAAACAAAACCAACAGCCAGATTTATTTATTTATTTGTTTTTGTATTTCTCTCATATCTGTTCCAAAGGAGGTTTAATTCAATCACAGTGAAGTTGCTGATTCTTTAGACCAAATTGTAAAACCTGTCACCTCCTGTGCAGTACCATCTTGCTCTTGTTGCTCCTTTAAGTTTACATCTTCAGTATCTTAAGTATCTTTACATGGATTTCTTTCTCTTGACTTTCCAACTTTTTATTTTTTGTTCGTAGTCTGTTTTATTCTTTCTTTCTTTTCTTACTGTAAGTTTTGCATTAAAAAGTGCTTGCTTGCCAAAAGAATCTATGATAACAGGTTTAACTATAGTTAACTGTAAAAGAAAGCCTCCTTTGACACCCGGTTCATCTTCTTCTCCCCAAAGACAACACATTTCTGTTTGGCTATTTTGATACCCTTCTGTCCCCCTGAGTGGAGAACCACTGGTGTCTGTTGATAAATAAACTTCTGCTGGTGGGTCCCTGTTGTCCCAAATGTTTTTAACTACTATGACTCACTGGATAAGAAAATAACAGTGGTGAAATATGAATTAGTACATTTACTCAAGTAGTGTACTTCAGTACAAATTTGAGGTGCCTATACTTTACTTCACTTTTTTCTTTTCAATTCACTTTATAGTTTTACTTTACAAATGGAATTTTACAAACAAAACACATGAAGAGTTTCTGAAACATGATGCTTTGTCATAGATTAAACTATCCAACACTGCAATTAGAGCTGAAATCATTACCTAATTGATTAATTTGTCAGTCGACAGAAAATTAATTGGTAACTAATTTGATAGCTGTTTAGGTAATTTTTTGTTGCCATATTCAATGAAAAGACAACTCCCGTGACACACAAGCCCACTCCTTCCTACTGCAAACATGAATCTTAAAAAATGGGTCATAAAGATGTAGTTTCACCTTTAAAAAGATTCAGTAATGTCCAAAAAATGCTGGCATTGTAGTTTTGAGCAAATGTTTTTAATATAAGTGTATACAATACACTTGTCAGGACAATTTTTAGTCAAGTACGAACACATGTAGTGTTTTTGTTAATATTTATGACAGGATCGGGTATGTGGAAATGTGTCAAAACAAAACACTAATTTTAGTTAGGTTATCTTACTATCCGTTCACTGATCGTTTTAGTCTTTTCACAAGATTTCCTTCAGATAGTAACATCTTCCCACAGGATGTTTTGTAATATTTACTTTTAAAAAACGTTAAATACTCCTTTAAGAAACCACGTTACGTCGTTACATCACGCCGTCGATAAGCGTTACGTCAGAGGGAACAGCAAAAGAACAAAATGGAGGAATATGCTCGAGAACCATGGTAAGTCCTAAAAACAACAAAAATCACATTTCCGCTGCGTTTTGTCAAGTCCTGCCTGTGCCTCTGTTTGAAGTAACCACCACGTTAAGTGTGTATAATTAATTTTGTGGTACAAAATATGTCTCGCACAAAACACTTCAAATCCGACTGGGCAGCTGACGTTAGCAATAATGCTAATTTTACATAGATCTACGTTAGCTGTGTGTACTAGCTTCAGACCACCGTGGCTAAATCACGTTGTTAGTGACCTTGTCGGTTTTTTTCAGTTCACCCACCCATGTGTTTTTACATTTACCTAAATAATTTATGTAAATTGTGATAGGTGACCTACAACGAATGTCAAGCACCACCATAATATTTTGTAGCTGGATTTAATAGAAGATAGATCATTTACCGTTTACGATATTGCTTTAGCATATGTAAGCTAGATAAGTTAGCGTTCTGAGAGCTATCTGTTGGGGGCAGCATAGAGATTGCACAACAGTTGGAAAAGTCAAACTTATTGGGAATTCAGAATTACTAGTGTGGATGTAGAGTTATGTGTTTGCCCGAAGTGGGTGACTTCAGTGACACGTTTAAACCTTTGTTCCGGCATCATGTAGCATTACAGTCCAGGATCAGTGATCACGTTACTTACGTTGTCATCAGACCAGGGGGTTCATCGTACTTTGGCACACTACCGCTGTTGGTATAATTGTTGAAGGGGGGCACAAAGTAAATATCAGACAATACATGAATATATATACCGCTCATATTCGGATAGCAGTTAGTTTTACTAGGTAGCTTTTGAAATATCTGGAAATGAAGCTGCACAGCTGTGTAATGATTAGTTTGTGCTCACAATATGAAGGTGACTTTCAAATATATCTGAGGCCAAAAAGTAATTATAAGGAGTCATGAAAGGGATGGACATTTTTTTACTTTTAATGGAATTAAATTGCGATTGATTATATTGCACTGTCATTCTGCAAAGTTCAATTGTCAAAATCTAAGTAAATTATAAAATAAGACCAAAGAAAGAGGGGCTACAGCTAACAGTCATTTTCATATGAATCTGCTGTCTTTTATTTATTTATTTATTTAGGCTGATCAATTAAGCGTTTAGTCTATGAAACATCAAAAATGGTGAAAAAAAAAGTTTTCGGTTAAGTGTCAGTTGAGTAATTGATTAATCAGCCAACTGTTTCAGCTCTAAAAGAAAGCAGTTGGTTGAAACCTAAAGAGATTTGTCCAATGTAATCACATTCTAAGAGGTTTCTCTGATGTAAAGCATAACAATACATACGTGCATGCATACATTTGTCACATCATGTAATTTAATGTTGTGATACTGATTTCAACCATATAGACCAGCCCTGATATCAACAGTGTTGGAAGTTACTGGCTTTTGGGGTCACCTGCTATATGTAGCTGAGTTTCACATGTTCTCAACTTAGGTGAAGTTTTTACTGCTCAGAGATAATTGTATGTCTGTTACTGTATATACGTGTACAGCTGTTACTTTCACTACACCAACAGTTTGTAGTGACTTGTGCAGAGGTGTATTTGGTCCAGCATTCACTTGTATTTCTCAGGGGGCTGCACTAGTAGGTAGACTTTAAACTGTAGTGCATTGAGAACTTTGGCTTTTCAGTTTTTCTGTAAAAAGTGTTTGTCCTCCATACTCAACCTTGACTTAATTAACTTAAACATCAATAGACTGCATGTGGCACATCAAGACTAACCTATGGTTTCAGTAACAATGGTATTATCAATGTAATTACAACTTCATTGGCTGTTTTTGTATGACTTTCATGACAGTGAACCTTAGTTAATGGCTGTGTTATTCTTATAGCCCCTGGAGGATTGTGGACGACTGTGGAGGAGCCTTCACAATGGGAGCTATTGGAGGAGGAATATTCCAGGCAGTAAAAGGCTTCAGAAATGCACCTTCAGTAAGTTTATGTCATGTAGCTCAACAGCGTACTCAGGACACCTGTTTTGCTTTGATACATGAATAATGGTTTCTTTACCAAAAATAAGACATGAATTTCCCCACAGAAAAAGAAACTGTGTAAAAAACCAAAAACCTACTGGGATGTTTCCTTCTCATTAAAAAAGACACATGAAGAACAACAAGAACAAATAGTAAACTTTTATCAAAGGAAAAGCATTAAACAGTGTTTCAATAAAATATTCTCTTCTGAGTTTCTCATAGTGTGAATTACATATTGTAAAAGTATGAGTTTTTCTGGTATAGATCACTTGTCAAACTTCTTCAGTAACAGTATATTGCACAACACTTCAAGGCACCTGATTTTGCCAGGTTTTAAATGGTCATAATTAGGAAATCTGGGAATTCACACATGAACTTGAAACAGCGGGTAAATGTATCCTGAGCTGTCAGGGATTGACATAGATCTGTGTTTCTTGTTCTTGTAGGGGATGAGCCACAGAATGAGAGGTAGTTTGACTGCCATCAAGACCAGAGCCCCACAGCTTGGAGGTGAGAACAAATGCTAAATTTAAATATCATCTGCCTTTAAGTCATATTTTAGAATCACAATCTCTTTAAGCTTGAAAAGTTAGTGTGCCCTCCCTTGTAAAGAACAGGGGCTGTAGTCAGTTTGGACTCCTGTTGTGTATGTTACTTATCAACATTGGAACGGTAAATATTATAAGTTGATCATGGCAGGAAGATTCATCCATAGAAACTTTTCAAACCACCGCTGCATTATAGTTCCCCTTTCCACTGTCCATCTGTTTGCTAAGTATGTGTCCAATAATCATCATTTCTCCAACATTGGCTAAATATGCTGCTCTTGCAGCCCTTCTCAGTCGTACACTGGATGGACATAACATAAACCTAACAAAGTGCAAAGCATGTCTTAACAGTTTCTTTTTGAAATAATGTGTTTTTTGGTTGCAGGTAGCTTTGCAGTATGGGGAGGCCTCTTCTCCATGATCGACTGTGGTTTAGTAAAAGTTCGAGGGAAGGAAGATCCCTGGAACTCAATAACGAGTGGGGCCATGACAGGAGCTATCCTCGCTGCAAGAAGTGAGTAAGAAGATGAAGAAGAAGAGGCTGGCCGTTGAAAGTCGGCAGACAGTGTATAGATGCCTCATACAAATGGCAAATGATGTAGGTCTTTTACTCAACTTAGTAACTTGGGCATACAATGAGCTCACCACCCTTTCAGAGAGGTGTTGTGGTCGGCACTGTGACTTCCCAAAACTGTTTGATACCACTAGAGAAAGTAGGATCATGAAGCTGGTCGATGTCTTTACAGACAAGAATCCCTCCAGGCTTTGAAGTGAATGAGCTATGCAACGTGATACAACATCACTAATTAATTATACTTCAGTTCCCACTTCAGGAGTTGTTTAAAAGAAGTTGTCATGGCAGACAGCGGTGCATGTCGCAGCCTGTCCCCTAAATTCAGCAGTGGTCAACCTCAATAAAGGAAAACATCTAGACGTGATTCTGATCCAGTAAAGCCAGTTTGCAGTCTATCCTCCACTGAATTAGGGTAACTCCAGTTGTCAAATACTGTGACTGGGCTCCATGTGCGATCTCATATGTCCACATTTAAACTAAGTCCCCAGGGGGCAATTTAAGGCACATTGAGCAGCATGAGGTAGAAAAGAGGCATTTCACAAAAGAAGGAACACAGTATATGCCTGACATGAGTTTTACTAATGTGTCATTTTTCCCTGTAGATGGACCAGTAGCCATGGTAGGATCTGCAGCCATGGGAGGTATTCTGCTGGCGTTGATAGAAGGCGCTGGAATCTTGCTCACTAGGTTTGCCTCTTCACAGTTCCCAACCGGTGAGTGAGATTACTGCTGTTAGAAGTTTGTATCATAGAACTGTTTGACATGAAGGATATTATATGGAAAGAGTAAATGTAGATTTAAGGGTATTGTGACTGTTAACCCTTGTTAACAGCTGATAGGCCTCTGATTGGCTGCCTTCTCTCTCTGAAGTTTACCTTTCTTTTTTTTTTTTTTTTTCCTCTCCAGGGCCCCAGTTTTCAGAGGAACCTGCCCCTGCTCCCATGCCCACCCCTTCCTTTGGAGACTACCGACAGTATCAGTGAAAGGTCTCCAGATTTTTTCATCCACTAGGCCTTTTTGAATTCCCTGCTGGAGTTACAAAGAAGAAAAAAAAACAATAGAAACTGCACCTGATTTTTTTGGACTGTCAGAGAAGTGAAGGACAAAATACATCTTCATTTTCCTCCTCTCTCAAGAGCCATGTACAGATCTGCCTTTTGCCATTCTCAGCCTTGTCATGTGCATCTGTTTCACCTAACATTTGTTCGAAGTAGAGATGTGGTGAGATTTATTGTGTGATATTTGTGGGCTTGTGGGGATGAGGTGTGTTTTTCTATTTTGTTCATATAAAGTATATACTGCATGTAGCCCAACAAGTGGGAGGTCAAGACAGACAAGCTCGGGATAGTGTTGAATATTGCAAAAACACATGTCACACATAATAAATTATACTTATAAGTATGATACTTATGTATATATACAGTAAAAACATTCTGCTTGTATTTGCTCATAATTAGTCTTTATTTGCCTAAAATATGTCGCCTGCTTGTGCTGGCCACTGACATTTGGCTGGCCTTTTTATTTGATTTTATTCAGACTTATGAAGGCAAACATCCACCAGATACATTGCTACTCCTGGAATATTAGGTTGTTTTAAAGTGATTTATTTATTTTAGGCTGTAAAGAGTTGTACCAGATTGTTGTTGTATTTTATCTGACAGTGATTTTACATTCAACACAGAGGTGTGGAAAAGACTGCTATTGACAAAGGATGGCTTAGACAGTAATGAATGGAGAAACTCAAGCAAGGGATTGATCCATATTGTATTAAATCTGTATGACAGATTGTACTATGGTACAATAAAGAAATAAGTTTCAAGTCTGTATCTTGTAGACTTATGAATACATTCATCCTTTTAGTTCTGTTCTGGGTTGTGAAAAATATAGATTAATAGTCAGAATAAGATCAATTTTTCTTTGTTTATCTTTGTCCTTTTTCCACCATTGCCCATGAGCCTTGCTGTTTGGGTAAGATAGCTTATTCTCCACAAGAGGGAGCTCCTCCTCCAAAGATATCCAGACGACTGTTGCTCTCTTTGCCTGCCTAAATGTGGGTAACTCACTCTTTTAGAATGTGCTTACAGAAGACCCATAAGGGACCATTTTTCTCTCACATTCTTGTATGTCTGTGTCATGGACCTGTTATCTGTTCAAAGCCAGCTCAGTGTAGTTACAGGTGAAGGACACTGGATGAATAGGGGGATGGGGAAGGGACCATGATGCAACTTCTACCTCAGTCCAATATGTGCTTGGTTTCAGAGATTGTTCATCCATGGCAAAGCTGTGGACAAATGTGTCATATAACAGTAATGATAATAATAATCGCTGACTTAAAAGTTGCTTGTGAAGCCTTGCAACTTGACTTGGACTTGATTCACCTGAGACTTTATGTGGACTTGCCCCACAGGATTTAACTGTGCTGACGATTTTACAGAGCCCAAATTGACACATTTCAATTTCTAATTTTGTACAGCCAACACTAGAAACCTCCAAATAATTAGTATGTCATCACAGAAGACTAAAAAAATAAAACAATTAATCGATGATCAAAATAGTTGTCAATAATTTTTTAGTCAATGGACTAATCGATTAATCCATTAACCATTTCAGCTCTGGAAATGTTTAAAAGACAGTCTTTTTCTAAAACAGCGGGGCACCGTCGTTTTTAACAATTGTTCCTCATGGAGGAGTACAAAGTGCATTTTTGGGGACTAATTTCTGCTGAGAATCAATACACATTTAGTGTCGTTTGGAGTAAGGTGGCAGGATGGGAGTTGTGGGACTGACTCAAAATACAGAAGCTTGATGGCCAGTGCAACAGTGTGGCTCACTTACGCGTTTCTAACACTTTTTGAACAAATATTAAAGTATATGGCACAGAAGAATAAACTGTATCAGGGTTCTCCCCCACAATTCCTTTATTGAAAATATATATAAAGAGATCTAAAAGTATCAGTAAAACATCAGATGAGTTTTTTTCTCTTAGCCCTCTTGAATTCAACTCTTCACCCTCCGTAACTTGCCCTCCCATATATGTGTTAGTCTTAAAAAAATGGAAATAATGAAATAGTGAGTGTGAAGTAATAATAGTAATAGTGAAAATAATAATAATCCAACATCTGGGTGTGTGTGCATGTACAAACATATTTACATGTAAACACATCTGAAGCAGAAGTTGTCACATCTGACCTCTGGTGCACATGTATTTATCTGTTATTGCACCCAAATGGTTCATTACACTTCCTAAAGTTGTTCCAGTACTTCTCAAAGAGATATGGGTTTCTTTTAAGAAACATATTTTTTTACAGCTCATATCTATATGCTAAATTACGTTTTTATCTACACAGTGAATACTTATTCAGGCTCAGCTCATTAGTGCAGGGATTTTGTCGACAACAGAATAGATAGACTTATCCGTTGCATTTAAGTCCTAGGAGAAATGTATGTAAATGTATAACTCGTAATGATTAAAACCAGTGTGTATATATGTGTGTGTGTGAGAGTATTTCTATTGACACTCATCATTACAGTGCAGCCCGTTATCATGCAAATGCTGCGGGACGGGTGGTCCATGTGTCATGCCCTTTTACGAAAAATGAGAAATAGTGGGGAGTGACGTCTGTGCGCACACAGGCCGGAGGCAAACTGACACTTGCGGAGCGGCGAGAGACAGCGAGCGAGAAACGGTGAGTGCGAATACCAAACTTTACTGGCTGCTAAACGCCGGCAAATAACTCATTTGCGTGGGCGCACGTCGCGCTGACATTTGAGGGACATTAAGCAGATACGGCAGGTTTCGCGGCGTGCCTTTTATCTGTCGGGTAAACGAGAAGAATTGTCCCTAAGTACAAAACGGGAGTGTGCACTCCCATTTTAGTCAAGGCCAGGCGGAAGGGCAGGTAGCGTTAGCAATCGGTTGTGTCTTTCCCCGAGCGAATAACACCGGAATGCGTGTTGATTTAAAACCTGCCAAGCTCGGTTGACGTTTGAGCTCGGTGTTTCTGACAGCCTAGCTGTGTTTTGATCATACGCCGAGGACAGGAATGTGTCGGCTAGCTAGCTTGCTTGCTAACGAGCCGTAGCTAGCGGTTTGTGAAGTGTCGGCCCGTCGCAGGCAGTTAAAGCTAGCTAGTTAGCGGCATTTTGCTAACAAGCTGGGATAACGGGACTTAGTATAGATGGTATGTAACTGGATTGTTTATGGACAGATGCTGGCCTCACTTGCCTGGATTATAGATTACGGTATCTTTTAAGGATTTGTCTGTAAGCGGGTTTATGATTTGAACTGATTTTGATTAATTTCAGGGAAGCAACGGTTGTACTGTCATAATCACATCGACGGAGTGTTGCTTGCTGCTCTGTGGTGTAGTCACAGCCACAGATTGCAGGGACTTAGCATGACTTGGAGTGATAAACATATGCTACTGCCGTAAGCAAATTAGGTAGATTCACAGTGAGATAACCCAGGAGCTCAAATGACTTTCGCTTGTCTGGGTCCAAGCTTTTTATACAGCCTGTTGCAGGTTATTTCTGCTGCAGAGGAGAAGGATGTGAAACAGGAACCGTGTGTATTCGCCATCCTCAAACTATTTTATTGCTAATAAAGTACCCCAGCAGGGCATCTGCATGTCTTGTAAAGTTTTAAAAGCCACTGAATTTGCTTTCCACAAAAGAGGACCTTAGAAGGTATGAGAAAATACTGAATTGAATTGACAAAAGTCATCATTTTTGTTGCCTCACATAGGTAGCATTGTTAGTCATAAATTGTTTCTGAATCCAATTGTAGGCTTCTTGGAGACATTACACATCTTTAAACAAAAAGTTGGATTGTTGTGACAGAGGATTGTGCTATGTTTTCCTTTTTTTGTGGAGTTTCCTGTAGCAAACACTGCCACAGCTACCTATGGTAGCTAAAAAAATACATCTAGGCCACATCATCCCCCATCATACTTTCACACTTTGGTTGGGATGATTGTGAAACATGTATTACATTTCATTCAGTGTGGTCTTAAAAATGTGTTAGAAAGTCTTGAATTTATTTTGGTGAACCCTGCAGAAACTCTGCCCAGTTGCCAAGTGAAACAGGCATTTTGGCAAGGAGGTTAACTATCTCAAAGGCGCTGTTTTTCACTCTGTGTTGATGGAAATGATCTGCCTCATCCTGTGCCCTGAATCTCTTCATAACCCACGTTTTGATGATGAGATACATGCTATTAAACCCACTTCCCCCCTCCACTATACAAGTGTACTGTTTGGAGTCTTGAACAGGAACAGAGACTGGAAGAGGCTATTTTAGTAGGCAGCTACTCCTTTTCCATCCTATCAGCATGAAGCCTTCTTGTGCTCTGGAAAGAGGATGTGGTTACAGGTCAAGGCCCAGCGACACAGATGCATTCGACTGATGGTGTTTGTCAGTTACAGATCTTTGTCATAATTAAGTCACAGCAAAGTTGTGTGTGCCTAGCTGCAGTTTTGCTCTGACTCACGGGGTCATTCAAGGTTGTTATAGGCCTTAAAAGAGATCTAAAGGCTATGTAGCTAGATAATGGCAGCGTTTATTTCTTTTAAATTGATTTCCAAGGAATCTGAGTAGATAATAGAAATCTTGATTTCCAAGACTTCTGATAATGTTACAGTACTGTACTGAATACGTGCCATTTCTTTTTCTTTTTTTTTTTTGAAGCCATGTTGGTAACACTTTATTTTACAGGCTTGTAAATTCCTAGGAAATTACCTGGGAAGAACTATGTAATTTGGCACTAAATTACTAAGTAAATTAGAGACAGAGTTCAATTGTTATGCTTTCAAGTAATTAATTCCAATTAACTTCTAAACTAGCAAGTCTTTTAGCTAGGGCTCAGTTGGTCAGCTGAACATTTAGAAATGTGCAATTTGCTTACAGGTAATCACATTGTTTAACATATATGAAGAAGAGTAATGTGTTGATATTGCTTTATTTTACACGGTTATTATTCCCTAATAATCTTTTGAACGTCTACTGTGAAGACCCACATTGTTTGGTACTAATTACAGTAAAACATAGATGAATTTCCATGTAATAAATTTAAATCTCTGTGAATATTTATTACATATGCGAACTTGAGATTGTGTCAACAAATCACTCTTTATTTTTTACCAGTAATTAACACCAAGTACTTTCATGGAAATTAAGTGTCACTTCTCTGTCTTCTTTACTTAGACCCTTTCCTTGACAGGTTTGCTGCTGTCAGTAGCATCTGGGTTATTCCCCTAAAGTTAGTGGGTTTCTCATGCTAAGCTTCTTGTGAACTTTTGATGTGAACTGTGGTTTTGGTGAAGGTAGTGAGTAACCAGGAGCTTATCAGCATTAAAAAAAAACCCCAAAAAACAATCAAACAATCCACCATCACAACTATTATATTGCCTTGTTTTTTTTATCTCTAAACTTAAAGTGGATATATTTTCTTTTTTCTTTCTTTTTTAAAAGTGTTCTTTCTATAATCGACATATGGGTCAACAGGCAGTCAAATAAGAAGAGGCCACAAGAGTTGGTATCATGCTTCTAGCTTAACCAGCGGATGTGTGCATTTTCATCCATCCGCACTTGGTGGAAGATACAGAGGGCAGCTGTCAATCATACTGCCTGCTGAGTCAGTTGCTGTGACAGCTTCATTGCTGTCGGATTAGCCTTACGAGAACAGGAAATAGTGGATCCTGAATGTTGCAGTTTAGCTGCGTAGCCTCCTGCTCTCTAATTTGAGTTTTGTAGTTGATGCAGACTCACATTCACTGCATATTCTTGCTAGCAGCACCATCTCATCCAATTTCCAGCCTTAGATGGATACATACCTTTGGCTGTAGAGGGTGAGTGATGCAGTGATGTCATGGTGCAGCATGTTTTCTGTGGCATGTGGCTTTCCCTCGCTCCTTATTTGCTGGGGTTACTACGAGAGCAGAGGACCGGCTGTGGTGTGTTTGTTTTGTTGGGAATGACAGTGTGTAGTCGAGGGCAGTGGAAACAGGGAGAGGTTTGGTGTTAAAGGGAGATGTCCTTAAATGGCCCTGTGTGTGTGTGTGTGTGTGTGTGTGTGTCGTGAGTGTGTAGGCAGGCGGATGAGAGAGTACAGAGTTGTGTGTAGTTTTCCTGGTATGAAAGTTTGCATGCAGAATAGATGTCAGAGTAGGGCGTCCTATTCAATCATGTCCTGGATTTTGTTTTTGCATTTTGTAGAAAAGCGTTTTGCAGTCATGAGTGGAAAGTCCAAAGAGAAAGGAGTTCAAAGGAGACAGATGTTGTTCACTACTTGAATATTAAGCAAAATTTGTGTCCTGATGAGTAACGTCATTGGATTTGGGGAAAGTGGTATTCATGTCTTGGCAGGCATCAAGCACAACCACTTTGTCATTCTTGAGCTGAGAAATTTTGTTCTTCATTCCTACTCGAGCTCAGTAAGACATACTTGCAGCCTTCGAGGGGTTTAATGCTCTACGAAGCATTTTAACTTAGAAACTTGTCTTTATTTTCAGGCAGAAGTTGCGTTTCATCTTTATATGACCTGTCAAGCTTCATATAGAATTATAATGTACAGATAAAGAAAAACACAGGCGGGTGGCATAGTTGCTTAAAAAGTTTGGTGGAAAAAGTTTCTTAACTTAATCACCACTGGCAACAATGCTAAAAAGATTAAAAATAAATATTCGTCATTTAAACTAAAATGTCAGCCATGTTTTTTTTTCTGCTGTGGTAAGCACCTACAGGTACTGAAGGAGAAAAATATATCTATATATGTCTTTTAATTCTCTTTTTAGCCTGGTGATTCATTACAAAATTCAGCTATATCAAACCGAAAACCCATGATCAACATCAGCATATTATATACGCTTAAAACCCTACAAACATAGGGCATACAATGGGCTTATATTTAATTTATGAATACAGAATCAGATTCATCAGATTTTATAACTGGAAATATCTATGACTATCCTCACCCTGAGACGACCCTCTTTATTAAGACTGCAACTAATTATTATTTTCATTATTAGCTAATCTGCTCATCATTTTCTCATTGCAATTTCGAGAGCTGAGGTTGACGTCCTCAGATGTCTTGTTTTGTCTGGTCAGTGGTCTAAAACCAAAAGATATTGAATTTACAATAATACAGCGGAGAAAAGCAGGAAAGGGAGCCAGAGGATTTTGAGAGTTTTTGCTAGAAAAACAACTGAAACTATTAACTATCAACATAGCTGCTGATCATTTTACTTTCAGTTGACTAATAGTTTAATCAAGTGATTGTTTCAGCTCATTATAAACTGACGTAACCTGCTTGTGGTGGGCAACAACAGTGTCCTGATAAAAAGCAGATAAATACTAAACTAATCTACTCAGTAAAAAAAAAAAAAAAAAATCTTGTGCTTTTTTGGGCAAACAATGAAAACCCTGGTATGTTTTGCTCATCACTTGAGTTTTTTTTTTTTTTTAAAGATGGCCTCTTTTTGGAGGAGTAGACATCCTCTATAATGACCTTTTGAAGCAGTCACATACTGTAATAATCTAACAGCCACTGTCACAGAGTGGGCTCCTGACGTCATCTGTCTTAGCAGGGGTCAGCCTACAGTGTCCATACAAGAAACATGACGTGCTGATAGCTGACAAGTGAAACCTAGCCTAAATCTAAGTCTGACATTGTCTGTATGACATTGTATATGTGACACTGTGCATGCACTTGACTCTGTACTTGAATGTTTACATGAGAGTGCAGCACAGACTGTTTGCCCAGCACTTGTGCTGGCTCCTCCCTAATTGTGCAAGGAGAACTTCTCTTTATGTGTAGAGGATTAGTGAACATGAATTATTCACAGTCTGGGCTTCATATCCCACATGGTCACTGCTTCTGATTGAAGTTGGAGGTCCTTAGTCCTTTGTCCACCTCCCCAGAGTATTTTGATGGAGCGTGCTGTAAAAAGAACAGTGTAGGAGGGGATCATCTGCTTCCCACAGTGGCTGGCGATTAGCTTTTGATGGTTTGCAAAAAGGGTTGATTATTAAGTGAGGCTATATTGTCTTCTTTGGGACCTGATTTTAACATAAGCCGCTTTCTGATTTTCAACACAGCCTTGATTCCAACACGCTGCACTTTTCAACCAGTGACCCCAAAAGTATTAGTCTCTCATTTTTGGGACTCAAGGTTCATTAAACATAAGCTACCAGTCCTCTGGTGTGTACCTGGTGAAAACCTGGTGTTAAACTGTTTCAGATCTTCCTGAGGAAACTGTGAGAAAAGCACAGCCGCAGGCCAAGCTTGTATCAGCCACTTGCAAATTTGGTACTATAGGGTGACAATATCACCAAATAATTGGTTGATTAGTTGATTTGTTGATCAACAGAAAAATATCCAGCAACTATTGGGACAAGCAATTGATTGTTTCAGTCATTTATCGAGCAAAAGCTCTGGTTCCAGCTTCTCCAATGAGATCCATATTATTAACTGATAAATTGAGAAAATAATCGCAGATTAAACCCTGGTGACAGTAAATTGTTGGCTTGCAACCCAAGTGTCACCTTACTTGAATCTGTGTTGGGTTTTGTTATTAAACTTATTGTTTTGATGTACATGAATCAATGAACTGAAATTTTGAAAGAAATGCATGGTATTTCACAACTGTCCAGTGAAAGCTGTGAATTTTGGTCATTGTGACTTTTTCATAGAAACTGAAGGAAAAGTGTTCTTTGGTGGGTTCATTTCTTTTAGTAGTTCAGCCAAATAACCCAATCATTTGAAACAGCCGTGAGCTATTACCCTTTACAGTAATATAAGTCAGGTCAGCAGACGAAGAATCAGAAATCCCCCTCTTCACCCAGCTACAACTAAACCTTAGTGAGGGAGTCTCTTCGTCTCTGTAGCCCAGCTTGTAGTGACCCAGTTGGCTAACTCAACTGACTTTACACCACAGTGTGTGCCAATGATTCGAAACCTGTACATCTCTTAAAGGGATATTCCAGTGATTTCACAATTTCCTCCCCATCACAGTTTCCTCTGCCCTCAGCTGTTTTCTGTCATTAGTCAAAATGACTGACACTATATTGCTGTTTTACAATCCGAAAGATGAGTGAGTGACTGAAAAATCTGACAACAGGGTGTGTTTTGGTGTGTGAATGCCAGATGATTGTGTCATAATTGAGGAATATGTGCCAGATCCATGTATCTTCTCCCCTTCACTTCCCCCTACACTCGCACACATCACAGCTGGTTTGTGTTAGAGAGGGGTCACATACTCTTCACCTCCTCCACCCTGAAGCAGCTCCACTTATGGGTGTTCCCTCTATTGTTGTGCTGCGTCTTGTCCATAACCTCCAGGAATGACTAGAATCCTTTCTTTCTAGAGTGGAAAAGCTCAAAGACCAGACTGGGAAAATTCCTTTGTTTTGTTTGAAAAGAAAGTTACTTTGAGCAGAACTTGTTTTCAGTTTTGTTTTACTCTCTTTTCACACTTTTCTCATTTTGTTTGTCCCATTTTGCTTCCCCCTGTTTGTCCACTGCAGACTGTTGGGCTGTCCGGTGAAGCAATCCCGCCATGCGTGAATACAAGCTAGTGGTGTTAGGCTCTGGAGGTGTGGGCAAGTCTGCTCTGGTGAGTATCCAGACTGTCCTGACCCCCTTCCTGCCTCCCTCTGTCTCTGACTCCTTTGCAGTGTGCTTCCTAAAGATTTTGTAGGACTCTCTCAGATAATTGCCAATGAAACAGCAAGGTAGTTTGCTTGTTTTTGGAGACGAGTGTGTGATAAAAGAAGGTAAGGCAAATCAGGAAGGGTGATTTTTGTTACAGGAAACCACAAAACCAAAGATGAAACTGTCTTTTCCCTAATTTTCAACTTTTGTTTTCGTGACAAGTTTCATGCCTGCTGTCTTCCAGGCCAGTTTTATGTGGTTCTTTGAAAAAATTAGCTGCGTCTGCAGCTGGCTTGTTGACTTGTGTTAGTAGTTCCTAACCATTTGTTGGTATGTTTTTGCTAAGATTCAACAGATGTGCCAATTCTAAGCTTGTCAGTGGTTCTAGATGCAGTAATCACACACCAAATTACTGTAAAATAATTGAAACCCAAATTCCATAAGGGCAGATTCACATTTTTTTTCCCCATGAGTTTGATGAACTGCAGACACAAAATGTCGAACTCTTACGTATTTTACTGTCATTAAAAGGTTGTGAGGACAACATACATGTCTGTGAAATGTTGTATGTCCTGCTTAGCTAACTTTGACCAGGTGTCAGTCGGGTTAATCCTTCAAGCTTGGCAGGCTGACATGTTTAGACCTGAAGACATTATCAGGTGAACTCAGTCCACCCCTAATGTAAACCAGCTACTAAGCACAGTGCTTGATATAGCTCAGTCCAAACTTTTAATTTGCATATAGTCACACGTCAATAAAATTAATTTACTGAGCTTTTGTTTAACTCTTTTCTTTTTTTTTTTTTTTTCTGCACACGGTCTTCATGAACATCCTCATTCGAGATGTCCTGGTTGTTGTAATAAACTAAAATACATGGCACATTGGCCAGATTTGCCACTCCAGACGTTTTGTTCTTGTGCCCAGAAGGTCACATTGATCTGATGTTGGCATGCTCTGTGTCTTCTCTTGCAGACAGTTCAGTTTGTACAGGGAATCTTTGTGGAAAAATATGACCCTACAATAGAAGACTCGTACAGAAAGGTGAGTGTCCCGTGATGGGGGAAGAGGGAGAGGCAGTGAGTGCTGGCTTGGAATGAGCTGATTGTTAGCAGCTGCTCTGCACATTCACGTCACGATATAGTGCTCTTATTTTCTCTCTTGTAACTCCCTTCATCTCTCTGTTTCTCTCTCTCTCTCTCCTGATTTTCCTTTTTTTCTTTCCTTCTGTCTTTACATTTTTAATTCTCACGTGCTTAATCTTTTTCCTCTGTGTAAGTTGTCTCCCTTGGCCTTTGTTACAGGAATTTAAATATGGAACATGATGTGCCTGAAATTAAGTTTTGCATTATGTCACTCTTTTGCCATGTTTTTGTTTTTTTTTCTTTAACAGCAAGTGGAGGTAGACGGGCAGCAATGTATGCTTGAAATTCTCGACACAGCAGGCACAGTAAGTGAACTCTTTGCCATTGAAAGCTCTATCAATATCGAGCTTTTCTGTGTGTAACGATTGCTGAGTCACTATATTGAACACTGATGTTGTTGATGTTGATGGGAAGCTTTGTTTTCCAGAATGGTGATTTATTTTGAGGAAAAATGGGGACGGTCCAGATAAAATACATTTAATGAAATGTAAATATGTGGAGGAGAGGTAAAAATACAAAGAAAGTTAAATTGATTTCAGAGATTTCTATGAGCCGAGATGCCTTCGAGTTATAACCTTGTGTTTGTTCCCCCACATAAGTGAACTATGCTACCTCAAAGTTGTACAGTATGGTGTGTTTTATGTATAAGTAGTTCACATTTTTGCACAGCACGTTTGCTAGAAGAGTAAGTACTTGCATACATATACATGATGCATGATGCTTTAGGCAGGTTGCTGCCATGTTAATGGTGCAAGTGGAGGTCGCTGGGTGCTGATAGCCCTCTTTGTTCAGTGAAAAAAAATTGACATAGATCCTACATTTATACTGCACTGTATCTTTTCTACATCAACCAGGTCTGCAATTAATACACAACTGACAATAATTTAGGGATATTGTTGAGATATGAGTGCTTTTCCTATTTGGTCTGAGTTTTAATGAAATAAGTAAAAGTTCCCTTTGATTTTACTAATAATGAATGAGAAGAAACACAATTTTCATTAGTTTAATATTTATTACCCCAAAAATTTAGACAATAACAAGGATATCCCCAAATAACAAAAATTGACAATGTCAGTAGCGGGTGTTTCCACCATTTGCAGCAATGACAGCTTGACAGCGACATCTCATGCTCCTCACTAGCCTCATGATGTTGTTCTGAGGCAATGCGTTCCACTCTTCCAAAAGTGCTACATGTAGTTCTGCCAGGTCACGTGGGGGTGGGGTACGATCATCCAGTCTCTACTTCCACTGGTCCCAGACGTGCTCTATGGGGTTCAGGTCAGGGGACATTGCTGGCCATTTCATCCATGAACAGAAAGTTGGGGGTGTGCTGGTGGAATTGGGGGATGATGATGGGTTCTATGATGTCTCTGAGGTA
>JBBMJY010000018.1:19093217-19113787 GCA_037833715.1 Toxotes lorentzi
CCACATTGAAAAGGGTTGTCTTTTAGTATTTTTTGGTATTGGCCCCAATATGTAAGGCACACTGTACACAGTGAGACCATTATGTGGAAAACACAAAATGAGGTGTGTCTATCACCCCAAAACAATTGCCTCCCTATCCCAAAAATCTCTGAAGTGAAGCAAACACCGTATGTATGACATCCACTGAATCTCACAATATCCCTAACTTATTGTGAGTAGGGTAATTTCCTCAAAAAATAATTTGCTCTTTAAAACATCTGCGAATACAAAAACAAAACCAAACAAACATATGTTTTGTGTGGCAAACAGTCCAAAACCTAAAGATCATTTCAGTTTAAAGAAAGACAAGGGAAGCGAATTCTCACATAGCAGAATCTACAGATGTTATATGTATGCTTGTAAAGCAACTACCTGACTGCTTGTTTTGGTTCACACATCCACTTTGTGTCTCTGTATCTCAGAGCAGGTCACACCAGTGAGACTTCCCGTTATGTGCAAAGGGCTTTTGTAATAAATCTTTAACATTATATAAAATGCCAGAAGGCAAATGAAAGAGCTCATGGTCCCGTTCTTCCTCTTCGTTTTCTGCTGTGTAGGAGCAGTTCACAGCGATGAGGGACTTGTACATGAAGAACGGCCAAGGCTTCGCCCTGGTATACTCCATCACAGCACAGTCCACCTTCAACGACCTTCAGGACCTGAGAGAACAGATTCTACGAGTAAAGGACACAGAGGATGTAAGTACACAATGTGCACACTTAGGTTTACAAGCACGTTTATATTAGCTCTTCTACATGTTCACAAAACCTTTTCTCATTTGATTCTATATCATGACTGAATGAGTTGTGGACACCAGATACAGTGGAAAATGGTTCGGATAGGTCACATGCGCCCAACTTCCATGCTCTTAGCCACCTACATTGTTCAGAGACCCGATCATGCTGTTGCTATGGAGACCATTCAACACAATAATATCTGCATCTCATGCCAGTAATTACAAATTTGTATTACCTCACCATAATGCAGGCGGTGTCACAGTGCTACTTCTGTTGTCTGTAGAGAGCAAACAATGAGAAAGCACTTAGTGAGACCTTTGCACTGTATTTAGCCTAGCATTAGCTGATGCTAGCGTCATGGAGGTCCCTGTGGTTTGATTACTTCATCTGTGTTTTAACATGGAAACAAAGCACAGGTCCCCTCTCAGAAAGGAGCCCGGTAAAAAGTAGGCCAATGTCTTTGTCTCTCTAGGTGATGTTAAACCCTTAGTTTTGCTTTGTGTAAATACAGTGTGGTTTTCCCCTTCAAGTCTGGCCCTCAGCTTGGAACTGTAACAGTGCAAATATAAAGAGGATTTGTCATCCAATTATTTTCCTCCTTTGCTGTTTGTCAGCAGCACATTTCCATTTTTCTGTATCTCTGGTAAATTGCGAGGTTGTTGGAGTAAGTAAACCCTCCAACCCCTTTCTGGTGGGGCAGTGCGTCAGCAGAATCTAAGATGCCCTTTTTTGGTGATCTCTGGAGTGAGTGAATGTTACCATAACCCCCTCTCTCACTCTTTCCTCCTCTCTCTTGCTTTCTGTTCCCTGTCAGCCATCTCTGAAGCCACTCTTACACCACTCCTTTCTGTCCATCTTTCTGTCGGTCCTCTTCTTGCTCCCCTTCCTCTATATCAGTGCCAGTTTTTGTTTTGACTGGCCTTTTCAGTGCCTGTAGCTCTGTGCCCCCCCCTTTCTCTTTGGCCTGCCTTGTGGTCTTACTGTGGTCTGGCACTCTGTGCGGGTGATTGGACTGTCAGGGATGATGTGCAAGGAAAGCCTCAGCTCATCAAAAACACACTGGATTGTGAGGCTGTGGTACTTCATTAGAGCCTCCGTGGTTAGGGAGCTGAGGTTAGCCTCAGGCTAACAGATGGATTGCAGGATCAGTGGCTCCTCAATATGCAAGAAAACAGTTGATGTCCCTTTTCTTCCTTAACTGTTCCCTCTGAATATCCCCAGTTTAAACAGTTGTGCTTATCTGCTATCAGCTATCAGTGGTGATTTAAGCCTTTACCTACGATGGCCTTGACATCTGTTTATCTCCCTTCACCCCTTGCAGGCATGCACGACCAAAGGAAATGCTTAACATGATGTCTTTTGTTTCCTTTTCATCCAAGTGGACAGATTTCTTATTTGGTGGAAGCTTTCAAGCTATTGCACAGCTAAAGCAGACATTCTAGTTGCTGCTGCAGCTGTTCTCATTCTCAGCTCTGCCTCGCACCATTTACCGCAAAGCTGGCAAAATGTACAGACACCCCTAATATTGCCAAGCTCAATTAAAAAAGCCTTTTGTCTGTACATTGAACACAGTAGGGCCAAATTCCATCTCCTTAAATAAGTCTTCAGGAGTGAAAAAATAGTCACCAGTGACTATTTTTGAGCTCACTTCCTTTACTTGCCTCCACAGTTCTTATGTAAGAGAGGTCTTATGACTTTTCCGGGCCATCTCCATCTCTGCTTGTGTGACTAGGATGGCACTAATGCCTGACTCCATGCTTGTGACTCACTGCGCCATTTGGAGCAACTGGCTCCATTCATTTAAGCTACTCTATACTGCCCTTTTCTGTGTTCCCCGCAATCCAATCTCTAGCATGCCATTGTGGGCGGGATAGGACCTGTCTGTAGCATGTTAACAACGTCTGAACAGATTCTCTGTGGGCTGTGTGGATTCTTCAAGTAGGCTAATGCTGCCTTGTGTGCTGCTGACACTGAACATTTTTTCTTCCCTGCATACCTTCATCCTTCCATCCCTCTCTCCATCCTTTTCATCCCAGCTTGGCTCACAGTTTGTGTAAGGAGGGCATACCACTGGTTCTCCCAGGACCTCTGGAGAAATGTCATTCAGCAGTCCAGTGCGAAGGCTTGTTTGGATATCAAACATCAAGCAGCAACCTCCGTGGGGTTAATCTAAACATTGCCGTTTCCTGTCGTCTGCCCCACAGCCCAGAGAGAGTGAGAGAGAGAAAAGAAAAAGGCACCCTGGAATATTTATCCTATATCTTCAAAATGTATTAGGAAGAATATGGCCATCCTGCTATCAGATGCGTCCTCTTAACAGCAGACTTGTGGGTGGGAAAAGGTCTGAAGTATGAGCAAGTTAGCACACATCAGGATACTACCATATTTCTTACAAATATCCAGTTTTTCCTGATCCACAAGACATGCCTGGGGGCAGTTTCTGGGTCAGAAGAGGATAGTGAAGGCAGGATTTCCCATGCATAGATTTATTTGTTGCAGGCCCACCACAAATAGATTTCCCCTACTGATATATCGTTGGCGCCTGTTGTGCTGCATCCAAACTTTTCCACTAGTTGATTTTGTCTGTTGCTTGCTAAGCTGCGTTACGAACACAAATATCCTGCGAACCTTTGAAAAACTCTGATGAAATGCTGAGCTCGTCCTCAAACGTTGAGTCTTGAGGCTTTGTCTGTTGTCGTAAGGTATTACAGTGGGAGGTATTGCAAAGCCTTTTTTTAAAAGTGAAAATGCACTGAATGCCGAATGAGCACACGCACGAGCAAACAGTCTCACACTATCATGTAATTCCAGGCAGCAGCCGGAGCATGGAATCCAGTTGAAATGTTCAAAAACATTCAGGAAGGAAAACGATGTTATCCCGGCTGGGCGGGGCTGCCATGGCTTCCTCCGGGGCAGCGTGCTCCCTAGATAGCCGGTCAGGAAACAGCAGGCAGGATGAGACGCATCCAGACACCCTGACTGCCCTGGCTCTGCCCAATATGACAGTTAGGGCTGAAGCTTTGCCCAGAATATTCTCTCTTCCTTTGAGAGCTTTTGTTTTTTTGACCTTGGTTATTAAAACATCTGACTGAAGGCACAAAAGAAGAAGTGTTGGTTATTTGGGAGATTCCGAAAACCAGCTGGATCTCATGTCAGCAGTTGTTCTCAGTTTTAGTTAGAAAGGATTTCCCTTTTACAGGAACACACCAAAAAGAAACTTTCTTCTTTGCTTGTTCGTATTGATTCATTAATCTCTTTTGTCACTGTTGTGTAACCTAAATTATTTTCTTTGCCTTCCCAGAAGGATGGATTGATTTCCTTGATTGTCTTTGTGACCCTCCCACGTTCAGGCTTCAGAATGGGCTTTAGTGAAGCAGCTACTCAGCTGTTAATTATAGCCCTCCTTTTATGCTTTGAGATTGGACATGTACTATCCTTTTGTTTTCTTTGTTGTAAAATTTTTCTGATATCTCAGATCTCAGTTTAGAGTCCTGATGGTTTTGGTAAATGTTTTTGGTAAATGTTCGATTAATTGCCCAGCCTTATGTGTGAGTGCAGGAGGTTTCTGAGGGCTCTGAATGCTTCACAAGGAATGGTACAGCACAGAAATCCCAAAGTGCTGTCCTAAGGGTAGCAAAATCTCCTTTTGGGATTTGTACAGGGGATGTTACCTTCTATACATCCCAGACCATCGAGGCACCCGGACACACCGCGCTTCTTTATTCTGTCTTCTGACAATACGAATGCTACCTTGCCATAACTTTCTCTTGTTTTTCTCCAGGTGCCGATGATCCTGGTGGGGAACAAGTGCGACTTGGAGGATGAACGTGTTGTGGGGAAGGAGCAGGGCCAGAACTTGGCCAGACAGTGGAACCACTGTGCCTTTTTAGAGTCCTCTGCTAAGTCAAAGATCAATGTCCTTGATGTGAGTACACAAACCACTGGTGACAACCAGTCCTCAGACACCAGCCTCAATATTACTCTCATACTATCAGTGTGGGAATTGTTTAATTGTTGAGGAGCTCTAATTGTAAGAATAACATCATTAGCAGAGTTTTATTTTGTATTAACAAAGAATAGTATGTTTTTGTTTTTTTTTTTTCCAAGATGTAGGTAGTAATGAGCTTGGTTGGATTAAGACCTGTTGCTCAGTGATACACCCGTGTTAAACCTACTGTGTGTGTGTGTGTGTGTAAACGGTGACATCAATCCACTTAGTGATGAGGCTTCAAGTGATCCTTTAAAGGTACAACAGTATGTTAGGATTGTGAGAAACAGGAGAGATGAGTTTGCAATGTGTGTCATTTCTGACAATTAATGTAATTTATATCTTTTTGTCTGTTGTGTCTCTCTTAGATCTTCTATGACCTGGTCAGACAGATAAATAGGAAAACGCCAGTGGAAAAGAAGAAGGCAAAAAAGAAATCCAACTGTGTCCTGCTTTAAAGACCCCCCACCAGCCCCTGCAGCAGCTCTGAGCCAGGTGTGTGTGTCATCTAAAACACATAACGTTAGCCATAAATACTCATGCGGCTGCCATATTCATGAGGTCATGATGCATAGATAGGCTGTCAGGTTAATTAGTTTTAATGCACTAGCCTTGGTCTTCCTGTGTCGTCTTAGATGATGCTGCCTTCAGCAGTTGTACTTTATCATTCATCAGTTTCTGTTATGAGTTTGTTTGTCTGCAGCTAAGTCAGGCAGTGCGCCAAAGTCAAATTCATTTGCTCACAAGATTTCCACAGGTCCCTAAGTCTTTAAAGGTCTTGAATGTTTTGTTTTGCTTTGTTTTGTTTTTTTTCCCAATTTAAGGCTATAAAATGTCTTAGTCTTTTATAATACGAAAGGTCTTAAATTTTGAGATGATGCAGAGACTAATGAGAGAGAGTACAGCGATCATCTTAATAAGGTCTTAGAAAGCATTCAGTTTTTTTCAAAAAAAAGGACACCTTTGTTATATTATAATATTGCATTGTGTCAGCAGTTGTTACTGTGCCTTCTTGAGCTCTCCACGAGGAAATCTGAGCACTTAAGGACAACTGGATGAATGTTAGGAGGTGCAGTTCAGCAAGATAGCCAGGCAGCTGGGGGTGCAGCAGATTCTGTGGGCGGAGGAAATCGAGATGTGTGGGATGTGTGTCTCTCATTACTTGCATAAAGGACTGCAGTTGCCATCCTGTGACGATGAGCAGCATTTCTGTGATACTGATGGCTTACAAAGTTTTTAAATGTTTTTGGGTAGGCTAACGTCCCTGAGTCAGTGAAGTGCTTTAATTAGCATTTTTCATTACTTTCATTACTTGCATTACTTTCATCACCATTGAATGAATGAATGAGTCACAATGTGCGATGGTTGGCTTTAAATACGAAACTCAGCAGACTGCTGCAGCTGGTTTTGTCTGAGGAAATCCTGATCTGTCATCAAGTTGTTTCCCAGACAAATCAGAATCGCTTCTTCTTATATAGTTTTCTCGCAGTATTTTTTTTTTTTTTTTTTTTTTACAGTTTGTCCGGGTACTGGTAATGAGGAAGTCTGAAAACAGTCACGCTCAGTAAACCAGACTGCTGATTCCTGTCAATCCCTCTAAACAGACAAGCTGTCAATTTTCGATTTACCTTCCCTAATAGCCGCCCGGTTAGCTCAGTTGGTAGAGCACGAGACTCAGTCTCTCTGGGTCGTGGGTTGGATGGATACTATTTTTTCTTCTAAAGCAGTTGCCTTTGCCAGGATCTTCCATCACAGTATATCTACTTCTGTACTGGAAGCCTATCATGTATCACAACACAGTAAATTCTCAGGAAAATTGTATTGAGAAATTGTTTTAAGTAGATAGTTTGTTTTTTGGGGTTTTTTAAATTTTTTTATTTAGTGATTTAAATACCTGACAAATCTTGTAATGCCAAAATTACCACAGTGAAATCATGCTTATTGATTTGCAGCTCTGCCAGTAATGACCTTTTAACAGCAAGAAATAATAAGCACAGCTACCTTGGTATGAGCAGTGTGGAAGAATCTCTGGAGGGTTATAAATAACATATAGATTTATAATGTCATATTTTCCACTACTAATTTAACCTCCCAGTGCGACTCTTTGTCAGAGTTCATGTTCACTAAGAGCTCCTGATAAGATTTAAGCCCAGTTAAACCATCCCTCAGTGATTTAGGAAGTTAATATAAAGAATCCTTTTAAAAGATGAGTTTAGGTTCAGTCAGTTGAGGAAATCTTGTGAGATCTTACAATGTGCATTTACCCTCTCATGGAGATTAACTGAGTTGGGCCTCAGTGTTTCCAAGGATTGAAAGCAGTGAAGCCTAAAGGGTTCCGTATGCTGGAAACTAACAACGTTAGTTAAGTCTGCTGTCATAGCTTCAACCTGAATCACAATGCCTCCTCAAAATCTGTTCAAGATCTTTGTAGTCTCAGTGCTTCTTTTGGCTGCGTTCTGTTAGACCACCACTGCATTTGGTGAGTGAGACTAGAGTGAGACAGTGGTGTGGCAGAATGAGTTAGGAGACTGTGGCCTCCTACTGAAGGACTTCAGTACAATCTGTCATTTCTGAGGGCATTTACTGTGTTGAAGCGTCCTTGACACAGACTCTTCACCGTGTTTAGGGACCCTGTCCACTTGGTTGACAAATAACTTCTTTGCACGGATCAGTCCTTCAGTACGTTAGGTAATACATTGTACTAATCATATGAGGTGCACATAGGGGGCTGACTGTGTCATCATGTGAACTTCTTCTGCTGAATCTCCCGTATTGTTTCTGGAGACTTCTGAGGAGCAGTTCTTGCCTCTGGTTTAATCACTTTATTCATCCCTTAAAATCAGGCATCAGCATCCACACATCATGCAGGACACCTGATATGAAAACAGATGAATAATTAGTTCTATACTTGACTGTGTGATCTTTATTTAATGTGCCATCATTTAATTAGAAGAATTAGAAGAATGGAAACTGCAGAATGACAAAGTTAATTATGTGCAAGAATAAAGAGCATAAACAATTCAGTAACACTGACATCACTATTAACACATTTGTGTTATCAGAACAAGGCCTCGGTGTTGCCAAACCAGCGAAACACAGCCAGCCGCAGAGATTTTAGATCTACCTTCTTCACTTACTTTTAACTTGCAGTGTGGGGGGAAATAAAACTTTGATATTACCGATAACACTGGATTAGTGAAACAGACAGTACCATTGTGCCCAGCCCAGACATCAGAGCCACCCACCGCGTTCCTCGTCTGAATCCATCTGTGTTGGGCAGTGAGAGGTCCAGAGTGTGTGAGAGTGGGGCCTCTGTCAGCAGGCCCTGGGGCAGTGTCTGTCCCCCCTGCCCCCGTTCACACGCTGGCCAGCCCAGTGAACCAACACTAATGGGATTACAGCCCCACTGTTCCAGTGCTCACAACACACCAGCTCATACACTGCAAGAGAGAGAGAGGAGTTACAGTGCCAGCCTCGGATGGGGCAGAGAGAAAGTTGATGTTAATTTCCAGTTTGCTGACTATCAGCCTCTGATTTGACTGTGTTCACTGGGGACAGGAATTGGCAGGGAGTTCCTGACCTCATACTATGTGATATATTAGTATTTGCAGTTGTGCCACTTTAAAATCTGCACTTTCTAAGACATGCTCAAGGAGTTAAACGAGACAGTGTCTATAAAGATTTTAATGTTTGACTGCCTGTTTGAGAAAACTGTGGACACACCTTATAACCATGGTTCCAGATTCTTTTGGGCAGATAAATTAACTCCTTTTCCCTCAGAGTTTAATTGTGCACAATGTTGAGTCAGATGTACCCACATGTTGTTTTATTACCACAATGCGTGACTTTGCCATTAGAGTTTATAGACTTGGTAACTGAGCTCTGGGTTGTCTTTTAAACTCTGAAATCTAGATGTTACTCTAGCTGGGAATTTTGTGTGTTATTCTCTAAACAGACTTGACAGTGCGCCTTTCTCACAGTAAATGTTTTAACTTGTCTCAGCCTCAAAAGCACAGGTCTAACACTAATTAACACTATAATAGCATGACCCTGGATCTGGAATACCTACATGGAATGCAGCCATCATTATTCTTGTTGTTAACACCTGTGCGTTTCCTACTATGACAAGTCAAAATCTTAACCTTTAAAAAAGGTCTGTTGAGTCACCCCTACTACCTCCGCACCCCGAGACCAGTCAAATGCCCTCACTGCCCACTTGGATGCCCTCTAAATGACTGGCAAACCTGCCACTCAGGGAGTCAGCTGGGCATGCACACGATTATGCATGTGCTCACTTCTATTTCTATTTTGCCTGTGCTCCACCCTCAGACCTTGCTGTTGGTAAAAACCTGGGGCCATTAGGGATTTGATCAGGACCGTAGAACTGCCCACCAGGGGGTCTCAGCGTCCAACCACACAGACCTTGTTTTAATTACGAAGCTAAAAGCGGCACTGGTGTGTGTCAATCTGAGCGAAGAGGGCACCAACAGCAGCTGCACGAATGCCGCATTCACATCACGTAGGAGGAAAGGCACTACATGCACTAAAGTGATGAAAGTGTAAGACCATAACAAAGCCAGACAGTCATCTGCAACCGTTGCTCCTGTGCCCTTTTTAAGCATCCCTGAAGGAGCTCAACACACTGCCTCATAGGCCAGTTTGGAAAGTGTGAGAGGGATGGATATCTGGACTGTGAGCCACAGTACTGGTCAGAAGTTATGAGTAGAATAAAGTGTTCACTCAGAGCTTCCTTAAACTTCCATTTGTCCTCAAAATGTCTGTGGGGAAAAAGTATTAGTTGTAAATGGACAGGTCTTCTTTGTCCCTTTGGGCTTTCTCATTCACTGCTGGCCTCAATTCCAGTAAGAGACAGTAGCCGATAGTAAGAAATGTGTAACTAGCATGGAAAGTGACTTTTCAACCTATAGAATTGCTAAGGGTAATTTTTAGCTAATGTTTAAGTGTGATTTTAAGTACTGACTGCACTTATGTTCATGTCTGCATCCATGATAAATATACTGTCATGTTTATGTATTTAGAATCAGTTTTCTTAGTCATTTTTATAAACTCATCATCATATAATTCATATGTAGCAGCTGCTTCTGCTGGTGACTAAGTCAGGAGGTTTTGAAGCTGAGATAAGGTTTTAGTTTGATCATTGGATGGTGCAAACAGATGTAATATCATTGAACAGCCAGAAGAGGACAGTGAAAGCATGTAGATGGTGTTAAGGACATTGTGATGGGGGTTGAGTGTGGGTCTGGGCCTTGATGATGCATGAAATGAGGACTAAACCACTGTGCTGTGTTGCAGAAATGCTGTAATGAAGAACTGTTGCCCTGATTGGAACGTGCCAGCATTCCAACAGCCCTGATCCCCCCTCCCTCCATCAGCCATAAACGGTGAATCAGCTGACTGAACTGCTCCTATCAAAGACGAGGATGATCTACACGAGAGAGAGAGATGGAGAGAGAAAGAAAGACAGTAAGAGAGAGAGAGAGAAGACTCTGGTCTCTTGCCTCCGAGGACCTTCCTCCGTGTCTCAGTTTCAGTGTGAATCCTGAACAGACAGTCTCCATTTCTGCACCAACAAACAAAACACCACAAACTGATGATGATGATGATAAAAGCGCAGCAAAGCTTCCGAAAGTATAAAAAAAAAAAAGTGTCCATGAGCCGCCTACATGGCCCGAGAGCAGCCCCTTATTTTCATTTTTTTATCAGTTTAACAAAAAGAAAAATAACCGCATTAAAGAAGGAAAACAAAGTTAGAACTTGGATTCAGTATTTTTCATCTTTTTCAATGTCAATATCGTATTTGAAAGACATGGAAGTTGACCTCTTTAGTTGTATGATTATAAATATTCTTCAAAAACGAGCATGAAAAAAATGCATCAGTTATTAAGTGTAGATGTTTTCAAGTGAAATCAAGTGGAAAAGTGAGAAATTTTTTATAGCCATACACCTATTCTCCATGCCTGTCATGTCAGTGATGATAGATCAAGGTCTATAATATGTTTTTTTTTTTTTTCTTTGTTCACCCTGTTGTTCATGGACTTCTCTTCTGCAAATATCTCTCTTTGATGTGACTTAATTTTATACTCAGTCACTGGGATTTCATAGCTCCCATAATATATTCTAATGCCATTTTTTGCATAATAATGCTTCAGAAAAAAATGGGTCTTTTATAGAAGAAATATGGGGAAAAATAAGGATTGATTTCTATGTCTCTTGAAGCTGAAATATATTATACTAAACCAACTCTAATAATGCTTCTTGTGTTTTTCTGTCAATGATGTTCCAGCTTTTATGGATTATTAAAGTACATTTTAGTACATTTTCATTATATTGGTCAATGTATTTTTGTGAATTAAACTTTTATCCGAAGCGGATTTGACTTATTTGAGAAAAGTGAAGTTAAAAGGTTGTTTTTTTTTTTTTTGTTTGTTTTTTAATGGTTTGAAAATGTATATGGAACAAATATACAAATTGCAGTTCTAGGTGATTGGATGTTGATTCTATACAGTGAAACCTGTCTGTTCATGGTTCAGTGGATGGCACAAAGAAAGATAGTCACTTGCTTTACTTTTGAAGACCACTAGGTGGCAGCACATGAACAGAAATGTTTCACACATTAAGTAGGAAGCTGTCACAGTGTCCTGATTCAAAGCCCCTGCAGTAAATTACATAATGTGGCTTAATGGGGCAGTCGTTCACAGTGAATATGGTGCACAGTGCATCTTTTTAAATATAATTCTTCTTTACACAAAACATCATGTGTAATGGGAAGAGGAAAGGCTGGTGTGCAGGCTGCAAAGCCCCACAGTGTTTGTGGTATCTTGTACACTGAGCCCCCACAACTCGGATTAATTCTAGTTTCTCACCTGAAAGACGGGGTTTTCTGTAATCTCCTCACACCGATTTCCAGTGCAAAGTGCAACTGGAACGAGCAGGGATTACAAAATCAGAACAGATGAAAGGTTAAAAGAGCACATTGAATAATAACAAATTTTGTTCGGTGAAACAAAAGCAGAAGAAGTTTTTTTTTCTTCAGTACTAATACTGACTTGGTGACAACTAATCAGCAGTGACTAGTGATGAATTTAATGTCATCTTAAGATGCATGTTTAAAGTACATGCTTTCTGTGCTTTCTGTACATAATCACTTGAAAACCTAAGCTTGTGATTTCCTCCCACATGCTGCATATGTGATTACAGTTAGATTTAAAGCAAGACCATGTTCTCCCTCTTGCTAATGAAAACTTGAGTTCAGTAAAGCAGTAAAACACACTCTGATTCACCTCTGTACACTCAGAGAGTTTGCTGTGAGAGCCTTACTTGGTCTGGTGGGAGTCTTGCATTAAAGGTTGTGTTTATTTGTTGATTGATGGGTTCCATCACTGCCTGTTACATAAAAACCTCTAATACAGTATATATTATTAATGATATGATTTTATATCAGTTGGACTATAATATGATGGAGGGCTACAAGTAAGTATTATTTTCATCACTGATTAAACTGTCACTTAATCATTTGGTCTATAAAATGACAGAAAATAGTGACACATTTTCTCAGACACAGTTTATTAAAACCCAAGATGATGTCTCGAAATCTCGAAATTTATCCAACAAACAGTCTTGAACCCAACAGATATCAAATTCGCCACCACATGAGATAAAGTAGAGCAGCAAACCTCACAATTTACAAGCTAGAACTAGTGAATGTTTGGCATTTTTTCTTGAAAAAAGACTTGGTTGATCATCATGATAGTTGATAAATCATCCAAGACACGTACATCTTCTGGCACATCAACTGAGAAATAATAGATTTGAATAAATGTAAGTGCTTTATTATATCATTATAAGAATATATAATGAACAGATATGTAGTATTCAAGACATGGTAAATTTATATCATGTCGTGCTATATATTTTAACATCACCCAGTCCTCCTGTGGATCATATTCTGTAAGTGGCAACCTCAAACACAGGTGTCTATTTTGTTAGGAGTCAAGGTAACCAGGCTCAAGCACCTCTGCAAGTTTTTGGAACCCTTGTGTTTTTTCTCTTACTGGAGGAAAAAAAATGCTGCATCATCTAAGCTCCTTATGTCTTCGAGGGGGTTGTGTCAAGCAGAGGAGGATGCTTAATGTCTGCTGGTGAGGACGGTGGAGAAAGAATTAGAACGTGTGACTAATTTCTTCTTCTTGTTTTTGACTCTTATCACCTACACTGCAGCCTTGATCGGGCCCTTAATCCCTTTAGTGGTTGAGAGGCGCAGTAATACCAAAACACTTTTGCATTCATTAGCCTCCCAGTGAAATAATGCCTGCTGTCATCCTCCAGACTCCTCCGGTCTGAGGTTTCTTCAGATCGTCTAGGTCCCCTCGGAAAAGTAGGACGACGGTTTAAAGTACCAGGTGGGCTTGAGTCAGATCAAAGCGCTCACTTTCTGTGTCTTACGAAGTGTGATCCTCACTAGTGTACAGCTTTGAGAACTTGTATAAAACAAAGTACCATAGGCTTAATATTTTACTCTTTTAACAGTGAGTCACAGCATAAGGCCAAATTTATATGCACATGGTGTATTCTTCTGGTCTAATGCTGTTTTCCACTTCAACTTCACAGCCACAAGTTGGTGAAGGCCCTTTCTTGTTTCAACAAGACAGTGCCCCTGTGCACAAAGTGAAGTATTGTACTTAAAATAACGTTTTTGTCATCAGCAGATATATTATAAACCTATAGTATAAACAGTGCTCTAAAGGCTTCTAAGGAACTAGTGCTGTTTACATGATGTTGAGAGCAATGGAGTAAAACTGCCTCTACCTGTTTTACATATTAATGGATCGTCTGAGCCTCAGCCTCATTCATCTGACACATTTAGGATGAATTGGAACACAGATTGTGAGCCAGGCCATATCACCCAGCATCGGCCCATGTTGGTGATGGAGCATTAGGGAGACCATTGACCTCCCTAATGCTCTTGTAGGCAAATGGGACCAAATCCCTGCATCAGTGCCTATGTACAGCCTCACAAAGCTGCTAACATGGCAGTAGATGCGTTTTATCACACTGGGAATCAAAGACAAGGGAGAAAAGTAATTTTTAATCTGTTTTTTTTTTCAGAGAAAAATATATTGTTTTCCAGTTAGTTCAAAGCATGAAAAGGGTTCACAAGCTCAAATTCATATTTCCTTTTATTTAGTTTAACTTGTCAAGAGCACAAATCCAAGGCTGCAGTAGTCCTTTCACTCTCATGGTTTTCATGTATGTCAATCAGTGTATCACCAACAGGTCACTATGCCCCTTCCCCACATTAAATCCCATAAAAAAATAATTTCAAACCACCTTGGACAAAAAAAAAGAAAAAAAAGAATGATTAGCAATGAAAAAGACAATAAAACTTGAAGCTCTAAAGCTAAATGACATCTTCAACACTGTTTGAGATCTTTATTGTATGATAGCAGCTCACAGTAAAACGCTCTGAGAGACTGCCAGCAATAACCTGGGATGGATGAATTCTTAAAGAGAGACTCCAAACAACAGCCAGCTTTCATCTACTCAACGTCCATGAACCCATTATAAAAGATTATATATTTCTTCAATAATGTCATCCCCCATCTACTCCTCCCTAACACACACCCTTTCCCTCCTTCCTCTCCCCAGATCAATTAACAGATTAGTGGTTGTGTGGAATAGATTGAAGGCCCGGACCTGGGATATCATCTGTGTCTAATGCATTTTCAGGAGAGGGAGTGAACATGAGCTTCACTGTCAGGGGAATATTGACAGTTTGGAGTGCAAGGTTACATTCGCCCTCCAAGGATTCATCATCTGCCATTTCCTGTCTGTAATTTCTTTATTTTGATGATGTATACTGATGCTGCATTGATGCTCAGGTAATTCTCTAATATAACATGTATTAATGCAAGGTTTCCCTTTTTCTAGCTGAGATCTTTTGGTTATACGGTATTTATGTTTCACAATAATTCACATGTATGAGGCTGCACAAAGTTACATTTTAAAAATCAGTTACACTGTATAATCCATATAGTATGTCACTGCTATATTAACACAGCCTGCCCTGTCATAAAAGGCTTCTCATAACTGTGTTTTCCCCTCCACACATTGCTGAATGCATAATTTTTCTATTAACATGGATGGTCTGCCCGTCTGTGATTGCGATCGCACAGTTTTGTAATTAAAATGAAGGGCTTTAGCTTTCATTAGCAGGAGCACCTGATTGAAAATGGATGATGTTTTTTCCCTCTGGTATTTCTTTATGTTTGCATAAGGAATAAGAGGCAGTTTGTTCACAGCAGATTCCACCTGTATTTACACAGGCAGCAGATTAGAACAGCCTGTGTCTTTGTTTACACACACATATATAGCTGCACAGGTTTGTGGCTTTGCTGTTTAGACAGAAGTCTGATGCTTTAAAATAAACTGGTGTTGCTTTAGTTCATACTTGACATTCTTTAAAGTAATTTCAAACACCTTCAACAGTTTAATGTATTTAAACTATATCATTTTTTTATTGCTACTTTTAGTCATATCATTATTATTGTGCTTTACTTATTTGTTTGTTCAGTAACTTCTCTGCCTTGTCAAATGAGTCACATTTCAAGTAATCTGGTACTTAATGTCAGTAGCCTCAAATAAATCGCCCTCTACAAAGGGTCTCGTTTTGGAAAATATCCTTATTTACTCTATTGCAGAGTTTTAGATGGGAAGAAGAATCCCACCCCCATATCCATAAAGTAAGCTGCTACCAGCTGCTAATTATCTTACCTTTCTACAAAGGTAGAAACAGTTAGCCTGGCTCTGTCCAAAGGCAACAAAATCCACCCTACCAGCACCTCTAAAGGTCATTAATTTTTAGATCATACCTTGTTTCATATTTTCTGTTTATCAAAGCTTATGTCTGTTTAGTCCATACAAAAACCAGCATGTTGTTTTTAAGATAGTAATTAGTGACCTTTAGACCTTTTTATTAGGTTTGTCTCATTAAAATGTGATACCTGGTCTTTTGGACGCATGAAACAGCACAAAGTGTTTCAGTTTTCTTTGTCCAGTAAAGGAAGCTTTATCCAGAATGGCTTCCCGATTCATGGCCTGTACAGTTTGTGATGACAAGAGAATACTGAAAAATCAATGGTAATGTGTTTAAGAACCAAAGTGGCAGCCACTCTTCAGGGACCTTCCTGTGTCTGTTGGCTGGAGTTCCAGTCAATTACTCTTCAGTGATACATCTCGGCAGCTCTGTGTGTCTGACTGGAGATCAAGCTAATGCATCACAGCCTCTGAATGACTGTGAATGAAAAATGGCTCCTATCATCTCACCTTGGAGCCTTCGTGAAGTGCTTTCATCCCGCTCACCAGACAAAAGAAAACAAACCAAAAAAAAAAGCAGCAGTTATTTAAGAGAGAATCCACACCAGACAGGTTGTACGTCTGTTCTCAGATTTCCCCTGAAAATGTTCATAACCGAGAGAAAAAAATCTAGTATTTCAAATATCAGCTGCGAAGATCAGCTCCAAAATTTTAGCCTTTTGTGAAGCAACATCTTCTTTCAAGATATCGCCTTTTGTGCAAATGTTCATCTATCACACAGACTGAAATCCATTTTAAAGAATATCCACCGAGTTTTCCACAAGCAGAAGTATAAATAAAATGAAATACAACCTTCAAGCCGGTTTTGTTGTGAACGAAGCCTTTGACTTTGCCTTAAAAAGGCTCTCACACATACTCTATACTGTTTACTGCTGTTTCTTCCTTCCCTCTAGACTGTAAGTTCAAGCAAGTTCAGACAACATCTATGTTTATTACATTTATTCGAAGAAATGTGGAAAATTACTCACAAACACAAGCATTTGTATGCACCGAAAGATGAAGGAGCAGCACTACATAAGAAAAATCTGACCACACTCAACCCACAGCTTAAAGACTTAAAGAGTCTACAGCCATGCTAGAGGTTCTGTTAGCCTTTAACTTGGCACAGCCGTACTTTGAGCCAAATGCTAATTCCTGGATGCTAATATGCTCACAATGGCAATGATAACGCGGATGTTTAGGATCATTAGTTTAGTGTGTTAGCATGTTATCAGTTGCTAATTAGCACTAAACACAAAGTAGGTTAATGGGAATGACATTAGTTTGCAGATATTTGATCTTCTGATCACCATCAACAAACTCTGCCATCCCTAGAGCCACACAATCACAAAACCACAAACACACAAAAACATGTATGACCAAGAAATCTGGTGTTAATATTGCTACAGGCAACATGTTTTTGTTACCAGCAGCTCTTTCACTGTGGTCTCTCTTCTGCTTCATTAAATTACACAACACAACACAACATCACCGTTTGATTGTACTGTATGTGCTACCAGTGCATGATTATTAAAAACATTGCATGATTTCCTTTTTGATTCATCCATAATTGATTTTTTGTAACCTGATCCTCTGCTTTTGCCTTCCAGTGTTCTCTTTTTTAATCTCTCATCTCCCTTTCTCATCTGTAATGTCCTGACTCCTATTGTCAGGCAAAACCTAATCTTTTTTTTTCAGCTGTGTTTGCATGCCCCTGTTTAGACTGTCCTTTTAGTTTTCAAAACAAATCATTATCTTTTTTTTTTTTATCAGGCAATTGAGAGGCCGATGTTTTTGATTTCAGCACCTAAGCATGTCTCCCGTAACTCATCCTCTGAAAATGCCAATAGCTCATTAGAGGAGGCTCACCTCTCTTCTTGACTCCCTGTCCACCACAAGCTTTTTTCATCATAACCTCATTCTCCCTCCTGGTCGCCATCTCCCACATGTCTGCAACACAACGAGCGTGTGTGTGTGTGCGTGCGTGTGCTTGTGTGAGCGTTGATGTATCTGTGTGTTCGTGCCTAGTCATTAGAGAGGAGGTGATGGCTGCTGTGTTAGTGATGTTTCAATATCAATTCTCTCCAAGGCCTGACTCTGCTGCTCTCTGCCCCCTCTTTGCTAATCTAACCTTGTCCTCGTCCCCTGTGATATAGTACCAGGTCATTGGCCTGCATAGTTATTCATGGTGGTGGAAGTGGTGCTGGTGAGGAGACTTAATGTATACCCTCTGTCACAACATTCATTCAGGGATTTAATCAGTCACGTTTTTCTTTTCTTTTTCTTTCTTCTTAGATTGTTTTTCATAGATTTGTGTCTCTTTATTGGTCGGTGGGAGGGATTTGGTTCAGAGATGCTTGACTACTGAATTTGCCTGAAAAATCTATCAAAGGTTATAGGTATCACACCAGGCTTATACACACACACACACACACACACACACACACACACACACACACACACACACACACACACACATATAATGGAAGTATAAAGAATATTCAAATGCATTTTGCAAAGAATTGATTGTGAAGACTGTAATGAGTGGAAAAAGAGGCAGCCCAAACATCATTGTCATGTGTGCAGTAGGATAGGATAAACGTAAATATAATACTGTTGTTGCTTTTACCACAAACAAGAATCAACTGATCCAACCAACCAAGATCAGTTGCCCTTGATTAAACCCTTCTTGGAAAACCATGAGATTCTCCACAGACACCAAATAAAAAAATAGGTTCTTAGTCACCATCAAATGTCATGTCGAATCTTGTCAGGGCTGAAAACTATGCATGCACACCGATCGATCTTTCTGTTTCTGGTTTTCCGTGCGTAGCCTTCATGTGTTTGGTCTTGCAGAACACTAGTAATTAGCTGGTCACTGTGTGCGCTTTGACCCTGACATGATCCTCAAAGACAGAAACAAAGTCTTCATGAAGCAGCTGCGGACATCTAGCTGTTTGCACAAAGAGAAACTGAACATAGGGTTTGCCTGTCAGTACAAATTTTACATGTTTCCCTCCTTTTAGTCACGTCCACTTGTCTTGCATGGAGAACTCAGTCACTAAACCTCATCTAAAAATCGAAGTGACAGATTCTATAATGACAGAAGGGCAAAATACATAGAGGGAGAATTGGTGGACAGAGGACTGCGATCGTTGAATCTCTCTGCCATTATCCACCTTGAACTGGAGTCAGGGCTGCAGAGCCCACTGCCATTGATTTAAAACCTCAACAAAGGAGCAGAGGGGAGCTCATGTTATCATAAGGCTTTACATCATGAGAGATACTGAAGCATTTTTCCTCATGAATGAAACCACATTAAGGGCACACACACACACACACATGTACACTCTGGCAAATAGAGCTCTTGTCTGGTGATGAAACCCTTTCCCTCTCCTCTTGGCTGCTCATGGAGGAGGAGAGCTTCACCCTCCTGAGTGTGATGGCCACTCTCTGGATGCAGTCACGTTCATGGGCTGATGTTGAGGGGAAAAATAGAAGGGACAATGGAAAAACAAGGGTGGGGGTTGGTGGGGTGGGGGTAGATGGGTTTCTGCAACCGTGGAAATACAGCTTGGAGCATGAAATCAGAGCCACTGGAGATGGCTGCTCTCTCATTGAATCCTGCTCTCCTGTTTTGCTGACTTGGGGGTTTGTGGCTGTAATGAATATCTTGCCTGGGATTGTGGAGGCTTCCCTGGGCTGCTCTGTATTCAGCTGCAGCTCAACACAGGGTAGACTCTCTGGCTCTATGAATGGATGGTTAGATCTTTTCTGTTCTCCTGCTCTGCTACCTGATGGAATTCATTGCTTGTGTAAAAGAGGCTTTATTGTGCGCTGGCAAGGTTTCCTAATCTGCTTTCAGTGCACAGCAGAGATAAATTAGCCCCCAGAAAATCATTCTGAGGTGGGATATAATTGCCTACACTCACCTGGGATTTGCCATTTAGTTACACTTTGCCTTTGGTGAAATGAGAAGAGAAACACCAGCAAATGTGTAATGCAGTGGAAAATAATGTCTATTTACATTATGAGAGACCTGCCCTTCAGTGTTCAAAGGTTGCTAGCAAAATTGAATATTTTTTTTTTAATACTCCTAATGAGAAGCACTCCCTTGTCACTAACTCTCATTAATGTGTTCTGATTATTTTCAGTCAATCCTTTTGCTTTTTCCCACCATATGTTCTAGTTTCCAGTTGAGCTAATTACTTAATCGCTAAATAATCTTTCACTAATTGCTAGTTAGTTTGGAAGACAATGTCTTTTGTAACCTCTCCAAGGGAAAAAAACAAACAAACAAGAATTAAACAAATAAAACAACTAAAAAAACAATTAAAAAAAATGTTAAAGAAAACGTGTTATTTGAATTGTAAGCTGCCCATGTTAGCATGTCCGCTTAATTGATTATTTACTTACATGTCTTATGGATATCCAGCCAGTGACCATCTCCTCTTGTTTATTTGTAAAATAATTTGTAAAATGTTTGTCTCCATAATTAAAAAATTAAAAAGCTTTTGTTTTTTGATAGTGTGGAAACACAGAGGCAGGTGAGACAGGGAAAACAAAAAGTGAGAAACTTTTTACTCCTTCAAAACAAAATCAGTGTGACATAATGGAAAACAGCTGAATGTCACAACAAATTCAATCTGCTATAAAACAATAACACAAAGAAGATGTTTTTTAATGATCCCCCCCCCAACAAACAGAGTGGGGAAATCCGTTTATATGAAATCTGTCGCTGGACTCTCGTGTCTCTGCCAGGGTGGAAGGAAGAAGAGGTTTTGGGCAGTTGGCTTCTCATCACAGAGCTTCTTCTTCTTCTTCTTCTTCTTCATCAACCTCCACACACATGCTCTGCACGAACACACACACACACACACACACACACACACACACACACACACACACACACACACACACACACACACACACAC
>JBBMJY010000018.1:19119824-19133149 GCA_037833715.1 Toxotes lorentzi
ACACACACACACACACACACACACACACACACACACACACACACACACATACACACATACACACACACACACACACACACACACACCAGGTGAGGCCTAAATATTTTATTTGTAGCTCACAAGGGGATCAGGACAAAAACCTGCTTAAAGTGATGTATAGGGAAAAGGACACCTGTGAGGGATTTTAACTTTTAAATCTGAGTGTTTATCTCCTCTAAGACTCCCTCGTGGAAATGAGAAATAAATATGCCTGCCAGGCGTTTTTTTATCCAATAACACATGAGCGTCATGGCAGCCCACTGTTGCTATTTTTAGGTCCTTTAGAGTTTTAGTGAGGCACACAATTTCCTCATGTAAATGAGGAAACCCTTCTAATTTGAAAATTAAAATGAAATGTTTACTACTGAACAAGACAAGATCATGAGTCTATAGCCATGCTAGCTGCTCTGTGAGGTTGTATTTTGGCACAGTGGTGCTTTGAGCTAAATGCTAACATCAGGATTGACAGTGCTAACATCCTGATGTTTATCATGTTCTGCATCTTAAAATAAGCAGGTATTTAGCTGAAACTGAAACTGAAATGTCAGTGCAATTTGTTACTAGTAATAAGGGAAATGGACAAAGTGTTGTTGTTACATTTATTAAGTACCTGCTCATTAAATTTGAGGAAAGTTTCAGAAAATAAAGCATTACTGAAATTTTACTTATTTTACTTTTAATTATTTTTGTTCTGACCTGATGATGGCGACGGTTACATTTTAATTTTGCATAGTAGTTTAATTTATTTGTGGTGCTTGCTGTCATGCAGCTCCATGCTGGTGGCAGCTACACACGCAGCACTTTACATTTCACATATTTAATTAAATCCAACCACAAGCAAGAACACAGATTTCCTGACTCACTTTCTTGTGTAAAGATGGCAACAGAAGCCTACAGGTTTAAAAAAAGAAGGGCTTGTGATGAAGATTTATATACCAACTGGCAAATACTGGGGGAGTGTATGAATGAGTAATTTCTCCCATACTGAATACCACTGTGTTGCCTTTGAGCAAGTCACACAACAGTGGAGCACTGTTGCTTGGCAGCTCCCATTGGTGAATGTCTGAAACTGACCTTAATTTTTTCCTGTGGTTTCATTCGATTTCCGCGTCATTGCTATTTTTCACCATCTGTGCAACAATAAAGCTCATTTGACTCTCCTGATATAGAGGATTGTGGCTGATGGATTAACTAATTCCTTAGTTTGTTTGTAGAGAACTATATATTGATCAAAAGATCAATATATATATTGATCAAAAGACTGTTTAGTACTGTAAACACACTGACTGGGCTTCTCAGACCATTCACTGTAGCCTTTTTATTGTCTGGATGTCAGAAGTCAAAAGCATAAATCACTGGACTGCGCTCAAGCATGAAGTCCATTTTGTAGTCACACCATCTGCATGGCTATTGGGACCGCAAAGTCAGTGCAGTGTTGGATGAACTGGCACAAAGTATGCCCCAGACATTCATGGTGATCACATGATGAAGCCTACTGATCTCTTTACTTTCCATTCATCTAATCCCATCCGACCCTGTCTACTAAAAATGATGTTCACATACTATTCATTTGCAACAGCGTATGTTTTGAAAGAAACATAATGCTGCCAAGTTGCAAACTGTTGGTATGAAATACATCAGGAAAATGTTCACTGACAACATATTTGTATTTTTGTTCAATAATGTCTGCTCTTGCATTACACTATTAACTCATACCTACTAAGGCATGATTTAAAAAAATAATCTTCATTGTGGACTTGTTTAAATACTGAAAATTCCCATAACCAAAGTGCTTTTGTTGCCTCATCACACATGACTAAGCACAGCCTCACAGAGCCACTAGGCTCTTAGTCTTATTACATACTTATTGTACTACTTGGTGATGTGCATTAACTATTTAAAAGAGCTCTATACAGTCATAGGCATGTAGTTTAAAATGAAGCGACATTAAGTTTAAAAATGAAATATTTGTTTCGATGTCTCTGTCTTAAATCCCAGCGTATTTTATGGGACTGTACTGCACAAAACAACAAATATGTCAAAAATATTCTGAGCTATTTGAGAGCCACAGCCTAGATGTGACAGTGGAGGAATGAAAGAAACATGCAGTGGTCAGTAGGTCACTGCTAACTCACCCACTTAGAAGAACTGTTTGGAGAACCCTGTCACTGTTACAGAGTGTTGGACTCCTGGAATATCCAGAAGCTACAGCAGTGACAGAAGTATAAATATTTCTGGGCCCCAAGTTGAGAGATTCACCCATCTGGGGACCACCACATGCTTTCCAGCTGCAATGACACAGAAAAGGAAACCGTGACACAGAAAGAAAGAAAAAAAAGCTAGCAGAGATTGTAGCCTAATGGGTTAGTGTTCCAGTAGTGTGCCTTTCTGCACCAAGAGATGATGTGATGTAAGGCTACACAACAGCGGCTGCTTTCAGCCAGCAGTGTCATGGTGCCCTGGTCTGCCTTCATATCGCTCATGCACTGAATGAGTCTCCTTGCATATTCATGTGCTGAGGGAAAAGGATTTTGTTGCTTTGAGAAACTAGTAAAAGTCAGCTATTAAATGTTTAATGCCCACCGCTGTGCTGAACTTTAAGGATGAAGGGTGATGGGATGAAGGGATGGACGGAGGGCAGGATGGAGCACGCTGAAGAAGAGACGTGGTGGAAGCGTCTCTGCAGGATTGTTTTTCCGTCAGAGATGTGACACAAATGGTCACCCAGTACACCACCACAAACATATACTAAGAAATGCATGGCAAAATTAGGCTGCACATTTGGGTAAATCTAAATTTGAAAAGCCTCAGTGTAACATTTTAATTTAAATAGACATCTTTCAGCGTGGATGACAGATTGGGGCTGCAGTAGGAAAGCTGACCTATTCCTCTGAGATGTGTCAAACTTGCCCTTTTGAGACTCTTGTGTTGGATTTGGCTAATAGCAGAGGAAATGTCCACAGGCAGTTTTGTACGTTGTAGAGGTTACAAAACCTCTGAGACAAACTTGTGATTCTGGACCAAACTTGTGCTTTTGACCTCACACGAGCAGCCATAATGGTTATTTAAGACAACAGGATGTATGACTGTGGATGTACACACATTAGCTGCTGTGTTCAAATTACAGGATGGTGCCAAGCCACTGAGTTCAAGAGGAGTGCTTGTATTCCAGGTAATACAAATTATTACAATTAGAGAGGACTATTCAAAAAAGTCAAATGTCTGCTATTAAAAAATAAGAAGACATTGTATAGTGCAGACCACAAATTTTTCATCCTACAAAACTGCAGAATCTGTAACTGTTCATGCTTTTTTTTAGTTCTTGTGTGGATTTGACTGTCAGAATAGCACTTAAATGCAGTGTTGACCAGCCAGTCTGGACATCACAAAACACTGGACTTCACCCTAAGGACATGAACACAGAATTATAGTTATGGTTGCAAACGCCTAAAATAATCCAATTCCCACATCCAGGTCAAAACCAAAACCAAAAACACTAATTGTGGATTTCTTTCCAGCTGATTTCAACCACATCCTTCTGTAAGTTTTGCAGACAAAGGAACAAACAATCAGGAAAAACACAACCTCATTTTAATTATACTATACTATAGGTGAAGTTGAAAATACCGGTCATGTTCACTGACAAAACTGTATGGTACACAATGGTATGAAAAGCTTTTGCATCACGACAAACTGACTGAAGCTGCTGCTGTGAACTGTGCTGGATTTTACTAAAAATTTCTCATCATCCAGATTAAATGTAAGTCAGTAAAATCACCTTTTGACCCCAGCACTGCAAAAAAAAAAACACAAACAAACATCTGCGTGTAAAGATGCAGCTCTTCTCAGCAGGGAGGGTCACCATGACTCTATAGTGATATTTTGAGGGTCCTCACCAGCTGTATCCATCTTTTACTTTAGTCACGGCTTCACCACACCGGGTTTGTTCTGGATTGAATTGAAGTGCCCTCTAATCGCCAGGCCGCAACAGCTGCACCGGCTCTGGGCAGGGCTGCGCCATGCCGAGCTGCTCCACGGGGGTTACAGTCGAAAACCACAGCTTTAATTTGTGATATATCTGGGGGAGTTAATCACAGAGCGGAGAGAAGCTGAGGTAAACTGAGGACCATTCATTACCCTGCTCTCTGCACTCACGCACACACACATGCAGTATCTGTGTGTGCATACATATACAGATATCTTACATTTTGCACACATGCATAGGTGTTAACTTATGTGGAAAAATGTGTGTGCACACTTGCAGATTCAAATTTTAAATGAATTATTTAGACGCATTAGTTTCATTAATGTTCATGAGATTTAGAGTAGGTTAAATCTTTACACACACATACAGTGACACATACTCCGCCTTCCACTCCACATTAGGCTTCCCCAGCACTGCTGTTCCTCCTCAGGGGCAGTAGTGAATGTCTCATCTCATCCCATCATCTTCCTCCTCCTCCTCCTCCTCCTCTTCCTCCTCAAATTCAGCCTAAAATAAAGGGCAGAGATGCTTCTCCCCCCTTTCTCACCCTCCTCTTTCACCTGTGCTTCCACTTACACTCCTTGCTGAGAAATTGGACTACAGCAGGTTGGGAGGAGATGGTTTAAAAAAAAAAACAGAACCCATCACAAAAACTTGGTGTAATTTTCAGGAAGGAGTCTGTTCATGGCATTATTGCAAATTATTTCTCACCATCTGAACTGATGCAACACAGGGGTTGTGTTTGCAATATGCCTGTTATCCCCAGACGGTCTGCACGCAGTGATTGTTAGAGTGTGTGTTTCTCCTGAATGCAGTGAGGGCTTGGAAGTGACTCAGAGGATGTACCATAAATTGAAGCCATTCTTTAACAGTCACACACCCTCACAGGGTTAGAGTGCCGTGGGTAACTGCAGTGTGTTACTGCTAACATTTCGTTCTATACATTTCATTACAAGCAGATTAATTAGAAGTCTTAACTGGAGTCAGGGAATTTGGGTGTTTTGACAATACTCAGAGGATTTAAAGACTCAGTGTATTTAAATGTGCTTTCTTTTATACCAGTAACTAGTTACATTCAGCCCCTCCCTCTGACACACACACACTCACACACACACACACACACACACACACACACACACACACACACACACACACACACACACACATATATAGGCTCTCTTACCCTGACTCTTTCCCTCTCGTACCTGCCACTTCTCCATATATCTTCATTTTTTTTGTCCCACAGACCTGCAGGTAATCAGCTTCACTGTAACTAATATATACCAAAAGTCCTCCCTTTCCTCCCCCTGCAGTAACTTGGTTTTTGTGTCCGGATTTAAGGCAGTATTTAACAAGTTTGAAATATATTTAGGTGACTCCTGGCACCTTTTTCTTTTTTTGAACAGTGCTTTTGTTGGTGACAAAACATATTTTTCAGGAAAAAAAAAATCTGAAAATGTGACCGAACAGTTTGAACAAACGGTTTTTGATATTTTAGAAAATGCACTTGTGCTTTCCTGCTGAGAGTTAGATCAGAAGATGAATACCACTGTCACATCTACATGGGAAATATAAATATAAGCAGATTTTGTTACCTTTAGACAGAACCAGGCTAGCTGTTTCCCTCTGTTTCCAGTCTTTATGCTAAGCTAAGCTTCATATTTACTATACAAACATGAGAGTGACATTAATTTTTCATCTAACTCCTAGCAAGAAAGAGAATAAGTCTTTCCCAAAATGCCAAACTCTTCCTTTACACTTGCTGGAGGTTGTTGACCTCAATATTCTAAAACTCCAGCTCCGGCCTGGTTCTTCAGTGTTTTCTGTTTTATCACAATATGAATTTTTCATTTTAAAATCAGCAAAATCGCCCTCATCATCTGTTCTCCTTTCCTGCCCGGTTCTCCATGTTTTTTAAAGATGCAGTTTTGGCATTTTAGATCTTTTAGGATCTGCTTGGTAAAGCACAGAGAGAGGGCTACATAAAAACACAGATTTCACTTGGATTCAGATCCTTGAAATGATATGACTGCACCGTAAAAAGCCCCTGGTTCTATTTGAACTAATCAAATTTCTATCAAACAAGTTAAGTTAAAAGAGCAACCTTTGAAAAAAATGCAAAGAGATACAAAAATGTAGATGCGTTTCTATTATCAGCATATTCATAAGCTTATGGCTTATTTATAGCTGCTCCCCTTGACAGACAATGTACAAAACTTTCTATTTTCATTTCACTGATGAGACAAGAGCCTCTGCTTTGCATTAAACATGTGGAATTACTCATTGGGAATGAGACATTTTTATCAAACTTTGCAGTTTCCACTAAGCCGTTCTAATTTAGTACATCATCATTTGCATGAAAATACTTGGATGTAATGGACCCAAAACTTGACACGGCGCTGCTCACACTTCACTTTGCAGCAGAGGGTTGATACTCTAAGCCCAGTTTTATTTTCTATTCAGTGTGGAGGATGGAGGAATGGATGTGCTCAGAGTTAGGAGCAGACTACCCGTGACATTTCAGCTGTGACTATCAGTGTTCATCAGACTGCAGCCGAGACATTCTGTGTGTTTTATTTTGACTCCAGGCGGTTGTGTTACTAAGAACAAGGGTCAGTCACAGAGATGCAGAACAGGGGAGATAGTGAAGGAACGTTGGAAAAGAGAAACAGAAGAAAATTAGGAAATGTGACTAAAAAAGGAAAAGAAGAGTAGGATATTCTGTCTCAAAGTACATTGAAATCACACCCCCTGCTCATTATTTAGCCAGGTAAGACTCTTATCCGTTCTTCCACCTCTTTGAATTATTAACAGTGCATTTGGCTCAGCGTAAGAGGGCACAAAGAAAGAAAAAACGAATTCAAAAGGTAAGGATCTAGGTCACTGAGAATCAAACTGCTGAGTCACGCTGATGTTAAGAAGTAGACTTTGAGGAGACTAAATATTGAGACACAGCGTAATGAACCGCGGCTCAGTAAGACCTCCTTAAATAACAAAAAGTGTGCTTTGCTTTGACACTGCATCTTGTTTACTGACTGCATTTGTTTTTCCACCAGCTTTCATCATCCGTTGTGTTGCCGCATAAAGCAAAACTGCATTTTGTTCACTCAGACACTCTTTTGATGCCCAGGATCACCAAGGAATCCATCAAGAACCTCTTCTAGCTCTCTTCCTCCCACCCTCTCCAGCCCTCATCCCTCTCTCTGAGGAGATTCAGTGATGCAGAACCAATGTTCCAGCATGCATGATGAGGAGGACTTCTGGATTTTGTGGGCCACACATCTCAGGGAAAAGGCTGCGGTTGTGTTACCAGACAGAACTGGGGCCATAATTACTGAGTCCATCCCTCGAGGCCACATGTTAGGAAGGAAAAAGCAAAGCAATGAGAAGAATGAACAATGTTTTGCTAGTTCAACTCAGTTGGATAAAGATGATGTTTATATGCCACTATTCTGCATTAGTAAATTAAAATTCAAAGGCTAAATTTACTGCCAGTGCAGAGGTGGTATGACATTCAGGCAGAAAATAGAAGTTGGAGGCTATGAAGCTGGATGGATGTAGCTGCAAGCTGCAATTATTTACGTCTTAGCTTAATCTGTCAGTAATTTTTTTCACGATTAATGAATTAATCTAAAAATAATAGAAAAAGCATCATGATTTTTTTTGTTGACTGATAAACAATCAGTCTGTTAAATTGACAGTGATATAAGACTGAGGCTGGATAAGTGAGTCAGGAGAGGTGAGTCAGGTCCTCACTTTCATGGAGAAGTGTAGTGGGAAACATAAGGTGGGATGGGTGAGAAGACAAGAACAGAAAAATAAAGATTATTATTATTAAATTCAGGCTTGATGGTGGGAGGGAAGTGCTGTCACAGAAATAATTAAATTATAAGATAAGTGTGAGCTTGTTGTTTGGTTATCTTTTATCATGTCAGTGTTTTGTCCTGGTCAACAAAGCCAGATTCTGTGATTGTCCAGACAAATAGAGTGATTTGTGTCCACTGACTCAGGCAGACAACTTGAACTGTGATGCTACACTCACACATGACACCCTCTACCTGCTGCAACGTAAATCCAACGCACCCTTTGGTTGCAGAGCGGGTATTTAAACTATCAGTGCCCTGTGCACTGGTTGGCTCTGTTAGCCTTCACTGCTAACCTGCTAACAGCAGAAACACCTGCTACAGGTGGAGCTTTTTAAAGGAAGCTAACCTGCTAACATTTTCATAATGTGGCTTCAGGATTACTTTGTGCAGAAAACAACTGTTTGCTGTGATCACTGCTGCTGTTGCTGCTGCCATTTTACTGCTTGAAGCTGGAAGAAGAGTTTTCCTGTCCTGCTTTCAGCTCTGAACCACTGTGGATCACTGCTTCACATCACCAAGGTAAGATCTTGCTGCTTGTGCATGGTTGACATACATGTTGTAAGCTGGTGTTGTGAGCTCGGTTTATTCACAGCTACTGTGTGAGGCTGCTAAAGCCTCATGTCTTGGTTTCTCTTGGCTGCTAATGTTTGCTGCTTGCATGATGGCATGTTAAGTGTTTGCTTCTGTTTTAATTGTGCATTGCTTCTTTTGTTGTGGCTGAGCTCATTTATCTTTTGGTTCTTGTTTGTGCAACAATAAGTTTTGTTGCTTTGGTGCTGTTGATTTTAAATATTGGTGATATATGAGTACTCGTGTTTGTGTATCATGAGTTTCTGCGTGGATATTTATCTGCTGATACAGTCTGGTAGTTTTGTCCATGGAAAAATACCAAGAAATTCTACATAGGCCTTAAAGTTAATATATATCTAAGTTTCTCATGCAAAGTAAACTCCAGCTTTACGGCCTTATAAAGAATCCATATAGCAGATGTTGTTACTGATACACCTGAGGAGACAGCACTTCCTCGTGCTGCATTCAGCTTCAGCCTGAAAATACATTAACTGGAAAAGTAGTATTCAACTATAAGCATCTTTCACTCCTACATTATACATTCCTTTCCTTAAAAAAAATTCGCCTGGCGTTGAGACAGACGTGGAGGAAAATGTGGGGAGACAGCACAGAGAGTCTGGTTAGTTGGGTTTGAAGAGACTGTTTCAAATGCCACATGGCTGAGATCAACTTAAGAGCAAATTGTTGAAAAGAACAGACTTTAAAAACCTTGGGTTGTGGAAGAAAGCATCTATTTTTTATAAATATGCCCCAGTAACAGACATCAAAAATGGCTGCAGATGATGACTTACGTTGAGTAACAGGATGCAGTGTTAAATAACTGTCTGTGGGTGTGAGTCAGAACTGGAGATTTTGGTTTAATCTGGATTAATGATGACGAAGAGCCCCGATTGGCCCGCAGTTTATGATTTAATGAAAGCAGGGAAGAGGCAGACCCCCTGGGGCAATGTGTGTGTTCAGGAATGACAGGAATGGAGGGCGAGGGAGAAATTAATAGAGAAAAGGGTGGAGGTAGGAGGGAGTGGATCTGCACCGTGTGTGTGTGTTTGTGTGTAGCCCATCCATTGGTGTTTAAAAGAGTGTGAGCACAAACAGCCACTTCATGAGAGCAACACCCTGCAGAGATAAGACCTGCTAAGTACAAGGCTCAATTATTCACTGTTTGAAGGGTTTAAGAGAATTGGAGGGGATTGGAGGGGCTTCATGAAAATTGATGCTTTTGTTGCTGAGGGGGTGGTGAAGTTTAAACGACGGCCGCTGAGCCATTACCGGGGGTCACCTCTAATCTGAGTGTACTGTATTTCGGTCAAGTTGGTGGTGGAGCAGTCTCTCCCTGTGAGTGTCAGGAGGAAACCAGCTCCCGTTTAATGTTGACGAACAATCTGATGCTCTTGAAAGAGAAAGAGTTCATGCTGAGTCTCTGCAGGCGCTTGGATCTGAAGCTGCTGCAATGCTAAATTATTGCTGGGAAGCGGCGAAGGGAAACAGCATTTAATGATATGTTGTGATGTTGTCAGTGTGGGAGGCAGCAGGCCTCATGCTGCTTGTGTTGACAGAAATAGAGTAAACAGAAACAAATTAGTCGCAGTCTTTTCCCACATTGTTACTGTCACTAATATGAAATTAGATGGTAGATTGGCAATAATTTTCATTCATCGATCTATCTGCTGATTTTTCCTTTACTTACTTACTCATTTACTCTATAAAATGTCAGAAAATAGGGGTGGCACGGTGGTGCAGTGGTTAGCACTGTCACCTCACAGGCTCCAGGTTCGAACCCCAGTCTGGGCTCTTCTGTGCGGAGTTTACATGTTCTCCCTGTCCTTGCGTGGGTTCTCTTCGGGTACTCCGGCTTCCTCCCACAATCACAAAAACATGCACGGGTTAGGTTAATTGGCTACGGGTTAGGTTAATTGGCTACTCTAAATCACACCATAGGTGTGTGGTTGTTTGTCTTTGTGTGTCAGCCCTGTGATTGACTGGCGATCAGTCCAGGGTGTACCCCGCGCTTCTCGCCCATAGTCCCTGATGGATTAAGCGGTAGAAGATGGATGGAATGTCAGAAAATAGTGAAAACAGAGCCCTCCACAATTTCCATTTGACCTCCCATTCAGGGTGATTATTTTAAGACTTAACTGTTGGATTTCTTGCTTTGTCTCACAAATAATATAACACACAGCTGAAAGCTGAAACCCATGATTGTCATTTTTGCCCAGCAAATTACTTAAAAAATTAGTAGAGTAGTAGTAGTTTTTTTTTTGATCAGTTAATTTACTGTTTATCAGCTAGATAAATTGATCGATCAGTTGTTCCCGCACTGGAACAAATCCCAACTGCTTGTTCAGGACCAGGATCAAACCATCACTGTTTCTGATTTCACCCCCCAGGAAGATTACGGGCAGAACACAGCAGGAGTCAGAGTGCCGACAGCCCTGAGACAACTGCACCAACGGCATTTCTGCCGGTCTGCGGCAGAGTTAGACTCTAGAGCAACATCAGAGTGCATTTGTACAAATACACGTTGAATTCCTCAGGCTCACAAAAGACTGGCAGGCAGGAAGGAGATCAAAGTGTGGAAACATTCCTGTGTATTAGATTCAACTGTCAGAGCTCCTACAGACATCCATCATGGCTTCAGAGGAGGGTGGTCTGCGGGGAGCTTCATGTTGCAGTCTGGTCAGAAAAAATAGGTGCTGCATTGTGTCAGTTTGAAATATTCAGCGCTGCTGGGATCAGTCTTTTAACACAGGTTCCATGTTCAGAAACCTTTCCCACTGATGGAGAACATTAAAGAACAGTCTTGGTGCACTTTATCGTATCACGTGCTGATCAACATTGTGCATTGTGTGGATGCAAGACATACTGTTAGTCTACTGTACTTCTGTTACTGCCTATGTAATGTATGATCATAAAGCATTTGGATTTTACTGAATTCTGTATCCAAATGAATCATTCAAAGAAAATTGAAGTGAGGTGGACAAAATTTCTCAAACTTACTAAAAAGGTTTTTTTTTTGTGATTCGGTTAATTGAAAAACATGACCAGCAAATAGTGATGTTTTATTTAACCAACAGTCAAAAAAAAAAAAAAAAAACACCTCCAAGACATTCAGTTAACTCTCATATATGACAAAGATGTTTAAATCTGAGAAGCTGGAAGCAGCAGATGTCTGGCATTTTTGCTTAAGAAATGACGAAAATGATTCATCTCAGTCAATCGACGAAATAATGATGGGACACATTTTATTTTTCATAAATAAATGATATATATTAATCTCAGACTTCAGCTATACTTCAGGCCTAATACTGATATGTTTCTGTACCATAAAATACACATACTTTTCCACATAATATTGTAAATGTGCACACACTGTACGTCCCATTCAGTGTGTATTACTAGAAATCAGTATGCACATTAGTGAAGCATAGTTGTGTTGAGCTATTTACAGTGAAATGAGGTATTTACACTTCAACAAGTTTATGTAACCTACTTAGCAAGAAGACATTTAGAATCAACATCTGTACAAACAAGTTGCTATTTTCTGTGTTTTAAAAAGCACTTCTTTATAAATCTAAAAAACGCACACGTTTATCTCAGTTTGTCTTATATTCCTAAACTTGAATTTTACAGTTGTACACACTGAACATGTTGAACTGCATACATAAAAAGTGAAAGAAAAATGAGCATATGTTCATAAAATCATGGAACATAGTAAGTACTGAACCTTTGGAAGCCTTATGACTGCATTTTGTGCGTAATGCTGTCCCCCTTTCACCTCTTTAATAATGTTCAATGCAACGTCGTTTCATGCCTCTGAAGTTCCTTTTTTGCATGCATTAGCAGAACAAGGGAGTGAGACTTATCTCGCACCATAAGCATTGCACCGCAAAGCGGCCAGATGTTAAATCCTAAATAATTCGCCCTAGATTTAACTCTTACATTTGTCTCTCTGCCAAATCTGGCTCTGCTTTGTAGCTTCAAGATGTACTCTTTCATTTCCAGAAGTGGGGGTGTTTATGTGCTAGCACAAATGACCTCTGGTTTTGCTAGCTTTAGCATGTGTGAGTGTGTATATGAAGACGTCTCGTGTTTCTTGTGCAGAAAGCCACACTGGCTTGACGATTCTGGACTTTTAGTTGCTGACGATTATAAAAAGTGAAACATGAGCGCATTCCTGAGGGCCAAGGTAGAGCTGTGTGGCTACACAGCTGAGGGCTTATTGAAAGATGAGCACTTAGCAGGAAATTAGCCTACATTAGGATCCAGAGGGGTCACAGAAATGCTCATGCACTCACATAAATGCATGCTCATGCACTGCATACAGACATCCCTTTTCCCTATGCACCTCCCCCCACTCATTAAATGATCCTTTTTTAAAAATATGATCATCACATTAGCCCCATCACTGTGTCCAGGCAATAACGCACAGTTGACTGCTGGATTGTAACAGGACCCTGACATTGTGCTCAGTCCTGCTATGAGTCTAAACTCTGCAGACTGTGTGACTTAAAGTTAAGTTGTACAACTGCGCTGCGCTCAGGCGTTGCATGCCCCAGATTTGGGGTGGGAGTGGTGGTGTGTGGCAGTGAGAGAGCGACAGCTGACTAGCTGGGACCAGAGAGGAGGAGGAGGAAGGGGGCATGAGGGGCGTGAGGAGGAGGAGGAGGTGGTGGTGGTGGTCAGACAGTCAGCGCCCACTGTTGGGATCCTGGGGGAAACTGAGCCAGAAGAGAAGGGACTGCAGTTGCAGCTGTTGTTGCTCTCTCTCTCTCTCTCTCTCTCTCTCTCTCTCTCTCTCTCTCTCTCTCTCTCTCTCTCCCCCACCCACACACACACACACACACACACACACACACACCCTCTCG
>JBBMJY010000018.1:19133249-19159617 GCA_037833715.1 Toxotes lorentzi
CTCTCTCTCTCTCTCTCTCTCTCTCTCTCTCACACACACACACACACACACACACACACACACACACACACACTTTTACGGATTATTCTTCACTCATCTCTAAATGAACCTGGTGTATTTTTTGAATGCAGATTGCTCAATGACCTGTTCAGTGTTATGTAAAGTTCTAATATAAGAATATTGATTAAAACGCATTTGGCAGCACATTAACTGTATTTTACTGTGGGGGAAACGATTGAACTTCACTTTCAGAGGGCTCAGGTTAATTGACTAATGATGAATGTCAGTGTGAGTTAAAAATGTTCTGTCATTAAAGTGATGCTATGGTAACAATAGTTTCTGCCAACCCTACAAACTGTAACAGGGAAGGTTTTGTTATTTATGTATGTCTTTAAGTAATTACATCTCACCTGAGTTTACACAGAAAGAAATGTCGTCTGATGTCTAACTAACAATCACATGATAAAATGATATAATGCAGTAAACACTATAAAAGTCAGGAGCTTCAACCATGACATCTTCAAATGTCGTGTTTTGTCCAAACAACACTCAAAACCCAGACATATTCAGTTTACAGTGACAGAAAAAAGAAAAACAGAAAAAGTTCACATCAGGACCCAGAACCATGTATATTTGTCTTTTTTTTTACCAGAAAAAATAACTGATTTCTTTTAAAATTAGGTGTCGACTTTTCTGTTGTTTGACTAATTAATAAATTAATTGTTTTAGCTCTGAAAGAACATTAGAATATGATGTTAGAGAGTTATTGCTACACTACTCTACTACAGGCTCTGGGTCTCTGTGAAGCGCTTTGAGACACTTTTGATTGTGGAAGGCACTATATAAATAAAATTGAATTGAATTGAAAAAATTGAAACTACAGAGGAGAGCTATTTAACAAAAATCCCAGGACCTCTGCACCAGGTATTACTTGCTTTACTTGGACAAAGTAAAGTTTGCTTGTTAAAGCTTGGGGACAGAAAGATTGAACTGATTCATGTGGTTTGATGTGTATCTCATAAAAAGCGTCTAAGGGATTGAGTGTCATGAAGTGCCTGTGATAAACTGCAGGGCTGCAGAGTTCATGGTTCTTTTGTTTATTTATTGAAGAGACTGATGGAGTTGTGGTACAGATTTAGAATTTAATGCACAGTCGATGCACATTCAGTGAGTGACTTGCTGGCTTTGCCCTCGGTGAACCTGTTAGTCATGCAGCAGCACTTTACTGTTGTGAGGATGCGGAGCAGAAACAAATCAAACTAAGAGCTACGAGCTGAAAGCAAAAACTTGATGCTAGACTGATATTTTTCCTTTCTTTGTGGAAAAGTTTGTTTGTGTATGGCAGATTACAAATCAGATGAAGCAGATCATTGAGATTGTTTTGTCAACTAGTATGTTCAAGGTTAAAAATTAACTTTTTACATTTTTTTTAACAAAAATATTTTTTTATAAGCAATGTAAAGGCAGTGGATATAAAGAAACCTGACCCTGGAGTCAGGGCTGGGTGACAACTCAGAACAACTGTTTGTAGACTTTCAGTTGAAATGTACTGTGATTAAATCATATTTTATCATCATGGACAATAAAACACTTCACAGAATTGAACCTCAATTTTATATGTGATTTTATTTATAATTACAATTTGTGTAGATATCAAGAAATATTTAAATTAATACTGTGATATTAATTTTAACCGTATTGCCCAGTCACGTTTATCTGGCTGCCATTTTTCGGGCGCTTGCTGGAAAGTCTCAGCTCCACTCCAGAACAACTAACAAGCTGTTTCACGTACAGAGCAACTTATTCACCGTTCGATGCACAAAACTAAAGTCAAGACACAGAGTGACACTTCTTTCTGAAAGCAGATTTAATTTACAAAGAGTCAGTGACAGTTTCACAGTGCACATGACACAGAATCACTACTGAAGGTTCGCAGAACCCTGATGAAAAATATCAACAACAGTGCAGAAAATTACACTTAGACAACTGTAAATAGGAAGAAATAAATGTTACATTAACATACACATACTGTGTGATGTGACATCTCAGACTCTGCCTTATAGCACAACCGTCTCAGCAGACACCGTCTGTGTGTCTGTGTGTGTTGGACCCTCTGAATGTGTGTGTACATATTGACCTGAATACTGAGAAAACACCATATGGATTGACCGGCCAAGACACTCAGAAAACCTAAGGCCTAATCCCTGCTGGCTAAGTTGATTGGTCTGGGATCACATTTAAAACTAAGTGAAGTTGACTGTTTTTTTTTTCATAACAATAAGTTAAGCATATCAGATTGTCCTTGCATAACAGTGGTCCTCTATAAAAAAAAAAAGTGTTTTGAGTCAGAGTGGGCAGTGTCATCTGTAATCCTGAGGGTATCCTGATATTTATATGAGTTTGAGAAGGAAGCCGTAATTTGACATGCTGCTTGAAATGAAAAACACTGAAACGGTTTATTATGACACAAGAGTATAGATACTGTAGGTTACAGATTAACTCATGAGTTTGTGGTTTAAGTACAGATGTGGTGGCTTTGTTTAGATGTAACTGTAAGAACTGTAATGTTACTGTGACATATTTATCTGTGCAGAATAATGAAAATCATGCGAATGGATATTACAGAAAAAATCTGTTATTGCTGCAGTTTGCGTGATGGCAAATATGTACAATGTTCTGTACATTTATTCTGTTAACTTGATCCTGTCGGGTAGAGATTATTAGTCTTTACCTCCACTCTCATGTGTCTCATCACTGTTACAAGCCCTGTAATGTATTCACCTTTGTATATACAGCATGTAAAACAATCGTCATCATTCAGTTCATCTACAAAGCTTCGGGATTAACCGAGCCGTTCTGCATCTTCGTCGAGCCTGTGGTGAACAAGCTTTACATAACGTCTGGGTACCAGATGGCAGTCAGTCAGTAACTCGTGGTTGGCTGTGCCATCTTTGCCCCCTCCTCTCTCTGCGTAACAACCCAGGAGGACTGACAATTGTCTCAACATGTGCCGTGTCTACACGGCAGAGAGAAAAATGAGTGTTTCTAACATGACAGCAAGCACATCACTTATCATGAGGGACAAATCTCAAAGTTTAATGTGCAATCTTTGGACTAGTCATGCACTGTATTGCTGTTATGTCCAGCCAGGCAAGATGAGTTGAGGAAAGACTTCTCTAAACTGTATATATATCCCATGTTAATGTGGCAATGTCTCATAGTTTCCTCCTGTGTTGCATTCATTCCCTGAGCAAGGTGAATGAGACCGACGGGTTCAGTTAAACCTGAGTTTCCGAGGCATCGAGGCCTGTTGGAAACAAAGCTTATGAATGTGTTCAGTGGCAGTGCGTTCAGTAACAGCTGTTTGTAGCATCATTTATAAAAACAGTAACCATGCAATTCAACAGTTGGTGTTTATATTCATAGATGCAAAAATGTGACATATGAGAGTATGTCCTGTAGCAGAGAAGTGAAAAAATCTGTGGATGTTTTTTATAAAGAACTGCAATGATGGTGACATTCTGAGAAATATGTCCTTTTCTAAGTACCGTCTTTTAAGACAACCAGAGAATCCAGTCATACATGCATACACGCGTGAAGAAATTTGAATAATACAAAACTTACAGCATAAATCCTCAAAAAAAGTCTCTCTCTAACTCTGTCTCAGACACTCTCCAGCACACAATCGCACACCCAGACGCGCACAGCACACGAGGTTTAGGTTTTGGGATTGTCAGACAAAATGTTGCCCTGATAATCTCTCAGTCGCAGGAGACTCACGTTGTGGGTGTGAAGTTGATCGGTTAATTTTTGGAAGACAACTGTATCCAAGCCTCTCCGTCATTCATTCATTCTTTCCCCTCCAGCTCAGCCAAAATCCCAGAACACCTGTCACTCACTCAGTCTGGCAACATTTGGGGTCTGTTGGCCTGAGACTCACTGTCAGACCCACACAGCTGTGTTGTAGTCAAACAAGGGCTGCATTTTCTCCAAACCAGTCTCTGGCTGCCTCCTGTCTAAATAAATCCCTGCAAATGGCTGCTGGTGGAACTGGGGGAAGTGGTGTTGGTGGTGTTGATGGTGTTGGTGTTGGTTCCTCTCTGCTTCAGCTAGATGTGGACATGGTCTGCCTTTGCCCTGCTGTCCATTTGCCCAGAACGGCAGGTAGAAGCTACCTTTTGAACTTTTAGGAACCAGTTTCTTCGGCCTTTTGAAGAGGTCGCCCTCTGGCAGCTCAGGAGCCATCCAGCCAGGCCTCTCCTTGAGCAGCTTGTCCCTGTCGGGCCGGACGCTGCGCAGGAACTTCTTGAAGATATTTGTGGTCAGCGAGAACTTCCTGCAGATCTCCTGCGAGCGGCTGAGGCGGAGAGGGTGAGCTGGGGTGTCCGGTCTGTCCGCTCCTCCGTCCATTGTCCTCTCCTCTCTCCTCTTTCTCCGCTCCTCTTCTTCCACCTCCTCCCTCTCCACTTCTGGCAGGTCCAACCAGTTACCCACCAGGTCGGCGAAGACATTATCGCCCAGCACCAAGGGCTGACGGTTGCGGCTGCGGCTCATGAGCGAGGAGGTCCAGTCGCTGGCGTCATCTGTGCTGTCCTGGGAGTAGTCGCTGTCCAGTGAAGGGCCCTCTCTGGAGAGGCTGTACAGGATGCCAGGCAAGTCCACCACCTGAGCACGACGGGGAGCCTGTGGGTGAGGGTAGGGCTCCGGTGGAGGGTTTCCCACCATTGGTCCGTAGAAGTCCACTTGGGGGGCGGTGTATCCTGACCACCTCCTGGGTATAGACTCAAGGTCGTTCTCACTTCTTGCAGTTCTTGAGTTTCTTTCACTCTCACTCTCCAGACTGGAGGCTGAGGAAGACGATGTTCCTGTGCTGCTTCTGTTTCGAGATGGGCTGAAGGTGTTTCTGCTGTCCAAAGATGGCCTTGGACTTGGCATTGGACTAGGGCTGGGCTCCTCTGGCAGGCTTTGGCTAAAGCAGGACCCGTGATCCTTTTCTGAAACTGAAGCTGAAGCTGCTGCAGCTAATGCACCAGAAGGAGCTGGTGGAGCAGGATGTGGGATCCCTCGGTTAATGGGCCGACCTGAAATGTCAAGGTTTTCTATTGCTGTCTGAACTTGAAGGAGCTTGAGTTCCTGGAGGGCTCCCATCATTGAATTCATCTGAGCGTGGAGGCCATCCCCGGCTTCTTTCATAGACAGCTGCAGGGAAACAGAACAATAAAGAGATGAAGATGAGAGACAGAAATCCTCAAATGTCCAGTTCAGCTTAGCAGCAAAAGACCATATAGAGCTCCTGCAGCACCCATCTCATCCATCAAAGCCTGATTTCCTAACCGTTCCCTCTCTTGTTCATCATTTATCTCACCACCAGCACAAATCCAAATTACACACCATCAACTGACAGTCTCAGAAGCATTTTATACTTGAATTAATGAATAAAAAATCACAGTAATAAACCTGCTTTTTGTCCGTGTCTGTTCTACTCTGCGCTCATCTCGTGTGTGTTTCAGGCTGCGCACCTTTTTTAATTATGGGTCATGTGACCTAGTTTTGGATGACAGGCCAGGGTCCCATATGGCCTGCGTATGAGAGAGGATCCAACCCATGACAGCTGTAAAACATACTGACTTGCTGTTTTTTTCCCCCCTCAGTCTTCTACTCTTTCTATTTCAATTTTTCTTTTTGTATCCTTCCATTTGTACTCATATCTCATATTTGCTTTCTCATCTGAGCTCTTTGTCTTCACTCTTACTTCGCTCTGTGAAGTAGTAATCATACATTCTGCTTTTATCTTCCTCCTCCTTTCTCTTTGCGCTCTCATCTGTTTAAGAGCCTGCGTCATGTGACCTGACTAACCGTCTTGTCCTGAAGGCAGACAGAAAGCCCAGAGGCAGCATCCTGACCTGTGTCTTAACTTGCAGGCCTGAATCATTGCACACCATGACCCAGACTTTGGCTCTCTTGACACAGCAGGTTTGTCTTCTATCATTTAAGAACATGCACACATTGGCAAAGGTAGCAGCTGATTGATGAGAAAACCAGCTAGGAGCCCTCCCCACCCCCAAGACGATAAAAAGCATGTCAGGAATTTCAAAAAAAGTGCCAGAATGTGTGGGAAAATGTTGGTGAGAAACTTATAAAGCACACCTACAATGTCTTTTCCACATAAATCAAGCTGTCAGTGAGGATCAGTGACACCACAGCACATGACTGAAAACTGTCAACTGAACATGAACGCATTTAAATGCAAATAAAACAGGCTACTGCTATTGTGAGAACACAAAGCTATTTGATTCGAGTTCTTTAAATAACCTCTGAAAGTAAACACACAAGAACATCAAGATGACTCACAGCTGGTTCTGTGAAACAAATATAAAATTTTTTGAAATAAAAACCTGCACCTTACCTTCTATAAACTCTCACAAAGCACAAGGTAGAGATATCACTGTCTGTCTCTCTGTTGTTGATAGTCTGCACCTCTGCCAGCCTGTCACTGTCTCTCACCTTTCAAACAGATCAGTCTGACTGCCCCTATATGTATCTCTCTCCAATAGGGGTACACCGCTGGCTGTGACAGCCAATCAGCGCTGCCCGTCTAAACCATAATCCGCAAACGGCGGGCACTCAGGCGGAAAGGGACTGAACAATGAGAGGGGAGATAGTGAGAGGGAGTGAAGGGGCGGTGAGAGTCAGCCGGATGAGCAGGGATGGAGGGAGGGGAGGGGGAGCAAGGGGGAGGAGGGTTGGCGGGCAGGGGATCCCTCGCCATATGTTTAGATGTCGAAGAGAAAACTGTTGATGGGTTCAATTATGGATGACACCATAAGAACACAGGAGGGGGTGTTATAGATGGAAGGAGGAGGGGGTGTAGGTGTAACACCAGATATTAGGGCAGCAGTGATTGTGTTGATCCCTGGGGTGGGAAAAGTAGCTGTGTAGGACAACTGACAGTATAGCATCATAAACAAAGAATCCCATAAGCACCGTGAGAGAGGGAAGTGTTGTGCATGTTTTCTGGGAAAACAAACACCTTTAACAGAAACATTTTCAGACTATGTTTGAATTAAAAAAATAAAACTCTAGCCATGAGAAAATAGGCAAATATCTAAAAACTCCTAAAAAGCAACAATATGTGTCTAACTTGTTACTGTTAGCTGCTTTTTTTTTCTGAATTGCAAAGATATGAAACAGAAGAGAGCAGATTTTTTTTTTTTTTCCGAATTGGAGATGTTTGGCATTGTTTCATGATAAATTACGTAACTGATCATCTAAATGGCTGATGATTCATTTCCTGTTAACTAATTGTGTCAGCGCTATACCCAAAGGCCACTTCACACAGCCCACACAGTGCCTTGACACTTTTCCAATACCCTGCACTATTAACATTAAACCTCTGGGTTAAAAGACTTAGCTCATCACTAACATATAGCTGAGTGGGTGCATGGGGGCGTCAGTAGCTTATAAGATCAGATAATAAACCTATCAATGCACATGCTGGAAACAAAAGCTTCCGAGCTTCCCGTTGGCTCGCTAAATTAAGCAGTGAAGGAACGTGTAATTAGCACAATCAGGTTGTCTCTTGTCTTTGTGCCTTCCACATATGGCTGACTTCATTAGCTGTAATTGCCTGTGTCCTGGGAGAGACTGGGAAACAGCGCATAATTATGGTTTACTTTCCCGCACATCAAAGGTCAACAAGTCTGAAGACAAGATGACGTGTGGGGTTGCGTATTGTTGTTGCATCTTTAGAGGCAGACAGTAAAGTATGCGCAGGGATCAGCTGAGGGATTACCGCACCCTGAGCTGCTGCCAAAATCTGGACGATTTACATGCATTAAATTTGTTTTTGAAATATTATCTCCTAAGTGGACCATTTCCATGCCATCTGAAAGGCTGCACCTGTTTGCACATGCCATAACCCAAAACACCCTAATTTAGCACTCACATACAACTTTTTCATTATTCCCAAAACGCAGGCATCCCCCCCTGGTTGTTTAAAACATACTGAGTTGTTTACTGGCATTTCTATTCTAAGGCAACATTAATAATTCATTTTGCACCCTTTGGGAACAAACAAAGGAACAGTAGTAAACTAAACCCTATTATTCCACCTTTACCACTCCAACTAACTCCAGGCACTCCGCTGCCATTTCAAGGCTGAACTTTGCGGCCCAAATATGTCAGCCTTTTCAACCTTTATGCTGCCTTCCACTCAGGATGCTAAAAGTGACTTTAAAATAACGACCCGCGGCAGTTCCTAGTTTAGACACAGATGTTGTTCATCCTGAGATGTCTCACTTTTACAATGTGTGAATCAGCTGAAGGCCTTGTTAGGACAAAGACACAGAGGACGCGGCACTGACAGGGCCTACACAAGCACCTTAAGGTCTTAACCAGAAGAAGAGATGAGAAAAAAATGTCCGTCTAATCTAATTTAATAAGAGAACTGGGATGAGGGGGAAATTGCTGTACTGCCCAGAAACACTGAAATCATTAACCCAGTCTTGTGAAGTTTAGTTAAATCTTCTTTTTGAAGCAAAGCATCCAAGTATTTCAGCCTTTTAATCCGTCAACCGTATATTTCTATAAAGAAGATGATTTTAGGAAAGCAAGCCAAGTGAAAATCGGCTGAATGAATGAAAGAAAGACAAACAGGAACTGTCCAGACCCCCCCCCTTCTTCTTCTTCTTCTTCTTCTGGTTGCAGTGATGCCAGCCAACCAGACATAATTGCCAATTAAGGGCTGAATGTTTCAAAGTTAAAGAACAATGGCTGGCGGTCTTGAATTAATGCTGAATGGAGGCTTATTAAAAAGTTCTGGCCATTTTAATTAGAAAAAACCCCACCACAAAACAGTTGATTGGTGATTCTTTATTTTATATCATCACGTCAAGATCCATCTACTGTGAAGATTCATCCAGAGGGTTAGGGTAATGAATGCAAGTGAATTAAATGCCACAAAGTATAAATAAATCAATGCTTCTCCTCTGCTGCCTGTTGAGATGCAGCTCTCTGCCTTGATATTACCCCCCTTCACTTATGTATGGAAAAATAAATTCACTGTGCAAATGCACTCCCAGCTCACAAATCCACGCACGTGTCCAGACTTGCCCTGCTTCAATGAACTCAGTGTCTTTTCTTATTTTTTAAGGCATGGATGTGTATGCATGCATGTTATGCTCACTCATATACATTAACTGGATTATTAGGTGGAAAAAAAATGCAAACAAAAATCAAAAACAAACCACTGCCCTATTCTGGCAATAAAATACAGGCTATTCACTGTTTGTTTGTTATTGGCTGGAGGGGGGAGGAAACAGGGAGACCAAGGTTATCAGACCCAAAAGGTCTTCCTGTTTAGAAGGCGCTGGCCAGCAGCAGCAACAGTCATGGTGTGCTCCACCCTCCCTCCACCTCCACCCTAATTAAAAATGAATGGTGGGCTGTGTCAGGTCAAGGACAGGAATGGGGTTTCTGTCCGGGGGATACAGAGAGAGTCTCTGTGACTTAACTGCTGGACACGCCACAGACAGCTGCGGACAGCCCCGGGGTCATGATCAAGAGGGCAGTAAAGCTGTGCAGCATTCACTGAAAGAAATGAATTACTGTGCACACAGCGATGAATGCCTCTTTGACGAAAAAAAACTTATATGGTGGCTGTGGTCTCAATGTCCTCAGGGTCATGTTCAGGAGAGGTGTATAATGTTCGGCAAAAGAATTAGAAAGTATTTGGTCATGATGAAGTGGTTGTAAAGTGATGACATCCACATTTTTTTTTTACTGAATTTTGGACTTTTATCATTCAGACGTCAACACGAACAGTTTTCATTGGAAATACTTTCCACCATAGAAATGGTCCCTACAAAAAAAACACTCCCAACAGTGAATTCTTTGGATTGTCCAGAGTAATGAGAACACCGTATCTGCAAAGAGGTCATGCTGTTGCATGATAAAACAAATATCTGACAAACCAGGGAAATTAAAACAAAACTATCTGCAAGAAGAAAGTGGAAATGGGAATGAAACCTTGGGTGAACTGTCCCATTTAAAACCAAATCAACTTAAAACATATCGGTCACTGTTTCTATGACCTGCTGCTCAGCAAAGACTCCCTGACAACCTCTTGAGAGATGGGAGGTGGTTTAATAGCTTGTTTCCTGCTAGAGCTCATTTGTGCATCACGAAAATTATGCTGTTGTAGGAGATGCAGGATGATTAGCATCCATATCATCATCTTTGGCAGATGATATTTGGAGACAGTCTGGGACCCAATCTGTTGTCTTCCTGGCTGTAAATCTTTGCTGGAAGCAGTAATCGTTAGATAGATGCTTGATAACGCAGCAGCTTACGTCAGCACCGCTTGTGTGGGCAGTGAAAGTGTTCGGCCAGTTCTCCCGCTCACAATTGCAGCAAGCATGACGTTAATTTTACCCCGTCTTTTGCCTAACATCAAAAGGAGTGTAAAATCACAGAAGCATTTCCTGAAGAAAATGTGTGTGATTGCTGTAAGCTGTGATGAGGGTTGGCATGATTGTTGTCAGTAGAGACCAAAACAGAGCTAAAAGGAGATTGAATGTTGAACTTTTGTTTGTCAGGTGTCCAGAAAAAGAGTCCAAATTAATGCTAATGTTGTTCAGTGTATGCTGGCAGTGTATGCTGTAAATAGGAATCTGTATGACAACACGTTTACTACAACAACTTTATATGGTGATAATTTGGAAATATCCCATTTACAGCTTGCTCTACTGTCCTGCAAGTGGCCATAAAAAAAATCACTTTTTCAATATTAGATATAAAACATTTTCCGACATTTTTGGCAATAGACAAAACAAAAATGTCGAAATGAAATGTAATTTGAAGGCCCCAAAGACACGACAACAGTGGAGAGCACAATATTGACCTAAACCTCAGAGAGAGCAATACCCATGAGAAATAACTTATTTATTTTTCTTCAAGTAAAAGCAAAGTGAGGAGAGGAGGGACAGGACTTGATCTTAGACCAGCGAGGCTTACAGCAGCAGACTTAACCACTGTGTTGTTTCTAGAAACAATATAACCTAAAAAACCTGCACTTTAGAGCAGTGATTTCATTCTCCATTCTGTGAGCCATAATATAACAGGTTATCTGCATGGTGCCATAATGATAAAGGGGCTTTGCGGTTCCATCTCAAACACAATGATCACCCACGCAAAACCCCACAGCTGCCACTAAGAGTTAGGCCAATTTTAGCCGAGGGGAAGGAAGGGCAGGTTGGAGAATAGGAGCTATAAGGGAGGCACAAAACAAACAAGCTTAAAGTTAAACCTCTAGACTGCTTTGTGTTGTGTAGACTTTTCTGATCCCACACCCTAAAGGTAACAAAGAATATTCAGCGTTGAGGCACACAAGCTTTCCACACACTACAGGTTTGGCACTTGTGTGTATTTTTCTCAGATTTCCTGACCTCATGTTTGCTGGCTTTGGTGTTGAATTCCATGGTGACAGACACGTTTGAAACTTGCCTTAGGTGTGAAAGGGATAAAGGAGTGTGATGCATGTAAAATCAGCTTCAGCAGTGATGATATCAAAAGCTCTGATTTATGCTTTAGTGTCTGGACTGACGCTGTTAAACAGGTGTGAACCTTACATTTACAGAAGATGAGTCAAAGGCATGTCAGTGTTTGAGTCTCTGACTACAAGCAAGCAGGAAAGGATTCTTTGTCTGTTGTGAATAATGAGTCATGCATGAGCTTAAAAATATTTCATTGTTGCCATTATGCAGAAGCTTCTGGATCTCTATGGAGCCTTGTAGTGCTTTTTATAGGAACAAATGGAAGCTAAGAGCCTGTTGACAAACCCTGCTACACAGAAAAACGATGATACATTCCTGACTTGTAAACTGATCTGTCAGGTTTTACTGTCACTGGTGCGTTGGATGTGGTCAGCAGTTACAAGAAATAGCCCTCAGATCTTGTCAGGTCAAGGGTCAAATGTTCAAGTGTGACCTGACACTACCCCACACAGACTGACCCCCCCCTCTCCTTCACCCGACCCCTGACACAGTGTTCACACTTTCATCAGGTACTATTGGGTTTTCTGCCCTTGTCTTCTGTGGACAGTGATGGGAATTACTTGAAATTACTATTCCCACAGGTTGAGAATTTGCTTACAGTGGTGTATCCATATTGGTGAGTGGCGTGGCATTTGAACGATGTGCATGCAGAGACTCTTGCAGTGTGGGAGAGCAGAGTGTAATCAAAGTGATTTCCTGTAGCTACAATTTACAGATGTCCCCCAAACAACTCATATGCAGGCTATCAGTAGACGCTAGCTTGGCAGTTGTGCCACTCAGTTACTGCAGCACAAAATGAGTTCGTTTGAAAGGAGTAAAGTAAAGAAATGGCAGTTTAATCAGACTATCAGGCTACTTCACACTGGCTTGCAATCATCACACTGAACATTAAGTGTAAATAGGTTTATGTCAAAGTTACAGAATATGGGGTGGTAATATAGTGCAGTGAAATCAACCTAAAAATAAGCTGCATTACAATGCACAATAATGTGAGTTTGACAGAAAACAGTTGGGACTTGATGCTGAGCGTGATGGATCACACAGCTCAAGCAATTTTCAAGAGTCGATTCGTTTTCATACTGTACAGAAACGAATGGAAACCCATGGATACATGGGAAAAATTACACTAAAATTTCTGAGAAGAAGCAGCATTGTTTGCAAACGGAGGAGCTACTCGACTCAACCTCGCAGCTGCAAGTCTGTTGTTAGATGTTTGTGAATTCTGTGTTGCAGATGGAGGCGGTTTACCACTCTCCAGTGAACACTGGATAAGAATCCGTCACAGTGGAGAGAAAAGTGACAACCTTGGCATAGACAGCCTTCGTTTTCTGAACAACAGATTGCGTCCCACATGGTCCTGTGCAGGGGGAGACTGCCTCGGCTTTTTAACCGGCATCTGCTCTCTGTTCTCCTGTTTGATCCCCAGCATGGCACAACACTTTTTCTATTATGTTACCAAACTGCGATATGGCAGCTATAACACAACATGTCCTCCTGGCATCAACGTCGACTCCTCTGAAATCTCAAGTGCCACTTCACAGACGTGTGGCTAATTTGGAGCAGTGAATCAAGAAGTCACAGAGCAGATCATGTTGAAAAACACGCAGCCATGCAAGGCTTTTCTATGGGCCAGTGGCTGGATAGAAAGAAAAAAAAATCTGTGTCTGCTTTGAAGATGATTCCAAATGAAATCTGTGCCAGTTAAGGCTCCTTTGAAAATGGGTCTACACTGTGCCACTGCCAAATGATTAGGGTGTGAGCGTGCAGCCTACAGATTTTGTTTTTTACATTTCAAAGAAGGGGGGTAAAAAATGGCAGTCTAAATTTGCCACCTTGAAAAAAAAATGTGTTTATTAGAAGAGGGTAGAGTGAAGATATTAAATAAGGGAGACTGACAAATTAATTTAGGGCATAATAATGTGATGAAACTCTCTGTGACTGCCAGTTTCACTCACTCCCCTGTGACAGCAAGACCTCACAGCAGATATGATTAAATGTACTACAACAAACAATTTTCTGTGTTTCTACTTTTTCTTTTAGGAAGCTACAACCATTAGACTGAAAGCAGTACAGCTTAGGAGAGGAAGAAAACGGTCTTGAGCTCATTAAGCTTAAAACATCTGTCCCAGATGTGTGGACAGAGAGGAGGAGGCGGCGGATATGTACACATGCCTCTGGTCTGTTCAGAGGTTTTAAGCCTGCACAAATTAATGCGATTTAAAAAAAAAACACACACACACACACATGCACCCCCTACTGAAACTAAAAACCATAATATGACAGTCAGGAATACAGAAGTCTGTCCGGACACAGAATATGCAAAGAAAACGACGTATTTGATCGTATTTATGTGAAAAATGTATAATTTATGAGTTAACGTAGCCTGGGTTTTTGTCTGCGCGCCCGCACGCGTGCCAATTCGCCGATTAAAAACGCTGCGTGATTATGATACACACAAATAAAGTGCCACAGTGCTGATCGAGATAACAGAAGTAGATCCAACAGAACATACCAGTTCTTGCTTCAGTCGTCTCAGACACGCATCCATGTTTTTGCATTCTGGTTTGGAGAGCTGTTGTTCCATTTCTTTTCTTTAAATACAAGAATTTCGCATGAAACGCGTCGCCAGTCGCAGCTCGAGCATGACTACGAGAGCTTCCTCCTGGGTAGAAAAATGAAAACAGCGCTCTCGTGGAGAGCAGATAAAAATAGTAATAAATTAAAAAAACAAAAAACAAAAACGAATGCAATTGGAGATGCGCAAATCCTGCTGAGGAATGCGCGCGCGGGCTCCTAATGACGTGAATTCTACAATTAAAAACCAAACAACTCCTGATGACGAAAATGTGTTTACTCCAAAAAATGATAATGAGGTCCGTCTTATGGCTGCATCAAGAGACTCAGTCCGTGCGAATGTCTCTCTCTCAGTGGCCGCCGCTTGGCTACTGTCAGCTTGCTCTGCGAGTGTGACTGTTTGTATATGTGTGTGTGTGTGTGTGCCCGTTTTTTCCCCTCTCTGCTATTTTCTCATTCAAGACGAGCGCTTACGTTGCCCATCCAATTTCCTCCAATGAGCGAGCCTCTCAGGACAGACTAAATCCCATTCAAACTAGGATAAAACGGAGGATGCATCATTTATTACGGTTCGAGTACAGTTGTGCACAGCAGCATATAAATGTTTTTGAGCGTCTGTAACATCTGGAAATATTTGAATCAAGGCTGAAAGATCAGATAGTCTGTGCTATTAAAAAAGCATAAAAATGAAACAAAATGTCTCCGTTCCATTAACGGACAGACTAGTAGAACAGATTCTACAGTAACTAATGCAGCACATTAGACTGGTGGTGGAGGAAGTTTAAGGAGGATGTGACTAAAAGAAACCATATGTGTCATGAAACGAGCCATAGGGACAGTTTCCTGGCCACCTTCACTGAGGTCAGAGAGGAAACACCTGAGCCACAGGCTTTTGTTGTGTGACCCGGATATAATACTTTATCAGCAAGGGAAGGAAACATTGCATATACAACTCTCTCCCTCAGAATATAGATTTGACATTTCTGAAGGGCTGCAGAGGCAGTACACAAAACTGCAACTGCACTTTGACTGCATCTCAGAAATGTCAAAGAAACTGAGTGAGGTCTGTTTTACCTCAAAATGCTCTTGATCCTTTCTAGTCTGTTCTCTGTAGTATATATCTTTAGGTTTACATAACATCAAACAGCCAAAAGGCTGCAAGCCTGGGCTGGGTATTGAACTTTAGTACATACCTGGTACCAGCTAATCTTTGTTCATGTTACTGGTTATAAAAGACTTTCAACTACTAAAAGCTGACATCAAATGTCCAGTCAGATTTGTAGTCTTGTTTACGTCTTCTTTTATTGCATGCTTCCTGATTTAATTAGTTTTGCCAATTTTAGACTTTTTTTTTCAGATCAACTTCTTGAATGCCTGCTTTTGTTTACACAACACTTAGACAAACATCTGAGAACTCTAGATTCTTTTGGTAAATGTTAAAAAGGGTTTTGTAGAAAAAAAACCCCCAACAGTTTCTTTTTCTCAGAGTAAAATATTAAGAAGTATTTTTGATATCGGAAAGTCATGTCAAAGCTGATGTAAAATACATTCAATACCCAGCCCTACTGCAGAAAATAGATCAGAAAGGCTGTACAGTCCAATGGGTTAAAGTGCACCATATACATGATAAAATCAAAATCCAGTCTGTTTGCATCCAGTTCCTCACTGCCTGTCCCTGGAGGACCTGAAGCAGACAGTCAGGAAACTTGGTGCCCTCTGACCTGTTTCTGTCATCTGGAAGTTTTAATATCAGGCCTGATGTTGGTGATTTTTCCCAGATGGACAGACGGATGCTGAGAGAGAAAGAGAAAGAAGTAGATCCATCTCAGATTCCAAAAGCAATGAAACGGGGCAAATGAATAAATCATCTGAGCATAACTTAACTTCTGAGAGAGAGGAAGAGCTTTAATTGACTTGTGTGTTTTATTCTTTTATCCTTTCTAAATATTCAGAGTCCGGATATGGCAATAGTTTTCTGCTGTGTTCATACAGCTGATTTGTACAACTCTGTTTCTATTCAGTGTCACTTTGACAGCAGATTAATGCCTTTTTTCCTGGCTATGATTTTTGTATAAATGATAATAAGAAGCATAGTTTTCCAGATCATACAGTATGTGAACTTTCCCACTCTTTGGCACTTTGAGCCTTGTCCTTATCCCTATCCTTAACCAACTTCTCTAGGTAAACAGATGGCAGTTTCATAATCTTAACATTTTATTTCATGCACACTTTATCACTTTATCTGTTTGTTGTATTTCTTTAGTGTATAACATGTCAAAAAGCAGTGACAAAATGGCCGTCACAGTCTCCCAGAGCCCAGTGTGACATCTTCCAAACCCAAGTGTATTCAGTTTACAGTGATCCAAAATAAAGATACATAGATTTTTTTGCCTGATAAATAAGATAAATTACCAATAAACCATAGAAATCATTGCTATCAGTCTTTCAAAGTTACAGCAGCTTTGGTTATTTCATAAGAGTCACGTCTTTCAGTGCTGTTTTGTCTCTGCTCTTCTCACTGGTTTGAAGTGGGCAGGTTTCTATTGGTGAAAGGTGGTATCATACTTTCATGCACCAATCAGGATATTAAGCAGCATTTGAATCTGAGAGCAGTTGTGGAGTTGTTACCTGATGTTGTCAATCAAGTCAAACCACCCCAAGATCAAGAGATTAGCTGAGTTTTTTTTTCCTTTAACTTCTCTGAACTTTAACTTTATTTGTTGCATGAATTTTGTCATTAATATTTACTGAAACTGCTCAAAATTTGGAACCAGGTTTTCAAGAGCTGGACAGAAACAGATTTATTCACACGTGCATTATGAAAACCACAACAGAATCTAAATCTACTCCAAGTGTTTACAGATGCAAATGCATCTCAGACCAGACAAGAGTGAAACCGCAGCCACTCAGAGAGCGAGTGTACTGCACTCGACAGGCTGCTCCACAATTCGGAACAATTTCGTCCCAAACGTGACCCCGACCCACAGCTGCTTCTTGTGCATGTGTTCACTTCCTCCCAGCTGTCAGCATGAACACACCGTTTAAAGAAATGTCTCCTCAGATCCCTCAGCGCTGAAACACAGGCGGCACAGATGCAGCAGCAGAAACTGTCAAACTATACACCACTGCAGACAGAAAGTATTATAATCCTTTCACTGACTCACTGAGTATTATGACTTGTTTGGTAATCCTGAAGTTTTTGTGCTCTGGCCAGAAATAAATCAAACCACTGAGCAAAGACAAAACATAATTGCCATGAAACCTCTCTCTGTGGTGTTATGACTTGTGCTGTGTTTTTATCATGGATGTCATTGCACATAGATACACTGCCAGTGTTTGGCTGTAAACAGAAACAGCTACAGATCCCTCCTGTCTGAGAAAACACAAAAGGTGAGATTAAAACTAAACTCTGAGGCTAAAACATATTGCAGATTTGATTTTGGTATTTTTCCACTCAGCGCACCATGTGAATCGCTTCACTTTTATGAACCAGAGATTTGGGGAACATTTTGCGTCCAAGCATAGATAAAAATATCCCCCAATATACATTAACCCAAGGGGTGGTTAATCAGTCCAATTTCCCGATTCGATTCCGATTCCTAATGTGCATGTTTTTTGGGATTGTGGGAGGAAGCCGGAGTACCCGGAGTAAACCCACGCAGGCACAGGAAAAACATGCAAACTCCACACTGAAGAGCTCAGACCGGGGCTCGAACCTGGAGCCCTTATGTTGCTAGTATTACCACAGTGCTTTAGCTTAGTGCGGCTAAGTTTGCAGACAACGTCCGTCCTCTCGACGTGTTTAGAACTCCTGCCATGAAAACCGAAATGCATCCACACGCTCGCTGTTAGTCCAGATGGAGCTGGATGGATTGGTTCGTTGCCGGTTAACGGTTTTTCTTCGTCCATTTCACGCCTCTCTCGCTCGCTGGTTCTGTTACAGGGTGTTTTGTTATGACTGTTGGTCAACAGCTCCTCCTTGCGGTTAAATCCTGTATGACAGCCAGTAACTGGAGGAGTCACTGCAGTGTATTACAAATAAATAAATAAATAAATAAAGAAAGAAAGAAAGAAAGAAATCCATCTTTGGAAATGTAATAATCGACTCATAATCATCCATAATATAATCGCGATTAATCAATAATCGATTTTTTTCATCACCCCTAATTAATCCAGTGACTTTAACAGCTGATCTTTGCAAAATGATACACTGGGTAGGAAATCTAAGGAAGGACTGTATCCAGCATATTAGCCCAAGTCAACTTGTTAATTCATCATTAGTTCAGAGTAGTTATCTCCTTGTGTTGTGTTACTTTAGCTTTGAGAATAATCAAAGGCGCCATGCTTTCATGTTGTAGAAGAAATAAGAGCAGCCACTGTGATGATGCAGCGTCTGACAGTTAGTGTAACATCTGTCAAGCCTAAACTATTAAATATGTAATAAAACCACATCAGTGTACTGAACTTACAGGTAATATCATGAAGCAGCTTCTGTTACTTCACACAGGGAGACTGATAAAAGACATGATAATAGGGATTATTTATTATAATAGGGATGTTGACCTTTGGTACAAAGGTATGTCTCGTTTAAACAGGCTTTATGGAGATGTTAGTACACTGCCATCTAAAGGCCAGGATGTGTCGCCACAGGTCCCGTGTTGACGTGTTAAAAGTAGCTTTTCTGAGGTGTCGAGGTGCAGATTGTGAACTGCACCGTCCCTTTTACAAATCTGGTTGTGGACCTTAGTTGCACGTCATTCCCCATCTCTCTCTTCCCTCATTTCCCATCACATACTTACAGTCAGTTCTCCAAATGACTCATTGTGGCAGCAGACTGGTGAGCAGGGCAAACAGGGCTTTTTAGTATTGCTTCATCTGGCTCTATGATATAAGTATTTTTTAAAGAAAGGATTTAAAAGACCTCACTGACTCTCTCAGACAGGTTGGTCCTGAGCCTTGCGGGCCTGACTGCTATCACCTCTGCTTTGTCAGCTTTAGTTTTCAGCTGGGTCTTTGGAAAAGATAAAATACCTTTGGCTCATGTGGTGCTAATAGGTCATAATTGTAACAGGGAGAAAGGCCTCAAGGAGCTGCAAAAGTAATCAATAAGATTTTAAAAATCAATTCTAAAACATACTGAGAGCCAGTGCAAAGAATCTAAAACGGGAGTGATGTGGTCACGTCTCTCGGTTCTTGTTAAAAACCTGGCAGCTGAGTTCTGTACAGTCTGGAGCCGATCAATAGATTTGGACTAAGACAAGTAAATATTGTTCTCTTGAACCAAAAATAGATTTTCTTTTTTTGAATTACACTGTTGCCCATAAAGTTGGAATAATTTTATTTTCAGACACATTCCTCTTTTTATTCCTATTTATACACACCAGTAATCACTTTGGAAGACATTGATCTATAAAGTTTTGAGAAGATATACACTTTACCTATCAAGAATGAATCACTTTGTCACAATCATTTCATGAGAAGAGGTAAAATATATTTTATTCCAACTTTATGGGCAACAGTGTGTTAGTCATTTTATTGTGTAACAGTACAGGTTTTGGCCATTTAAAAGAAATCTTCATGTCACAGAGCACTGCACAATTCAAAAATAGCGTCTACTTTCGAGCAACACTTTATTAAGATCTCATTTTATCTAATGCTCTGCTTGTGAAGCTGATTTGTGAAGCATTTGGATGTGTGGGTTTTTATCTCCAAGCAGACTTCGTCACAGTGTTTGACTCACCCAGCTCTTCTGTGTGAATCAGCCAGACAACCACTAATGACGGGTAATAAGATGTGAACGATCGTCAGAATTACTAACGCGGCTGAGAGCGAGCTGACGGTGAAACACCTGGTTTAACACATGAAAGAGGTGCTGGTGAAAAGCGTGTCAGAAACACAACCTGCTTTGAACTTGGATCACGTTATGTCATAGTGTTTAGATGTTGGGTTTGTTTGGATCATCATATCGCCCCATTTTGTGGCTACAGTTTGGATTTTGTTTCACACTGGAGATATGAGATAGGTACGTGGTTAGCACTGTCGCCTCACAGCCTCCCAGAGGCCTCCCAGCCACCCAGGGAGAACATGCAAACTCCCTGTGCGTGGGTTTTCTCCAGGTTAATTGGCTACTCTAAATTGCCCATAGGTGTGAGTGTGTGGTTATCTGTCTTTGTGTGTCAGCCCTGCGATTGACTGGCGACCAGTCCATAGTCAGCTGGGATAGGCTCCAGCTCCCCGCGGCCCTGATGGATTAAACGGTATAGAAAACGGATGGATGGATATGAGATAGGATTGTGTTCTGAGTCACAAGGTGCAAGGTCAGAGTAAAATAGTCTTTTAGTCAGTTTAATGAAGTGTGTGTCAACCCTGGGAAATATCACGATTTACTTGTTGAAGTTTTAAATGTTTATCAAATGTAATTAATGATACTATAAAGTGAGAAATTATTTGATTAAAATTTGATTAGTTAGATTTTTTAAAACAGCATTAATAATAAAATAATGGTACATAGAAATATGTATGAATAAGTTGTGATGTGTCTTCTGGTGTGCAGTTAAAAAACAAAACAAACTACACTGCCATCTAGTGGGACATGTAGACACAAGCAGATAGACCTTTTTAACTGTAATGGTGTGAAGCACATCACAGTGGTCTTTCCAAATGTGGAATAACATTCTGCCCCAAAAAGCCTTTTAAATAATTTTCTAAGGAAATGTACAGTACACATTTTAGGCACTAAAAGAAAAGCGAGGATGCTTTAAAAAATAATGCCATGATTAGATTTAAATTCATCAGTTAGCTTTATACAAAATGAGGTAAACAGGAAAAAGATTGGTACATGTAGTGACCACCCTGGTCCTTTAAAACAGCAGCAGTCCTCCACCACCAACCACTACCAAAGTGGTTGGTGGTGGTTCCAAGTGTCTTGGAGAACTTTTGCCCTGTGGATTTAGGCTGTATCCGTGTCTTCTGTCTGTCTCTGTGGGGACTGGACCACCTGTTGCAGGACTCATTGTTCTTCCTTGATAGTTCTTAATGACTCTGGCTGTATGTTTGTGGTGGTTGTCCCATGCTGCAGAGTGAATTTGGGGCTGATCAGATGCCTCCCGGCTGCTACTGCGCGACTGATAAGAATCCAAAGTATTAAATCTAAAGGTGCACAGTACTCTGTATATATTAGGGGCGGTTAATCGGTCCAATTTCCCGATTCGATTCGACTACCAATCGATTGAGTTTCCATTTGACAACAATAATCCAAAATACACCATAACCATAAAAAAAAAAAAAACAGTTAGCTGCTGAATTACTCAGCTTCTCTTTTATTGAGATACACCTCAAAGCACCTTCAGTATTGTGTAGTATAACTGTAACTTCCAAATTATTTTCTTTAAACTTGTTTTAGGTGTAGTCTTTCACCGGGGCTAATAATGTCGTCACCTCGCGGAGAGTATGTTGCGACGGTGGGTTATATGCTGAGGGCCGACACGCAAAGACAGATAACAACACACGCACACACTCACATAGTGGCAATGTAAAGTAGCCAGTTACCCTAATGTGCATGTTTTGGGGATTGTGGGAGGAAGCCGGAGTACCCGGAGAAAACCCACGCAGGCACAGGGAGAACATGTAAACTCCACACAGAAGAGCTCAGACCGGGGCTCGAACCTGGAGCCCTCATGTTGCTAGTATTACCACAGTGCTTTAGCTTAGTGCGGCAAAGTTTGCAGACAACGTCCGTCCTCTCGACGTGTTTAGAACTCTTGCCATGAAAACCGAAATGCATCCACACGCTCGCTGTTAGTCCAGATGGAGCTGGATGGATTGGCTGGTTGCCGGTTAATGGTTTTTCTTCGTCACGCCTCTCTCGCTCGCTGGTTCTGTTACAGGATGTTTTGTTATGACTGTTAGTCAACAGCTCCTCCTTGCGGTTAAATCCTGTATGACAGTCAGCAACTGGAGGAGTCACTGCAGTGTATTACCAAAAAAATAAATAAATAAATCGATCTTTGGAAATTAAATAGTCGATTCATAATCGTCCATAATATAATCGCGATTAATCAATAATATTTTTTTCACCACCCCTTTTATATATAAAGCATGTATAGTATGCCTGTTCAGACTACACAGCTTTAACAGAAAGCGTGCGTGTGGGCGTTTATATGTTGAAATCTGTTGAAGTCTAATGAATGATGTGTCTTTTAGGATGTGTCTCAACTGTGTTGAAGAGCAGTACAAAGTCACTGGAGTACCATTTTGAAATAATTTTATTTACTCTCTGTGTACTTCTCATAGAACTGCACATAAAAGATGGTATCTGACAGAATTCTCTGGAAGTTTATTTAATTTAAAATCTGTTTTTTTATTTTTAAATTACTTTCTGCCCAGCTGACGGCTGAGGTTTTGAAATGTGTTGAGCTAAGGAGCAAGAAAAAAAGACGACACTGGATTTTCTGTGGCAGGTTTTAATTTTCATCTGACACTTCATAGTTGTAACAAACATTGACAGAATACTGTACACAGCAAACAGACAGAAAAGCTCAGTTCAAAAGGATAAAAAGATAAGAAACAACACAAACAGCAATGCCAAGACTTTTTTTTTTTTCCAAAAGTGACCCCCACAATGCCTTCTGAAGTCATATCCATCGTATAATGACGAAGTAATCATCGTACAGTAGTCATACTGGTGTGAGAGAAGTGCTGTCTCTAAAAAATTGTTGAAGCATGATGGTGGTCTATGATACTGCACAAAACCCTAATGTGTAGATACTTCAGTTTTAGTGGTAACCAAGATCCAAGTTATGAACACCACAACTGAGCAGACGCTCATTATTTTCAGTAATAACAATGAGAAGAAAAATTATCTAAAGGGTTTGTAATTTTTTTTTATATAGCAGCATAGTAAGTAGTACTATTTTGTTGTTTTCACAGAGGATGGAGAAGTGACCATTTTGGCACAATACTTTCACCTCGGTTTTAAAATATGACAAAATACGGAAATGCGACACAAATTATACCAATACAGCAAAAACAACTTCACTTTCATGATCGAAGAACACATGAAGGTAAGTCATAGGCTTCCAGTTTAGCAAAACAAAACAAAAAACCAAAGGACAAACAAACACATTGTTCATTTGATACACATAGCCATAGCACACTTGGCAAGTAGTCACAAACTGTTCCAAACACCAGGCGTCAAATGAGCATCAATGTGAAGCAGGTAAGCATATAAATAATATCTTCACGCAGGAGTAAGGCCTTCACCCGGCCAAGGTTCAGTTCACTTTCAATCTGTCTTTTCTGCCATGTTGTGAACATCGCTCAGATTTTTAGAACAGAGCTTTTTAGACAGAATAGGCAGCCTATCAGTCTATTATTGACCTATGAAGTAGTACTTTGACCAAATAATCCCAGCTCACGGGCCACTTGCAAGCTTTTTTTCTGGCACTTTGAGCTGTATCACAAGGTTTTCATCACAAATGGGATTTGCTCACTTATCGAGGAGAAGAATGATTGAGTCTGAAGCACTTCTTGTTGGCATTGGCTTGACAATTTAAGCAAGTCTGATGGAAATCGGAGCAAATGTAAAGCACAGTTGGGACTGTTTTGTCAAACTAGCTTATTTTTTAGAACCTTTGTGCTTGTGCACACTTAAAATTCTTTTCGAATCTAATTTTGTAAGTTATGAAAAACTCTGAAAAAACCTCAGAATTATTTCAAAGGGAAAATGTGTTTTCAATCTAAACTGCCACCTCACTGTAGTCGGTGGTGAAATGTCTTTTCAGTCTCGGCTAGTTTAACTTGAGACATAAAATGGTACAACTGAAAGCAGAACGAAATACCAGAAGATTTGCTTTATAACTCCAACAGCTCTGCAATGTTTTGGACAGTTTGTGTTTCTGCTTTGTTAAAACTTATCCAACGGTAAAAATGCATTTCTGGGACCATCTGACCATTTGACCATTTCTATATTTTCATCTTTAACCATTTTCCCTCCATTTTAAAAATCTACAAATGATCAGGTTTCAATGAAGGTTTTAATTTGAAAAAGATGAATTGAACATGAACTGGCCCCGTTCCTGAAACATTCCAGGTGGTTGTTTGATATCACAGTGGTGCTCAACCTTTTGGCATTCAGTACATAAAAGCCCACTCATGCTCAAGATGAATGCACACACTGTCGCTTTTGTATTTCATTCTCCTTCTCAGCCTACGATACCCGGCGGGCGGAGGCAGCATTAAGAGTTGCAGCTTTTTATTTTTCCATGGAACAAAAAGCACCAATTACATTCATATAAACAGGATCATATATTCATATAGTAAAAATACAGTATGTATTTAATTTCTTTAAAGGATAAGGCTGTTGGTATTTTTCTTTTTGTCAACATATCTCATGACAAAACCAAAACCAACAATGAACTGATCCTACAAACAAATGACTGTCTGTTACCACAGCGTGATTGTTGTCCAAGAAATATCTATGGTTTTCTATCAGTTTTGATTCTTTTTTTTTTTTTTTTTTGTCCATTTGTGAGTATGTAGTAGTGCAGTCAGTACTTTCACTGTTGTACTGTGACATATTCCTTCATTTTGACAAACGTGGGCTGTTTTTATGTTCATCTGCAGTTGAAAATAGTCCTCAACAAATACACTACTTGCTCTTTTAAAACTGTTAAAACTACATTGTGTTTTAACAAATTCATTTATAAAGAGGAAATAATACTTTTTGACACAATTACAAAGATTAATGATTAATTTCACTAGGAACATACAGGCTTGTGTGATGAAGTCAGAGTTTTGGGAAACGCTGTCGGTTTTGGTCTTTTCATGTGATTTGCTGACAGGAGGGAAAACGCAGAATAAGGCAGGCCTCATCCTCCATGAAAATATCAAACCTTTCCTTGAAAGTAATTTTGTGGTCATTTCCGGGATTTTGACCATCAGGTTGGGAATCACTGTCTCCTTTCACCTCAGTATGAAAACCTATGAAGTCATTAAGACAGTGTCAGGTCAGCCTCACTCCCTGCAGTCAATCTCCTGTCAGAAATTCAAACATGAAGGAACTAAAAAGCACAGTTTGGTTTGAGTCTTTGACGTGATGAACAGACACAATTTCCCTACAAAAATTTACAAAGAAAAAAACTCTTTTCAATCTCCGACACGTCAAACTCAAATTTCAGCCATGTAGTTTTTCAAATGATGCCGTAAGGAAAACTAAAAGTGTTTTAAATTTCTTTTTTTTCCTCAAAATACTTAAGACAAACAACACGTAACACAAACAAGACCAGTCAAATTCAAGTATACACAGTCAGCATTTTTCTTTGTCTTTCTTCAAACACATTAAAAGTCATCAGAATACCCTTTTCACTACTTCACTGTGAATTCAATTTAAACTTACGGTACTGTGAATTTGTGGTTTGTCGACAGCTTCTGCTGATGTACGGATATGCTAATTGCACAATGTCTTTCAATCTTTTTCACAGTACTTGCTGTAAAACATCTGTACTGCTGTTAGAAACTATTAGAAATGCAGTGATTCTGTCCGTATCTACAGTACATACACAACATGACGAGTGCGTGATTCTTGGTTCACATATCTACAGTCCTCTACCTCAGTAACGTCTCCACATCATCTGTCTTCTCTTAAACATCAACCCGGTGACTCCTCTGGAGTACAGCGCCCTTCCTGTTGACCCTGTGAGACAGGACATGGTGCATCCATTGTTGTAGTGAAATCTGCTTCTTCCACCTCCTCCTCCTCTTCTTCCTCACTTCCCTCCTGCTGTGCTGAGTTATATTCATCAACCAGAGAGTCACAGAGCAGAGACTTTGACGATGTTGGTGCCAGCTGAGCTTGTTGTGGTCTGGATGCTTGGGGCTGGAGGGTGACCTGGGGGTAGAGGCGGCCTCCTCTGCGGGGCCCCGTGGAGGCCATCGCCGCCAGGGGTCAGAGCGGGGGGCGTCGGGAGGCTGATGATGGCTGTGGTGATTCGGCCGCCTTTGCAGTTGATCCTGCTGCTGTCATCGGTTTTCAGGTTGAGATTTGAACGACTAGAGAAGGAGAGACAATGAAAAACTGAATAATGTGCATCTACCCAGATTATGTTCAGGCTCACTGAACATGGCCTTTTGTTGGGGGGGGGGGGGGGGGGTTGACCCGTAACCTTTTTTACCTTTTTTTCTTCATTTGCCTTCAGAAAAAACTCCCTACCTTTTACTCCTTTCTAAGGTCAGGAGAAGGACTG
>JBBMJY010000018.1:19159717-19177989 GCA_037833715.1 Toxotes lorentzi
CCCCCCCCCCCCCCCCCCCCCCCCCCCCCCCCCCCCCCCCCCCCCCCCCCCCCCCCCCCTCCCCCCCCCCCCCCCTCCCCCCCTCCCCCCCCCCCCCTCTTCAACTATGAACTTTTTTAGCTGTTATTACTTACGTACGTTCAGGCAAAAGCTTCTAAATTTTACTTAATTTGGAGATTGAGAGAAAGATTATGTCAAAGTATTAACAGGTTAAATGGTCCCACAGTCCCCTCTAGTGACTACACTGTATATTCCACTTTTTTTTTTTTTTTTTTTTACCTGTTTAAAGTGTCAGTTCATGCAAATTAAGAAAGTCATTTTTTCTTACCCCACCTTTAGTTGTACTTTATCTGGCGATAAAGGCGAAACTTTTGTTTGAGGTGCTCAAAGCACAGAAAAACAGCAAATTATCTTCCAAGAAATCATGTCCTGGTTTCTCTGACAATGCACAGACCTCACTGTCATTTGTAAGAGATAACAGCACTTTCCCATGCATTATGCTGACATGTGTCTTATGCAGGGATCTAAGTATCTTGTTATAATTTCATTCATCTTTTCTTCATGCAGATCAGCAGATGTTACCTGTCCTCTGAAGTTTACTAAATAAACTCACTGTAGCGCCGGTGCCACCTCAAGAGATTTTCTCAAAATTATTCAACACACCTTTATACCAAAAAAAAAAAAAAATACTGCTGAATATCCAGAGTTGTTTCTGAAAAAGACACAGTACTAATAAGTTTGTAAACTTAAATGCTTTGAGCAGCACAGAGGAAGATACAGTATCTCAGAACCTTGGCAGATAAAACTGAAACATGGGAATGGTCTTATACAACTCAGACCAAATGAGAAAGTATGTCATTATGTAATTTAAGTGGAAATATTGTACGCAACTCCGTTTTTCCCCTCACAAAGCTCAGCTAGCAACCTGGGTACCAAGCCTTTGTCTCTTGTTTGATGCTGTTGGGTGTGTGTTTGTGCTGCTGAGATTCACCTGGCGGTGTGTGATGGTGGGTCACCACATTGTATGTGGATGGCACTGAGCTCCTGCAGGGGGCCCTGGTGTGCTGGGATGTGATGGGCAGAGGGCGTGCTGGCGTTGGGCAGAGGACTGTTTCTCTTTACCCTGCGGCCACAGCAGGTACCCAGGGAGCTGTCGTGGCTGCATATAGAGGGGCTGCGTGAGGGGTAGGTCTGCAGCGCTGTTTCTAAACAGTTCTGCTCGTACATCTGCTCGTCCACAAACTCATGAGCCTGGAGAGAAGAAATAGGGCAATAGATGAAGGAAAAACCGGGAGGAAATGAGGAAGAAGAGAGGAAAACGGTAAGTAAATAAAAGACAGACTCCTGGGACTTGAAGCCTGGAGTGATACATCAGATTTTACAAATAAATAGTCTGCACCAAAGTCAAATAATTAATAGTGATTACAATAACAAACTAATAATAAAACTACCATTTACAAACTCATGCATACAACCCATCTAGTATACTTGGCTGACTGGAGGGCAATTTCAGTGTCACTGTTTTATTCAGACCCAAAACCTTTCGCACAACAACAGTAGCTCTAAAATTCTAAGCTTTAGTGACAAAACCCAAATCCCTGTGTGCAGACTAGGGATTAATCTCTGTTTACACACTGTGTCTAGTGAAATGTGTCCAACTGGCATGTAAACATTGTGAAGCATTTTTGCCAACTGATTTTGAAGCATGGATTTGACAAGAGGGAGATCATTGCTGTCACTGTGATCGACATCTTTGAGCCTAATAAAACTCCCTGGGGACTCTTCTTAGATCGGCCTGGAAGGATTTGGTAGCTACAGGGTTAAGCCAGTGTCAAGTACACACTTCTGACAGACAGGAGATCTTTGGAAGTGGTATGAAATGTTATTATCATGGTACAGTCCTTTTAAAGACAGTGGATACACTTCACCAATTGGCTCAAACTATAGATTTATATGTAAGTATATCTGTTTACTGATGTTGAAGGCATATAAATTAAAATGTGTTGGAATCTCTCAAAGATAGAAATGTGCACACACAGTGGTTTTCTCCAGACAGTGCAGTAGGTGGTGGTGTTGGCTCTCTAACAGAGAAGTGGACTTGGTCAGCTTCTGCTCATCCTCCTCTGTACCCTGAATAGACACACACATACACACACACACAAACACACAAACAAACACAAACAGTTGGTAAGTGTTGACAGATTATTCAGTAATTGCTGGTTTGTGTAGGCCGTCAGTCACTGAAGTCACTCAGTAACTTTGGACACGGATCACTTTGTGCATAGTGAACATGGTGCTGAAATGACTCTTGGATATTTTCTGAAAAATCTGATAATGAACTTTGTCATCAGTAATGAAAAGTCAGTGATGTGATGCTTTCGTTTCGCTTCGCGTACCTTATTTTCAACTATCTTGCTTCATGCTTGTTGATTTCACTCTCATTTCCATTATGAGCAGGTAGCCACCAACTCCTGCTGTTGGCTTTCAAATAATTTACTATCCAATTAGTCACATAATGGACCAAATTTCTGCTTGGTGTGAATTGATCCCCCCGCCCTGGGCTTGCCTTGGCAAGTGGTTTGTTTATAATTTATTTTCTCTATGGTGCATCTTTTGTGTCATTAGCACTGTTATTGCTTATTGCTTGTTAAGTATGCTGCAAAATAACTTCCTCTTACAGTTTATTTTATCTAAAAACTGTGTTGTTGCCAGCTCTTACTTAATTATCTAAGTAGATACATTAGAGCATTATTTGATGCTTCAGGCAGATGAACAGTTATTGATGTATGAAACTTCAGAAAGAGGAAAAACCGCAGAGTTGAGAAAAACAGAGACAGAAACTTATGGAACCATTTTTTGGTATTTCTCCAAATGGGACTTGGTTTCAAAGCTCAGGCTCCAATATAGCTTAGTCTCAAAGTAATCACAATTGCCAAATAACATGAAAACTGAAAACAAATTAATTCTCTTCCTGCAGCGCACATTGTTACTTAAAGGATTTGGGTAGGAGGCAATTCAGCCCAAAGTCTCTTCATTCAGATTCCAGACACATGAACAATACAGTGATGTGAGCCTGAGAACAGTACGCCCTCTGATGTGTCAATGTGTGGATTTACCCTCTGGCAGAGGCGCCATCAAAGATATTGTATAGCCAGAGACTGAGACCTATTATCAAGGCTCAAATTTCTTATCATGTAAGAAAGAAGCTGATTTGCCACAGTCCATCTGTAATGTGACCCCGATCTCATTAACCTAAGTAAAGATGTGGCCACCGAGGAAGTTTCTTTTATCTTAATGTAAAATTAAGATTCTTCAGATTACTACTGATGGAGGATAGCTTTGTTCTATCTGTTGTCATTAAGAATAGGTTATGTGGATAAAATCTGTCACATTGTAGATATAAATTGTGATTACAATTTTTTTCTGAAATTTTAAGTTTATAATATAGACAAAATGAACAAATAGGTTATTTTCTTTTTTTTTCTTTTCTTTTTCACCCAGTGAATTTAACACCTGACAAACCAAGGCACTTCATTAAATCCATGACCATATTATGTGGCATGACCATGTCCAAGAGCTTGGGTGTCTCAGTCACAGACCCACCATTTTTTATTTTTTTTTGTACTGACTTAAATGAAGGGCACTTTTTTTCTTTATTTTGATAAATGACGTTTCTTCTTACCTTCTAGTTGCCTGACATATTTGTTTATTCTTAAAGCTTTAAGATGATTATCTACCGTCCAGGGAGTTTGTACTTTGAAAAAGATTTTCTCAAAACAATTTTTATGGGCAGGTATAACTTCCATAAATCAGTACTGCTCACTGATTTGCTGAATTACCCACAATGAGATAGGTGCCTTGAGTATATTCAACATGGAAAAAACTCTGGGGATTGACAAAATTCTATTGTCTCTTAACATATCATCATCATCATTGTTAGGCAGCCCCGCGTTACAGTAATAGGAAAGCATTTTTCACTAATGAGTAGTGTAAGGGATTGTAATTTGAAATTCAGTAATTACTTAAAATTGACTAAACCTAGTAACATTTCAATAATTTGACATTCAGGAGTCTGCTTTCCTGGAGTTTACTGAAGGGTTACTATCAGTTTTGTCTGCGTTTAGTGGAGAGACGTGGCATAGAGGAATGGATAGCTCTCTTTGAGAGATGTGTGGAATCACTGAGGAGGCTAAGCTTGCTGTTGGATGGTCCTTCCAAATTTGAACGCTACCTGGTAAACCACAATGTTTATCTAAGAACTATTTGCAGTATGGTAATACTGTGGTACAGTAGGTACCCCTACAACATTTCTGGGTGGTTAAATTGGATTTTATAAGATTTCTGCGTTAATGTGATGAACTTTTTTTGCTCTATTAGTCAAAAACAAATATTCATGTCTGGCTATTTTATTGATCAGTAATTTTCCAACTGATTTTCCAGATAATGTACTACTTCATAATAGAGGATTTTATCCAAATTGCCCATTGTTTATTCCTATAGCTGCAATAATCTGCAATAATCCTATCTACATTTTCTGCCATTTTTCTTGTATTGGCACTGGAACATTATGATGTGTTGTGACTCTCTTGTTCCTTTCCCTACAAAGATCTGATTGGTTTGGTTCTTTGTTGTCAGTGAGCACAACACAAGACTTGTTTGAATCACTGAAAAAAAACTGTCTGTGATGTGGATAGTGATTCAGAGGTCTGGAACCAGGCTCACAAAATAAAGAAATCCTGTCACTCTTAAGTGAAAAGTGAAAATTAAGTAAACAGATCCCCAGGGGGAATAAGCTGTGCTCCCTTTTTTATACAAGGTTATCATAAAACTTGACAGGATTATCAACAAATCACCCTCTTTGATAATGAGCCTGCAATCTGGGTAACAAATAAATAGCCACCAGGACAAGGAAAAAAAAAAAAAAACCTTCACAGAAAGCTGAAAAAAAAAACAGCCGTGAACTTCTAATCTAACTATAGGCTATGAGAGAACCAGTCATTTTGTCATATATTCCCACTCACTCCCACCCCAGACCCACGCAGTGCGACTGACTGACTGACAGCAGTGACACCATCATAATTTGATGCACCAGGACGCTGGCAGCCTCATCACAGACACGCAGAGGGATGGGGGTCGCTCAGCACTCACAGATGGCATTTATATGATAATTCTAGCCACTTCCAGACACCCATGAGCTTTCACACTGGACTCGATTAGATCCAAATGGATTTTAGTAACCATCTGCGAGGAGGGGAGTGTATGACTGAAAGCAAGAGTGATGGACTGGGTGGGAAGGATATAGGCAATTTGCTCATGCATTACCAAACACATTTTCCATGGTGGTGACAAAAAAAAAGTGAATGAATGCAAAATTGAAGGAGAACATGGAAGGAGATGGTGGTAGATAGCTGATGTCTGCAAGTGGTCATAAAAAGTGGACATAAAGAGCATGCCATTTAAGGGAATAGCTAGACATTTTGAGAAATAGGCTTATTTGCTTTCTTACTGAGAGTGAGATGTGAAGATTGATACCACTCTCATGTCTGCGCGTTAAGTATGCAGCTAGAGCCAGGAGGTAAAAGGCTTAGCCTAACAAAAAACTGTAAAGCAGGGGAAAGCTAGCCTGGCTCTGTCCAAAGTTCACAACTACCCTAAAGTTAATCTCTAAAGTCATTGTATCTCATCTTGATTGTAGCTTTATTGTAGCTTTTAGAACATGTATTTTTTAGTAGAAACCTACTGGTTATCTCATGGTAAACTGAAGTAACTCCCCATTAAAACTGAAACCTTTTGTTTTTACCATTGTGTTTGTGCACAAATTAAATAGAGATAATGCATTCATTAGTGAGCTTTAGAGGTCCCGGTTGGGAACTTTGGGCAGAGCCTTGCTAACTGCTTACAGTCTTTATGCTAAAGCAAGCTAATTTTCAGGCTCTATTCTTCTCGTTCTCATCTCATTCTCCCCAAGAAAGCCAATAAATGTATTTCCAAAACTGAAATTGGCTTTACTATATGTATAATAGCTGTATGATATGTATGATAGCTGCTTACCAAACAACAGACAGACACAGTGACTAGCTGGTGTACAGTAAGCAGAGTGAATATTAGACTTAAGTGACTTTAAACAAATGCTAATGTTGCTCTGGGTCTACTGGTTGTGTATGTGGGCGAATGTTTGCTAACAAGTTTGCCATATCAGCTTCACAAGCTGATACTATCTCTGTGTCATGTTTACGGCTTGTTTCTGTTGCCCCAAATTGGCTGGAAAATCACTTACTATAGGTTTATGGTACAGCTAGAACAGAACACGAACACTGCAGTTGTTTATGATTATAAAGAAGAGGAAATATAGAAACATTTTGTCTTGCAGGGACAGGAGTGTGTGTGAGGGCGTATATTAGTGTCCAATTAGTGTCCATTGTTTAGTGGTGCAGTTTTGAAGTTTGCTGCACCAACCATCTAATTATCAATACAAACTACTCAGCAAGCAAATAAGGTAAAAACAACCTCAGTTTCCTGAGCTTGCCACTTTCACAGACACACTTAAAATCAAGTCTAGGACTGAAAGACAGCTAGGTGAAGTACTTTGTGTGATTACACAGATAACGCCTGCAGGGAGGATTATTGGCATAACTTCTCTGCTATCCTCCCTTCCCTGTATAACAACAAGAATGCAATCACCCCAACTTCTCCTGCTCCTTCATAGCTTCTGAATGACTTTTAAATTGTCCTTTGGTTAATTATGGCAGTAATTGTTTGTCATTTTGTGTGTGTGTGTGTGGATGTTTGTGTACTGCAGATTTGAACTCGCTGCTTCCAAGCTATTGAGCCACAGTGAACTGAAATAATTAGTAGATGGGTGTTTGACAAGGAACAATATGATTAATCTCTCATACTGAATTAAAATCTGCTGACATTTCATATCATTTTTAATGAACACATTTGACATTACTTCCCTGTAATCATCTCGCCCACTTTGCTGTTTGTGGTTCTTAGCGTTCAGAGGGTCAGAGGTCTTTCTCACCGTCAGCTCCAGCAGTTCGTTGAGCAGTCCGTTGCGTTTGCTCTGGAGGAAGGCGTTGGCGCTGCCGGACTTGGCTATTCTTATCCTGGCGAGTCTGGCTTTCTGGGCGTGGGAAGAAGAAGTCACGGCATCAGACAGGGTGGGAGGTCACAGAAAATGACTAATGCCTTATTCAATGATGAGAATCTGCCAACTCATCACTCAGACTCTGTAGTAATCTTCACAGCTACTACTGCACTGCTTTTACCTGCCCCAGTTTAGGATTTTGTTCTCTATGTATGAGCCTTTTCTGTCTGATATTGTAATATTGCTATTTTGGTCTATTTTGTACACACAAAATCTGTTACATATCTGTCTGTCTTGGAAGAGGGATCTTCCCTCTGTTGCTCTCTTGAGGTTTCTTACTTACTGCTTCTTACTTTGTAACACTCACCACATGGCCAAAAATATGTGGACACACCAACTGATACACTCGTATGCGATTGTTGAACATTTAATTCCAAAACCATGGGCATTAATGTGCTGCTATACATGCCTCCACTCCCACTCCTGGGAAATCTTTCTGCAAGATTTTGTTAACCTGGCTGCAGGCTGCATTTGCTCCCATTCAGCCGTAAGAGCAGGAGTCACGATGTGCAACATGGCCTGACTTGCAATTTGTGTTTCAGTTTCTCCCAAAGGTGTTGAATGGGGTTGAAGTCATGGCTCTGTGCAGGCTAGATAAGTTCTTCCACAGCAAACTCTGTAAATAATTTCTTTATGGATCTGGCTTTGTGTTGAAATGTCTGAAACAAGAAAGGGCCTTCACCTAACTGTTGCCACAAATTGTAAGCACACTATTGTCTAAAATATCTAAAATATGACAGGATTTCTTTGCCCAAACAATGAAGAATGAGATCAAAGGTACAGGAGAGTGTATGATGGACATTTTTCCCTATTTTCTGATACTGTATAGACAAAACAACTAATTGATTAATCAATTGGTGAATCAAGTGTCATATTAATTGATGAACAAAATAGTTGCATGTGATGAGGACAGGGCATGTGTCCACATACTTTTGGCCACATTGTGTAGAATGGCTCAAAAGTGATTCTGAATTGTTTTTTGGCGGTTTTGTGGATCATAGGGAAACTAGCAAACCCAAACTAATGAGGATCCAAATAAATAGTGAAGAATATTTCTTTGAAACTGCAATTTTTTCAAACAGGTTGCAGGACTGTTTCATACTGATCCTTTCAATCTGGGTGAACATTCAAGCTAAACCATAAACCATCAAATAAACACAATTAATCATCAGGGGAAACAAAAAGAACAAGAACCACACTGAAAAATATAAATACAATATGAAGTAAAATCCACCTGCTGATGTAGTCTGTCACCAAATGAGACACGCAGCTAATGGATGGTTTATTGCATTAGTGCTTGACAATGCACCTGTCTGCTGAATGTAAAATGAATTCCACTTCAAAGCCTGTTTGCCAACATTTATCAGTTTATTCTATTCTTAAAAGGATGGCAAAAAAAGGACCTTCTGTTACATGTTTTACACTTACATCCACTTCTTTGTGGAGAAAATAGACAAACAATAAATCCTTTAAATGATAAATATGAGAACAGAACAGGGCGAAGGAGACAGAGAGAAAGTCAAAGAGGAAATGGGAGAGGAATCATATTGGGAATTTCTTAAAATGAAGAGGATATTAGGATGAGTCTATATGATATACCGCTGCCTCAAGTGCTTCTGGACACGTAAGGTGAGAGAATTCTTTAACCTTGTCCCGCTGCTTTCTCTCCCCCATAAATGCATTTCCGAAACAGGAGACAGACGGAGCAATATCTGCGTCCCAGACGTGAATCAAAAGTAATGGAATTAGTTTGGATGCTTCAGAAATTGTCTGTCAGACTATAGATACCTGTGAAGGTGTGAGAAATGCTGGAGACGGAGATGTAATAATAATGACTGTGTTCGTACTCGTGCAGTATGTGAAATAGAGAGAAATAGCAAAAGAAAAAAAAAAGAGACCCTGCTTCTTAGTTCATAGCTCTAGTTAAAAAGTGAATGAATTTGAAAGTGAAAGCGCTGTCATGTGTTGCCTGCTTTTCCTACTGATCAAAGGCTCTACTTGACACAAGGAGGGAAAAATATGAAAGAATAACTAACTCTGATCCTTCTGTAAGTGCAAGAGCACTGCTGCTGGTTGCACTGATGTTCTGATGAGCATCCTGTCTTCTGTGATGGTCCACTGAGCCCAGTTCTTGTCTGGGAAATCTTTACTTTTAACCACATTCTGCACTGATGAAATTCTGGCTTTTTCTGAAGCCTAGAGGTGTGACCAAGTAAAGTCTGATCATGTTCAAAGTCAGTCTGAAGTATTGAGGCAGGTTTTAAGTCACAATGGTTTAAAATGAAGTACTCAAAGGGCTGAGGAAGGTCTCACAGAGGGATCAATACCGGCGCCCCACAGTAAAAATTATTTATTTTCCAAGTGAGCATCGCAGTGTCCATTTTTATACTGTAATACCATCTCGTATGTCTTCGGCTCTTTTCCAGGTCAGGCTCTGCATTTCATGACCATATCTTAATGTAGTTTGTTCTAAACTCCTAAACGACAAAATTAAGCTTTGTTGTTCCTACTCTGTGCCCTGATTGGAAGTGGTACAGAAACAGTTAACTATAATAAATGCTTACAAAATAAATACAAAATAATTTGGTGCACCAGTAAGTAATTTAAACAGAGCTGTTCTTTGTACATGCATAATAGATATTTGGCATGAGTTGGGATTTTCCGGGTCTTCAGGGCTCATCCAAAATTCAGTGCTGAAAAAGTGCACCATGTTTACAGTTAGCAGGATCACAACCAAGACACTTTTTAGAGATATAATCCAAAAAATATTGATATTATTATGATTTTAGATTTAGTTGGACATCCAGATTACTGAGAAATCATTATGTGTGTGTGTTATGTATATGATAAAACAAAAAAATATATAAATCAAGATAAAAACCATATCCACAAAAATTCTGACTGTTAAAAGACAAATGGGGCAAGAACATATGGCATTTAATGTGACATTGAAATGGGAATCTCTTTACAAAGTAAGGTTTCCTTTTCACAGCAAACTTATGATTATCACTTACTTCAAAGGCAGTCTGCTGTCCTCAGCCTTTACTGGAAGTGTGATTAGCTCACTTTGTAGCTTTGCATCTACACACATCAGAAGATCGGGCAGAAGATCATCAACTTGATCTGTGAAATCTACAATCTGGCACTGATTTCATTAACTTTACTTTAATCAACTTATTAGCAAATTGATTTGAAGACATTTTTGTAATGTCAGTAAGTTGAAAATCTTCGATGTATAGGAGAACTTTAAAGTAAATCTTTAGCTCACTGCATCTCTGTGCACCTACACCCACAGTGAAGGTAGAAGATCATGAGCACAGTACGATCTGGCAGTGATTTAACAGAATTTAATAAAAAGTCAACTATACTATAATAGTGAAATAGTTTTATGAATTGTAAATTGAGTTTAAGTCAATAACCTGAGTCAAGAGTCAGGTAATTCTCTTGATACAATCATGTCAGTTCTACATTAAAGAAGAATGTGACTCAAGTCCTCACCTCTGGGACTGATACAAATATACAGTACATGAATATGTTTTTTACTATAATAATTGGCTTTAAAAATGCTGGGAGTCAGTTGTCAAATTTTGTGTCCTGTATGGTCTAAATCTATTCTGCCTTTACGAAATTCTGATAGAAAGAGTAAAATGCTGTTAAACACTTTAATCATAAAAACCTTTCAAACTGAAAAGGTTTCTAGTGTAAAATCCTCCACATCAGTACTGGCGCAATTCACAAAACTCTTCTCTAAAGGTAAATTTCTTCTAAAGGGTGATGAGGAAGAATTTCATGGCTGGAGAACTTCTTCAAGGTAAACACACTGCCACTGACAGTCAGACAGACAGACAGCCAGTGTGAAAAAGGCACAAAATCTTCTCCTCCACGACAAGTGAGCCTTGAAACTACTCCACATAGAGACCTCTTTCTATTTGCCTTTCTTTACCCTGATCCACCTCTCTTCCTCTCTCCTTCAGACTCTCTTCCTCCCTCTTCTCTGACTGTCTCCTTTGTGTCCTCTTTCTCTCTTTTCCCTCTTGTCTGACCTCCATCTCTCTTTCTCCTCTCGCTCCTGTCGTCTTGTTTTGCCCTCACGTCTCCTGTCTTGGGCCCCCCCTCCACTCGACAACCTGCCACCTCTCAGTGTGGCTCAACTGGACCTTGCTGTCCCATTACCAGTGTGACCTCAGTCCATTTACTGCCTCGACACTCACTGACACCCTGATGGTGAACACTGCACTGCTGATTCGTGCAGGAATAAAAAGGAAACCTGTTGTCTACTTCTGGGGAAGTTTTCCTCTCACCTCATCAGGGAGTTGGGCACATTAGTATCAGGGGTTGTTTCTCTGACTAGTTATGCCCTCTGTGGGTGACTGAACATGAAGAGGGAACACTGTACTGTACACTGAGGCATACACATACCACAGTATTTACTAGGGAACAACTATCATTGAATCCAATTTAGATTCTCTACTTTCTATTTTTTGACTGTGAAGCTATGATGGGTACATGAGAGGACCTTTTTGTAAAGTCAAATCTCCAGATGACTACATAATTGTAATGGGAGCCTGGAGCAGCCTGTTGTTAGAGAGGAATGAAGATGAATGAGACCAAGAGAGGAAGGGTAGGCTGGCAGAAATGCAGTAATAGAAGGAGGGAGAACAGATGAACAGGGTTAATATAAAACAGATCTGGTTTTCCTCTTTTTTTGCCTTTTCGTCTTCATGCACTGTTCTCAAATGCTCTTTGTTTACCCTATAGTATAGGGTAAACAAAGAGCACATATGGCTATAGAAGGGGATTTCTGTGCACTGGTAAATAACTGTGAATAGCTCACAAGTGCACAGTAAATGTATTGCTGACCCTGTAGTTGTGGGTATTTATTCGATAAATACATGGTAAGAACAGAAAATTACTCAGAGCAGTCCAGCAAAGCATATATATATAAAACATACTGTACTTTTCTGGATGGGCAAAGTATTTTTCTGTGCAAGGTTACACAGTATTTTAAATAACTGTAACTAACCATAATTTGTCCAACTGCAACCTTTCCGTACAGTTCCAACTGTTCCACACTGCACTCTTTACTACGTAGGTATACATATAATGTATATTTTATTTTATTACGATCTTCTTTATTCTTAGAAAATATTAAAAACAACTGTACATGTCATGCCATGTCATCATCTGCCGCTTATCTGGGTCCAGACCCAGGTAGCGGGGGTGACTGCCACCCAGTCCACAATGCACCGAAGTCCTACGGCACCTCCCACAGGTGACAATATTTAAGGCTCAAAGTAATTTCTTAATTTTTTCTGATGTTTTCTTAGTGCTTTGTGGGCTGTGGGTTAAAGCGGTTGTAGGAAATCTCAATCTTCATCAAAACAGTCCTTAAAATGCTAAAAAAATGTTGTAATGTTAGTAATAGTATGATAGAAATCTCCATAACAGTTAATAAATGCACCTTCCTCAACAACTATAATATGAATCTGTTTGAGTAAATGTTACAGTTAGACCACTCATTGCCCTCTCTAAATGACTGATTCAAGGAACAATAGGGATTATATAATATCCATTATATCCATAATATAAGTTTGCAAAACATATTCGGCCATTATTGCTCATAATAAATGTTGATTCTGGTCCGTTGGTGTAATGCATTTCTGGTGAGAGAGGTTCCTCCTTGACCCCAGCAAAAAAAACAAAAAACAAAACTGTAATAAAATGTTATTTCTTTTTAATTTTCATTTAATAGCTTAGCATTGTTTTTGTAAATTAATTCCTCATTTATAGTGGGTTATGTTTCCCCGAGTTTCTCCTCACGCTGACTTAATGGGTAATGGGTGGGTAAGCCTGAGGAGCTGCTAACGCTAAAAGAACTTCATTAGTATGAGTTTTACTGAGGAGTTTTACTGTCCCGTCGTGGTCTAAACCACCACTGCTAAGAATGAGGAAAATTAAAAATTTCCTTCTGGGGAAAGCTTCAGAATCCGTATAAAGTAATAGTTCAGCAAGTATAGAGTACACAGTCAGCCTTGGACAAGGTTATTGCTGTTTCTTTGTGCAATATAAAGCAGGTCAACGTGATGTTGAACGTTACAATATCAACATTTTTTTGTTTTCCCTGAAACACATCAGCAGTTTCATTAGATATGAGAGAAGCTGATTTGAAACCACAAACTGTTAATGCCTTGGTCCCCAAACCAGCAGGATAAATCTGGGCTCACCAAGTTATTAAATCATTAAACTCATTTTGTTTATTCACCCCTTACCAGACTACTTCAAAAGGATTTCACTCAGGATTCAGCCTGACGAGAACCAAACTGGACCGCACGAAAGTGTAAGGGGAGCTCGCTCCATTGTATTTGAATTGACTAAAAGAAAAAATTTGTTTTAGTTCTGCTGATTTGAAGCAATATATGAATAAGAAGACCGGCCACCTAGGATTCTAATGTCACGATGGAATACAAACCAGACTTTTTCCCCTTCTCAATTAGCTATCAGCAGCTGCTCTCTAACTTAATAGCACTCTTATCTATCCCTGTAGAAAGGTCAAGCCCACTGGGTGAGTGTAGTGAGTGAATAGCTAACATTTGGTACTTGGATCTGAAGTGTGTGCGTGTCTATGTGTGTGAGAAAGAGAGAGCCAGGGAGTGTGTGTGCATGACAAGAAGGACGCTGAGTAATGTGGGTCTAAAGGGCAACAAATTTCCTGTGTGTATGTGTGTGTGTGTGGTAAAAATATATGGTAGATTGAAGGACAGCGATTTGCAGTGCAGATGTGTGATTCCTAATTGGGGTCAATCCTTTTCACCATCACCTTTTTTTAAAGTTTGTAAATGTGTGCTCTATACTTTTGTAAAAAAAAAAAAAAAAAAAAAAAAGAAACCCATCCGTGTTCTAGATATTTTAACCCACTGCCATTATTTTAATGATCTGAATATTAAAAAAAAAAAAAAAAGACCTTTGAAAGGTCTTTCAGGCATAACCATTAGTATCCACCCACCCAGCATTTTTATTCAACACTTCAACCTCCCATTCTCTCTCATTAACTTACAGTTATAATATCTAATAATACTGTGGCACTCTGGCCTTTTGAAAATCAAGAGCCTGCACTCATAATGGTCAGGTAATATGCATGTGCACATCCTCCAATAAAAACACACTCATTTAACCTGCACATAACCTTTGACTGTTCCTATAGGAGCACATGGGCTGGCTGAAGACCCTGACTCCTACCTTCTGAGCGCGGCGTTTGTCTGCTCTCTGGTTCTGGTGGTAGATGCGGCTGAAGTTGGAGACAATGACGGGGACGGGCAGGGCGATCACCAGCACACCACTCAGGGAGCAGATGGAGCCGAAGATCTTTCCAGCGATCGTCTTTGGCACCATGTCTCCGTACCTAGAGAAGAGACAGATGAGAAGAGTTAGACAAAGTGTTGACATACTGTAGACACATGACTTAGGATACACTAGGTATGCTTTTATGCCCATTTCTGTGTATAAAAAAAAAAAAAAAAACAATGTAAATGCTAGAAATAAAAACAAAGTTTAAAAAAAAAGCAGTCTGTGCACAAATGATGAGGTGAACAAACAAATCTGGCATATCAAAAAAGATAGAATATAGTTTTTGAATACACCTTGACATTGTAGGGCCTATTTCTGCTACTGTGGGCAAAGCCTGCAGGAGGTCTTGCAGGTCACCCAATGACAACTATTGGTTTCAAATGGGTAATGACCAGCCATGTCCTGCGTGAAAGTCCTGTGTTTTGTAGACCAAGGCACAGACTTTGTCACTCTTTATAACTTCCTCATTTGCTCTGGCCATAATTACTGCAGCTGCCAGAGGTCACCAAACAAAACCTAACTATGGGTCTTAAAAAGCTGTAACCACAAATAACCTATGGCCTATTTTTATTTATTTATTTATTTTTGTAACAGAAAGACAGTGTCATTTTAATGCCTGTTGTTCTCTGATTCCTTTGGGTTTCTGATAATTCGATTACACAGGTGAATGGCTGCTGTAACAGGTGGACAGAGGGAGAGAGATAGGACCACTGCTATCTATTCAGCTCAGTCGGGGCATAACAAAGCCATGCCAGTGGGATCCAGGGCCAGGAAGAACCCAAGGTCTGACTCCCTAGCCAAAGCTGTGAGCCATGTTGGCGTGTAGTGGAACAAATTGATTTAAAATCATGGGACAAACTTGTAAGTGGGTGGGAAAAGACGCTGAAACTGTCTCCTGGAGAGGTCAAGGGAGATCAGGTTTTAGTAATGTGATGTGAAGTGATGGGAAACCATGTTTGTTGGAGCACAAAAGGTACCATTTTGAGATAAAAACAGAGTAATTATAAAAGCAGGGAAGACAACAACTAGGAGAAAAGTTCCTTTCATCAATGAGAGGGGAGTGCAAATTCTGCATACTACCAGTTTCCTCAAGGACCTCTTTAAAACTTGCAGCTGTATGCCTCTGCCAAGCAGACTCATAATACATGTAGTGAAGAGTTTGAGAGAATTTACTAAAAGGTATTAAATGTATTTTTTGATTTTTGATAAAGGGCCAACTGTTGGGCCAAATTGAAGAAACTCCCTCAAGGCGTTCCTGAGATATTGCCTTCATACGAATGGGACATATGTATGGACATGTTAGGTTAACGGACGGACGGACACGGAATGATCACAATGTCGCTGGCATGGAGGCATAAAAGCAGATTGAGCACAGGGGTTTGATTTTAATCCTCAAGTTTCACTAAAACACTTGCACTTGTCAAAAGACCCTTTTTTTCTATTCTTCTCTGGCTGTTTAGCCTCTTTGGCTCCTCTGAGTTTCCTCTCCGCTGCACTCTCGACACTGTGAGACTCTTGACAGGTAAGCCCCATGCACTGTTGACCACTGTGCCTCTTGAGAGCAGCTCTCTGGCCAGACGTGGGTGGGTGCTGGCTTTCCACTTTTCTGACTGTTGTTTTTTTGGCCCAAAGCTCCCACTCTCGTTTGCTGAAAAGTGCTATAATCACTAGACTTACCTACCTCCTGTTTACTACCCACAAACTGAAGAGCTGGAGGATTATCACAAACCCAGCCTTCTGCTCTGTCTGAATAAATACGTGCGAGATGGATCGTGATGTTTCTCAGATCGTCTTCGAAAGAAAAAAAAATAGAGAAAAAGTATTTTCCAAAGTAGAGATGATGCAGACCATAATCAATGACAGTGAGCTGAAAAGATTATAAACTGACACAGTGTTTCTTCTCCTTTTTAAGGGCCGACTCGCACTGACTGATCAAATTGAAATAATGAAGCAAAAATACAGCGTGTATTATAAAATATAATTATACAGCTCTTAGTTGGCGTTTGCTAAACAATAATTGTCCGGTCATAGCTTAGCAACCATTATGGATTTCTAAAAACTTAAGAAGGTTGAAAAGAAGGTAAGAAATTCAAATTTAACAATTTTAAAGAGTTTGGGGGGGGGTTGCCTTTCCAAAAACAAAAAACAACTTACAAAGCCAAGCTTCATTACCTATCTATAGCATTTGGGAAGGGTTAGAGCAGCTCTGTCCTGAGCTCTCTCTCATAACCCCAGCCCAATTGTACCCAAGAAAGGTTTAAATTTGCCGAACACGTTGTTTAGTCCTCATCTTCAAGGGTTTTTCTCTCTTAACCATCATAGCTTCTGTACTGCTTGTATGTTTTTCTTTAAGATAAGCATCCAATTAGGGTTATGTTTCCCTCTCATTACTGTACTGTATATAACACTGGGGCAAACGTCTCTACCTTGCAAGTGACATATCATCAACTATGGTGATGATGCTGAATTTTTACCTGGGGCATGCAGCTTTAGCCTCAATCTTTTAGCACTGTAGCATATATGGAGCCATTAAGTGCATTTTATGATCCTTGTACAGGGGCTTTGCAAACTGCCAATTATGGTGAATCTAAGAGTTATTAATTGTGTTTGCAGCAATAGAAAATGTATTTTCTCTTCATACACCAAACTGAATCTCAAACCCAATCTTTTTCTGTGAGTAAAACTTTTCTCGTGCTGTCTGAGAAGTCATGGCAGGCAGGCTGATGTGTCAGCACAGAAGGGAGAGAGTCAGAAGTCATTCAGAAGTACGAAGGATTATTAACAAGCAATGGAGATTTGACCACGGGGCTTGTTGTTATTGTTGCTGAGCCTTGCTCCTGGCAGCCAGACAACCACACAAATGATTTCACAGTTTGCTCTGCTGTCTGTCTGTCAGCTGATGAGAGATGACATTCTACCAGCTGTGACTGCTTTGTTGTAATAATGTTTGACACTTCATACCCACTACGATGTGTCAAACATCATTACAACCGTGATACAGTGGAATACTCAAAACTTTGCTCTTCGCAGTACGTAGATTCACAACAGGGAGTCCTATTTAAAGGAGATGGATGCCAAAACACATAAATGATGAATAGTTAGTTGTGATTACTTTTATGTGGGCACAAAAGGAGGTCGGCCTTGCTTTTATTCTGGAGCCATTCCTTCATTCACAGTGGTAATCACCTGCTGTTACCAACCACTTTCTCTCATTATAAATTAAATGTAATTTGTGAAAATTGTAATGGAAAAGTGGAATTTGTCAAAAAGTCTTCATTTTATGGCTCTTTAAAGAGTTTTAATTATTATTGTCCCTTAACTAGTGTCCAAATAATTTCTGATGATTTAACTGAATCACTCTGACAGTAAAAAAAGTAACTGTCACTTTCTGAGACTTTGCAGCATTTGTTTTCTCATTTACCAAAATGGTACTACTACTATAATCATTATAATAATAACTATAGTTCACAATCAGTCAACCAGTGAAACTGTTGAAATAAATAAATAAAAATCAAGTGATGAATAGGTAGAATTATAAAAAGTGTATTGGAGAGAACATTGATATATCAATGAAATGTATTGATTTAAAAAATGAAGAGATTAAAACCCAACAGTTGTTTCCTCAGTTTCCCATTATGATTAGATTCAACTTTATTGTCATTACACATGTACAAGGACAGGGTAACGAAATGCAGTTAACATGTTAAACTCAGGCCCTAGTGAGGATCGAACTCACGACCCCTGGTTTACAAGACCAGTGCTCTAACCACTGAGCTAT
>JBBMJY010000018.1:19191474-19219863 GCA_037833715.1 Toxotes lorentzi
AAGGCAGGGAGTTTGGGCCACTTGAAAAAAATTTTTGTTTTCCTTTGGGGTTTGGGGGCTGGGTTGTTTTCTTTTTTTTTTTTTTTTTTTTTTTTTTGCTCAGCTATGGCCTACATAACATGTGTCTCTTAAAATTAATGAACAGAAAATATAAATACAGTGGGCTGTCAGGCTCCTGTTGGTGTCCCTGTGATTTTCACCGTATCTCTTGCTTTGTCTCTCACCTTGTATTTCATTTCAGCCCCTTCAAATATCAATCACTCTCTCCCTATGAGTTCCTCCAACTGCAAGCAGAAGTGTGAGCAGTATGTAATAGCATGGAAATGTGAGCGACCCAATAGAGAAAGAAAATATAGTTCTGTTACATGTGACGAATAAAGATAGCTTCCACTCTCATGTTTCACTGTATATACCTGTCTTTCTATTTATATACATACTTAACGGACAGCTTAAAGGTAGATTTTTATCTTTACTGCTAATAGCCTTTACTGCTAACATGCTTTTCTGGGTACATTTGTACCAACATGCTAAACACAGGCATGTTGTGGTGCTAACTATAATCATATTAACATACAGCATAACTAGCATACAGTTACGCTGTCAATCCTAAATGTTTAGAAATACAGTAATTTTTTAAACAGGCAGGTGGGTTAAGGTAAATCAACTGTGTGACTTGTTTGTTAGACTTGTCTCTGGTCTACACCTCACTGCGTGCATTGTCAAAATCAGAAATGCATGTCACCATGTTAATTTGAGGGCTGCTGCCATGCTAAGGTTTGCACAGCTTAAAACAATCTGATGAAGACTGATGAGCCAATTCTTGTGAAAACTAAACAGATACAACCGAGCAAAAACAGGTGTTATTCTGAAAACACACACATAAACACATTTTATAATTTCTAAGAACTGTTACTGGCACAGTGACATGTAGACAGATGAATGTTGAGCCAGTTCTGACAATGTAAAGGTGAGATTAATAAATAGTCTGAAATGTGCTGAAATGTGATTTAACTAACCTTGCAATTTTTGGCCCAGATGGTAATGATGTAAAAACTGGCCAAGTAGCCCTATGCAATGCATATGGCCACTGTTGAATCACATCTGAGTGAACTTTCATCAAAATCGGACCCTGAATAAATCGGTTGTCAGATCATCTTCTACCTCTTTTGAAAAACTAATTTGAATTTTGTTGTAAAAGTCCATTAAGATAAAGCACAATAACTAGTAAACAAACATATCATTGCACTGGACAATTGGTAATCCTCAATGGATGAGATAAGACCACATTACTACAATTCAATTGCCAGTTTTAGGGTTTCACCTGGATTCCCCAGAGGACTTACTGTGACATACCAAAATATAGTATGACAAACAAGCAGCATCATTGTCATGTCACAGGAGATGCCGGTAAACATAATAAATGAGCTCTATCATACAGCGCAGCACACAGTTGCAGCTGTTAAATAAATTGCACCTACCAGCCAATTCAGTGACTTTAAAATCCCACCGAAGATATACTGTTTGTATGTGCACCTGTGCAAGTGTGAGTCATGCTCACACAGCCTCACACTGATTATATCCAATAATGTCACCATGTAGAGGTCACACATCACGATGTGTTTGCAGGCTGCTGTTAAGGTCTGGACACCTGGAGGAATGCAGACAAGGAGAGAGAGATACAAACAGGATGAAGGGTAAAAATCTGTGAGAGCCATAAACAATGAAGGGGCATGAGGATGGGCAAGGCCTGTCTGATGATTCCAGTGGGGCATGTTCATTTAGACGTCCACTGTGCTGGTGCACTAAAATTAATCACCCAGTAAAAGAAAAGAGAAATTTTGAAGGTGAATTTTACATTGATGAGTACAAAAACTATGTTGGTCCAATGCATGATTAGACCAAATTGTCAGCCTCCCACACACTGACAATTCAAATCATGAGCAAAGAAGCCCCTGAGTTCACACTCATTTTGTCAGTGCAATCATTGCACTGTTTATAATTTTGGGTGCGTCTTTGTACACCGTGCAAAGCTGGATAACAGCATGGCAGGATCTGAACTTTAACACGTCGAGTCTTGTTTCAAAATGACCTCTGTACAAGACAAACAGTTATGGAAATAGAGAAGGATGATGGAAACAAAGGGAAACATTTCACGGTGCAGCTTATTTTCTGTATCGCTGCTCCAACATTCTCAACTTCGATGCTGAATACAGCAACGTTTGGTAAAACTACTTTTGAACGAGATGCTATAACCTGCTCTACTGCCTTCCTAGCCATGTGCTAGGATTTTATAACTGAATATGAACAGACACACACTGTGTGGAAATCTGGTATTCTCATGTCACAGATGACCAACAAAGGTGTCTCCCAGGTGAATAAAGTATAACAGCCACCCCTGAGCCGAATTTAGAAAATGTACTGTTTCGCTTTTAGTTTAAAGACTCACAACAGCCAATCTACTTTAATACAACTGTTGACAGGCAGTGGCATCTCCATGGCAAAACCAGCTGTGAAAACATCTGCACCATTAAACTAATTTTCATGACAAGCAGCCACAGGAACAGCAGTGCTAGTTACTCTCATCTGTACTCACACATCAACGGTCAGATGATGATGATCCCTTGGTTGAGATTAGAGAATGAAAATCCACATGCTCAATAGTTTGCACCAAGTGAATCAACTATGGATAGGATGAACCTCTTGAAGACAGCCTAAAGGCTAGCTCTAAAGCTCTGAGGTACTTGTGAGGAAAAATGAATGAACTTTTTCACTTGGCATCCTGTCAGGCTCTTATTTTGACGTGTGACAGGGAACAAGGTGTCTTTTCTCGTCTCTTGAGAGTATTTCTAACTCTGTGACATGGTGGGAACTGGAAGATAGGTGATTCTTAATGAAGGGCTGAAATAAAAAGTGAGAGTATGACTGGGTTTGATAAAAATCAGTTCGATAATAGCCGGAGGCAGGAGGAGATCTGATGATAGAAATGACAAGTGACGTGGTATGACTGCCAAGGAAAAGATGGAATCCACACATTTCAATTTATGAGAGAAAAAGGGAAAAGGTTGCATGTGTAGATGCATGGCCTTGCCTGACTGTCAAAGATAAAACAAAAGAAAACATTCAGGAATATATGGTTATTGATTCCTCTGAAGCAACCCCCCCCCTCCATCATCCCCCTGCTTTCATCTCATAGATGCTGGTGCTGGTGAGAGAGAACAGAACAAGTTTGAGCTATTCAGAGCTCTCCACCCACTGTGGTCCTCAGCAGGGGAGTCTACAGCCCAACTTACCCCCCTGTCCACTCAGACTTTGAGGCCTCATCTCATGCCCTTTAAAACTGACCTCAACCTTTAGCAGTTAGCAGAAAAGCATGAGGAGAGTTACTCTGCAGTTTCACCAAAGCCTCTTGTCACTAAAACACTTTCTAGTGCAATTAGGTTGGTCGTAGTCAGAGTGTGCTTTTGACTGCAGTGGCAGGTTAAATATAACTAAAAACCTACACACATAGCCAGGTTAGTAGCTCATTGAGACTATACTCGAGCACAGTAGTGCTTTAAGCTAAACAGTATGTCAGCAAGGCAAAATGTTCTAAATAACAGACTAGCAAGCCTGAAATTAGTGGACATAATTTTTACCATGTTTAGCATCTTAGTTTAGCTTTCTTAAATGGGCAGATTACCACTACACTGAAAATACAGCTGGTGGGAATGCCATTAGTTTGAAATGTATTTGGTTATAAACGAAAGTGCTGGACAAACTGAAATCTTGCCACCACACAAAACGTGAAGGGATCACCAAAGTTTTTACTTCCTGAGAGCGACATGACAATCCATCCAATAATTTTTCATACATTTCAAAAAACACAAAAATGAACCTCACGGTAGCAATAGAGGAAATGTCAGGGAGTCACCAAAGTCATGAGGATACACTGTCGGAGAAGCATGAAAGTCTGTGCCAAATTTTGTGCCCATCCATCTGGTTGATCTCAAGATACCTCACAACAACTTGTTATGGCAATGCAATAGCTGTAGAGAGATTTCAGTCTGGACCAAAGTGGTGGACCTATCACCTGTACCCCAAATGTTAGCTGAAGTTGAACAGCTGGTAAATTTGTCTTGTTAAATGAAAGCTTTCATAAGTGGAAAATTGCACAGAAAAAACATAAAAGCCATCTCATCTAGTGGCAGTGACACAATACAAAGGGCTTGTAACACAGGCAGTGACATCCAATAAAAACATTTGAACTTTAAGTTTGTTCTCTTGTGCTCTACTGAGGGGCAAGCGGTTACCACTGAAATCAAATAACTCAGTCAACCTTTGGCACCAGTCAGGGGTACTGGGTGCAATTCACCTGGAACAAGGCCCTGTAATTTACAAAATCACCTTTGTTTTGCTGTCTGGGGGCGTCTTTGGTGTCCAGCTGTCAGTGACTGAAAGAGACGTTTGTTTATCACAATCAAACAGAGCGAACAGAAGTACTGCAGATTCCACAAATTACATCCAGCCACTTAGCTCTCTCTCTCCAACGGGCAGGTGAAAAACCCAGTAAAGTGGCACACAGAGATCAAGGCTCCAGTAGAGAAGCAGAGAATGAAAACTGAATAATTTATTTACGTTACATACCAGGGAAACAGAAATTAATCTCAGGACACACTGTACAAAGGAGCAAGAAGTCATCTGGGAAATAATATTTCTTTTCTTTTTTTTTTTTTTTACCTGCCTATCTCCTCTCAGAATTCAATTCTTTCTTTCAATACAAGATACGACCCTATGGAATTTGGTGGTCAAAATGATTAACTTTCTAATAGAAACTGTTCTCTTTCCAATATCTCTATTTACCAGTGTTTACAATGTGTATACAAAAGGTCCCCACACCCCTAGATACCAAAAATAAAGTCAGTCCTATAATAAAATAATGGAAAACAAAGTCAAGTGACAAAACCCTGTGTATTTCTCATTTTAAAAGCAGCTGCGTAATAAATCCTGTATGAAGGAAATGTACTGCAGCACTGACATAAGTTTGAAACGTTCACGTCTGTGGGACTTCAGACTACACCCGCAATTACAGTTGGTGATGCAGCTTTGCACTAACATGGACTGTGACAGTGCGACAATGGGACCAAACTGCATACTGATTTCATGTCACAAGTCACAAGCCAAAGTGATTGGGAGTCACTGGTTTAATCAGTGATGTGCATTATAAAACTTTATCATATATTATCACATATTGTTTTATGTAAACTTTTCATCTGGAAAGTAACTTGTAACTGTAGCTTTAAAATAAATTTAGTAGAATAAAAAGTGCAATATGTCCCTAATGAATGAAATGAAGAAGAAGTATGAAGTAGCAGAAAAAGGAAAAAACTAAACTTTCTACTTGACCACAATTCTTGAGTACAAAAGAATAAAAAAGTTGAACCTGGTTGAACTTTTGCCAGACATGGGATTATCCAGTAAGGTTCTACATTTGCCCATCATAAACATGTACATATTCTTGGTAGGTTACTTTAGTAATATGAACACTGTGTTTCTGCTGTGATAACTTTCCAGGACTCTTTTTCCTGAAACCACAGTCCCTGGATTGTACTTTATGTCTCACCGGAACCTGAAGCAACAGATTCCCACCAGCGCAGCCCCTTAAGTTGTTTTAGCACAAAGCTGTTTTTCTGTCTCAACAGCTGCTTACTCTTTAAACTGGCTGACTGCCACTGCATCAAGGCTTTTAAAAAGACCTTTAATGACAATAGAGCAGAAATCAATCCGTTAAACTATCTTCAGGTGACACCTTTCAAACTATATTTTTTATCACTCATTGAAAGAAGAGAGACATTAATTTAGTTTGGTCTTTTGTGTTCTAGAAGAGTGAGCAAGAGTTACATAAAATACAGAAGATTGTGAACCATGATGCAGTTGACCAAGCTGCCTGGGGTCAGTAGTCATTACCCTGTTTTCACGTGACCTCTTTTAAACTGTGCACAGATTTAAGCAAGGTTAAAGGGAAGGAAACCACGAATCCAAGTACACTATTGTACCAGTGAACAGGTGATAACTGGGTGTTTTCCTAGCAATCGCTATAGTGTTGACGGAGCAATATTTAGCATTAGACCAATCAGACAACCCTGTGTCTAACTGTTGACCAATCAGTAAGATTGTATCCCTCGCCAAGAAGAATGGAATAAGAGGGTTAAAAGAATACATTTGCTATATTTCCTGTCATCCTGTGTCTTTGATTTGGTTTCTATGAACTCAAAAGTGAATGCTTGAAAAAATTTGTTGTAGAAACAAAGAAGACAGAAGAAAATCCACAACAGCAGCTGGGCAATCTCAGGACAGCCTGCTATCTGCTCACACATGGGGCAAAAACACTGATTTCAAGTTTTGGAGTTCAGCCTGGTATATTTATTATTCAAAAGCTGGGCATAACTTCCACTACCCTGCAGCGTACAGTGTATTCTGTCTTAGACTACACAGCATATCTGAGACTTTTATAGTATCAGTATCTCTTTCATTTTCAGTCTGAGACCTTATCTATCAGGTCCAGCGTGTGCACATGTTTCAGAGGACTGGTTTGTCCTTATTGTCTTTAGTATGAGAAGACAGGGATATAAATCTAATTTCACGTCTGGTGTAACCATTATGGAAATCACGTGGACCTGTTGAGACGCTGAAGCACTCAGTCTAAGTAGTCAAGGACGACTGCACATTGACACTCAGACCAGTTGTCCCTGAAGGACCATTGAGCAGAGTGATCTGGCACTCACCTGGCTTAGCCTCTGCCTGCAGCCCAGGTGACCAAAGCCTTGTGTTAACGCCATGATAGCGTACATACATTCAACCACCACACAGTTAAACTCACATTTTTGTGTGTTTTGTTGTCATATGGAAATTTGTTTTGAACCAGCCTCATATGTCCCCTGAGATTGTCATTCTCTCTTTGACCTGATGGGATTCAAGATGAGTTGTGATTGGCTGCAACTACACAGCCGCGATATAATAACATTTTATGGCATTTTGTGTTACATCTCGTTGTATATGACACAGTTGCATGTGTTTACAGAAAATAGTTTCTGAAATTTCAGGCAAAACGAACAGTGATTTTCTGCAGTTTCTATTGTGAAATCACAACCAAATTATCTAAAAAGTTAATCTTCTAAATATTGTTCATAAAAAAGAAAAAACAAAGTTACTGAGCAGCTCCATCTGTAATTCCAAAACACTTCTGCAAAAACCTTGACAGATTATAATCACTGTATTTTTGCTATTTGTAATATCCATAAATGATATTATCCATGATATTGTATTTTACATGTCAATAGTCTTTGTAGTCTCACTGAGTTTCAGTTTTATGTTCAAAACATTCAGCGTTGCTGTAGATATCCTTAAACAGCATGACAAGTAATCAAACTGATAATAAAGTCTCTCTAATCAAAGGCCCAAGTCATGTGGTGATAGGCTTTAAATATATCTGACTTTCTCTCTGTGCAGTGGGAAAAACTGTAAAAACACACAGCTTCCTCCATCTCCAGCTATCACACAAACACTCCCGGGTCCCTACTGCAGTTTTAGCTCTTACAGTTAAATCAGAATACATTTTCTACCACATGCTGGAGAAAAATGTCAGTACTGTGGAGCATTTATCTTGTCAGCTGTTGAATATCCCAGTTCAACATGGTTTCCAGGTTATTGCCTTATTTGTTACCACTACTGTATAAAGAAGTTACACTGTAGTGGTAGGGGGCACTTTGGTGCATACTGAGTGAATAGCAAGTGAAGTGTGATGGTCATATGGCGAGATCAGAAGGCTCTGGCTGTACTCTGACTAGCAAGTGTCAGCTGGTAGCAGAAACAGTAAATAGGCTAGTTAGCTCCTCAACTGCCAGACACAAGTATGACATGGAACATACTATCCATGTTTTTATGTATTTATACAAATAGTGAAAGGAAATAACAAAACAGCCTGGATCGAAAACAACTTTCCCTGCTCTTTATTCTTTTCAGCAAAGCTACTCTTTTTTTCCCCTCTTATTGTTATTATCAGGTCTATTAACTTGTTGTGCTGTTAAAAAAACTGTATTTTGGAAGCCTGAGTGAAACTGAATTAGTTCAAATTGCTGTTGCAGTGCTTTTACTGTCATTAGTTTTAGGCTCTGAATGCATTTTATTTCTTGTTTTATTTCATTAGGTTTCAAGTCCCAATTGAACAGTTTTTTTTTTTTCAATTTGAGAAATAAAATTGAATGGGTCTTAAGCTTGCCTGTGTGTGGACTGTGATGACTATGGAGAAATGTAACCCTCAGGCTATAAACACTGCTCTGTACTCTATACTCAAAATAACTAATTAATTCCTAACTTAAACCTTCAATTAATCAAAGTATATTCACCTTTAAATCAAATGAAACCATGATGCAGTCGGTCTTTGAATGCAACATAATGACCTCTAATGCTCTTTGGGATCTCAGCCTTTGCGGCGTGAGCATCTCAGAAGTGCTGATACCTGACTGTGGTCCTAATTTGCGTTTATATTACGTTGTGTGGTTACAACCTCAATCTCTGGGCTGTACTGTTTTATGATGAGTTCTGTGTGAATATCTGTATCCATCCATCCATCCATCCATCCATCCATCCATCCATCCATCCATCCATCCATCCATCCATCCATCTCATATGATAAGAAAGCCCTTTTCAAAACATACTGTAGACACCCTCATATGCAAACAGAATATGAGTGAGCAAACATGTTATTGATGAGTTTGTGATTGCCTGTAGGATGCCACCTGTTTGGATGTGGGCGGACTTCCATCACAGATGCTGACATACAGAATCATTATCATTAAAGTCCTCGTCTCCCTCCTCTGGATAACTGTTTCAGTGTAATGACATCAGGCACTGATAAGTGTAGCGGTTTCTTAAAGTACAATCACATTTGTATTTCATGACATACTGTAAAAACTATGCTCAAGGGAGCGCTGGCGCTCTGCCCGATGCCTGCACCACATACTAAAAGGTCTGGCAGGGAAACAACGATCACTTTCATTTAGAGCTGTGACTATAGAGGCCCTGGGAGTCTGTTAGCATCACTGTTTACATGTTTGAAACTGGTCTTCTGTAGTTTCATGAAAGGCTAAATGTCAGAATCAATGGCTTTCTGAGCTTCAGCCACTTTATCTCTCTACCTGTTTGCTATGGGAGACTGTTGCACAACTGACTCATCATGTTACATGTATTTTCTCAGAGATGATCCATTATTTGAGGGAGTAAATTGGGTTTGACTATAGAATTAGGAGTGGAAGGAGTGGGAGACAGACAGAAAGCCTAAGATGTGTGGAGAGTTGGAGTTGGTGGACTCAATGAGTTCATTTGAAAGCCTGGAACATTCATTGTGCTCGAGTGGTCATCTTGCGGCTCACTTATAAAAGAGCCGAGCCATCATCAGCCATCATCAGCCATCATCATCATCAACCACTCAACCATTAACACAATGCAGCCCCCCTGTTTCTCGCCTGTGGTTGCTGACACCATTGCAGTGTGTGAATTAGGGATGTTTAGAAACACAGGGGAAAGATGGGCCGATCAACAATACTAGGTTTGTTTTGACCACTAAACACAAGATACTATAGATGGGATCTACTGTACTAAATGAAAATGTACAATGAAAGATTCTGGAAAGATTTAAGTAATACTCTGTTTACAAACAATCCATTTGGCACAAGTAAAGATATTTCTGCAGGGAATATGTTTTAGCTCATACAATATGATTTGTTTTTTCTGTCATTTTTAGCCCTTTTTGCATTTAGAGGACAGTCCATAGTAAAAAGGCAGTGAGGAAACAAGTGAGGTGGGTATGACATGCTGTACAGGTCCCTGGCCAAAGTCAAACCATGAATTTTCCATTTATATGACAGGCACTTGGCGCTCCATGGAATATACACTTTAAGGTGGTCCTGTTTAAAGGTACAAAATACGGCAGGAGGCAATGGGAAATAGCATCTGATTTGTCAGTGCTGACCACTGACTAGTGCAGCAGAGCAAATTAAACAGAGCCAGTGTAAACAGTGAGTGAGAGAGACGGAGTGAGAGAAATGGTGAGATAAGATCAGACAGTGAAAACATTTTCCTGACAGCAGACAAGGATTTTGCGGCAAATTAAAATGGATGCATTATGAAGTTACTCTACAGTAGCTCTTCATTTAGCACCACAGTCCTCCCTGTTTGTGTTTTCCCTGACTTTAATGGCTCATAGAAGTCCAGTGCAATATACTGACACTCCAATGAACCGACTAGTAATGCTTATTCAGTTATTGGGTCTGTTTTCAGTGATTAATCTAAATAAAAGAGTTTAAAAGTTTACCTAAAAATCTCCCAGAACTTATTTTTCAAAGTTCGTTCAGTCACTGATCTTTTTGTCAAACTGACATTAGGCTATTTGACTGTTTTTAATATATAGCCCTCTCATTGCATGATGAATATATACTCTCAGTTCCACAAATAAAAGTGTCTGAACACCAAAGTTCAGTAGCAAGAAAAGATATTACTTTATGCTTGAAACTGCTGTTGGGGTCATTCACATTTATAGTCTCAGTAAAAATCCAGCTAAATAGAAAAATTACATCGTAATTTACATCAGGGTTACTAAATGCAGCTCACTCTCAGTGAGGTACTGTCAAAACTATTGGCTTGATACATAGACAGGATCAAGAAAAGAAGAATTCACAAGTGGCTTCCTAAATTGTTAGCCCTAAAGCTGACCGTATTTACATGGTAAAATATAGACTTTACAAATCTGGATGAATCCCTTGCTGTCAAATTTAACATGTAATTGTTAATTTTTTGGTTAAAAATGGATGTCTAGAAGTGCAATTCATATGGCAATGGTGAAACTGTATCTGAGCCAAAACTCCCACAGCCACAAGGTTTTTCAGGACGAGCACCAAACAAGACAGCCCATCTATTGTGGTGAGGACAGTAGAGGAACACATTGTTGACAGCTCAAGGGAATGAAGCATTGTGCTGCCGCTTCGTCTGAAGAGACAATGACAGAAGAGAAAAGGCCACCGGAGACAATTTAGACTGAGTCGGTTCGTCTCCATGGTGACTCCGCACTTTGAAGAGCTGCCCTGGTTCCTCCAGTCTGACTCAGTGCTAAGAAGATATGTCTAAGTCTAAACATAGACAACAACTCACAATAATGAGGTCTTTTTGGGATCACTATGAGTTATTGACACTTGAAAAACAGTTAATCTTGAGGAAAAACACTTAAAGGCCCTGCAGACCCACGGCAAACCCCAGCAACTTATTCTGTGTGATTAGACCTCTTCTCAGAGCTTTGTGGGTGTGAACAGATTAACATCTCCCTAACACTTCTATTTTTTTTCCCCAGTTTTTCAGCCACAATTGGTGCTTTAATACTTAGTACAACTAACCTTGTACTGTAACCTATAATGGCATCATCATAACGTTTGAAACTAGAAGGGCACTCACAGAGTGCAGATCTCTACCAAGGCCACTGCCAAACAACATAGCAGACTTCAGAGGAAGAAAAATTGAAATTCATAGTACGTGATCTGTTACGTGTCTAACAAATTAAAAAACAGAAAAAAGACACAGGATTATCTTTGTGTGAGAGTGAGTTTCTGAACAGATGCTTTACATACTGTTGGTAGAAATAGCAATGCACTTTTTTCAAAAGCAGTATATGAAGAAGAGCAGGTATGTGCACTTCAAGTTGCATAGTGAATCAGACTGGACCTCCACTCTAGAATAGAAATGTGAGAGATGACTGTAAAAGAATGCAGTTATTGCATTCTTTGAAAGTTTGAAATGACATTTTTTCTTGATGATAATGGCAGTTCTGACAAACACAACACCATCAGCTGCCACACACTTTGTCATAGCAACTGAAGAGGACAAAGACTTATTAAAAAATGCAGAACTTTCATTGTGTTCTTTTCATGATTCAACAGCAGGGCATGAATAGACGTGGCAGGATTTATAGTGGGTTTGCGCATGCAGACGTGGGAATAGGAGGAATACATTATCAGAGCATCAGACATGAGCATTCTTCTCTTTAAAAGAAGTGCACCCTGACTTCTCCCGAGATGAAACTAATGTCCTTGTGCAGATGGTCTTTTTGCTGTCATGTACAACACCTTCAATGAAATGACCCTGGGAGGAAATAACACATTTGGCTTCTTTCTTACTGTGTCCTCAGAGAATCACTGCATTGCATTTCCTCTAACACCACCATGAATTTTACATTTGAGGTTTTAAGTGAAATGTCTCGACCACTATTGGATGAATGCCGTGAAATATGGCACCAATATTCATGCTCCTTAACTTTTCACCCAGAACCATCACAAGGTCAAAATTAGTTAGGTAAAACACCTGTGTGTCACTCGCATTAGCCTCAGTTGTAATTTGTGTTTGGTACTAATTAGCAAATGTTAGCATGTTAACATGTTAAACCAAGATGGCAAGCATGGTTCACATCAGTATGTCAGTATAGTCATCATTAGCATGTTGCCACGCTAGTGTTAGCATTTAGCTCAAAGCACTGCTGTGCCTCACAGCCTCACCGAGGCACTAGCATGGCTGTAGACTCCTTTAACTCTCCAGCACAGTATGGAACGACTACATTCAGGTTTTATTGTGCTGTTTTGACAGAGACTTGCTCACTTGTCCATAACTGCCAATGTTAGTGTTGCCAGTGTTGTGAATCTCTAACAAGGATTACCACAAACTGTCATCTGATGTACTAAACTGCTTGGTAGATTTGTGGCTATACTATAGCTTCATTTAATTTATATTAGGCATTTTGTTAAACCAAAAACCAACACAAATTAGCAAGATACAACATAATGTTATCAATGACCCTGTCTGAGAAAAGATTAGACACAGTTTTGCCACTTCAGACTCGATGTTGACTTGAGCTCAGAGACTTGAGACCTTACTAGGACTTGAGTTAAAGGATTTGTGAGCACCAAGAGTAAAAATATGAGTTTGGAGGATGATTTACATGTAGCAACAAATTAAAGGTAAGTCATCTGAACAGGCATGGGTGGCACTCAAGTTGGGGCTGCTTCAAGAAAAAGGTTAACTAGTAAGTGAGCTATATAATTCTTTAAACAGGCTCCAAGAAGTGTTGGCACAGCAAACTCTCAATACTATGAGACTGTTTATCAGTAGTAAGAGCCGTATGTCCTCACAGCTGGAGAAATCACTCTGGAGATTATGACACTTCTGAAAACGCTCTGTTTATGTAATTGAATTCTCTCAGCCGAATAGATTCGTCATTATAGCATCAGCTAAATATAGAGGTTAGTGAAGCTCTCATGTAACCTCATAAAAAGGATGTCAAGGATTTCCAGGATGAAGGAGCAAAGCCGCTGAGGAGAAGAGGGCGAGGAGGGCAGAGATATTTCCAGAAACGAGAAAAATAAATTGTCACTGGTCACCGTTTCAACAAGTGGGGCTGTTTAATGACGCATATCACCCAGACTTTCTACAATGACACGTGAGCAGTGTGCCGTACTGAACAGATTGTTCAAATGACCACATGATATAAATTGGCCTATCCACGTGTAAGCTGTGCCAACCAGGCAGATCAGACCACCCTTTTTACAGCATATGTTCACTTCCTGGATTGGGCATTTAAAACATCACAGTAGTGATTGTCAGCCTCCTGTATCAACACTGGCCAATCTGAGGAATGTTTATTGGTTAATTAGATCATGCTCATTACACCTCAAATTTATTATCCTGTCTCAAAGGGATGAAGGATCCTATATTTTATGAGTGTAGTTTTACCTTATTTGCCCAATATAGGCCAGATGAACTAAGTATTGTGCGCCTTGTTTTAGATGTGTTCTGCTCCTTCTGTGTCTTATTTATCAAACAGACACACCAGCCTGGAAGCGCAGTTGGCATGACATCTGAGGCACACTTTGTGTGCTATCAGTGAAGTGCACAGATCTTCTTTATGCATACGAATAAAGGAGATCTATGAAAGTTGTACAGATAACGGGAGAGGATATCTTAAGTGCAGTTAATTATTCATTCCACTAGATTTACTAATGTTTAGACATTAAATTCAGCATTCTCCACCTCTGAAGAATAGGGCTGTGAAGCGATAGTATTTAAAAAAAATACAATAAGTTTGTTGTGTAAAGAGACATTTATTTAATCTATAATCTATCCCCCTTATTCCTAGCCACATTATACCTATTCCTTCACACATCATTTATTTCCACAATAATTCCATGGGTCTGCGAAATAAGTGTGAAATAAAAAACTTACTGTATTGTTATTATGCAGAAACTAGTTTTTAAAACATCAGTCCTTCACTGGTGCATTTGATGTTTGCTGAAAGGAAGAAAAATGCCCCTTAGGTGATGAAACAGATCTTTTGTTGTATGTTTTGAACACAGTTCCCTGACCAGATTATTAGTACACAAACTGTTCACATGCAGTTGTGATGAGTGAGTCATTGCTGCGTGGTATCTGTCAATGCCAAGAAACTCTTTCATGTTACAGGTGTGCCCTAGGGGCCCTAAAAGCTCAAGATTCCTTGTGTGTGTCAAGTGTCATTGACATGTTTCTTAGGAAACTGGAAGGTAGAGCATCAACTAAGGCACGCCACACAGTATTAGCAAATTCTGTGGCCTTGTCGTGCAGAGTGGCCTTGTGTTTACATGATACACATTTGGTTTGCTTCCTAATCAAATCACCACAATAGAGTCCCCTAAGAGGAGAATGTGTGTGATCGCACTGGATGTGATGTTAATGAACCCTTGTGTGTAGAGAATCTCTGCAACTGCAATAGCCATTCAATGCATTGTATGGTTTTCATTATTAATGGTGGTATCTGCTTTTCAAATAACCCACACATGCATAAAGATTCATAATGCATGCATGAATTTCACTGTTAATGCTCATAATTGAATCTAATTGATAGAAGCCTCCCTGTTCTCTTCAAGCTGAATCAAAGCTGTATTAACTTTCTGTTAATGCAAACCAAACATTTCTTCCTTCAGCTGTTATTAATAGCATGCAACTTGCAAACCACAGAGTTCATTTCATTGTGACAAAAAACTAAGACAATCAAAGTTTTTGAACTCAAAACTTATTTGATACCGTTTCATGTGACTGAGCGACATCTGCCAGAGACCACGATTATTACTCGTCTGTAAACTTCAGTTCCGTCTTCCATCGTAACTCCTGTCTTAAATTATTAAAACAAAAAAGGCACAGATACAACAACAGATGAGCCCTCCTGGCAATCGCTGTTAGATGTGAGGTGACAGCTGTGCAGAAAACTAATCCATGCAATCTCCTCAAGACTTTTATAAAGAACTGACAAACAGTATTTTGAATGTGCAGAATAAATGGAAAGCAAACTGGCCTTACACACACAATGTCATGAGAAGCAGCGGGGCACTGTGTGCACTCTTCATATCTGACCTTTTGCCACTAAGAAGTGCCATTAAATTAAACCAAAAGTGCAACTGACATTGGTGCCTTGTTATAGGCTACATAGAAAAATTCTGAAACCACAGCGGTGTCCAAACAAGCAAATCAAGGATACACTATAATATAATGAGAACAATAATAAATTTAATGGGCCTGAAAGCAAAAGCCTTAGACTAATATGGTAGTCATATTGTTTCTCCTCTAAATTCCAGTTCAGTGCTGCACTTATCCATTTTGACGAGACACAAGTGTGCAGATGTGGCAAGAGGAAGGTGGGTTTACACAAACTACTGCATGTTACATGCCTGACAAAGAGAAAACTCCCTGTGTCTCATAACTTCATTATTATTACTTAACAACCACGGTTGCTGTCATGTTCCCAGGTTCTGCCTTTTGACTATTAACACCCAAAGTCACATAATCTGAGAGGCAGGTTTGAGTGACTGCTTTTGAAGCAATTTGCAGTCAACTGTCTTAAACTTGAAACAACCGACCTACTTTTATTTATGGTGTATTTAGTATATTTGATGTCCAACAAAGCTGCGAGATACAGTTCGCTAATATAGTAATTTTACTATATTTAGTACATTTTGATGATTTTCATGATAGGGGTTTTGCACAGTGTCTTTACATTACTTACTCAGTGTTTTGGGGTGCTTGATTTAAGTAGTTAAAATTATGGCAAAGCTCCTATATTAAGTCATTTTCAGCCAATATTAGTCATTTTCAAGCTGCTGATGGACATTATCAAGTATGTCAGATGTTATCATTGGATTCTTTTATTGTGTAATAATTGATTAATATTGTGCAACATTTCAGTCATACTGTGTTACATATTCATCACGATCCAGCACTCTGCAGCCAAACAGAAGTCCACCAGTGTCATGTGATGTGTGAAAACCTGTTGTATTTTATTGTTGCCTTCTGATATTTAAATTAATGTGCTGGACAGTCACGGCATGATTATTCTGTTGCTCACAGGAGAGCCAATCTGCCAGCCCAAGCTGCTATTTATTATTGACTGCTCAGAAATAGATGGAGACCTTTGAAATGCAAAGCTGATGTGCAATTCACTTGGTCAATTTATTCCTTCAGTTGACTTGTCATTATCTCCTGTCGACTGCTCAGTTATGTTTTAATGGCTTTGAAAGGATTGTCTCAATTTCCTATTTTCGCTCTTTTTTTTTCAAATGTATAATTACATGCTATGTAGTAGTTATAGAAACACAAGGCCAACAGAGGGACAATAAATATTTCTATGACAGAAAAACAATCTGAATCAAATTTGCAACTCTGAGCTTTGGTGGGGTAAAATATCTTTCCTGCGGCTGTACAGCAACAGAAGACACAGCAGAAAAGCTAAAAAGCGTGAGAACGTGGAAGTGAACAGCTGTCATGGAATAGTATTTTTAGAAATCCACTGCATCTGGGGCTGAATCTTATTGACAGGCTTGACAGTTCAATGGTACTGTGTAACAATGCTGTTCAAATACACAGATATTGCCTAAAACACCCATTATTTGTTCTCCATTTCAGTTCTGGGAGGTCTGCGACATCTTTTCTCAAGCTAGGATTTGGCATTCATAAACAAGCTCAGCCCAGTGTGGGAATTCAGTACAGACAAGGAATAAAGGTGGCTCACGGTGCAGGATGAAACACACTTTCCTAATGCGCACTGCTGAAAAGCGAGGCGCTTGGTGCTGCTGTAAAGTGCCATTTGGTGTCATCTGTGGTCTGTGCCGGTGCAGGACTCTGACTGCCTGTGGGAGATTTTATATCTCTTTTGCTACGTTTCTTTCGGCTACTCTGCTTGACATGTTAAACTACCTAAATGAATTTAATAAAGTTAGCAGGCTGAATTCAAAAGATGCAATTCAATACTTGTCAAAATTCAATACTTGTCAGAGAAAGTGAAAGCATGTGGGCACCACTATCCGTCCCATCCTGAGAAGCTCTATTAATTTCTCTTGACATGGTAAGGGCTGACAACAAACTCAAGGCATTTACAGACTGACACTGAATGAGTGAAAGAGACCTACAATTACAAGTGCCAGGGTTTTCCCTAGGCTTCTGGAGGGCTTAGCTGCACACTGGTAAAACAAGGCTTATAGTGCATGGATTAGAACTGCAGTTTTCTCATCCTCCCATAGCCAATAGTCATAGTCAATGTAACAGAGATGGGCATCTCAGAAATGTGTAGGCATGTCACCTTCTCAGTGGGTGTAGCCAGCCGACTGAGTTACTGCATTCCTCTCTCAGAATAATTGACCATTAATAACTGACCATTGTTCAGACTGTCTTTTTGAGCTCATTGTCTGTGACGTCTGTGTTTGACAGGTTTTCTCCCTGGTTCATTTCGACAGTTAATGCGTCAGGAGATGCTATCTTGACTAACTCTGAAAGACTCTCTATTGACAGGCTTGAAAATGGTCGCTAGCCTAGCAGTATATAGGCTACACACTCCCATAATGCAACACTCTTGTTACACATACTCTCTCCATTCAAAAAGATTATCTGATGTAATAAATACATCTCATGCTCAAATGTAATATGACCACTAGTCACTTTTTCCAAACCTAATTTCCAGAAAAAAAACATCATATTATATTCAGGCCAATACGGTATCCTTTCAGGGCTGTAAAGAAATGTCACCATAGTTTTTTTTAAGTACCTGTACCTGTACCTGTATCTGTAGTCTTAGAATGGCAGGGAAAACAGTGCCTCGACAGCGTTCACCACAAAGACTCACTTTTACAAAACCTTGTATGTCTGTGCCTGCTGGGGAAGACGGCGGTTTAACAAACAACAAAAATGTACCTCAAACTGCTCCAACTGAATCCTTTATCAATGCATTATATTTGTATAATTCAGTAAGTTAAACAACACCATGGAGGGACAGTACAAATACCCAAAAATATGTTTTCATTACAACAGAAATGTTTAAACATTTCTGCAGTTGATTAGTGTTGAACAACAATTTGGCACTGAAAATTAAATATGGTATGTTTATATATAATCTCACTTGTCCCCAAGGTCCTGGTCATAAGTTAATGACATTACAATATAATCATTGTCTATATTACTCAACAAACAGGTCACTAGTAATTCTAATCAATTCTAATGCAAACAGTACAGTACATGCCGATGCATTTGCCTGAGAAAGGTCAGCTGTGTGTATGAGCTTTCATACATTAGTCTAACAACAGATTAATTGTTCAGTTTGTCTGTAAGTGAACTGCTTTGACCAGGTTGTCTAGCTGAAAATTAAAAAGTCTCAGGCTTCAAAAACTGCATTAAAAGCAGAATAAACCCATAAATACGACAAAGTGATTGCACATGAAAAAAAAACCATAAAAACACAACATATGGACTTCCAGATGTTGAGCGTCAGTGCATATGGGTGCCTATAATCTACGTCTTCATGCTAAATGAAATGCAGAGCAAAATACAAACTCAAAATCTATTGGAGGTTAAAGGAGGTTAAATGGGAACCTTCATCAAGAGAGGCCGTTCCTCTGTCACTGTTTATCTATTGAGTAACGACGGTTGTGCACTTCGCCTCACCACCACCTGAACTCAAAACTCAACAGAAAGTGGCCATGCTCATGGGAGAATAACGAGCCATCGAGAGGCTTCATATTCTGCAAGGACACAGAGGGGTCATCGCAGCCTCAAGGTGCCAACGTAATTGGCACCCAGAGCTGTTGATTCACTTCAACAGACGTGTGTCATGTTGAGAATGGAGCTGGATTCCTGTTTGATGGAGGATAACGAGTCTGAATGGAGCCTTTCACGAAGGTCTCAGGTCTGTTGGAATAGTAATCAGTGAAATGCTTATGGTTCTCTATTTTTGCTTTGAATTTTGTTATTTCTGCGGCATTTTGCACCGAAAGCAAACGTGTTACCAGAGTTAGTAGAATGTTGTCAATGAAGACATGATCATGGGCTGTTTTCTTTACTGAAAATAGTGCTACACACTTTGGCAGCCTTTTAAAACAATGGAAATAAAGAGCTTTAGAAAAAAGCTCATTATTATTTCCAGTTGACAAGGTGTCTTGTCATATTTGGGAAGCTAGAAACAGAAAATTTGACATTTTTGCTTAAAAATGACTTGATATAATTACCAAAATAGCTGCCAATTAATTTTCTGTCAATTGCCTAATTTATTAATTGAATAATTGTTGCAACTCTACTTCAGGCAGTAGAAAAATTTTAGGAAAATACAAATGAGCTACTTTCAGATCGTGCAAGGAAATAAATGAATAAAATTAAAAGTCAATTCAAATTCACAAAGTGATCCCTTTTGAATTTTTGTCAAGTTCAATATTACAGAAACAGACAGATGAATTAAAAAGAGTTCTTTCTCCTTTGTGTTTTGAGTGCTGAAAAGTGCTCCTGTCTGAAAGCAATGGAGTACAAAAACAAGTGAAGGTTCCAAGGTTCCCTGGATGACGACCCCTGCCCTTTCCTGCCAATCGCTGTTTTTGTCAGCCTGTGTTTCAGATGCCCGGTGGGTGGGGCAGGGATTGTCTGTGCCAACTGCAAACACCTGGGTCCAGTGTTCCCAGTTTACAAAGCTCTGGCTGCTGCTGGCAGTCTCTCAGTTTCTCTCTCTCTCCTTCCCCGTGAGCTGGCACTTGGTTTTGTTGTTTTACTTCCTCTTCAGTTCTTTCCTTTTATTCTGTTTTCATGCACCTTACAACACTCACACACTATTTCCACTCTCATGCACGTCCTACACGACAAATCCCACTGACCATGTGTTTTCTTTCTTTTGTTATGTATTAATATGTAATAAATTACTTTGTTTAGCTGATGAAAACTGTGTATCCGTGAATCTGTGAACATGTTTTAAAACTCTTTTAAGACTGAAGGCTACATGGGAGTAAATAACTCTTAAAATGCTGTCAGTTGTGAGTTCCTGTTAAATTATAATATTGCTGTACATCTACTACAGTCCACAGACTTAAAATAAAATCAAAACAAACAACGGAGCTACTGCTTATTGCTACTCTTACACTACACCAACAAAAGCTCTCTCTTTGAATTTCATCAAACAAGCAAGTAATTGAATTTCTTCACTGCTCCAATATTACATTCAAACTACTCTGTTTTTGACTGTTTCTGCAATCATCACGTTCAGCAGCAATCCCAGAGACACATCTGTTTCATTCTTCAGTACCTTTTCACTTTTCAGTGCCTCTCATGTTGAAAAAGCAGCATCATTGTTCCCTCCACGTTTGGGCTCACACACAGTTTTGTGTTTTGTTTTTTTTTTTTTTTTGGTTAAAAAAAAAAAAAACACACATGGGACATCAAACATCAAATTTGGGTCAGGCTGTCTGACTGTCATCTTACATACCTTTTATAGCAACGGTAAATAATCGCAGCTTGTGCATCGAAAAGCTTGATTATGACATTAATTGTTAGATCAGCACAGCATCATGTACGGTCCCGCTGCAGCCTCTAAGCTGTCTTTTTCATTATTAGACATTTTCAAGAGTTTAAAAGCCTTCTCAGCATTAAGGGCCATCATTATACACATCTTTCACACATATCATACACTTATAATGTGCCTTACACATTATAAAGGTGAGTTTACCTTAAGACATTTTCCAGGAAACCATTTTCTCTCCATCACTCATTTTTAGAAATCTTGACTTGGAAAACTCATTACAGTGCAAGCACTGACCCCAAACATGTTGCAGGCATCTGCAACATCAGTTGCAAGCCATCATTTTTGTGACATGCACAAATATTTAGCAAACGTCTCAATGAGTGACTCCTCACAATATTCTGCTCATGAAATGTGAGTTTATTCAGCCATTTTGGCTTTTATTTCTTTTGCAAATAACTAAGTTTTATATCTGATTAGTTCAAGAAAACTGTTGCACAGTAGGAATTTCTAGCACAAATTCACCTGCTTTCAAGGAGTGTGGAAAAGGAAAATAAATAAAGATGAAGGCCACGAGCACAAAGGTTGCTGGGGTTTCAACCCTATAAGAAAACCACTGCAACAACAACTTTCAGTGCGTGAATCAAAAAAAAAAGCTGGACAGTATGAAGACGAACATGGATACAGAGCACAGTTCAAAACTGGACATTTTTCCCCACTGAAAGAACCACAAACAATGAAAAACAAGTACAAAGATCATTATTAGAGTCTTATTGTGGTGACTGATTATGATCATTTCAAAATGTTGTGTTGTATAATGATGCCCTTCTAATGCGTAATTAATACTAATAACGATTATCACTACAAATTGTTGCTCAAGTCGGTTCAATAAACAATCGCAGTAACCTTTCTGTTGTATGTCATTCACCAAGGATGACACAATATAAATATAACACTCACTTGAATATGAATGTACCGTGTATCATTATGACAACAAACCCACAAATGTTGATTGCTTTTGATGTCCAATCAGAAAGCTCATTGAGGTTAATGTATCTCATATCTTGCTTCATGAATGAAACACAGCCACATCATTACTTCCAGTTCTGATACCGAAGGGACAAAAAAAAAAAAAAAATTAAAATAAACCTAAGAAAACCTATAGTTATTAAACATCTGCTGAACTCGGGCTGCATATAAATTGATATTTAAAGGTGAGGTGAAAAGGGAAGCAATGAGACAGTATCCTGGAGCTGCCTTGGAGACTGTAATGGAAAGCACGAATAAACATGTTGGTATTATTTATAATGTCAGGTTGGCAAAAGCACCCTGGGCTAAGGAAGACGGCACATGCAGGCAACATGTTATTTGAAACGTACACTTACATGTTATTTGATAAACATGCTTTTGTTTTTTTTTTTGCAGAAAGTAAGAGATGATCAAAAGTTTCCTGTTTCTCTATGTTTCATGCACTTTATTTTACTGCGTGCTCCATTAACCTTGACGCTCCTCTCAGAAACGTTTACAACTGTACCGCTTCAGTTTCCCTGTCTGTACCCTCCTTCACAGCACGCTGAAGGTTATTAGTACAGTTTCTTTACCTTTTCTCTGAGCCAAACCCTTGCCAGCTGTGTAGTGAGATAAGGGCCAAGTATCTAAAAATAACTCACTCATTCGAGGTACAGAGCATGCCGTGTCATTCAAGGTTCTCCTTTGTGCCCTGATACAAATATCTTGAGACGGCATGTTGGAAACTGTACTAGATAGCATCGCATCTTCACTCTTCCTCGCTGCCTTTCTTCCTTTTCTTTTTAATTTCACGTTCACTCGCTTCCTTTTCCTTTCAGCCTTCCTCCTACTACTCACTTGTCTTTCTTTGCTCTTATCAGGTCTCATCTATCTCTTCCCATTTCCTCCACTGTCACATTGTTAAGATGTTGTTATACATTCATATTTTAAATTTTCCGTTCCTCTTTTATGCGTTTGTACTTCTTGACTTAACCTACGTTTCACATCATCTCCGAACACTTCCCCTCACTTTGTTGACCATAGCGTGCCAAAGTCAAATACAACCACACACTTGTCTGAGTCTTCATGCCAGCGCTCCACCTCCACTCTGCTGACTGAGAGCAACAGCTTGCTACTACTCACTCTCAGGGTGAGATCATACAGGAGGCTTAGAGAACATGTCATGGGCAATTTCACAAATTTGTAAAGAACGCAACCAAACATTTATTACTTTGTGTGATTGAAGGAGACTTAAAATATGTTTAAAATTTGTTTAAAATATGCTAACAGTGTCAGTTTAGTTCTCTAAAACAAAATTTCCTATTGTTTCTTGTAACAAAAACTTTGTCATCCCCCTCCAAACACACATACATATACAAATGCACACACACACCGGCAGCCCTCTCTCTGTGTTTGATATGGAGAGCAAGAAGAAAGATCACAGTTGCTAAACAGCTCTTGATTAAGTGGAAAAGACTTTCTGTTGCACTAAGCTGACATGAAACAAAATCCAGCCCAGCTGCAAAAAAAGTAGAGGCTGCCATTCTTCTCACCGCTAGTTGAGTTAATCTTAATTAAAGGACCACTGAGTGATTTGTTAGGGTAAAAAGAAATGATACTTTAGCTGGTTTATAATGAGCTTTTTTACACCACAAAGCACAGGTCCCGCTTTCTGAAGACTGTTGTATATACTGTTTTTACTTCAGACTATGTGACGAGAACATCTGTGCATACTGTACTGCTGGTACTGTATGCTGAAGCCGCCAGTGTTTACTATACAGCCTGTACTTTGTTCAGTACTCAAGTCAGGGATGAAAACATCATCATTATACCTGACTGGCAAAAGGAGAGTCCTATACAATTAGGAATAGACAAAGAAGAAAACATGAAAGACAGAAAGATGAAAGAGGAAAAAAAATTGGAGTCCAGCACTGAGAGCGAACAGTTCGGCCTTTTCAAGCTGGATCGCTCTGAAGATGGATAAAGGATTGTTCAGTGATGCCAAAAGGGCTTGATTTCAGATAAATGGGAGTATAAAAGAACTGACTCAATGAATTAAAAACTATGATATTGCAATATTTAATAACTTGGTTGTTGCTGTTTAGAGTTAGCACACGAGTTAAGTTGCAAAGTCAAGTAATTTATTATATTTATTTTGTTTAAATGATATATATAAAATGGCAGAGTAGTTTTAAAACTGCACTAATGTTTTGTTTGAGGTGTCTAAAGTAATAACAAACCCACTGGAATGAACTGTCACCAGACTCTGCAGTTTCTCCTCAGTTCTAGAAAACTTTTTTATTTTTCTTAGCAAAACATTGTTTTGGTTTTGTAGCCCACAGTGTTTTTGTTTTGGATCTGTCTCATCGGTGTCGTTTCCAGTCACAGCAGGCAGCTGCAAAAAAAAAAACTTGGATAATCCCAGTCTGCACAACCAGCTCAGCACCAACCAGCAGCGAGACAAAGGTTCTAACTAACTGGAGAACATATAGTGAATTATTTGGCAGTGAAAGATCCGGGTATTCCCTTCAGGCTTCAAAAAAATCTAAAAAAAGAAATGAATATTGGACTTAGATTTGCATGGTGGCCAGAAATGCAACTTCAGTGAGATGATAATATTACTCTGTGTCTCTTGGATATGCATATAGGCAATTAAAACTTTATATATGTTGATATATAGTTCAGTTTTTTTTTCCCTCTGTCCCCAAATGGTGAAAAAAATGAAAGACTAAATAAAATAAACCAGGTGATGATGATGATAGTAGTTGTATAGTACTGCACCTACCAGTAGTGAGCTTCTCTATATTGGCAGGCTTATGCTCGAAAAGTAGTTTGAACAACACGCTGTCTAACCAGGGCAGAGGGCCAAAGCATTGATACTCGATCCAAACGAACACACTAGAAGGCAGGGTGAAAAGCTGGCTGTAATAGAGTGAGGAGACATGATAATTGTTTAAATATGTGGATAAGTGTGCACATTTTCACACCACCTCTCCTGGAGGAGTTTCAGAGTGTAGCACTCGGTTGTTCAAGGGAAATGTGACAGATTTTATTGTGTGCCGAATGAAATCCAGAGCTAGAAAAAGAGGTTCAAACCCTCCAATACGCCTTTGGCTGTGTACCTGCCATTCCTGCTCCTACATCATGGTGAACTGAACTGAGGGCAGTGATGCAGGTTAAAGTGCAGGATTAATTGCTCTCTTGTCTCTGTTTACTGCCATCAAACTAGAGGTCAGCATGTGAATGTGCATATGTGTGTGCTGAGTGCATGGTGCACTGGGATAAGACACTGGTCATTTTAACACACCAGTAAGAGAGAGAAATAGGAAGAGGTCGTTAAGCGTTCCAGACATCACTATCCTTTGCAAGTTTAATTCTTTTTAAATGAGTTTAGGTGTTAAATGAACCCATGTTGGAGCTAAATTAAATTCCATAGCTATCGTTAGAAAGGTTTCTATTAAAGAACCTTGTGTTGGGAAATTGGCTCCAAGAGCATCTTGGCCCGATAAAGGCAGGAATATTTCTAATTTCCTACAAGCTGCGCTCATTTTGACCCCAGGGGTTCAGCAAGGCAGCAAAATAGCCCATTAATTCTATCTGAAAGCAGACTGCCATAGAAAACCACCACAATATGTAACCTCTGATGATTTGTGTGAAAGAACATTCCCACTTACAAACCATGCAGCACTACATCCAAGTTCTGTTTCAGCTTGGCCCAGAGATCCTGAATTATTAACAAAACAATGTGTGTCATTCCAGAATTAATTGGCATTTATTTCTATCACGAATGCCATCCAAACTCCTCACTTCTGTTACCAATTATCCATTATTAACTGGAAACATAATATCTCCAGCATACAAATACTGGGAAAATATGGACAGATTTGTTAACATACTAAGCCCATCAAAAGACAAAAAAAAATACATCCACCCAATTTTCTCACACAGATTCCTCATTCTGATATATATAAAAGAAAAAATTAAACACACATTACACATATGATACAAAAACTAAAATACTCAAACAGACTATTAATTCACTACCATCATGAGAGGCTTTGTTCGACCCAGTGCTAATTAATCCCTTTACTCAGAGCTGGGTGCCAAGCTAAGAATGCAGTTAAGAGTACCTTTCATCAGAACCAGGCCTGACATTATTGCTTTCTTTCTTATGACTAAACTCACTGCTCCACACTTGTTTATTGTAGTTAGTTAGACAATTAACCTCATTTACATGTTCAAAAATATCCACAAAGAACACAAACTTCAAGACAAAGCACAGACAAATGCAGCTTATCAGTTGTTGAAAAGATTTCGGTTCCCGAAAGATCAAACTGAACAACAGCAAATGCTGATGCACAAAATGAAAGTCTGAAAAAAAGTATGTTTCATCTGTCTCTATGTAGAAGTACGTCTGATTGCTTGTAAGCGGATATGTGGTGCTGAAACGATGAGTTGACTGTCATTGTCATTTGACAGACTTAAGTGCTGAATAACGGGGAAAAAAACAATTTTGCGAGTTCTCTATTACCCTGAAAGGCCACTGCATTGGCTCGAATATAATACAAAACCTAACCTAAATCTAAAATTAGGTTTAAAAAGGTGGGGTCTTCTTATATTTGAATACTAGACAATTACATGTTTATTACATCAGATATTCTTTTTGACTGGAGAGAGTACATGTAAAAAGAGTGTTGGATGACAGTTTTTTGGGTTTTTTTTAGCATTACAAGTGCTACGCTAGTGAGCGTTTTTATGTCCGTCTATAGAGTGACTTTCAGAGTTAGTCTGCCCTAAAAAAATTTAACCTCCAGTTTTTCAAATGTTTTTCTGCTTCTCTCTGTTTTGTAATGCACTAAATTTTACCGCTTTTTGAGTTTTGGAGTGTTGTTTGGAGAGACAGAGCAATTTGATTATATCACCTCAGGTGCTGGGAACTTGTGATGGGCATTTTTTCATTATTTTTGAAAATTCTGATGAACATTAATTAACTGATTAAAGGACCAAATTGAGCCAAGACTGACTTGGACAGGGTTCTGATCAACAAGTCCCCCCTGACATTTGTAATTGCCCTCCAGAGCAACATATGGAAGCATCTTCTGATCTGCCATGTATATCACCCTAAAAATATCACACGTCAGTATCTTCCAAAGTTGTTACACATTAGTTTTGTAAAATTATTATTATTATTTTTTTAATCTAACACTTTTGTGGTTAAGGTTTTGCTATAGTTAGGGTTTGAGAAACATCATGCTTTTGGTTAGAAAATGACTTGGTTAGGGTTAGGGAACAATTGTGGTCACAGCTTAAAGGGACCGACATTACCTTAGTAGGGGATGGGGAAGTCTAATGTTTTGTTGAACCAACCATCCACCAAGACCTCCTGTCTGTAGACTTTGTCAGAACATGACAATGTCACAGTGCCCTACACTGGGTGTCTGCATATATAGACGTCTTAGCACAAACATGCTCATACAAACTGCATGTACATTACATGGACCCTCACGATTACACAGACAAAGTATAACTTGAACTTTATGGATTCATTGAAAAGTTAATTGCTTGATTAATCAATAATGAAAATAATTACTTACACTGCACCAAAACTGAAGCAACAGTCAAAGTAAGTTGTGTTTGGCCTTTCTCAACCACTTCCTTCTCACTTTGACCAAAGCTGCACCAGAGACTTTTTCTGAACCTGAAGCACGATTCGTCTGACCTCCCTCTTCCTGACTTTGGCCCCTAGGCCCAGTCCACTTTGTCTAATAGAGATGTTGAACAGAGAACACAGAGGGGAGCGAGCTAAAAGTCTCTCGGAAGAAAGAAGCAGATTATATATAGCCACTGATTAAGGCAGAGATGGGAACATGACCTACATGCATAACAACATTTTCTCTCACTTTCTGCTACAGAACAAGCCTCCGTCCAGGACCAGGACTCTACAACTGGGAGAATCACTCTAATTATAAAACCAGAGTCAGATTTCAATGCACACCTCATTAATATTTCTCTCCTTATTGGGTTAATAATGTTTTTAGAGGCGTGGGAGACTTGGGAGAGCCAGTGGCGTACCAGTGAACCTTCGCTTCCAGTGCACCTGTCACGCAGGTAAAACGACCACTGTCATCCACTGTGCATTGTGTATCAGATCATAGTTGAAACAGATAATGATAATTCTCTTTCACACACAGAGCCTGTGTTCTCAAAATAGCTGTTCCCCTGGGAGACTCATGGGGGATGGGGTGAGAGAAAGATAGGGAAAGAAAGAGAGAGGGGGAGAGAGGGCTTTCTCCTTCCTCATCAATCTTTTGGATCCTGTCCCACTGGTACCAATGACCGTGTATCCGGCTGACTCCGACAGCGGCAGTGGCAGCAGGCAGCCGCGGGGAGCGGACCTCGCTGAGATTCAATCCAGATCCTTTTATCAGCCACCTGAGGTTGATTTAACACCCCTGTTCCTGGACAGTGAAAGCGGCTGATTATACAGCCAGCCAGTATACCCCCCCCCCCCCTTCCCCCCC
>JBBMJY010000018.1:19219963-19235006 GCA_037833715.1 Toxotes lorentzi
CGCCACTCCCCATGTCCCTCAGCTCCAGCCCATTACCCAGAATTGCTGCGCTGTGCTGTCTGGGCCCATGCAGACACGGAGAGGACGCAGAAAGGCAGGTCATAACGGCGAGACAAGATCAAAGGCAATAAGTGTGTGTGTGTGTGTGTGTGTGTGTGTGGGGACGAATCAGCATATCAATGTGGATATGTGCTCTTTGGGAATCTGTATAAATCTGATCAAAGTGTTGTCAGCCTTAACTGTCAACATCAGAACTTTTCACATTTCTGCAAAATGTCTTCTTAAGTGTGTTTATATTTTTTGTTATTAATGTTTGTATGTTTGTTGGTTTGTGTATGTGTGCATGTTCTGTCAGAGGCAACAACTGAACACAAATTATGGACTAAACACACATTCAGTGGGGACAGCTTGTCTAACTACTTTGCTGCAGAGTTAGAGGTGTTCAGCCTTTCGTCTCTATCTCTTTGTCTAACATCTCACTGTAGCTCCTCCTTCTCAATTCATGAAACTCTACAAGATTTAAAACTGATCCGCTGTCAAAAATATCCAAAATGACAAATTCTTGTTTTGTAAATGTATGGCTGATAACTGGCTGTGGTGACACATTCCAGAAATATTCAGAATGCATTAGCAGTAACTTAATACAGCTTTCATATGGCTGTAAGAGAGTGAAACATAATCAATGAAACTGATATCAAAAATATACAACTATGAACAGTGGCCCTGGATTACATGCTGCGTTGTTTCCTGTGAATCCTGTGTATGTGTGTATGGTAATGGTGGACTCTGCACACAGAAAATAAACAGTATAAAAATGGGGGTTTGATTTCATGAGAATCTCAAGGGTTAGAATTCACAGATTTTACAGGTGAAGATCAGTTCACTCATCATGGGAAGCACTGCTCAGCCTATGTCCTCAGCTGTCTTCAGATGTCTCCTGTGGCTGTGGCGTTTATTTTTTTAAGTTTGAGAAAAAAAACGCCAGTGATGTCATCAGTTATATTGGCGTTGCCTGGGAGACTTCATATTTTTAATGGAAAGCTTGAGATGTGGACATTTGACAGACAGCAATCTATTGGGGGTCTTACAAAAAACACTGTTACGTTGCATTATGGGAAGTGTAGGATCCAGGCTTTTTGCCTGGAGACTTAAAGTTATGTAATTTCAGCCTGTGCTGTATCTATTTTGCTACTGTGCCTCTTAAAAGTCCCAACTTCCTTCAGTATCCCTTTACTAACTATTAGATAAGATTAAGATTCGGGTTTAGTGTCAGTCAGGTATCAGTTGGGGTTGGGTTTTGAGTGATGAATGTACAATAAAAAGTGTCATATCATAAACTGGGGCGCAGTATATGTATGTTGAAAAGCTTTAGTTTGCTGAGAAGGAATATAAAAACTAGAGGATATGATGAGCCAGAAATGTGTTCCAGTGTCTTGTTTACCATCAAATGATGAAAGCTTGCAGCTTTTTGTGAAATGAAAATAAAAACTGAGACTGATTTTGAAGTGAAGATTGCAATTTGTTTTATATGTCAGTTAAATTTGAAAAGTCATTACACAAACACACACACACACACATACGCAACCCAGCCTGAAGATAAAAACAGTGGAGATAGGTGATCTTGATGAAGAGCGATCACTGAGAAAATTGACTAGAAAAGCTCAATTAGAGCTCAAGAGACAAAATGAGAACAAGTGTTTTTCCTTTACCTCACTTAATCTTCTGTAGCTGTGACGGAGATTACGATTTTTATTTTTTACCTTGTTGCTTTTTTTTGTGCTTTGACAAATGGGTTATTGGTGACCTCATCATCTGAGCATATGTCCTTTCAGCAGGTGAACAGATTGACAGGTGACAGGTAGGAGGGTGCACTAAGCTTCATGAAAGGCTACTGGGTGTTTACTGGCAGTTATAATTATGCAGAGATTAGCCTCTCTTCCTGCACATTACAGAAACTGGAGGGGGTCAGGAAGCACTTTACTAGCTTCTCTATTTGAACAGTTGCATTTTCACCTACTTGCTTTTTTTTGTAAGTGTGGGTAGGAGTACTTCAAAACAAAGACTGTAATGTACGGGCGTGTGGTTATTTTTTCCATATTCATTCTAAGTTCATGGGAGGGAAATCCTATGTGCTGTGATCAAAGGCAGTTAAAGTGAGGTGTGCTACACTGACTGAATGCAATCTGCACCGAATACAGTGCAGAGTGTATTCAGATTTATGTTGGGCAGTACAGAAACAAAGTCTAGCATCAAATAATAAAACATGGTACCTGTATTTTAAACAATGCCAATTTAAAATCTCCCTGTTGAATTTGTTGTGTTTAAAATCCAAACAGTACTAAAAATGACTAAAAAATATGGTCAGATCGTCCTTGGAAGAAAATAAAATAAACAAATTTGGTATTCTGGTTTTGGATATTACATATTGGATAGTGGCTTTATAGCGAAAACACACTGGATATGAACACTCACAAAATGATCGTGAGAGCCTTGAACATGCTTCAATTGATAGTTTCCCTGATTGCAAATGACTGTCCTTGGTTAGCGAGGGGGATCACTATTGTTGGAGCTGTATGCAGACTCTCAGTCCTGCTGCCTATTGTGTGTTGGACATAATGGCTCAACACTCAAACTCATTGTCCAGGGTTCACAATTTACATAACGCTTTCACCTTGGCATTTCTATCCATTTGTATGTGTGATACAAAAGACTCTCTTATAATACACACACATACACAAATACTGTAACACAGGTAAGGTCGGGCAGCCTTTTCAGCCGTTGCTCAGTAGAGATACTAATAGAGCTATTTTGGTGCAGAGATCCGTGCTTGACTTTTCATTTGGTTTCCGTTTCTTTATTTGTGAAAAGACAAAAGTCTGACACACTGACCTCAACCTGAAGACTAAACATCAGTTCAAGGTTCTGAAATAACAACTGTAATGTCACCTTAAAGGACAGAAAAGTTTCGGGTCTGCCGGCCAAACAGGTCACTCCTCAAACGGGTAACTAGACACAGTTTGTTAGAAGGACCACGAGGAAAAAGCCACAGGATCACATCATTAAGCATCGACCTTAATAACGGTTAAGCAACAGCCCACACATTCTCTTGTCCAGTATTCATGTTCACTGAGCAGATCACTCTCAGTAATGAACACTGCAGAAAATACAGCACTTCTGACATAATGTTTACAGGTTTTAAAATTCTCAGTTTATGGTCCTGTTTGGAGAGGTACGTCCTTAAAAAGGTGCTGTTCTGTTGAACATTTTGTGTTATGTAGATCCTCATTAACAGTTAAAGGACAGGGTTTTTTCTTAGGCTATTTTAAAAGTTAATTATACAATTATGGATTTCAGTCCTGGTTGGCTCGCAATTTAAATCCAGTGCAGAAATGGCGGACTCTGCCACTGATAATGAAAAGAACCACAATGAGAGGTAATTACCGACTGTAAATACACTGAATGGCCACTGCAGCAAAAACTGCTGACCATAAATAGCATTAAAAACAGGGCTCAATGTCATGAAAATCTTAAGGATTATTACTTTAAAAGAACATTAACATGACCATATGTACATTGAGTTATTGGTTGCTGTAATTGTTCCTTCTGTCAATTTTGATAACTGATTAATATTTCAGTAATTCAGGAAAAAGTGAAAAATACTAAATATTCACTGGTTTCAGCTTCTCAAATGTGAGGATTTGCTGCTTTTCTGTGTTGTATGAAATTATGTTCCAACCCTAGACTGTAACTTGAGGTGAGGTATCCACTTTATTTGTCTAACTCAGACTGCTGAAGCTTCATACCAGCTTCAGAACTTTGAATACATTTTTACACAAAATGAGGCCTGTGGATTTTGTTCCCTATTACTTACATTGGATATTAATGTTAGGAAGGAATCTCTCTTCATAGCCAGTAAGGACAGGAGCACAAGGGCATTTTTTTCAAGACAACACGAACCTATCCTTTAATGCCTTTCCTGCCTGATCACGCAGCCATTTGTCTTCAGAAACACTTATCTAATAGTCATTTGCATTCGTGTATCCACCAAATTAATTTTTGGGCCGTGCCATTTTATCCCAGAAGGCAGTTTTGCATTTATATATACAACATTACCTACACAGAGAGCCTGAGTGAAAAAGTGATTTTTAGGAACTCAAAATTATTCTTCCACTGTCCCTTCATAATAGAGTACTTTGCTCAGCCAAACTTCGGGAACACTTTCAAGTTCACCCTGCCATTCATGGCACTGAATCTCAGCGAGCTTGTGTGAAAGATTAAGAGCAGAGTGGAATCATAATAAAGGTGACAGAGGATCTCTCATGGGACACCTCGCCTCCAGGCACACAGCAGAGAGATCTGACTTTACAATGCAGTTAATTTAATTCCTCACATGGCATTTTTACACTGAATACCTAGACCATAAATACGGTGCTTCTGGTGTGGCACCAATTAGGAGAAAAGAAATCTGTCAGAAATACAGCGCTAACATTTTTTTTTCTTCTGTAAAATAATCAAACCAAACCACTGCTCATCTAAAGGTAATAAGGAGTCATGTCATTTAAATGTCACAAGGGTGCAAAGGTGGAACATGTATGCGTTAGTGTATTGGATAACTATGCGTTGGCTGATCAATCATGACAGTTTGTTTCCAACATCAGTATCATTTTAATCATAATGGTTCGGCCCTGCTCTATGTCTTAGGTCAGCCTATATGTTGTACATCATCATTCTCTCAAAAGGCTGGGAAAAAAAAGGAAATATATTTCACGAAAGTAAGTAAAATACAGATAAAAGGGGATAAAAAAAAGAAATGGATCTCTGCATTAATCGAGTTCTTAATGCACACACAGACCAGTGTAGTATCTGGGCATCTATTCAGTATTTTGATGTATTGTATGAACTCATCTCCTGTCTCCTTATCTGGCAAGCTCGAACTGAGGCAAACAAAATGCCACGAGTGTTTGTACTGGTAGATAAATGCTACACTGTCCTACCATTACTCACACTGGCAGCCTGAACTATGCCGTAGTATACTGAGTTATGTGGGCAGGCTGTCTTAATGCTCATTTGAAATTCAAAGTGGTTTTCATAAATTATTCAATTTATATAAAAAATACACAAGACAATAGATCTAGTGTATTTATTAGCATCATGAACAGTTGTTTTAGTTCTGTAACAAGCAGAAATACAGGTAGAACACACTGAACAAGAGATAAAGGATTCTTACGTGTGTGTGTGTGTGTGTGTGTGTCTGTCTGTTTACGTGGGTGTGCATATGTCTATTACTCACCCCAGCGTCGTCATGGTGACAATGGTGTACCAGAAAGAAGCTGGGATGCTGGTGAACTTGCTGGAGCTGGAGCCCTTCTCTGCGTAGAACATGACCGTGGCGAAGATGATGATGGCCATGGTGAGGGAGAAGAGGAGGAAGCCCAGCTCTGAAGCACAGCTCTTTAGCGTATAACCCAGGATCCGAAGGCCCTGTGAGTGACGGGAGAACTTGAAGATACGAAACACTCGAAACACACGCAGCGTCACAAAGGCGCCGCTCACATCCTCATTGTTGGTCATCACCAGGCCGATGTAGTACGGCAAGATGGCCACCACGTCGATGATGCTCATCACTGAGCGCATGAAACGGTAACGGCTAGGCGCGGCGAATAAGCGCAACAGGTACTCCACCGTGAATATCATGACGCAGGCAGTGTCCATGCAAAAGAACGCCACAGTGTAGCGTTCACCACATGGCATGTCTTTCTGGTTGGTAGTCGAACCACATGGCACTGTCTCCACTACATTAGTGATGACTGAGATGGCAATGAAGAAACCAGTGACATAGTAGAAGACTAGGGCCATGGTGGAGGTGTGGGGGTTCTCAAAGGCTCGCCACATGGTCTCCCTGAAATTCATGTTGGGCAGCTTCTGGTCCTTGTTCTCCTCCTGATCATCCTGCAGCCGCTCTAAATTCTCCCTCTTTCGGTCCTTGTACTCCTCGTAGCAGCAGTCACCGATGATCTCAGGGATGATGCCGAAGAAGGTGAGCTCCTCGTCGTAGGCCGAGATGCACTCGTGACGGGGGTAGTGGAGCTTCCCTGTCCGGTAGAAGTTGAGGATGCTTCTGAAGGCATCAGGGTCCCGGTCAAAGAAGTACTCCTTGCTTTCTTCATTGTAAAAGAAGTCTTTTTCAGAGCTGCCCAGCAGGGTGTCTGGGTAGCGATCCAAAGTGGTCCTCCAGGTCTGAAAACGACGGCCGCTGACATTAAGGATGATCAGCTCATCCTGTCTCTTACTGTTGTCTATCGGGGCAACAGGCATGGGGCAGTTGGCAACAGGCATCCAGCCAATGGCTGCTGCCCTAGCAAAAGGGAGCCATGCTGCTACTCCTGTTGCCATTGTGAAGCAGAGTCTTCAAAGTGGTCCTCCTCACCTTCAGACTCGACTCTCCACAAAATGAAATGGCATCTGAGAGATAAATGGCAATGAAAAAAAAGAGGAAACAGAGAGCTGAAAACAGCAGCACACTAAATCACACTGATCAACCAAAATATCAATGTTTGCCAATCACAATGCTGGAAAGGGACCAGAATGAAACTCATGACATTTGGGGATCCAAATGAGTTTCCACCCCTATTCAATTTCCAGTCACTCTCTCCTATTTTCTGTCCAAATCCACCAGAACCCGCCCAAAATGTCATCCAGTTTCAAGGAAAAAGCCAAGATAAGGCAACAGCTAAAGCAATGTTTAACCGGACAGGCAGCACACAGGCACACAGGTAAAGGTGAAGTCAGGCTTCACACACTTTCAGATTTTAACACAATATCTCAACCGGAAGTTTCATGATTTACACAGATATCTAAAGTTTGCTTTACACTGTGAGTTTGTTGAGATGTATTTGTGAACCAAATCATTTCTGTTTTGGACCTAAGCCCTCATTTACGACAAATAAGAGTAACTACACTTGTACAGTTAACACAATGCAGTTAACTTTAATACAAGAAGCATCAGTAAAGACAGAACGACAACCACAAACCCATCTGTCCTGAGCAGCATCGTTGACACACCGACAGGGAGAAGCGCTAACAGGGACTGAAACAGACCTGTTGAATCCTATTGGGGAGGTAACCTGCTCCAGATTTATCTATGTGGGAAAACTATTACACAATATTTTAGTGGTTTGATTCAAATTTAAAAAATATATTAATGACCTTAATTTGTTTTAGAAATAACCTCTATCACCTGGTCAGTTTATATGTCGCTGGAAGTAAACAGTCTTTGTTTATACGTGTCCTGAAAATATTCATAACGTGGTAAAAGATGGGCAGCGACGTGAAAACACGAGAAAACACCTTTTCTCGTGCGCGCAGTTGGCAAAATCTAACTTCTACAACAAATGCACTTGTTCGCCTGACATATGCTAATTCTGAAAACGCATCTCAACATCTTCTAAGACGAGGCAAAAAGAAATTCAGCGAAACAGATGGCAAAACACTCACCGATAAAAGTGCCGGAGGGAACAAAATCCCAGCTCTTGCAAACAGAACCTGAAGAGTTTCTCTGTGAACCGAGTCCTCAGTTACAAGTGAGGGAAGAAGAGCCCGGGTCCATCCAGCGGGATGAAGCAGCGAGCAGCACCTCTCCTCCTCCCCCGGTCGGTCGACAGCCTCCTGCACCGAGCACAGCACCAAAAACGCGGGTGATGGAGCAGAACTGGCCAGTCCCCGGATCCACGAGACTCAGATGAAACGGTCTGTAGCGGCAGGATTTGTAGACATCCTCTAACTGATTCTACATCCTGGCTGATTTGTTTTCCCGTCAGAAAGTGCAATGTGAAGGAGAGGAGCAGCGCGCTTCCTTTTTTCCTCAGCACAAAGTACAATGTGCGTTTCTCCCACTGTGCCAGCTCTGTGTCATCAGCCCTCCTTCCCTCTGCCTCACTTCAACATCATGTGTGACAGACTCACCCTGTCACTTCGGCTAAATCCAATATTGTACTGCTGGATTGCTTACTTAAGCGGAAAATGCCACAGTATGGTAACGGTGGGGATATCAGAGTGATACAGGAGAGTTTAGAAAATTCCAATTGTCACTGTGGTGTAGTAAACTCACTGTAGAGAGCTCCAGTGTTACAGGAAATATTAGGCTTTAGTGGAAATACTGTGTTGATTTTGTTTTAACTTGAGTAAATGTATGTTGTAAACTAATTTGTAAACTAATACTTTAAAATTAAATTAAAATGTAAAATAATACATTACTCTTATTTTTCATATGGTTTTAACATGACAGGACTCAACTTCTGGGGGCTGCTGGGCTCCCATCAACCCCCCCATTCCTCCCATTTTCTATGCAATTTATACTGAAGGCTAAGTCCAAGGATTAGATAGTCCTCATCCTCAAATCATCAGGAATTTATTTCCTCCACGGTAGCTTCCTTAACATCTTCAGGTCCGTGTTGGATGATTCTGCAAAACCCCAGAATATGTTCAATGTCTGTTTTTTGTTTTTTGTTTTTTTTACAGATTGTGGTTGCAGGTGGACTGGCACACACACATACACACTCCTTCTTGCACTGGCGCTGAATGTTGGTATTGGATGTAAATCATGAGAGGCATAAGTGTGGACATAATATGCAACAAACATGAAGAAGCACTACGGTTATAGAAGCAATTCATAAGGCAACACTGTCTGAATGTAACAGCCTCACACTGTGAAGCACTGGATTGTCCTTGAATATATGAAGACCCAATTTTTTTCAAATGTAATATTCAGAAAAAATGTGTTATTTTCAGGCTATTATAGTAGTATCGGTCCTAAAACTGTGTGTGGCAATTTTAAAATAACACAGACATTCAGACACATGCAACATAAGAGTAGTAAAATAAAATAATGAAGAAAAAAAGGTGTTTTAGACACAGTGACGCCCTGTTAAGATTAGGAAAATAAAACAGAACCAACCTCACATCACATGTTGGCATTAGTGGTGCATATTCCAAGAAAAAATTTCAATGAAATCAACACAAACCAGTTGACATGCAGTGCAGCTTTCAGGGCCCCGGGAGCTCTGCAGCCCCAGGGCAGTTGACTGCTTTGCCCGATTGATAATCCATGCCTGGGCTCGGAATTAACGGTGTACAGTATGAATGTTGAATAGTAGCTGTGTTCTGTATAGCTATGCTATGTTTTTGAAATTGCATGACACCTCTCTTTATGGATGCCATTTCCTATGTATGCAATGAGTTAAAAACTCAATGGGCTTCAGTTTTTTTGTTTTACCGTATAATGAATTACTTAAGTGGAGAACCAGTCTTCTCCAGAGTTTAAACTATACAGCAGAATTGCCATTAGTAAGTGTTACTTTGACAACTTCTTTGTGTGATCAAATGGCCACAGAGTCTCCTATACAAGTATTGGTTTTAAACCACCTCTAAAAAAGTCCATCCGCCATCATACAAACAGTTCTTCATCATCTTACTCAGAGAGTGGGTGTCAAAGGAAACCCTATAAAGCCTCGTCATCAGAGGGGAAGAAGCAACAAGCCCCACTGGTTCTCCTCCACTATCTCACACTTCAATCCCAGACAGCATGGTCTGTACATAGACACCTCAGGGGACTGCTGAGGCTGGATGAGGAAGGTCTTTGAATGGATGGCCTTGTGTGTGGCCGTTAGAGGAGAGAGGAAAGGTAGAAGGAGAGAAATAAAGGGGGAGAGGGAGAGGGAGAGAGAGAGATGCTGTGTGGCCTGGGTGTTGAGACAGATAGGCTATTGATGGACTCTAGTACATTCAGATGCTTAGATGAAGTTCTGGCACATCGCGTAAAATATTCATGAATTGAGTCTTTGAACATTTTTTAAGTTTCAGGGCTTCTCTCACAAAGAGGCTCGCTTTTGTTGTATCTGTGGTGTTGTAGATCTGTGGAGTCTGCGAGTGATAATATTTTTTGGTATGTTTTCCTCTTTTTTTCCTTTAAAACAGTGTCTTTTCTCCAGCGTAACCACTTCTTTTTCACCAAGCACTGAATACATCTGATGTATAGACCCACTCCGACATCATATCATTAAAGAAGTAGTCAGGGTGCACAGATTTATACCATACAGACCTCTTTAGTTACATCACTGCCTTCCCTGCATATATACACAGTTGAAAGAAATATATTAGCCCATACAGCATCAAAAAAGGTGAAACAGTTTAAATTTTTGACGTTGATATCATTGTCTTCAGCAGATTCTTTTTTTTTTTTTCAGTATCAAGTATCATCTCAATCTGCCAAATGCCAATATAGCCCTGTCTCTGTTGTGGATCATTTTTTCCACTCATACTTCTTTCTGTGACATGTTCAAACCTCTGGGGTGGCAGCTGAACTTTAGAGAAGAACACTTACATGCAATTTTTCACAATACTTTATGAGATGGTGGCAGTAGAGGCTTTCAGATATTCAAAAAAGAAGTAGTCTCTTCAGAGAATAAATGCGGGTAAAAAAGTAAAGAAACAGAATAAAACTCCTTTCCAAGGATGAAAACTGATATGCAAATAGCTTTAGAACCAAGTAATTATGTCAGCCATATTTCAAATGCAATGTCTTGTGAGGTAACACAGTTTTTTTTTTTTTATTATAGTGTGTTTTCTTAAATCCTTCCTAATCCATCATAGTTTTTCCACACAAACTTTCTAACTTTATCTCAAACTATACTTACTCAAGTGTGAGCAAATACAGGATGTTTGTTGGTGCTCATTTATAATAAATTATTGTGGATAGCTTTTGAGTAAATGTAATTGTTGTTACTTACTGTGCTCCAATTTCCACCGATAAAAAGGCAAGCAAATAAAATTTTAAAAATGGTCTATGTACTAGCATACATCATCCAAATATGCACTGATAAGGCTAAATTTAATCGTTGCAGCGCTTTGGCATTTAGAAACTGAGGTATAATCAGTCACTCTTTATCATGTATTTAAATCTTAGAGAGTAATTTGTATAATTTCTGTAATAGTTAATCATCCAATTTCTATTGCCCAGAGCTAAAGCAACAGCTGAGATCTTAAGTTGTTTTTCATCTGGCTGCCATGCACCTGTGGCCACCGCTTGCTGATTGGATGAAAGCCAGATTTTTATGAATTATAGCCCCAAACACACAAACTAACTCCATGAGAGTGCACAACCTAATACAGCCTGCTACCATTTATCCAAACTGTTTCTCATTTTGATTGAGGCACTTGAATCAGATTAGACCCCTACAACAAGATGTGATATTTAGATGTTTGATCATCGTTATGTCAGAAACTGTTACTAAAGGTTATTCCTCTGTTCATTCACTATGCTTCGTGGTTTTCATGGCCTTATTAGCAAACAGGTGAAACACAATATCTGCAAAGTCTTAAAAGCATACAGAGATGGTTTATGTGCAAAAGATTTAATGTATGAGAAAATATCTTGCTTCACAATAATTGTGCTCACAACTAATGACAAGTATTCACCTTCACACTGAATGCTATACTACCGGTTGTTGGTCCTGTTGTACCTTTGAATAGCCATACTTCATGAACAGCTGATGTTTTATCCATGGTAGTTAGTAACATCATTCTTTGACTAAATGGCTGAAGTTTAAACTGCAGCATTGCATGGTCTTCAGCGTTGCATGAGAAGTTGGTGGAAAGCAACAGAGTGAATATTAAACTTAGGTATGTCAGGTGGCCAAGAACATGACTCCAAATGAATGCTAATGTTGCCTCATGTCTGCTGGAGGTGTAAACAAGCCACTGTCTGATAAAAAAGTTAACTATGTCAACTTTATGAAGTGATAATATGTCAGTGTGGTATTTACAGCTTGTTCTGCTGCCAAAAAAATAAAATAAAATAAAATAAAAAAAGATTAATGCGAGTTTCAGCTCTCTAGTTAAATGTTGGTGAGTTTCTCCAGTGAACTACTAGATCCGTTCTTGCCAATATCTGACTCTTAATTATTAATACACTGACTACTTACAGCCATCTAGAGCAACAGTGTTTGTTTCTCATGATAATTAATTTACTCATTCACTGACTCAATGATAACGCTGTAGCCTCTAGGGGTGACAGCGAAGCTGCTTTTAACATTACAGTGAACCATTTTTTTTTTCTTCACTAAACTAACCCATCACACATTATTGAGAATGCCTTTACATACCAGCTTAAAACCAAAAACATCATATAGTTCCATAATTCACTCTACATCATCTCTCATTGCATGTCTTATATATAAAAACAGCCCCCACTATGTGACCCATGATGATTGCAAATGATTCAGTATCCTGTAATCTTTCTGCTATGCCCCAGTCTATTGAATACGGAGGGTTTGCAGTCTGCAGCTATTATCTATTACCCATTCATCAGTTACAAATGCTATAATGCTGATGTTCAAGGTAGATATTCAATGTGAAATGCAAGCGTGTGTCACTTTATTGTTAAATTAGAGAATGCAATACATCCCATTTCAACCATCCTATGGAGAAAAACCTTAATTATCAAAAGGATAGATAAAAGCTTGGTAGAGAGAAAGAGATGGGGATGTGGAAGTCAAGGAAGGGAAGTAAAGGTAATGAGCTGGACATGGGCCACAGGTGTCCTCTCAACAATTACAGAACGTGAATAGCGGGAAAAGCATTGGGCCAGAGGGAGCTGCAAAAAAATAACAAAAGGAAAGAGCTAATAGAAGGACGGTGGAGTCTGAATCATTGTGAGTCTGAAAAATCACAAGTGTGTACCTTAAAGAGTGAAAAGGAAGCCCAGCCATCAGTCTGACAGACTATAGACCCAAAAAATACAGTGTGGGTGTGGATAAATGAGTTCAGATGAAAGCCAGTGGCATTGATTATGCTTGAGTGAGTATTCATCTTATGACTCACTTATAAAAGATCCAAGCCCAGCCTTCATCATCCAAAATACAAACCACACTACAGAGTAACACACATGTAAATCCTGTTGCAGAGAACACATACAAAAACAGAGACAAGCATCATCAGGCTGGCTGTGTAAAATAAAGCAAACCACTTACAGAGAAATAGTTTTGACTCTGGGAACCTCTTAAGCTTTGAGAAGCAGAGCAAACCAACACCACACAAAATCCAATGAGAAATTCATAACAGCCAACAGCACACAAAATTCATTCAGATCAGTGGGGGAGTACGAGAAATTAGCATACATATATACACACAGCCATATGTCTCACTGAAATGATGAACAGAAAACGTTATTGCAGAGTTTTGAATATCATTTGTCATCAGCACATGGATCCAGAAAATGCAGGTGTGTTAAAGTTATGAGGTATTCAACCAATTATACATTAAAACAGAGATGTTTCAGCACTCTAATGTGGATGTAAATGATTCTCGCAAAGTTGTTTGTTTAAACCATTCACTTATTTACTGGTACATTTTCTACTTTAGACTTTAATGGGTAAACATTATGCCAAGTGTACACGGCATACAGAAACTACGGAGGAGTAGCCTCGCGCATTCACTTGAGTAGAAAGTTTGCCCTGTTTTTCTAAATTAACAAGTCTATTATCTCAGAATTATTAAGAAAGCTCAGTTTCGAGATGCTTGTGTCTTTAAGTAATCTAGATTGGTTATGAGTTCGTCAACTTTGCACAAGCACCTCAGGACTCTGTAGTTGTTCAGCCACTCTGTGGGACATTGCAGTGTTTCTCCAGGATCAGACCGATACTGTGTGCTCCACGAACATCACATGACGCATTGAAATGCATTAAAGCAGTAGCATTGCCAAGAGGGGGCACCCCTGGGGCCACCTCAGAAATCTACTGAGTTTCAGTTAAATGTAAAAAGCTGTAGTTGAGGTTTTTAAATGTATTTGGAAAAAAATTACTTATTGCTGTTATATATAAACTACAGCAAATAGTTTGGCTTACTTGTGCCAAGACAACAATCTGAAAAGAAGGTGGTGATTACTCCTAAAAATCCCATATAATTGATACTTACTTGTATTGATCCTGGCCCTGAAATCATACATCAAAGGGTCAGGCTGATAAGTAGTAGCAGCAGCCTTACTCCATGCTGGTGAGAGCTTCTCACAGGTATCTTGTTAATTCCGAAAAAACAGAGCAGAATTTTTTTTTTTTTTGGCATAAAAACTTTTGTCAGAATTCTGAGATAATAATCTTGTTGATTAAAAAAAAAAAACTGGGCAAGTCAAGTGAATGTATTGCTCTTCTACGACAAATACTATATAAATGTTCACCATAGTGTCTGAATGTGAATAAGCACTAATATCACATAGAGCTTTGAAAGACTCAGTTGCATCACTTGAAGGACAAAGTCAAGTCTGCAAAATTCAAGATGTGATTAAATGTATGAAGACACTCAACACAAATATGTCAGTGAAGAGGCCCTTGCTGATACCTTGTACTGTAGTAGATATAACTTTCCCCATAATATTCCATTGCCCTTCAGAAAATAGCATTGTTATCATAGTTCAGTGTTTTAATTAAAACTCTAATGAGCGCTGTGAATGGTCCAAGGACTCCAAGACTGATTTATGACAAAGTAATAAATTACATACAGTAAAGAATATTTTTAATTATAGAAGACCTGGATGACAAAATTATCAGCCCCAATGGGTTCAAATGAGACAGACTTCGTCCTTTCACATTAGATTGGATCTGATGTGGGAACATCACGTTTTTTGTTTTTTGGTTTTTTTTAATTTGTTTTTGTTTTTTTTATTTGTTTTTGTTTTTTTATCCTTGCATGTATATCCTTGCATACAAGTGACACCCCCACACATGTACACAATACTGCAATGATACACTTTTAGGATTAATATATTTCCATTGCTGCAGGAAAGCTGTAAGTTAACCAATGTCTTAATCCCTGAAAAAGCCCTGTTTTCTATGACGTTTACATGATTTTTCAGTTTTTGTTGAGCTAATCTTTTTTTTGTTTTTACCTTGGGCACTTTACTCTTACCTTTGCACTATTTAAGATAGATAGATAGATAGATAGATAGATAGATAGATAGATAGATAGATAGATAGATAGATAGATAGATAGATAG
>JBBMJY010000018.1:19235106-19261024 GCA_037833715.1 Toxotes lorentzi
TCCCTCTCTTATACAACCGACAACAGCTGAGTCATCAGAAAACTTCTGCAGATGACATGATTCAGAGTTGTACTGAAAATCAGTGGTGTATAAGGTGAAGAGGAAGGGTAAGGGTATTCACTGGATTTCAATAAAAACTGGAAAAATGGAGGTGAAATTTGAGGATGTAAAAACCCAACTGGGTCTCTCCTCCCTTGACCTAGTTACTGTATAATGGTTTAGATCATTATGTGCAACACAGTTTTCTCAGAGACATCAAAGCACAAAGCAGACAAAAGACAGCCACTAGATTGTCCTAGGAGGGAGGCTGAACAACAAGTTTGAGGAAATCCACAATAAAATTCCAATAAAAAATTTAACAGCTGATTGACAGAAAATTAATCGGCAAACCATTTTGAAAATCAAATAATCATTTAAGTCACTTAATAAGCATCAGGACTAAGAATCTATTTACCATGTTCACTATCTTAGTTTAACGTGTCAGCACTTGCTAATTAGCAGAACCTCAGTTTTAATTTGGTATTGAAAAAAGAATGATGAGATTATACTCAATGAAGAATCTAGTTATCATTGTTCATTCTTTGGGAAACCTGTATGTATGTCCTCGGCTTTTGTGACCATCCAAAAGTTAGAAACTTTCCCTTCAAAACATCAACCTCATGGTGGCAATAGAGGAAAAGAGGAGGAGATCACCAGAATCCGTAGGATTCATCATTTGGAAACATGAATGTCTGTACAAAATTTGGTGCCAATCCATCAAGTAGATGCTGAAATATTTGATTGGACTTTCACCTTCTGGTACTTAAAGACTTAAAGGTAGGAGATCACCAAACTAATTACAACTCATCCTCTGGGCATGATGAATATTTGTTTAGAAATTTAATTTAGATGTTATCTTGAGCTCTGTAAAGTTTCAGTGGACCTTTTTCAGTATCTCTGGACAATTTATAGACTAAAGCATTAATTGATGAATCTACAAACTAATCAACAAATTAATCAAAACTGGAAATAACTGTTAATTGTACCCCTAATATTAGATTCTGGGGTCCACTAGAATTGATGATAGCATAGAAAGTATTGTGCACAAAAACATATAAACCTGGACTTTTTCAAGTAGCAGACTTTCTGATGTTTCAGAAACAAACTTCATTTCACAAGGTCTGGGATGCTGAGAGTTCAAAACACAAAAGTGTGAGTGGGAAGGAGATTGAGGGACACAAAAATGAAAGAACAGGAAAAAAAAAAAGAAAGAAAGAATGAAACTGGTACAGTGGGTACCGGTGTGTGAACACTGTTCCCAATCAGCCATGGGTCAGTGGTTGTTCACACACAAAGAGATGTAAGGTATGATGTTGTGATGACATTTAGATGGTATTTTCATGGACAAAGTTAGTTTTAGCTTGAAAGCCACATGCATTCTTTGAACCTGATGGGCTTTAAAAGTCAAACACAATTCAAATCTGTTACTTTGATGAAGGCAGCGAGGGTTTCGTACATAATCATCTATTCAACATGTAACACGAGGTGTTACGTTCCTGTCATCAGTGGAGTAATTTAGTCAGCAGACTATTTAAGACTTTATTCTGTAAAAGACTCGCAGCATTAATGCTAGAGAAGGTTCTGACATTTATGTGCTTTGACTCTTTATAGCCAGTAAATTCTTTTCATTCTTGCACATGTGCCTCACATATATGATAGGTCCTTTCCACAAAAAATACAATACACACTTTCAACGTCTAGGGGTATTCTACCTTCCACACAACTTGGTAATCCTAAAGCTGACTTGATGATATCATTACATCCAATTTTCTTTGGCTATTATTATACCTCATTTATAAAAGCTCTGTCACTAACCTTATTCTGGGGCTTTAATTTCCAACTCAATTAGATTAGGGTGAAGTATGACCAAGTACTTAAAATTTTTGGGCAATGGAACCCAGAACTTTTTGGCTGTGCCCAGTTTCCTCCCTGGCATGGTATGTGTGTGCTATGGGTGAAACACCTTATCTAAATACCTACATCCGGCATAGCTGTTTAAAAATGATTTTTTTTTTTTAAAGCTTCATCTAACTTCTCCTCTGCTATGATGCTTGAAATCATTTTAACTCTTTTCAAAAATGCTACAAAAAACTTTTCCTCCCTCTCTTTGAGTTTCTTTTAGTAGATGTTCCAAATGCTGCACTCTACAATTTGTCTGTCATCTCCAGAGTTTCCAATGTTCTTTTTTTCACTGATGAAAATGACAGGATGTGGTGGTTATGCTAAGGATCTTTGCCATAGTAAGACATTGTAACCTATTTCAGAGACTGAAAGAGGGCACTGCGCAAAGAATACCCAAAGAAAGAGAGACATATAAACAAACAGCCTACTTGGTCTGGTCTGATTGGGCCTTTAAATCAATCTGTCTGGAGAGTGATAATGACAAAGCTGGAGGTAAACACTGCACCATATGAGCAGTCACAGCCTGCTATTTCACATCAAAGACAGAATTACTTTACTCACCTGCAAAGTCATATGGTGTTTACTCGAGTCGTGTGTTGTGTAAAGCACACAGACTTTTATGAGTTCAAAACATCTAGCCATGAAACTGATATAACAAACTTCAATTGGACATGCTGACATTGTTCCATCTCATAAAATCATTGTCTTCTATTCAGACAGTGTGTGCTACCCGCTGCTCACCTTCCTCTAAACATTTACTAGAAAAAAAAAAAAAAATCACTCACATCTTTCATTGATTTCTTGGAGTATTTGCTCAGATTTTGATTTTCTTACAGGAATACACCCACAAATCCCCTCAAACAGATTTTTGATGCAGAGGGGGGTAGAGAGATGCTTTGAAAACCCCTCACCATTTGTGTCTGTGAATCGATAGTGCCACCATTTCAACATAAAAGTAAAAAGTGCCTGGCTTTCAGAACCGCACCAGCTGAATAACACCCTGCCACGCTTTGTTCTGTGGGATACTTCCACCTGCTCAAAAAGCAATCCATCCTTTGACGATTGATTAGTTACAGCCAAAATCAGTGAGAGGGAAAGCAAATAAGACTACTGACTGTATTTTATGTTCACCAAGGAGATAAACATACACATTCAAGAGGACATCCTGTTCAAAAAGTTTTTTTCATTTTAGAGTTTCTCCTGTTAACTGTATGAATCAACAAAATCAGTATCTGCTGATCGAGGTGTTAGAATAACTATTTTACATGCAGTATAATATATATGTTACTAGCTGTGCACACAGTACAAGAACATTGTTGATTCTTGTCATGTCGCCCACATGGGCTATCAGCTGGTGAGGATTTTGTCTACCACTGTCTGAAATCAAGGCCCAGTTGTTTAAAAAATATTTCCAGTCAAGTGAGGGTGTGGAAGTCAGGGTAGTGGGTGGGTGTGTAATACGTCCTAATTTCATGCAGGAGACTGAAGCGCGTCTGCCATTACAGCCCATTAACTTGTGCTTAACCATGCCCTGTGTGGGATCTTGTAGAAAAGAGAGAATTTAAAAATGTTTGCACTTGGTGTATAAAGCTTGTTGGTGGACATAAAGTAATCCTAGGTTTTGCAGAATTGTCCAATATTAACATCAAGGTTCATTTTGCATTGCTGTACAGACAGTTGCTGAATTATTAGTCTCACAAATTCTTATGAAGCTTTAAATCAACAACAAATACTGCACAGACTCACGAAATACCAATAGTAACACTTTTAAAAAGTCACTTCTGGTGGAACGTGTCATTCATTTTATAAGGCTTAATAACACTTTAAAAATCTGCAAAATCTTATCAACCGTCTCCTCAAATGCTCTGTCTCTGCAGATAAATTCATAAATGTGCACTGGAAAGTGAGACTGGCAATGATAAAGAGTCACTCTTGAGTTCTTATAGCTTAGATATTTCTTATGAAGTAGATAATCTAACTCAGTTTTATAACAGTGTTCATATCTGGCATGCATATCCATGCGCTCTCCTTTGAGTTATTATATTGAATCTATTGGAAGATCATTTTCCATCACTCACGAACAGAGTTGTCTAAAATGGAATAAAACAATTGTCCTCAATACCCGTCATTAAAATTCACACTGCATACTTGTTACAGAGGAGCAGACACAAGGAATTAGACTTTTGGAGAGTGTAGGAGCCATTATGTGATTAAATTACCATTCATAATTTTGCTATCTGGTGCTTTTAGCCTGGATGGTTGCCTAGATAAACAGGCCGCCTCTTCCAACAGAGATATGTGTGTTCTGTATTATGCCATTATTTATTCAAATAGCAGTTTTTAGACAGCACTGTGAGTATCGTGAGAGCAGGAAAGACATGATATCTTCACACTGTCACTGTCTATAGATGACTGACAATACCTGATCAATTTTCTGCGCATGTGGTATTGGTCATGTTGCGTTTTTCTGATACAGAGAAGAAAATATTCTTCTTTTAATGCCACTAAGTTCTGCCTCTTTTTTGAGTGAGAAAGAGATTGGGTCAAGTATTGATATTAAACATTGAACTTGGTTTAACTCAAGGAAAGCAATTCTCCTTTTTTGTATACAACATGAAGGACTCAATAAGTCACATTTCAAGGTTTCCAAGCTTCTTAGGTTGAAGAGTATTTGAATTTAAGATGGCAATCATTTCTTGTTGTAATGACACTTTAAATCAAACTTTGTTGGTCCCACAGTGACTCAAAGCTGTCAAACTCGGTCGATGTATTTCTCCCTGTGGTTTACAAAAACAGCTCACCTTCAGGAAAATGAGCAGGGGTGTACTCAGCTCAGACAGGGTCATAAAACTTTCCCAGCCCCATGCTAATCAGGATACTCTTGGTTTATAACTCATGTGCCTTGATAACAAAGACTGAAGTGGATGTCCAAATTGATGGGGTTGGTTTGTCCAGTTGGGGAGAAAAGACTTTTGTCAAAAAGTTGGTTGAGATGTCACCCAAGATGCTGATAAATCACATCTAAACATGCCAAACCTCCATTCCCCTCTGCTCTCTTGTAAGCCTGTGATTTGTGATAGTCTCCAGCTTTGTCAGCTCATACCCAAGTATCGGGCTGTAGTTTGTCTAAGCTCTGCAACTTCTTGTCGTCTCCCTCATAAATTAGACTGATTATGTCTTTTTCAGTTAATCCTTTCAGAGATCATGTCCATCTTTTAGTGACTGAAGTCAACAGACACTTGAATAACTGAAAGAACAGGGAATACTTGTTTAGTTTTGCACACTTTTCAGAGTTCAGTCAAAGCTTTCCATCAAAGCACTGTAAGTAGGCAAGCTGCCTGCATATACAGTGAATACATGCATAACAAAGTAGTTGTTAGATATTACATTTTACATCCAGCTCCTGCCACATGATTAGAAAACAAATACATTGGTAACAGTGACACAGTCTACTGCTTGAAGACACATTACCCCTCTGGAGGTATTCAAATGATTAATCAGGACTGCTTCAAGGTCAGGCACTCAGGCAATTTACATTTAACATGGCCACTGGCAAAACAAATCAATTTCCCAACCTTAACCTCTTCCACAGCTCCACATGCAAGCTGAGCACTGACTCACTGGGGGGTATTGAGAGGCTACATCCTCCCACACTCTTGAACGCATCCTCTATACGGGGGGAATAAGATGCAAAAAAAGTGACAGATATGGAGCAACAGATGAATAACTAAAACCTCCATAGAACTGGGTGCCAGGCAACAGATGCTGATAACTGCTTCAGATTAGATCCTAGATTGTCGTCAGCTCCCGCCAAGACTCTGATGCTATATTTACTGCTCCCTCTCTCCATCCCTTCTCTGATCATGTCTATGCCACCATGGTGTCTCATCTCCACATTATGTCTGGCATCTACGATGGAGCGCCAGGTGTGAAATGGAGATGAAATATTCATTTTGAATACCAGAACTTTCACTTAAGCAGGGAATGATACTACAGAAGTAAGAGAGATTGCAGTTTTTTAGTATATTCATTCATACTTGTTCATACTTGATTGGGGCCCCAGATGTTGGGGCTAAAATATGATTTTTCTTTTTAATTTAATTTTTTTTTTTTTTTGGCAGTTTGGAGGGAACTTTAAAAACATTTTCTTCTGATGGAACCTGAAAGCTGAAACAGTTTTCACACAGCTGAAGAGACCCTATCTGAGCACACCATAACCTTTAGTGGAAATCTTCCTTATCATTCAAGCAGCTATTTGGAAAGTCTAAATGTACTTTTTTCATGATGTTCTGTCTGTGCTGAGCTAAATGTCAATGTTCTATTTAGACAGAAATTCAGAAACTCATCGACAGCGAGGACACCTCTGGAAAAATAAGCTATGGACTCGACAAAAACACCCCAGTCAGCGATAATGTCAGTAGAGATATGAAAGAGAATGTGGAGGAGGATTAAAGAGAAAAAGTACAAAAAAAAAAAAGAAAAACGTTGTGCTGACACAACAAAATTTTGACCTGTAGGTCTTTCTTTTGTGAACGATTTGTAGGACTGCAGGATTACCTTGTTTTGTTATCAGCGTTAACAATCTGAGAAATACACAAAAAAAGAAATACACAGGAACAAAATGATATTTACCCACTGCTGGAGGAAGAATTCAGAATCTTTACTTAAGTAAAAGTAGCAACATTGCAATATAGAAATTCTTTATTGGTAAGTAAAGGTCCTGCTGTAGCCGCCCCCATGGGCCCACCACCGTAGGACTTCGGTGCATTGTGGACTGGGTGGCAGTCGCCCCAGCAACCTGGGCCCGGACCCAGATAAGCGGCAGATGATAACATGACATGACAGGTCCTGCTGTGAAAATCTCACTCAAGTAAGCAAGTGATTATTACAAGAAAAATATACTCAATGTATCAAAAGTACAAGTTCTCAAAATGGGGAGAGAGGATCCCTGTGAGGGTGATACTATAATAGATTATACTATGGTCTGCAAATAGCATTTTCCAGTAGTAAGTAGTTGAGGTGGAGCTAATTTTCAGTGTTTTACATTCTTGTTGGATAATTTAATTTACAATTTATAAAATGATTATGTGTTTCATATGTAAAATCTGGCAAATTAACCAGTAAATACAGCTGTCAAATAAATGTAGGGAAGTTAAAAAGTACAATATTGCCCTCTGAACAGGAGCAGAAGTAGAAATACGTACGAAAATAAGTACAATTATTCCACATCTGATTTACAGGCCAACGCTGAGAAAATCTGTCTGGACTCTACTGTTTTTCTTTTTTTAGGGCTAAACCAAAGTAAAAGGAAAACTGCGCTGTAAATTGTTTGGAAAAGGGAGTCGAGGACACAGGACAAAGACTGTGAGGACACAGATTCTCCACAGCAGCCAGTCAGCAGGCTGAACAGAGCGGCTTAATTGAAGAGCCTGAAATAGAGACTCTCTATTAGGGTTGAAGAGGCTCCCTGCACCAGAAGCCTATCAGGAACGAAAATTCTCTGACTTTGCTCTCTGTATACCCTCAAGATAGCACAGTGAGGAAAAAAAAGGACACAGTTATCAAATAGCACAAAGATGCTGCATAGTCATAGATAGGAGGCTCATTTGTGCCAGTTGTGCTAATTCAGCGCTGACACAAGGTGCTATGTTTTGTATCTTCAAGCCAAATTAGCATCTAACACACCAAAGTGCATCAGGAGAATAACCTTTATTTCCAACATTAGATACAACCAGTAATAATAACAACAGTGCTGGACTGTCCATTATAGTCCCTTGTATCATCTGTCCCTTCTTGATAAAACTCATGTTAACTTTGACTTGAGTTGTGCGAGCATTGCGCTCTACTGGCAGCTATGAGGTATTACAAGAAGGGCTCCAGCTTGCATTCGAGGCAGCCTTGAATTTTCACAGTGAATCCTCATCTGATTTTTATCACATGGCATCTGGAGCTCTGTGCCTCACAGCCGACAACAACAACAAAAGCAACAACACAGCTGTATCCCCCTAGAGAGTTAGACCTCCATGGTCAACTTTATATGCTAATGAAATGCAGGATTTATGGGAAGCAAGTGTCTGAAATCAAAGTAAAACACAGGGTATGTAAGTGTAATACCTCCAACTGTTTCTGTTCGGAGAGCTTTAAGTGCTCTTAATTTGAATATGGATATTATATTATCTTATCTACATTATGTAAACCTTTTTCTTTTCCCAGGGGATCTCGGAAACCCACTGACATTTTTACCACTTTCTCCAAAAAGCCCTCAGTTTTATTGCAGCTCTGCAGCCTCTTACAGTAACAGTGCCACCAGATGGCAGTCAATAATACTGTAATCCCACAAATCCAGGAAACAATGCAAAGGGTTGCTTTTGACGGAATAATGAATAATGCTGCAATAATCCATTTAAATTGTCAACAGCTGGTTTATGTGGTAACATTTAATACATCTTTCATTGCAGCTATGTAATAAAATGCATTATATCTTGTTTTTTTTATATGACAACATACTACAGTTATGTTATATATTTTTTCAACTTTTTGTCTGTGTATGGCTATGTGCCATATTTAAGATATATAACTGTGCATAGAGACTTTCACTTGTAACAAGTATTTTTTTTCCTCCGTGGTATTACTAGTTTTACGTAGGTAAAGAATGTAACACCACTGCATTATGTGGACTAGATTTTGAAGAATATTATAGCTGTGCTCAGAAGCTTTGTGAGGAGGGGGGCGCGGAGGTGCGGGGGACAGTTCACCTCTGGGTCTCTCCCAAATGGAACGGACAAGACGGGAGGGGGGAACAGGGGATCCACTGTATAGAGGAGCTTTTCAAAGCTAAAGTTGATCTAGTCGTACCTGAGGTAAACCATGTCTCAGGAATGGCTCACTGGCCTTGCTGTCAAAAGTATCAGTCACTCAATGGGGGAGCAAATTTGGTATGATGACATTATTGATGATTTTGCATCAAGGAAGGCCAGAAAGGTCAGGTTTTAGTTTTAGTTTGCTGTTCTTAGTGCAATATCGTTATAATTAGATTTCCTTTAGTGCGTTTCATTTGTGTGATGAAGGATTTGTGCTATTCAGAATATTTATTCTATATTTTATTTGGATATTATTCTTTTATTTTATTTTAAAATAATTATGTTTTTATTTTATATTATTGTTATTCTCTGCTGTTGTTATGTGTGATTGTGTATATTTTTGCCACTTTTATGTATGTAGAGTAAATTTATTTAATTTCTGATAACTTTAATTTCTAAATTGTTTTAGCAATGTTGGAGTTGGAGATTGTTCTAATATAAATATTGTTATAATAGTGGCTACAGCAGGACCTTTAGTGCAGTTTGGACACCTCTGATCTTAGTTCTAAGGTTGATTTATTTTCATGTTTTCATGTTTTTTTCTCTATCTATCGTCACTATAAGGACACTGCTAAGGACCATAAACACACCATAGGCCATGTTTCAGAATTTCGTCCGGCGAAAATACTTGTATAGTTGTTAAAAAAGCTGGCGGAAAGTCTTTACTTGCCTGTGAGAGATTCTTTAAGAGGCAGGCACTCAAGAAATACTAAACAAAGAAATGCAACCAAAATCCAAGAGGTGGGACGCCACTGTCCCTGCCCCTTTACCCGTAATCTCGTCTCTGATTGGTCAGAGCTCTGACCTCTCCCTCGCCTATTGGCTATCTTAGCTGTCAGTTGGAACAGTGTTTGGCCGTTTAGTGTTCCGCTGCGTCGGGATCACAGGACGCAAATCAAGTGAAACAAATCTTCTGACAGGAGAAAAGTTCATGCTGGAGTTTTCAAAGACCCCAGAGGGCCACATGAAGGTAAGAAGACCTACACAAAGCGTTTTAGTGTTGGCGGTGTGAAGTTAGACACGATCGTTTGCAGCGATTCACCGCGTCTTAGACACAAGAAAGAAAAAAAAAAAAGATGTAGTTAGCTGAAGTAGTCAAGGCTACAATCCAAACCGTACCGTTTGGACTGCAGCTTCTCAAGATCAGGTAACACAAAGATGTGTTTCGTTCGTGCACAAATGCATTGAGTTTTATCCATTTCAGCTAAGAAAACCGACAGTGACATGTCATCTCCTTCACTCACATTCACGGTTTGGGCCTCATGCTAACACTGATTGAATTAATTTATAGCGGCTTCAGTTTTTATTTATTTATTTATTTGAACAGGTAGCGCCTATTACTCCAGTACAACAACTTTATATGTTTATAATATTATTTTTTTTTAAGACAAGGCTCTGTATCAAAGCCCAAAGGTAGGGAGCTGAGTGAGTAACTAAATGGCTGACACAAAAATTGGGTTGACTACCAAATCCAATTTAGTATCCAGACATGCAGCATCTGGACAGCCATCCGGATCAACAGAGCAAGGAAACTCAGCAGACGTCTCAGGCTAAAGTTCAGGTTAAAGTTTGTGGTGAACAAAAAGGAGGTCTCACAGTTTGAGACATTAATTTATGCACAAGTTGTTGTTTCTCAGTTTAGGAGAAAAGGCACTGAACCATTTTGCAGTGTCTAAATTTAATAAAGTGTACAAGTATACGTAAAATGATTATGACTTAGAATTAGTAAGATCACCATCTGAAATTCTCTGATATTACTTATGTGACTTTTGCTGTGCTCAACGTGAGCACCTTACCTATAAACCATGTATCTATCTACTATCAAGCAGCTACTTAAAAACCAATGGCCCCTTAACACTGGAGCAAAACATGTTTTTGCAGGAAAAGCTGCTGTGTGTTTTTAATGAGTTTACAGTGTTGCAGAGGAGGCACATGGCTGACCAGGCTTAAAACAAACATGGATAAAAAGGATTACGGACACAGGGCTTTTGATCGGAGGTGGAGCTACAAGAACGTGTGGGAATATTTGTTTTTCCCATGCTGTTGCTCGGTGTTTGTATACCCTGATGATTACCAGTTCTAACTCAGGGGATTTGGTGAAATAATATTAAAATGATGAGGATCTAAACAAGCCTGATGACAAGCTCCCGCTGGGCCAGACATTTCTCATAACAGAGCGCACACTCTTCTCACAGTGATTACGACGGCCTGTGAAATTAGCGAGCAAGCCTGTAAACTAAAACCAAGGGAGGTGTGTATGCTGTAGTTTAATTAGCATTTTACCCCTGTGGTTAAGCCACAAACCATGAGTGCTGGTGAAAGCAGAACTAAAACGCTGTGTGCCTTCTTTGTGAGAGCTTGCTGCTGTAGGGATTAGGCTGTAGATGCACTTCACCAGAGCCATGGCTCATTCCTCTTCTCACTTCTGCATACTGAGCTGCATGGGTGTCACGGCATATTTAAATATTCTTCCAGGCTCCTTTTCTTGCCAATGTTATTGAAGATGCCTGGGAAATATTCTAGCTACAAGCTCAAGTATGAAAGGCCAGCGGCTCCTGTCTCTCATTATGCAACCAATGCTCTGAGAGAGCAGCCCACCCCCTCCTGATGACTTCATGATGTGGAAAGTAGTGGTGACCACAGGCTGCTCAAAGCAGAGCCTGTTGAATGAATGCTAGTTCAGGTGTGGATCACAGCCTAGTAAACAGCAGAGAGGGAGATTTTTCAGATGCTTCAGCCACATATTAAAGAGAATACTTCAGTGATTCAAGCTGGAGTAAATTTCTGTTATTAAATAGTCAGCCAGAGCCGTGTTCATCCATCCTGCACATCCCACATGAGGATTCTCATCTGAAAAGGATTCTTAGTGCAAAAACATCAACAGCTTTGATCAGATTTCAAAGGGGGGGCCCGCATACGTTCACTTGGCCAGAGTGTGGTTGGATGTTTGAGGTGTGGACACCACAGGGCTTGTCAGCAGAACCAACACAGCTGTGAGATTAGAGTGCAGACACACAACAAAGAGACCACATCACATTTCCAGCATAAAGTAACTGTCACAGCAGCCATTATGAATGGACCCTACAGAGGAGAATTAAAAACAAAGCGATGTTATATTTAACATTTATAAGTAAGTATTTACTGTCTCTTATCTGATAAGCGATTCATCTGCACCTGATGAGCGTGTCATCTTGTATTGTTGCCGTATTTCTGTCACCTTACTAAAATACCCAAAACCTCCAAGGAAAATGAAACGAGCAACTTGAATGTAAAATGTAGTCCCTCAAAGTTCAGTTGTACAGTTGCAGTTGTAAACTGTGCTCTTGCAAAAAAAATCTTTATTCATTTTTTATACAGTAGTTGTATTTTTTGGTTCTATATCTTCACTTTTTGCTTGAGCTACACCCACACACCTGGAGCACTTTAAGAGATATGCGAGGCATTCAATGCACCTCTGACCTACATCCAAAGTAACCTGTGTGGTTTCTTTTCAAACAGGAGAAAATATTTACTACATATTTTGTACAGTCATTCTCACCTCCAATTACTCCTTCCCAGGATAATAACCACATATCCACATGAAGCTCATAAGTCAATGGGCTTGATCAGATAGATCAGATGTCTGAGTGTCCCATTTGGGGAGGACTGGAAAACGGAAAAAGGATTGTTTCAAGATGAATTGAAATAACTGAGAAATTGTGGGAAAACACCAGAAGCAGTGATTAGTAGTTCCTCTGTGAATCCCCTTTTTGAGTTGCGCAATAATGTGGTGAAAAAAAAGTACAGGTTAAATATTTTTATGAACAAGAATCATTTAAACTGCCATATGTGCCCACATGTATTTAAGAAATACAATCAACCAACTTCTTATTGTTCATCTTCTGTCCTCACAGTCCAAGCTGAACATGGAGAGTTTGACCAAGCCAGAGTTGCTGATGCTTTTCAGCATCCTGGAAGGAGAGCTGGAGGCCCGTGACCTGGTCATTGATGCCCTAAAGGTACCTATAAACAGACCTAGTAACATAATTTGAACATTTAATCTCGTTAATATAAAACACTCGCAGCCCCCAGGGCTTAAAAAGTGGCTGTTTAAAAGCTGGTAGTTGTGACATAGAGAACAGCAGCAGTCAGGTTGAATTAATGCCAGTTACGTTTTCACAGCAGGGAAAGTGTCAAAGAAACCTCTTAAACCACACCTGTTGCATATTGCTGCAGCACTGTGCGCTTCAGTTTGGAGTTTGCCTGGAGAGCTTCTTATTTTGGTCACTCATGACAAACATAAACAAATGTAGTCATACGGTATGTGATAAACAAAAATTATGCTTTGTTCTCTAGGAACTAGGAAAAACCTGCCAGCTTTGAACAGGCACTTTTTGTGGGTAATGAAAATATAGAGCTATGGATGTCAGTTTTGGTGTTATTGGACCTAAAGTACAGGAGGAACTGGCAGCAAAACGAGGGAAATGATAAATACATCTGTTTGTGACTGTAAATTTAACATTCCTCCAGATCTCTCCAAACGGAAGTCTGTGTCTGTGGAGAAAGATGAACCTTTTGGGACATCGTCTTACAACAACATAGGTTATTTTTTTCAAAAACTGAAATTAGTAGACACACCCGGGTAAATCTGATCATAAGCTCAATTAGAAAAAGCTCACACACACACAGTTCCAACACATAGCACCAGGTTCCAACCTTAGGACGTCTTACTTAGGCAAGATTAATGCTGCATTTCAATTATAGGATTGTAAGGCTATTTTCCCACACTGTCTCCTTTGCCGTTCTGTGTGCTGCAGGCCCACATACTCAAGCTTTCAGTGACTGTTTGCACGGCCTTAAGGATGCTTCATTAAACAGAAGAGTTGTAAACTTACTTATGGGACATTGTGTCACTGTGACAATGTTATTAAAACATACATTTAAGATAAGCAGTGAACAAGCAAACTAATGATGCAGCATATCTGCAAAAGATAACTGCACCTTTATGAAACATTTACTCTACACTACAGACTTTATTCTCACTATTAATAAATGAGCCTTACATCCATTAAGCTCTTAGGATGCTATTCACCTTCCTGGTGTGAAATGCCCCATTGAAAGAACAGACTAGAAAGCAACAATCTAAGACAGCCTACTGCTGAATGTTCATGTGTTGTGTCTAGACCACATTCCTACATCTCTTCTGGGATCTGGCCATCTAAGGCAAGAAGAGGTACAGCAGGCTGGGTGCCTGATGACTCAATGTGAGCGAGAGTAGGAGTGAACAAATAAACAGTGGCCTTAACTGGAGCTTGAGGGGAATATGGCTGTGCTTCTTTCATGGCTCCACCGTAAACTGTTAACCCATTCAAGACTGGGATTGGATCAGTGCTGCAGTGTTAACTCTTTAAACAGGGCTTTAAGTAAGGGTATAATTACTGACCTGTAGGAAATGAACTGCAGAGAGTTAGTGAAAACTGATCTCTTCTCTGCAGGACTCATGCCTTTCTGCTGTTAAGGAATTAGTGATGGGGAATTTGCGGTCTCACCCTCACATGAAAGTAGATTGTTATCAGTAAAACAACATCCCATTAATTCCTTTGGTTTTAGCAGTGCTAGTGGCAGAAGTCTCTACGGGTGGTAACAGTTTCTGTCATTTGGTCCACTTCTTTGGACCTGACTGAAATATTTCAACAACTACTAGATGGTTTGGCATATTTTATAGAGACATTCATAGTCCCCAGAGGATGAAGCTTATTGACCTTGGTCATCCCCTGACCTTTTGTCTAGTCCCACCAGCAGGTCAGCGTTTTCATCAAGTGAAGTATCTCAACAGCTACTGGATGGACTGACACAAACATTTTTACAGACACTCTTAGTCCCTAGAGGATGAATCCTACTGACTTTAGAGATCCCCTGACTTTTCCTGTAGGGCCACAATGTGATTCACATGGTTTTGAGAGAAATGTCTCTGCAACAATCTGAATGAATTGCCATAAAATTTGATTCAAGCATTCCTGTTTATGATGAACTGAAATAACTCTGGTGATCCGTTCACTTCTCAACCAATGCCGCCATCGGATAAAGATTTTTATTTGTACAATACTTTGGTTTACGACCAGCCTCAACCATACTTACAAAACGTTAGCATGATAACATGTGGATGACCACAGTAAACATCATACCTGCTAAACATCAGCATGTCCTTGTGAGCATGTTAACTTGCTGATGTGAGCATCTTGCTAAAGGCACTGCTGTGTCTAAGTATAGCCTAACAGAGCTGCTAGCATGGCTACAGCCTCTTTGTCTTGTTCCAACAATAAGACTGCACATGGAAGCACAGTAATTAGAGAAGTAGGTCCAGTCATGTTGCTCATGTTGGTCTTAACTGACGTGTCACTGCTAAACTGAGTGTCATGCAAGAAGTATTTATCTTAACCACAAATCACCATGGTAATAACACCATGCATATCTTTTAATAAACTGTCCTTCACGTGATGAACTGTTCACTTCTTTGCTTTGCATGCTTTTGCTCATCTGGTTAAGTATGAGAACTGGCGAGTTTTGATGTGCTGTCTCCTTTCTCAGAGTTTTTAAAAATCTAACATTCTTATCAGCGATTTTCTACAGGATATAGTGTAAGCGCAGGATGTGAAGTTAATGATGTGGTTTTTCTATGGTCTATATTTAATTATGCAGAACTATCAATGGCATTCTAACTATCCGCTGCATTTTTCCCCTTGTGACTCACTTCTGCAGCTGCTCATGCTGTGGCTTTTAAAAGGAAGTTAGTCTCTGGCAACGCTCATGTTTGGCACACAAAGACCTGCAGTGATCCAGAAGTGCCTTTGCTTTGGGAAAAGAATATGTCTTTACTTTAAGTTCAAAGGGGACTCAAATATGGAAATAAGCCTTTAATTAACTGTCAAGATCACATGGTGTGGTTCCAAATGGACGAACATCAGACAGGTTTAACTTGTATGCTCTTTAGTAATGGAGCAACACTGAAATACCAAAATTAACTTTCCTAGCTTTGAAATACCTCACCTAATTGTACCTCGTGTTAGTTACTGTAGCATTCATTGCTATAGTAACAGGCATGTTATGATGGGTAGTATTTTTCAGATATCTACGTCCTTTGTAGATCATTTTAATTACATGCATGAGCATTTCAGCATAAGCAGTTTTGAAATATATAGGACTTTAGGGGTAAGAAGTTCATGTATCACCTTCCCTCAGTATATTACAGATCTTGTCGCCAACACTGCACGACTGAAAGGGTCCAGGCATGTGTCAGCAAAAGATAAGCTGTATTGGAACCAGTGCAGCCATGGCACAAGGACAGCTTCCCAAGCAAAAGCACATAGGTTGCCAAGAACTGTAGCCAGCAGAAAAAAGCATGAATAATGGAGGTAGACTATGATGCATAACAGCCATGCACCGAGTGTTTTCGGGTATTGGACATGTACAGTATGATGTAATGAATACGCTTAGGTAGATTTGGGTGTGAGTATTAAGAAACGTAAAAAAAAAAATTCTCTAAACCCTTTTCAATTCCTCCACCCTGTTTGCAGCAGTGGAGGATCGATGCAGAGGAAGAAAGCCTCTCTTTGTGTTGTGGATGTGCACGTCTGTCTGTGGATTGAGCTTCTGGGGAGGGAAAGAGAGGCAGTCTGTGTTTATGAGTGAATTAGTGAAAAAGAAAAAACTGACAATTTAAGGGCCAATTATCCAGTAATGCGTGCAGACTGAATAAATAGAAAATAACAAGGAAAACAATTAACAGTCCTTCCAGAATCTTCTAAAAGTAAAAAAAAAAAATATCTACCTTCTGTATTTTCTTTGTACATCTCAAATTACTTTCCCCTGTACGAACAATGGCTTACAAATTAAGTTTTTTTTTTCCTGCTGCTGCACCAATGAGAGTCAGGCTGAGTGTATATCCTTGAGCAACGTTAGTGTCAAGAATGGAAACCCTGATCTAAGCTTATTTAATCTCTGACTGTTAAGTGACACAACAGAGCAGACAGTCACTTACGCGAACAGTAGACAGATTTGTCTTTGAAGACTTGTCTCTCAAACTTAGAAAAAAGAAAATAATGAGAGCCATAACAAATAAATGGACAGTGTGTAATCTTGCTCAAGGCATTCCATTTATAGCTTTAAAAAAATCTTTGCAGACAAATGTCATGTTTTTCCACCAACTTGTGTTCCATACGCACAGGATAAGGGCTATATGCCACATCCACTAGATATTGTGAATCACCCACAGAGCTACTGTTGAGGTGTTGAGTGGTGACTGGGCTTTAGAAATAACGCCCACATTGGAGATGCATTTTTGAATTCTCCTGGGCACCCTTTGTTTTCCTGTTTCACCCCTTCATGCTGTTTGATTCGCCTTCACACCATCCTCAGCGGACTGGATCAAATAACAGCAGCAAAGCCTCGCAGCCTTGCCATCCTCTCTTTGTGCCAGATGAGCTAATACTGAAGATGTAGAAAAATGACAATCGCATCTCCCATGAACTCTCGTGGAATTTTGTTTGAACTTTGGTTTTCTGTCTGAAATCATCCATTGTCCCTCCCCATTTTTTTTTCAAACAACCCGGTTGAACCAGTTTCATAGAATTTGTTAAAACGATTGTAATTTCTTTTGATAAAGCCTGTTCTGTTCTATATATTTGTAGTCGGTACAATTATAGATTTGTTTTTGTTTTTGATAGTGTTTTTTTTTTTTTTTTTAATTGCTGCTCTCAGTTGCTTAACATAAATCTGTCTCTGTATGTAAATATATGTAAAATGTTAATTGCATCAAAATGTCTCAATTACTGATGCAAATGTCGGACGTTTAAATCAATTACATGCAGCTCTAAGGAACCCTTATTAATTATAGTCTTCTGCACCAGTTAAGGTGTAAATTAAGTGCACCAGGTTTCAGCCATAATCTGACTGATCCACATTATGTCAAGTTTCTTTGTCAGTGTCATTATAAAATTCTGTTTTCCATATCATTTACATGCTCCAGGTCACAGTGGGTTGCCACAACAATCCCTGGCCTCATGTTACCTTACATATAAATGGTTTAATAAGTTTCACACAATAAAGAAAGTACTGGTATCCAATCAGTATCATCGGAATCGGTACTGGAAGAGAAAATGTAGGATCCCTAGTTAAAATAGTCATATTTCTACTCTAGTATAGCCCTGTTTGAGAGGGGTCATGGTGTACCTGTGTGCTCAGCTAACACCCACCTACATAGTGAGCAGTTCAGGGCTTTTGTAAGAACAGCGAAATGGTAGAATATTGCTCTTCAGGCCCACAACACTTTAAACCTCTAAAGTAATCTTGGTATCAGTCGTCAAGAGTTCTGTCCTCACCCTGCCAGAGAGGATACTGTTCGCTCTAATCTCTTGATCCTCTTTTGTTGAAACCTCACTAAGAGACATTGCCAGCTCTGCTTCAGCCCTCCTCTCTCTCTTTCTGTCTTTCTCTCCCTCCCTCACTTCATCCCCTTTTCACAGCAGGCCCAAAGGTATCTGCTGAATCTGAAATGTCTTGCTGCTATTATCCCTCCTTTGTCATGAGTTAAACAGGGAACAGGTCCGTCTTGGCCGAGGCCCAGTCCAGAGCAGCTGTCCTGCTAAAGATAGACAGACACACACCATCTGTTGCTCCCTCCTCCTGCTAGCACTATTTCGCTTGTATTTCTTTTTAATGCATTTCCTCTCCCTGTATCTACTTCTTATTTATCACTCTAGCATTAGACATGTCGATCATTGTGTGTTGAATGCAGAATTCAATTTCCTGTTTAAATGGGAGAGAAATGACAGCAGCATGTGTTAACTAAAATCTGAACTTTCAGGGTTTATAATTATCAGATAATGTCATTAAAAAATTGAGTAACTTTGAGGACCATTATGTACTATTCACAGGTGCTGTTCCTAGTTTGCAGCTCGAGGCAGAGAATAGACTAAGTCGAGAACAAAAGGTCTACGGCCATGCTAAAATGTCCGAGGCTGTACTTAGGCATTGGCAGGAGGTTCCCCATATCAGCCAGGTTCTGCTCAAGGTTTCTTCCTGTTAAAAGGGGGTTTTTTCTTGCCACTGTCACTTTAAGTGCTGGGGTCAGGCTCTGGGTCTCTGCATAAATAAAATTGAACTGAGATGTGCTTTGGGCTAAATTCTAACATCATTGTCCGATTTTGCGGTGATCCATCCAGTGGATATCAAGACAGTTCTCTCATAACCACTAATGTGAACCTCATGGTGGTTCTAGAGGGGATCTCACCTAAATCATTACAATTCATCCTCTGAGGAAGATGAATATCTGCACCAAATTTCATGGCCATCCCTTCAATAGTTTCCACTCCGCAAACATGTCTAAAAATGCATCTTTGAAAATGTACATACAAGAGTCAGAGAAATGGTTAAGTTTGAGAAGATAGAAAAGTAATCCAAGAGAACACTTACTTCCCACAGCAGTTACAGACCTTTTATAAAAAAAAAACAAACAGCATTTTATGCAAGAGCATAACCAGCCAGACTACGCCACTCATCAACATTTCCTACCACATAGCTAACTGATCATACCATCTCGCTCTTCTCTTCATCTCTTTAGGCCCAGCGTAAAGAGCTGTTTATCCAAGAGCGCTATGGTAGGTACAACCTCAGCGACCCCTTCCTGGCCTTACAGAGAGACAGCGAGGTTGTTGGGGGTCAGAACAAGGACCCAGGCTGTTCTTCCTCCAACCCTCTGGTGGTTCTCAAACTGGTGGTGAGCCACTGCAAGAGGATGCAAGAGAAGATGTTGGCCCAGCTGGCCGCAGCGGAGGGCAGGCACAGAAGGGTGAGTCGGGATGTTAGATTCTTAATTAGAGGAGGCAGAAATGAGCTGGTTCCTTATGCAGATTTCTTAAAAAACATGGGAAACATGCAAAATAAAAGTTGGCCTCAGTGGTAGAGAATATAAGAAAAAACATATGTGGAGGAGGCAGCCAGCATGGTGTCCACGGCTTTGTGGACATTTTTTCTAAATATGTGTAATATAGGAGAATTTAAAATCTAACCCTGGTGGCAACAAAATCTTGCAGCACAGAATTAATCAGCTAAATTGTCCCTCTCCATCAAAACCTTTTACTTCCGAAATGTTTTCCAGGAATGGTAGAAACAAAATTGAACAGCATTGTTTTGAGCATGAACTAATTCCAAGAGGCACACACACATCCAAAAGTACTTCACAGGTGCTGGGTAATAAACATAACAAAGGAAGAAAAAAAGAATACTTGCATATTGATGCCACATTTCCAGGTTTTCTTTTCTTTCATGTGAGCATGTAGGTGAGTGAGAGAACACAACATTATTTATAGACTGGGATGAAACATACTCTGTCATAGTCTCCTGATTTCATAATGAATCACATCACATTACACGAAAGTGTGTCATACTGATAAAAATATAAGTAGAAGCTATACCTGACAGTTTTAAGTATAGTAAAAAGTCTTATATCTAAAGAGCACTCCATCATTGTAGACTCTGTAAAACCACACAAAGTAGAACTATATAGTCGTTTACCGAAGTTGCCACCAGCAACTGGTTGCTTACTACATGGTCATCGCATAGCTTCAAATAATTACTATTGGCCTTACTATTGACCAACCAGACCAAACGTAAGCAAGATGGTTTCATTCTTGACTCTCTGTCTCCCTGTTGTGTTTGAATCAGGTCATTGCAGATCTGGAGGAGGAAAAGAGGAGGCATGCAGAGGACACAGCAGAGGGAGATGATGTCACTTACATCCTGGAGAAGGAGAGGGAGCGCTTACAACAACAGGTGCCCTCTTATTAATAGTGGCATTGATTGCACTGCAAGTATTTTTTTCTTAAATGTGCTGTATGAGTCAGTGACTTAGCAGACTTGTGTAGTAAACTGCAACCAGCCTCCGACACGTTTGTTTACTGTCTGGCTTGTTCCTGTCCGTTTAGCTGGAATTCGAGCGTAGCCAGGTCCGGAGGTTGGAAAAAGAACAGCGGCGGATTACTGACCAGCTAGAAGAAGAACGGGCCCAGCACAAACAGCTCTCCTGCGCTTTGGCCAAAGAGTGCAAGTGGGCAGGTGCCCGAGCTCTGGAAGAGGGTCACCGGCTGACTGAGCTGAGCCGTAAACTTGACAAGGTATTAACTTTTGAATCCAAGTTAGGCAGTTTATTTAACTTTCTTTGCCTCAGCATACTTTCCCTGTGTTGTACTGTATGTCACAAATTCTAGCATTAGTCAGATTTTGCACTCTTTTGTTAAAACCTTTTTCTCATTCAGGAAAAGGAGGCTTGTCAGGCCCTGAAGAAAGAGCTGGAGGATGAGAGGAGGAGAGCCCTTAGGATGGAGGCGAGGGTGGAGGAGCAGCTGGCTGAGTTTGACACAGAACGAGAACAACTCCGCTCACGATTGAAGAAGGAAGAAGCTCACTGTTGTCAGCTACAACAGCAGGTGTGGACAATTTGATATGTTCATCCCTATGCTGGCAGCAGGTGGCACACTATAACTACCCCGTTTTTTTGTTTTCATTTAATGTTAAATCAAAGGAATTAAATAAGCTTTCATGGCTCATACAAATTTCTGCATAAAACTGATCTTTTTCCCCATTTTATGATCAGGTAGAAGAGCTGAAAAGGAACCTGGAGGAGGTGACTATGATGAGAGATACAGCTCCAGCGGAGGCAGGAGGAAAGGAGTGGGCCACAAAAGTTCCTCCAGGAAAGACAACAGTAGACGCTATTAAGGTTGAGGACATTGAGGAGGACAGAAACCAACCACCTGCACAACCAAAAGTCAATGGTCACCATTGTCCAGTGGAGACCAATGGTCACCATGGTCCAAACAACACCCTCTCAGAGAAGATTTGCCTACAGAATGGCAACGAAAATCCTCCAGTTCATCAGACTCAGATGTCTTTCTCCTCCTGCAATACTTCCCCCTCCACTCTCCCGCCTTCCTCCCCCCTGTCCTCGCCTGTTCTTGCCAAGCATCCACCAGGCAGCCCAAGTCCTGGTAACTACCAGTCTCCCTACCAGGCTGGGATCAACCAGCGCTTCCACGCTGCTCGTCACAAGTTCCAGGGTACCACTGACCCAGAACCTCAGCCCCAGGCCACACAGCCTGCTCTTCCTCTCTCGCCAAAGGAACTCTCCCCGGTGACCAGCACGTCCTCCCCAGAAGCCAGCCCAGTCAAGCAGATGGCCCGGAGCACAGTCACTCAAGTCCTGTCTCGTTTCACCACTGTCCAGCAGAGCGCCACCTCAAAGCTTGCGGCATCAAACAATTCACCCTTCGGTACAGACTACCGCAGCCTGGCTGCGCCCTTGTCTCCTGTCATCGGAAGGGCTGCAGCAGTACTTCCACAGGGCATCAGATCACCCACCATCCCCAGGGCAGATAGGGGCAATCCCCCACCCATCCCCCCTAAGAAGCCCGGTCTGGCCCAGGCGCCTCCCTCCCCGGCTGCGATGCCCAGGTCTGCCAGCCATTTCTCTGACAGCCCCCTCTCAGGTAGCTGTGGCCTCACCTCCGGCCAGGAGGGAGTCAAAGAACTGGACATGGTGGTTTCATCTAATTAAGTGATAACAATAAATTCGTCAGCTGCTGCTCTGCTTGTGACATCACAGCTTAATTCACATCTCATATTCGAGATTGAGATATCGTCTTGTAGATGAAAGGATTTATATCCTGTGATTATTAGAACAGAGGTCCCCTCACACACTGTTATGCTATTTGTATTTATTAGATTTTTTTTTTTTTTTATGTGTTGAGGCAACTATGTTAGGTAGTTATTAAGGGGTTGATACTAATGAGCAGCTACAAGAGATAGTTAGAGGTAGTTAGTTTCAAAATGTGCCAATACTGTATGTTGGGCACAGCATACTGTTCTATTCCAAAGAATACACAACAACTTATTAAATGATGAGGTACTACTTTTCTCCCATACTTTGTCTCAAGTATGTATATTACTATTACTAATATAACGAATAATCATTAGACCAAATTTAAATTTAAAGTCATCATTGGACCAATGTATGCTACATAGTCTCATTTCATTGTAAAGTAATTTGTAGCTGTTTTAGTTTAATGTATAGTTTATTTTATTACTGTTCCTTAGTTATTAATGTGTAATAGTTTTACACAACAGATAATCTAATCACTGTTGGACTGTGCATTGCTCATGTATTACTTTAATGTTGCACAATTATTATAAAGATCATATAGGCTCAGATTACATGCAGTCATCATTGTACAGTTTGTGTAAGATTAGTGATTTGTTTATAAGAAACCATCATAAGACACCGCAAGTATATTATAGTCCTCCAAGGCTTTGATTTATATCATAACACAACTGCCGTGCTTGCTGTCTCTTCTTTTATCAGATCCTTTACAGTACTGTATATGCTGGAAAGTGACAGACTTAATAAATGAATCCCAAAGTTTGCCATGTATTCATCATTTATGTATTTATACACTTGCAGGAATAATATGTTCCATTAGACAGGTATTAATCCTAACACTATGAATGATCTAAATGAGGAAAGGCATTCTTGGGGAAGAATTTGTGTAAAGTGGTGCAGATAATGTAGTGTCCTACAATAGATGCACAGTGGAAGTATTTTTAGTACTGTACAGCCACAGAGTGTCCTCTAGAGGTCAGTATTTAAAAAGTAACTGCAATAAGTTTCCAGTAGACCAGAACGTACAAAGATCCTTGAACTGACTACACAGACTGACTCACTGTTTCTCTCCAGTTTATATGTAAACAATAAGCTGTAATTAGTCGATTGTATCGATGTGGACTTGATGAATTGGCACCATAAAAGATAGATGTAAAGTTAGTACTGTGGATATGTTGCTGAGAAGGAGTCCTCCTGCTCCTTACTTGCAAAGATGTTAAGAAATCGTTAAGTGGACTGAACTGTTAAGTGGACTGAACTGTTAAGTGGACTGAACTGTTTGCTATTTTGCTCCCTGTGTTGCTTCAACTATAAACAGTGTTCTTGTGGTATGTTGTTTAAGTGATGCAGCTTAAGAAAGAGTAAGTGGGTGGTGGTGATGAGACTGCAGTTGCAAAAGTGGATAGAAAATACAGGTGATTTCTTGATAGATATTTCCTGTATGTGCTATAATAACACACTATGCTGTATATAGCGTCTCTCTCAAATACAAACACTGTCAGTCAGTCAATGTTCCCTGACATCCACACCAGCAGATATATGCAGAGCACACACTGACTTGGCTTTCCGTCACACTGAATCCCCCACCTGGTTGTTGGGGAAGGGTTGGCTGGTTAACGGGACGGGTCACCTCTCCTCTGCTCAGCTCACCTAATTAACATTCCTGCATAGGACAGGAGGGCCGCATCCCAAATCCAGCACAGGCATGCCTGGTCCTCCAGCAAAGCCCCATCTTTCTCTGCCTCCATAAACACAGGCTCAGGTTGATGAGCTGTGAGGGGCCACGTCCTCGCTGCTGTCACTGCCAGCATGGCCACTGACTCTACGGTACTATACTCTACTGCTGTTCTCTGCAGGGATCCACTCCACAACAATCAGCAGAAGACATAAACATCTATATTTTAAAGCCACGTATCACCGTTTTCAGAAATCCTAAAACTGTTGGAATTTAGTGAAATAAATGCTAATGATAACTTGCACAGTACAAGTTACCATTTTGGTTTTTCTGCTTTCTTTTTTGGCTTTTTTTTTTTTTTTTTTTTAATAGTACTTATGCCTCACTTTCAAAGCTTGTCTCACATATCTGCATTGACCTGAAAAGTCTTTGCCTGCATTAATATTCAAGCTCTGACTTCAGGCTTTGGGCTGCATGACTTGGATAAAATATGATGCCTTTTTAAAAACTTTTATTCCAGCTATCGGTCGTGACCCCAAAATGGATCTTGGCTCTTCTTCTGTTAGGATTCCACATGACAAGAAGGGTAATAATTAACTTTTTTTTCATAAGAATAAATCTCAGAGCAGTAGGTTTCATTTCTTTTTAAGTGACTAACCTCAGAAAGTTGGCAATGCCTGTTTTTTCTTGTTTTTTTCCTGGAGTGGACATGAAAACCTTATGTTGCCGCAGTTTGTTCTATGCAGATATGTTGGCTCCTCACTTCGTAAGGTTGTGTGAGACGTACTGTGATAAAGCACTATATAAATAAATGAACTTGAACTTGAAAAGGACTGCTGCAGCCACATGTCCCTCCTGGGCGGACCTGGTAAGTGCTGTACTTTATGACTGTGCGGTGCACAGTGGCAGAAATACAATAAGACACATGGTCTCATGGCTGCAGTGTCATGTTGTGTGAATGAGATGACAAAACTGAGGTCAAGGAGGGAGCACGTAACCTGTCATGAGTTAAACCATAAATTTACGACCAGTTGCAAGATGGCAAGCTATGTTTGGCAAGCCCTCCATTTTCCTGTCTTTTTCGGTGATGACTGCTATCACTCCGCTCGTCCTACAGCAATCAACAATCACTGACATCTGAGCACTCATCTGCGCTGCAGACTGTCTTGGCCTAATCTCCGTCTTATTCTTTTGCTCTCTTTTTCTTTTCCTCCCTCTCATCCTGTTTTCTCTATCCAAATTTAGCCCAGGCCATGAGATGGGCCTAGAATAGGATCCTCTGAGTCTCTTAAAGACCACAGCTGGAGCTGGCTCAAAGCAAGACAGAAAGAGAGGGAGGGCCGGATGACGAGTGTTATCGCCACCATCACCTGCTCCCTGTAAAGCAATTTGTTATAGAGTTGTCACTGTAAAATCCATAGCTTGTCCTAGGGTAAAGAAAGACAGGGTCACATGTAATGAGGATCCGAGTGTCGCTCCAAATCCAGATATGACATAACTGAAGGACAAACAGCTGGGCTATGTCTGTGTATCTGTCTATGTGTGTGATACAGAATAAAACGGGAAAGAACACAGATTTGACGCCTAAAAATTTGAATCTGCACAGTATGCAATCTTATGTGCATTTTTTTTTATTGCTGTTTAAAGTGAGAAAAAAAAACAATTTCCTGATAAGACAGACACAGACACAGACACAGACACAGACACAGACACACACACACACACACACACACACACACACACACACACACA
>JBBMJY010000018.1:19261124-19284760 GCA_037833715.1 Toxotes lorentzi
ACACACACACACACACACACACACACACACACACACACACACACACACACACACACACACACACACACTCACTGTGTTGTGGTATTTCTAGGCAGCTGCATTGTTACTGACCTTTACTTAGGTCCCTAACTAACACCCCTGGATTTGCACTGATTAAAATGACCTCACACTCTCTTATACACATGGTGTCTTGCCAGTGCCTTTCTCTACCTGCTGGACAAACACAGTGCCAAGGGACTCACTCAAGTCACAGGGATACAAGCCAGAGATGCCCTTGAGGTGGGTCAGATGTTTCCACATTGGCTCGATGAGACAAACCTGTTTCTGGATCGGGACTGTTGATATGAGCTGAACTAAAAACATGCCCTCCAGTAGCATTACGGGAGAGGTTCAAGTGCTTGGAGCTGGGAGCAAGATATTTACTCTCCCACTCCAAGTCATACGGCATAAAGGCATCTTTTCAAAAACATATTAATCATTTTCCAATGCGAAAACGCCTGTGTTGGGCTCCAAACTAAACTGTGACAGAGCTATACTGAAAGCAAGGTCACAAGTCAACCATTAAGCAAATATAAGAGGCTACTTCTATGCAGCTCACCTGAGTCATCTCCTCAAACTAGGGACAGAAGTGATGGAAGTCCGGTTTGGGAAAGTAATTACAAAGGCCAAAGAATTTCCTCCACTCTTACTAAAGGGAATGTTAATTATTTTTGTCTTTTGTGTTAAAATATTTGCTATTATTGCATCTTAACTCCAGTGCTGCTTGATTCTGGGCTTGAAAAATGCAGATTTTCCCTCTCGGACAATCACCCTTCACCTCTTGTCTCTTCTAACTCTGTGTGGATGATGGCCCAAGTCCCCACCTGTTTTGGCAGCATCTAGGAGTTGCTTGACATCTTTCTGGATTCATATATGTTAGAAATCTGTTCACCTAATATTGCCATTCTGTTTATTCATAGCGTAATTTTACTATTGTTATTTCTGGCTTCTTTGTACATATGACATACATACTGCATACATACCTGCCAACTCTTTAGTTCGCTAGAAACACCAGTGTTTGGTGTAGAGCATTCTTTAAACCAAAGATTATTTAACTGAACTCTATAAATGTCAAGGTATAACAAAGGCAACAAGTCCCTGGGGAATTATTACTGCACACTGTTATTAGATATGGGTATAAACAACAGAGAGCAGCAATAATGACAGTTTTCATTCTTGAATAATCTGGCGATTTTTTTTTTATTAATTATTTTGTCAATATAATACCAGAAAATAGTGAGAAATGTCTGTTATAATTTCCCAGAGGTGATGGCTTCAAATGTCTTGTTTTTCCTGACCAACGCGATGTGAAAGAGAAGAACATCAAATCCTTAATTATCTGTTGATGGACTAAACGATAAATGATTAATTGCTGATGCAGCTGAATTTAGTTCAGGCACAAACCTTCCGTATTTCTCTCATTAATAAAGGAATATAAAGGGAATATTTTTAAGCAGAGCTGTTCGGTAATTGTGGCTCTTAACCGGTGAACGTGTTGATTTGAAACGGGCCGACATCACAGGCAGGGATTACTTTCCATCAGACTAAATATATACAGCTCCTGTCCTGCTGTCTGTAGGTCTACATACCGCTATTTGTAATTTTCCTCCAAAGGGGGAGGTGGGGGTAGGGTCGCAGACAGCTGACGCGCCGGAGCGCAAAGCTGCGTGTGTCGGGGCGTAGAGCTGCGTGTGTCGGGGCGCATCTTTATTCCAGCTTCAGGAGGAAAGGTGCGCACAGTGTCTGTCCCATCCTCGGAAATACTTCTTTCACTCGACTCATCTTTTCAAGCGACTTTTGTCGCTTTCACCACTGTCTTATTGTGTACATTACAACTCACTGCGGTATTAGTGACTTTAAAGTCGGTGCGCAACAGCTGAGGAGAAAAAAAAAGGTTGAATTTAATGCAAATACAAGACTGTTTAAAACATCCGAGACGGAGGACTCATTCAGCTCACTCATTTAGTACAAGCTCCGACGCCTGTGAAGATTATGGATGTACTGACAGAAACTCTGCACGGCATGATTACACCAACAGTGGTTAACTGATGGAGTTTAAGACCGCTTTTCCTCCTTGGGAAGTTTTTTTTGTTCCCCAATGATGGACGGAAGACAGACGTCGAGGACTTTCACACCTGATAGTGCAGCTTTTGCCAACACATGAAAGGAAGAAACCTGTTTTGTCTGATGAAATCTCGAGGCGTATCAGACAGGAGCGGGGCTATGGGGATCAGAAATGGGACAAAGATACAACATCAGTCCAAACCCATCTCCAGAATATACTTCACTTTTATTTTGCTCCTGCTCATTTTCACACCAAGAGTAAATTCGTCGTGGTGGTGAGTGAGATGTTTCAATCCGTTTTAACTACAATCGCCATGAATCAGTTCAACATCTGTAAAGTAAAACGAATAGGTCAAGTATTAGATGCAAGTGCTGTAAAACATATGATGCACACACGACTAACCCAAATTTTACTAACAAAACTTAACAGTTTACTTATGTTTCAGGTACTTCAATATACCTATAGATATCATTTAAACTTTTTTTTTTTTTTTTTTTTTTTGGCGCTACACCATGACACTATAAATTTAATTGGAATCTTTTTTGGAGGTATAAATACAGATAGTAGTTTATGTCCACTCTTATGTCTTTTCATCTCCATCTTTATCTTACTTTGCCTGTGCAATGGAATTTCCCACGTCTGCAGACTTTTTTTTTCCTTTTTTCTTTTTCCTTTCTTCTTTTTTTAAATACACCAATGCAAAGTGAGATGTTCAGCACAGCAATGTGTGTCATGTGTTTATGAAGATTAATGGTGTTGGGGGGTCTCCCCTATCCATCCATCTTGCCCAGAGTAAGTGGCAGGTGCAGGCACTGGTGCATGAGTAAATGCCCCTTGATGATTTCTCTTCAGGTTTTAAACGCCCAGAGGGTATTAAAAAAAAAAAAAAAAAAAAAAAACATTCAGGAGGGACAGTTAGCACTTCCCCACCCCCTTATCCCACCTACTTGAAATAACTGTTCTTGTGCATCGGGTCACAATTTTACGTGCACTTTTTATATTTAACCAACCATAGTGAAGCACTTCTAGTTCAACACTTTCTCTGATCTTTGATGCGTGATGCAGGACTACCATTGAATTAGCCTCTGTTCCACAAATGGATTTAGATTTTAAAACGCACCCTTTGCAAATAATGTTATGAATGGTAAGTTCCCGAGAGAGCCGAAAGTATATGTTCCTATCCTATTTACCATTGTGTAATCCCTTTGCTGCCTTATGCAAATACGATATGAATAAACTGTGATTAAATCGCTTTGAAATTCCAGAGAAAGAAAGAGTGCCGCAGAGTAGGAGAGACTTGGAAGCTTTGTGTCCAGATGATTAATACTTATTTAATCCTGGTTTGTATTCTTGGGGCCTATTTTTAACCGTTGCGATAATTTAGATGAGCACCATGTGTCTTGCTGCACAGGACCCCCTTCCCTCTCTCTCTATGTGTGTGTCCTCTTGGAGACTGTCAGGGGTCTTTTGGCACAGCTGGTATGTACAACACACAATAAACACAAGTAGTGCTTCTGCTCTGCTTTACTGCTCAGGCAGATAGTCACAGTTAGAACGGGACTGGGACAGCCATAACAGGAGTGGAAACTGCCTGCTACGTCTGTTTCTGTCTTGGTGGCCAGGCGACACAAATGTGGCTGCGATTAGGGACTATAATGATATCCGGATGGAGAGTGGAGCGTGCAGGCTTAGAGAGGGATTGGGGTGGGGTGGGGTGGGGGCGCCCCATCATATGGTTGAACTGTGAGGCTGGGAGGAAAAGGGCCTAAACGCCTGAGTTTGAGCGGCCACTTGTACTGTAGATGACTGTCATCATGTCCTGCTGATAAGAGCCCCCCCAGTGTCACAATACCACCAGCATGTGATCCACCCTTTTAAGAGTTGCTACAAAGTCAGGGATTATGTCTGAATAGAGCAGGAAGCAAAGGCCTGTCACAGTGAAAGAGGTGCTTTTCACTGAACGAGAGGAATTAAATAATCTCTTCTACATCCTGAATGTCCAAGTCTCAAGTAGAAGAGGGGTACAGACGTGGAGAAAAATGAGCAATAGTCAGTAATTTAGACTCAAAGGAAAAGGAAAGTAAGTAAAGTAAGTAAAGGAAAGTAGACTTAAAGGAAAAATCACACAGAGGAAAGGCTTACTTACTTATTATATGTTGTTTAAGCATAAGTATATGAATATCTTGAGTGTCACATAATAAGATTGATACCACTCTCTTGTCTGTAAACTATATATGAAGCTACCACCAGCAGACAGCTAACTTAGCTTAGCACAAAGACTGGAAACTGAGGGAAACAATCGCCTGACTCTGTCCAAAGGAAACAAAATTCACCCACCAGCTCCTTTACCTGCAAATGGTCCTGAATGAGACATAATATCGGCACAGCCGAGATTTGAGGGCATAGAATTCATTCAACTCCAAAAATGCTTGATCCTACATTACCCATATGGCAGCCCCATGGCATCTTTTGTTAGATCCTTCCGGCCTCATTATCAATACTGTGTTTGTTGTATCTGTGTCTGCAGGTATATTGGAGCACTGGGTGCTCGGGTGATCTGCGACAACATTCCCGGCCTGGTCAACAAGCAGCGGCAGCTCTGCCAGCGGCACCCGGACCTGATGCAGTCCATCGGCGAGGGAGCCAAAGAGTGGATCAGAGAATGCCAGCACCAGTTCAGACATCACCGCTGGAACTGCAGCACGCTGGACCGGGACCACACTGTGTTTGGCAGGGTGATGCTTCGAAGTGAGTCTGCACATGTGCGACCGGGATTTCTATCTGTGCGGTTCTTTGTATGTTGCGTGACAGTGGTTGTTTATGTCAGTGACACTGGAGTTAATCATCCTCGTGAATGTCTCCTCTCATACCAGATAAGGACAGAATTAATAAGTGTCTTTTTAAATTAACTTTCCCCTAGAATACAAACACAAAGAGCAAGCACTGCTTCTTTTCCTACTTTTTTTTTTTTTTTACCTTCTTCGGAATGAGGAAAGATTGAGAAAGTGGATGTTCTCCGAAAACAAGTAGCAGATTGAGAGATCCACACTGGTGATGTATAAACAGTAATAGGAGATGTAAATATTTGGGTAGATGTTTCTGGCAGCCAGGCAAAGCTGTACTCCCTGACATATCGCCTGTGTTCTGCTTCATTGCGTGAGCAGGAATGAGGACGGGAGGTGGCTGGGAATGCCAGACCAAATAACCCCCAAAATCTCCTCCTGTCTGAAATGAAAACAAAGCCCAGTGACTGAGAAAGCTGCCATCTGTGCAAATTAAAAGGTGAAAGGAGAGTCGACTGGACTGTGATGTTATAGCTGATATGCTGTTACCTCTGTTTGGACCATCCACCATAAATGGACTGATTTCTGTGCTCCTGCTGTCTGGAATATACTTGAGAAAGGCTGCTTTACAGAGCAGTAACACAGTGAACTGGGCACTAAAAGGACAGCTTGAATCTTACCAAAAATAGTAACAAAACCACTTGCGATGTGGTGTTTGACAGCATTTCCAACACCGCCATTTGTCAAATAAAAGCTGTAGTAAAGACATCTTCTTTTTCCAACAATAATATGTTATCTGATATAATTGCAACACTTTCCATTTCTGTATACCCAGGCAGTCGAGAGGCAGCGTTCGTGTACGCCATCTCCTCAGCAGGAGTGGTCTACGCCATTACCAGGGCCTGCAGTCAGGGGGAGCTTAAGATCTGCACCTGCGACGGCCACAAGCGCGGGCGAGCTAGTGATGACAGGGGCAATTTCGACTGGGGCGGATGCAGCGACAACATCAACTACGGCATAAAGTTTGCCAAGGCCTTCGTAGATGCTCGTGAGAGGATGGTGAAAGATGCTCGTGCTCTGATGAATCTGCACAACAACCGGTGTGGTCGAATGGTGAGCAGGAGCTTTAATGTGAAGGAATGTAAGCCTTCAGTGGATGAACAGCAGAGGAGTTAATGTTAACACCTACTATGTAGAAACAAAAACATATTTTCCTTACACAGAGTAATAGTTATGCTTTGCTATATAGGTGTTTATGGAAAAATTGAAAACAGCCAATCTGCCAATTATTTCTAAGGTAATTGTTTGACCTATAAAACATCAGACAACAATGAAAAAGCTACGCACACACGCACACACAATTATGTCAAGTGTTGATTTAACTTTCCTTTTAGAGCAGTAGAGTACAATATCATTTGTGGTTCAAGGCAACGCCACCTCCATTTTAGGTTGTTTCAAAAAGGCTCTGGGGGAACACAACTTGAGGTACAATCAAGTAAAAGTGAAGAACAGTTAGCTAAGAACTGTGCTAGCAGGGCTGATGACACCTACATCATGCCACGGGCAACATCATAGGCTTAACACCCTGTCACCTTTGACCTCTGCTCTAGGCAGTGAAGCGCTTTATGAAGCTGGAGTGCAAGTGTCACGGGGTCAGTGGCTCCTGTTCTTTGAGAACCTGTTGGCTGGCTATGTCTGACTTCAGGCGAACTGGAGACTACCTCCGCAAGAAGTACAACACAGCCATCGAGGTGACCATGAACCAGGACGGGACGGGTTTTATGGTGGCTGACAAGGACTTCAAGGGAAGCACCAAGAATGAGTTAGTCTACGTCGAGAACTCACCAGATTACTGTCTCACGGACCGCGCAGCAGGTGAGCGAATGAGGAATTGGATTTTGAAGCTCTTTGCAAAGTATACTGTAGGTGCATATAAACAAAACAGGGGCATGGAAAAATAACAAAATAAAAGGATGGATGGATAGCTGTAACTGCATGATGCACACTGATCACATCAGCGACGACGACAGCAGCAACAGCGAGTTTCTAACTTACATTTAGAAATATATTGGTATGAGATGGTTGGTCCCATGTCAGTTTTACAAACAACCAGAATCAGAGGCTCATCTACTGAAGGCTTACATTCCTTCACAGCTTTCAGTTCAATGATTTGACCTTTAACATCCTCCTTTAATTCCAAGTGTTTGCTTTGCCTTGTTAAGCTCTGTCTCTTTCTTACAATCCAGCCCCTTCAATAGAGCGTGAAGGAGCTCACTAACTCACTGTTAATAGGTTAGGTAAGATATCATAGGGCATATGTGCAGGAGACCTGATGGTACTAACTTAAACAAATTCTCCCGCACCTCACTGCTGTTAGCTTGGTTGCAGGTTGACAACTGAGGGGTAATGAAAGGAAAGGCTGTCCTTCCTTGTTAAAAGGTGATCTTAAAAAAGAGCTTATGATGCTCCTCACCACTAATCTCCATTGTATAGGAATTCACAGCCTAAGGATACATGCAGGCTTATTTTCCAATCCTTCCTTTGGTCAGTATTAAGCTCCACTCCCTAGAGCCTGAGGGGAATATCTCCTCTTATCCTTTTCTCTTTACTTCAGGGATGGTCTGTTATTAGACGTGGCATCTGATCTTAGGCTTAGATTTTACACCTGAGTACATGGACACCTTTGTGTTTGGGTCTGAGACTATTCTGTCACCGTGTCAGGAAGCCTAAACCCTGCTGAAGGAAAACTGATATTTCGCTTTGGAAAAATAGTTTCAGTTTTCAGCATCAAAATCTCCATCGGTGTTCAGTGGTGGTCAACTGCCAACATTTGCAGTTCTGGACAGCTATGTCATCACTGGAGGTTTTCCAAAATGGAATTATATTGAGCTGGTATGTGACTAGGACAACAAATAGGTAACTACCTATATAGAGTTACTGTACTAACAGAAAAGGCACATGTCAGCAGTGAGTTCTCATTTCTTTAAAGCTGCACTAGTATATACTTTACAATATAACAATATATCAGGTATCTATGCATAAAGTGAAAGGGGTCAAAGCTTCACCCAACTCAGCAACCCCCCACAGCTCTACATAATGTTGTAGTGTCTTTCAGCCCATTGTTTTGGCTTTATGGCCCTGAAAACTCCATTTCTCATCAACCTCATTTCCAGCAGCAAGTGTGAGCAGTTTTCAATGAAAAGGCTTTGATAAAACCTACTGCATGCTACCTGCCCAACACAAAACAGCAGACAACTTTAGCAACTAGCTACTGAGTACATTCCGGGATTTAGAAGCTAAAGAGCCACATACTTTACATATATTTACTTTAAAAGTAGAGTGAATATTGGCCATAAATAACTCAGTAAACATCACTGTTCTATACAGCTGGAGTCTTGAGGCTGTTGGTACCTCAAACAGTATTTATACTACAAAGTACTATCCTTCAAGCTGGTTTTTGCTGCCATTGCTGATGAAATGTTAGCTAGAAATGAGACTTTAATAAGAAATGACTAAGAATTGTTCCTTCAAACTAAAAGGTCAATATTCCCTACACTGTAAGTGGTGTAGATGGTCTGATGGTTCAAGTGGAAACATCAAATGGATTGATGCGTATTCTTACGTCAAAACTGCATCATTTTACTCTTACAGGCTCCTTGGGCACAGCGGGCAGAGTGTGCAACAAGTCGTCCAGAGGCACAGACGGCTGTGAGGTCATGTGCTGTGGGCGGGGCTACGACACCATGCGAGTCAAACGTGTCTCCAAGTGCGAGTGCAAGTTCAAGTGGTGCTGCGCTGTGGAGTGCAAAGACTGCGAGGACGTGGTGGACGTTCACACCTGCAAGCCCCACAAGCGACCTGACTGGCTGGACATAACCTAACGAGGAGGCCTGACCAATCACAGTCACTGCTGACTCATTAACTTCTGTGCTAATGACTGCATTTTATTATGAGATATATAATTGGGATCTCTGAACTGTAATACCTCTGGCCTTCAACCCTTTGACACTCCCTGAAGCAGAGACTTCACAGACCTTTATTGGATGATGCTAAACTGGAAATTAAGCCCAGTTACTGATTGTGTGTTACTTTAATGTTTAAGTGTTTCTAAGAACTATTTCTTGAACTTTTTTTTAAAACAAACTTGGAATCTTTGATACAAAATGGCTGAATATTATATTATTCTGTTGTAAATGCACCCTTGGTTGAGGAAGAGATGTGATGTAATGTCTGCTTGTTTTACAGTGTTTAAAGACTGTGTGAGCAGATGACTCAACTCAAATTGATGATCATAATAATAGTAATATTTAGCCTGAAGAGAGAGAGAGAGAGAGAGAGAGAGAGAGAGAGAGATAAAGAAAGGAAGATAGAGAGACTTAGATGTTGTACAAACACTGACACTGTATGATTTAAATGACATGGAGCCATTGTATGGTACTGTAACAAATCATTTAAAAGACTATTTGCTTCTAATTAATGAAACTTTAACAAACTAACAAAAAGTTCTTTCTTGATTAAGGCCAGTACTTACTGCAGAGTTGGATTTTGGTTGGTTCTTGGGAGAAAAAGGACACAGTAAAAATGAAGCTTCATATGGACTGTGGACTGTTGCCTGAGACACTCACAGTCTTCACACAGTACCCTGCACAGCTGAATGTCTTTGACTGGTTTGGCACATTCTGCTTGTGTTGCCTTATGGGAAACCTTCTCATTTCTGCCTCTGCTTCTTTGTCTTTGTTTCCATTTTAACTAACACCTTCAGACAGACAACTGTACTGCATATAAAACACAGCCCCCAAAGTTATTTCAGTTAGGCCTTAGGGACAGAAGAATGCACTGCTGTCCAGTATAGAGGATGAATCCAGCTCAATTTTTGCCGCAACACAATGCAATGTCATCCGACAAGCAAAGGCCAATAAAATACATGATAGCATTCTACTACTGTTTACCAACTGACTGTCATGTGGGACGGCAAAATTATTTTTAATGTGATGGTTTCCCAAAGTCGCAAATTCCTATGCTGTAGTACAACCTGCAATGCAGTGATGTGGGTGATCTGCCTTCAAACTGACAGATGTCTCAAACCAGCCTTTCTTACATACTGTCTCACTAGTACTCAAAACAAAACTGCCCCACCAATGCAACCCCCCTTTTTTTTCCCTATTTGTTATGCTGAAACATTTTCATACATCCCAACTGAAGTGAACTGCAAGACACGAAAGCTGAAGATTCTAATTACTGTGTACAGGAAAATAGTATGTTTCTGATTATTAGAGTTCTGTGAGGTCCTGTGTTCAAATCTGTCATTATACTCTTGTATCTTGAGGGTGCATGTGAAGATTTTCTCATTGCTTGGTCTTAGTTTTAACAGCCAGCACAGCCGGTTTCCTCTGTCATCATATTGTGACAGAAGACTTTTACAATGCAATCTTATGCAACTGTGTCTTTCAGTCCTTTGTGCACATATTCGCTGGCTCTGACTGGTTTGTGAGAAGTGAAGTATTTCATGAAATCGGGCCAAAACGTTGCAAAAAGAGCAGTGAAGTAGCTACGGAGCCTGAATTTGACTTTTCAACAACTGGTAATGCAGCCAGACATCATGTTAGGCCATTGGAGACATAACCCTCAGAGGAGTTTATAGATCTAAATGAATGTGACAACAAGCTGTGGATGCTGAGAGTCAACAAATTGTTTCAAGTCCACGTAATGAGGAGGAGAGCCAAAGTAAAGTGCTTTGAACAAGGCCAAATGACACACAGTGTCAAATGTTCATAAGTCAAAAGTTAATTGCAAAGAAAAGAGCCCGTTTCAAATGTAAATGAAGAATATGTTGGCTGTGTTTTTCTTAAAGATTAGAAAGGTGAGAGCTGTTCACACACACTGGGGGCCGACCTGGGCCTGTATGGCTCCAGCCCTCAAAAATTCGTATTTCTTTTCCCTAGTTCTTCGCAGTGTAATAAAGCACAGCACTGACAATTTCTGTCCATTTCCAGTCCAGTAAGAATGAGGCCACATTTTAACATCCAGGTCAATCTTTTGCTTGGTCAGTGTTTTGTACAACAGTGTCCTGGTGTGTGTTACAGTCTAGAGAGGCATTTTCACCTTGGAAATGCAGGTCCCAAAATACCTTACTGGTTCTATATTAAACCTTGTTGATCCACCCTCTGTCACTTTCATTAGAGGTCTTCTGTTCTCTTTAAGCTTATATGGTCTCCCTTGCTTTAGCCCTGATTCAGTTATGGCATGGAGAGGACAAAGATAATGCAACCAACCAGGTTAGTGTTTTAAAGTTCAGTCAGTTCAATGTTAGTTAATCCATAGTACGTGAGATAAGCTTGTATAGCAACAAAAAATATATATCACAAAATATCTCCAAAGTTGAATTACTTAGGTGTCTTTAAGGGAGCTTTTAAGTGAGTGGAGAGCAGAGTGACGTGATGTACACAGTACAGAGTAGATTAATAATACTTTGCTGATCTTTAAATCTGTCGTGGTATCCATGCTGCTTTGTCCCCCACGATGTGTGATCCAGTTGAAGTCTGTAAAAATAACAGGAGCAGCATCGCAGGCATTCTCTTCCATCATAGTGATATCAAACGGGCATGTCAATTTGACAACATTTCAGAGCTAAAAATGGCCCGGGGGAGAGACTAACAGTGTGGTCCACATGGATGTTTCACATTCAGCGATACCAGAAGAGAGAAATGTTGTAATCCATGCTTACAAACCGTAATGAGTCAAAAACAATTCAGTGTTGCGTCAGTTTCACACTAAACATGTTTAGTTTTCTCCTTGAACTTGTCTGACTAGGCCTCCAGCCCCCAAACACTGTGCTCCATCCAATCATGTGATTAATATCTATAATGTACAGCAATATGGAAAATATGTTGATATGTATACACTGTGAAATTGCTGCTCTCAAGACTATTTAGAAAAAGTGTTGAAAGTCTTTGGCAAACTCTTCCAGAGGTTTCACTGTTTTTCTTGGAATAGAAAATGGCCCTTATGACCCTATCAGCAGTAATTAAGAGCTTTATGTGGACATGAAATTGGACTTGACAATAGCTGCAATTGTGTAGCTTATTTACTGTCCTTGTCAAGTGACATCATACCCATTTGTAACTGGGAGAAAGTAAAATCCACATAAATCTCACATACAGTATGTTTCTGTAATGCTGACAAAGAAAAAGATTCCCTTAAACTAAATATTATACTGTATATATTATCTTTTTATAGCATAACCCAGGAAAATTGCATTGTAGGCATCTAGCTGACACTTGTATGCTCAGTAACATACAAGACGGGTGACAAATTTAAAGGGGAAGGGGCTCTGCTATGCTGTGGGGGGCATGTTGCTGGCATGGTTTGGGCCTTTGAACACCCATGGGAGATTTTTGGACCGACATGTAAAAGAGCACTGCATCATCCTTAAATTAATCCAATCAAGTCATATGCAACAAATTATTATGTATACTACAGAGTAGATATTTGGCAACAGCTGCTGCATGGCTACTTGACTGCAAGGCACTGTAGACCACAAAATGAATATGCTATCTTGTGAACTGAGATGAGTAAATCCACCAGCAATCCATCTAACCTGCAGCAGCAGATGAAGAAACCAAGACACTTAAGCTGTGCAGCGGATAATTACAGACCTGACAGAACTGTATTGAGTTTACTATGAAACCCACAACAACAGGAAATCAACCAAACTTAACAGTAGCTTGAGGGGTGGCGACATTCCACAAAACCACTTTAGCCCATAGCGCTCAAAGTACACAAGCATGAGTATTCATATTATGGAACAAAACATCATAGCCGAGTGTGTCAAACAACAAGAAAGTAGGCCCAAAGGTAGATGAAAGCAACATTAAAGCAGAAATGAGCAACAGGACAATGTCCATAAGACAAACAGCAGCAGCATCAGCAAGCACACAAACATTAGCCAATTAGAGCCAAGACATTAAAGGCCACAAAGCACTTACCTTGGCAGGGTGAACCAGTGTGAGTGGAGAATGAAAGCTCTGGGAAGAGTCACCTGGCCCCCCGAAGCTGAAACCAAGACGGGAAGATGGCTTTTGGCTTGAAATGACATTTGAGGCCCACAGCTTCCAGAACCAAGAACAGACAAAACAGGATTATGAAGCATGCAGTGTCCAACAAAACTCTCCCATCAGCAGTTTGTTTGTTAGCTTAAAATGCTACATTAGCCACAGAATGGGCTGCAGTGATGTTAGCAGCAAATGGTTTTGGAAGTGTAACAGAAAATAGCAAGTTAGCTGTGTAGCAGCAGGCTAAAACAGCAAACCAGTGTGCAGGGCACTGCCAGTTTAAATGCCCCGCCTTTCTGCAGGGGGTGCGTTAGATACGCCTTTCAGCAAGTAGATTATATCACATGACAGTGTAGCACTTAAAATAAGGTAACCACAGTTTTTTTGTTTTATTTAACACTTTATACCCTTTACATTTTTTTACTGTCTTGGGCAGACCAGAGTTGAGCTTCTTTTTAAGTTTTAGTGTGTCAGATATAATGTGGGCAGTTAATGCGTGGGGTTAAAAGAAAAGGACAGCAGTTTGAAAGACCCAGTCACTGCAGTCTAACGTTAGATGATTATTCACTCACTTGGTGGTTATCAGGAAATAAAAATGGGCAAAACCCAACAAGATATGAAATATATAATCTCTAATATATAACATTATGTATTAGTACAATGCGCACAAGGAAACAGTCCCGTGGATAGACACAACACACCTTATCATGTGAGCAGTATGTTCATTTAGTCCCAGAGGGTCCCAGATTTTCAAGAGACTTCAGTCCAAACACATGCTGTATTTGACCTTCAGGGACACATTTGGCACAGATCCCAGGCCACAGGAGTTAGTTTATGCTGGTGAGATTACTGGGCTGGAAATCATGATTTTTATATTTAAGCTTTCTTACTAACCACACACTAGGTAGGAATTTTGCAAATGTCTCTAACTTCTCATATCTTATCATAAAGCTGAGAAGATAAATTGAACTTGTATACAATCTCTGCCTTGTTCACATGTTTGTTGTTGTTCAGTTTACCCTCTTTTTTCTGTATTCTTCATTCTTTTAACCTGACTTTGAAGCACACTGCCATTGAGGTCAGCGAGCAATAAAAGTTTCAACATGCTGCATGAAACCCGCGCTGACACTGAGAGCCAACACTTGAACACCTGTTAACAGTATTCGACAGCGATTTTCATTACTGCTGCTCGCCACTTAAGCATGAGTGTATGGAGTATGATTATGGCACCAGTGGTTCACTGGGAACATGCCGAGTAAACCATCTGCTGATGGTGGCGGAGTGGTATAATCATAATGATGGGCATGATGGCTCTCAGCTTTATATAGTCCAGGAGCAGCAGCAGCACGATGGCAGAGTGAGTAGTTTGTCCTTGAACAAGACACCGACTCCCTATCAATACAGAGGTGATTTTAAAAGATGAGGGGAAATGACATCCATTTTACAAAGTTCAGTATTTATATCGCTCACTTCATGTTGAAAATAATTTACATTAGCAACTACCTCTGCATGCAAGCCTGGAGAAATTGTTGCAGAATTTTTAATCAGACAAAACATGCCTTTACAGTCTTGTTTGTCCTGTATGCCCAGGTTAAGTGCAACTAAAGCAACTAAGTTTGAAGCATCTTAATTTAGCATTTCTAAAACTGAGGACCCCCAGAACAAAACAAAAGCAAATGACACACATGCAAGAAAATTGCACTGGAGTAATTTATTGTGAGTTTTACTTTCAAACTCATCCAAGGGTAGTAACAGTTGTTCAAACATTCTCCTGTCTTCAGCATATACATGTACATTTCACTTTCACAAAGACACTTCAATACAGTGTCAAGAACTTAAACAGACAAATATTACAGGCCAGAGTGAAGTTTGTAGTTTAGATTAGATCAGTGTTTTTAACAATATAGTCCAAATTTACAACATTATAACACACATGTATGTGCCATTACATCATGTGCATGTACAGCATGTTTGCTATTATTACATGGCTGGTAAATCTATGGATGCTCCTCATTAGACACTGAATAACTGCATTAGAAGTTACAGGTTTTGAAGATATCTATTTACAGATTTGCCTCTAAATTGAAATCCATATTGTACGTAAAATAAATGCCAGATTTCTGTGTTTAGCTGGTGTGATGTACTAAAAAGGCACCTTTTTTTTTGTAATTGCTCATGGAGTGAAGAGGTGTCCGAATGATGTTTCTCACAGTTCATACTGAGGCATGAGCTGTAGATTTTCATAGCTGCCTATGATGTAATAACTATCAAGTAAAAAAACTTGACAAAGTTAAACAAACATGTCCATGTTAAATGGTTTAAAAATGCAATATAACCTGTTAATATCTGTAATAAAGTGTTGGGATGATGTGACGTCACAATATTACTATACATCAAAGTAGATGTTTTTTTTTTTTTTTAATAAACTTTAAATATTACATTCTTTACAGTCTAACTTTATCCCCATGGTGGAGAATATGGATATACTGTATATTACATTTACAGGTTTTATTACAATTTCATACCAGGCACATTTGTTTCTGTGAAGTTGCTATATTATCAGATAGTTCTTACATTATGCTTTACAACAAGGTGATTCTTGATTCCATGAGAGGCCTTACTGTGACCAGTGATGATCCCATTTACATTTCGATGTTGTGGGGGTGGCGGTTGCCCCAGTGATATAGTGCTGAGGTGTCATGCCATGGTAACAACTGTTGAACTGCAGAGGTGTTGTATACACTGCAGCTACTCCAAGGCTGTAAATCACAGCTCTGTTTTAAGGAGGTCTCACAGACTTTTAAAATCTGTCCGGCTAGATGTCTGCGGGGCACAGAGGGTTGGTATAGGACACACAGGTTCCCATCCCAAATGCTCCATGGACCATAAAACATGTAGTTTTAGTATAATAATTAAAATATAATTGTAAACAAATAGACAAGTGCCTCTGATTAGAAAAAAAAAAATGTTGTGCCAAATTCAAAGCAAGGCTTTGTTGGACAGTGAAAATTTCTCAATTGCCCTGTGCTAACATAATAACAAATGAATGGCCTTGTGAAATTGGTACAAATAGTACCCTCTAAATGTGTTCTTGGAAAAACTCTTGCTGCTGGAGCAGTGTGGGAGAGCATCTTAAGAGTGGTATTGTCGTGTTGATACAACCTCAGCCAACATAATCAGTAACAGTGCAGCAAGTGGACAGTAATGCTGAAGACAGGAGAGCAAACACTTTTTGTCTGAGGGTTTGGAGTGGTACTGGTGTGTATATGTGTGTCTCTGTGTGCAGCGTGTGAGAGTGTGTGTGTGTGTGTGTGTGTGTGTGTGTGTGTGTGTGTGAGATGGGGTCAGATCCGAGTCAGCTGGTGCCAAAAACTGGACGGCATGAAGCTTTCCATCTTGTCTGCGAAGAAACCCAGGGGTGCAAAGAGTGTGCTGAAGAACTGAGATGGAGAAAAAGCAGAATGAGCCTTCAGTTGAATGATAGGAAAACCTCGTCCCACTCTTAGATAATGTTTAAGTAAAACACTCAAAGAAATCCACAAAAGTTACCAAGCCCATAATTTCAGTAAAACAATGTTATATATTCTCTCTGAGGCCAAAGGTAAAACATATGAAAATATGATTCATTACATTTTGATTATTTTCAGATTTGACTACAAAATTTGACTCCATAGCCTGTTGTTCTTTCTAGAAACAAGAAATGTGGCATAGGGAGTACTAGTCAGATAAGACACAGGGAGGCGGGGAGCAGGTTTTCTTCAGGTGACTGGATGAAGCATCATTTATAGCATCCATTTGAGTTGCATCAGGACAGAGGACATCTTAACATATTTATGAATGTATTCATACAGGGGATAAACTTTGCATTGTTCATGATTTACATATCAGCACAATTTTATACATCAAACCAATCATGTACACTCTCTCTGTTTCTGCTTGTAAACAGTGAGAAAAGTAAATGTATATAAACAACTACTGAGTGACAATTCATTCCTTACCTTGGAAACAGAAGTTTGACACCAAAAGTAAATAAATAAATATTATTTGTTAAACAATTATTTTTTCGGCAAAAGGTTGAAACAGAACTATCATAATCTTTTACAAGTGATATAATGAGCATGAAAGGAAAAAATAAAATATGAAATATACATTGTTTGAATATTTTGGGGGATTATTACACATCTTCCCTTGAGCACATGATCATCGGCGGCAACAGCAGGTGTGCAACCATGCAAACATATAGAATACCTCTGCACGGTGGTATTCACTAATGCAACTTCTCAAAGGAGGTGAGAAGTTACAGCCATTACAACCACTGTCAAACTGTAAGTCGAGTAAACTAAATGTATTTAAGCATATTTTGACTTTATTCATGCTGACTTGTCTTTTTTCTATCAGTTGTGAAACAGGATAAAAACTGTTGTGCCTCAAAGTCTGAAAAATACTCATTATACTTAGAACTTGAGGAGCAACGATTTAATCTGCCTGTAATCATGTTTTTATGATTACAGGCAGAAATTACATCAACTTAGATCTAAGATTAAGATCTAGAATATACAGTATATTACATTAGGTATGTATATAATAGAACATTTAAAATGCACGTTATTGATTTAGGTTAGCTAGCAACAGTAAGGTGTCCTCTAAAATATTACAATGTGGTTTCTCAGTGAAGGCACTTGAGGTGTGCTTGATACACTTGACACTTTAATAGTCTCATAAGTGGACATATTATCCTGGCCAGACCAGTGCAGATCAAGTGCTCTCTAATCCCATTTAATATATGAAACATATTCAACTGCTATACTCTACATGTCTGGTATCCATAAATAAAGGAAAGGTAGACTGCCACAACCACCACTGATGTCTTGCTTGGATTTTCTTTTCAAGAGCAGCAGATACAGAGAACTTTGTTCTTTCTCAGAACGCAGTGAGGACCTCTGTGTTCTCGATCTGAACATTACACAAACCAGGCTCTGCCCTGCTATAAAAATCCTATCTGTTTCTTTCCCATAACAAAAGGAAGAGCACTAGATGTTCTCTGTGGTCTTGTTTTTGTGTGTTTGACTCTGTAAAGGCAGGCCCTAATAAACAGGATGACCATAAACAAAGGATTAGCCAAAGTAAAGAGTTTTCCAAACCGGCCAAAACAGATAGCACAGCACGGCTATAATAAATAAACAGTAAAAGGAAGTTATGTATTTTAAGTTTCTAAATCTTTAAGGCTGTAAGTTACACTAATATGTTTGCAGTGGCGATAAGGTTGCACTGTTCAGCTGTGATTACTGACAGTTTAAGATGGACTAAAGCTTGTTTTGGCGGGAAACGCTGACTTTACAGGCCTACGACTCCCATGAGCCTCCAGTGTTACTGACAGTGATGGAAGGCAGCAATTACCACAGGGGTCAAAAAGTTCAGGTTACGAACAACACGCACTTAGAACACAGATAGGACAAAAGACTAAGTCTGAGATAAAATGAAGATATAACTGGTTAGCCAACCTATATGTAGGTCTGAGTTAAAACTGGTTTCATAATGGAAAAAACGACTTAATTAACAACTAAAAAATCAAAAACAACAACCTATGAGATGTTCAGTTTGAGTACTTACTGCTTTGGCAAAGACACCCATGAGCTCAGGGAACTGATGTGTGAGCATGGCCAGTATGGCAGTGAAGGAGCAAAGGCCTGCTGTGAAGAGGATGAAGAAGGGGAGCTCTTTCTTTGGGTACACAGACACCTCGTGAAAAGCTACAGTGAAGAGGAGAAAGAAAGAGAGAAACACAAAGTCAGGACTGAAGCATTTCGATGAGAGATGGGGTTTAAAATAGTGAGAGGATGATTATTTAAATAATCAAGCAGGATTCAAGACACATTCATGGACTTGTGCTTACAGGGCAGTAGTTCCCTATCTGCTGTTTCTGTGCATCCTGGGTAAGGGTAAAACAGGTGACCCTTCTCCAGTGGGTAAGGAATTATCCGGAAGGCTAGAAAGAGAAAGTAGCAAACGGGAAATTGCATTATAAGTATGACTTACTATGAGTACGGAAAACTGTATAACAGCTGAAATAGTTTTCAGTAAATCAACTAAGTAACAAAATATAACACAGAGTGACAAGATTTTAACGTCCTAATAAAATATAACAATAACATTGTTCCTGTGAGGAACAGTCGCATTCCTGTATAATGACCATTATATCATTAGTATGTGTGTGGTATGTGTGGGTGTGTTGTGCAAAGAAAAACTATGACACAGTAATTTAAAAATGAAGAGCAGCTTGCAAAGAAGATAATTTTGGACTGGCCAGAATAAAGTACTACACAATAGCAACATCTGAGCTTACACAGGGGTTCACTTCGAAAAGAAACTGAGCAAAAAGAAGGTTTTAGTAAGACTTAACAAAAATATATTGCTCACAAAAAAACCCCAACATAAATTCCACAAAATCCACGGTAGTGGTGTAGATTAAAAGAAGTAGATCTAATACATACTGCCCTCCCAGGTGCAGTGTAGTAGGTTTAAGGCTCCCTCTGCCCTCTTCCAGTGCTGCAGGTGAAAGAAAGCGTATGCCACTGCCTCACTGTCACCTCTCTTCAAGATGTGCTCTGGAGGCAGGATCAAACTCTTCATCTCTAATAAGTACTAAAGAAAGGAAGAGGAAGAAATACAAGACTTCTTTTCAGTATACACTCAGTATCTAGATGTCATCTGATACGTCGGCTATGATGTGTACCGTGTAATATGAATGTCAGCCAAACCACAGTTAAAACACCTGTGAAGGTCTCAAATAGGATGTTGGTGTTATTGCTATTTGTTATCAATACAAAGAAGGCATTTTGAGACATGAGCCTAAATTGTGCTGATGTGAGATGGGTTTAAAAAAGGCTTCCCCCTTGTGGTCACAAATCACTTCATGCCGCTTTAATAGTTTCATTCACATTTTCTTCATGTTTCTCTGTCAGAACACCACTTACTCCATCCTACTGTGAAATTCCCTCTGGTTTACTCCCAGCAGACTGAAAACATATTGTTTTTCATTTGAGGTATTTGTTGAGAGCCTTATTTTGCAATTGTTCAAGGTGGGAGGGAAAAGCTTTCCAAAGCTCTGCGTGTGTTATTGTTACAGTACAGTACATTCATTCCACGAATGTGGAACATCCCCCACTCACCCCTCCTCTCTTTCCCTACTGTGTAAGTTTGTCCCAGTGAGTGAGTCGGTTCACTGTGCTGACAAAGGCCCACATCCCAGAGTTACAACCTATAGAACAGTTCTCCTTTCTGATATAACACGGAATAAGCATCCAGAAATAACAACATGAGAATACTGTATTGTGCACTGTTTTTCTGCAATATACATTTCTTAGTAAGGACTAGGTTTGTCAGTGGATAATTCATCATCAGATGCATAGTGACTCTGATGAACCTGCAACTCTGTGTGATTTATGTCTGTGGTGTCCAGTGTGGTAAGAGTCTGTGTTAAACAAAACCCATGTGCAGGGCTGGGGCCCCCTGGGCTGAATTCCCAGGCGGCCAGCTTCACAGCGCTCTGGATCTCAGACTGACACTTTGGGAAGGTTACCCCACAGCTAATCCTGTCTAATCCCTTCCATGGTCACAGGCTCAGCCAGCCAGCCATCCATCCATCTATCAAGCCAGCCAGAACATGCTGCTCCACCCATCTCCCCCTACCTTACTCTCTGTCTCCAGTCTCACCGCCATGATCACAGTCTGCCCAGGCTCTTGAACCTAGCTCATCCCTTTTTTTCCAGCTGTCTGCCATACTCCTTCATCTTGTGTCCAATGACACAGGCTCTCACTTTCCTCACCTTCCATCAACCTGCTTCACCACCAATCGGCAATTACACAGCATCTTCGTCTCTCTTCACTGCCTCATACTGGCGTAGATTCACTCTAACTGAATAATGGTCAACAACCCTGCACGCTTATCCTGTCCCTTCATTTTTCCTTAGAAAGGGAATTTTGGGGCAATCAGATTTGCAAAAATTCACTCAAACAATTCATTCACACATAAAATGATCTGGAAAAACAAAAAAAAAAATTTTTCTTACACTGACAGTGTAAGAAAAAAAGTTGAAATACAATTTGCAATCTCTTACTCCTTCATCAGTCTTATAGTATTATTTTCACTCTCCTCATCATCACAGGCTCAAGACATCACTCCGCTTGCTCTACCTCATTAAAACACCAAGGTCATGTCCCTCAGATATTTATTGTTATGATATGCTCTATTCATAAAGTTTGGTCCATTGCCTGTGCCTCCCTCACCACCTCCCGAAACTCTCACCCTCATGGGTTAAGGCACAATAAAACTGGCAACCACATGCAACAGGTGACAAACTCCATGCCATCTATCTATCTGAACCTATATGTTCACTCAGCCATGCTAGTAGACCATCCTGTCTTCTGGCCACTTCTCTATCCATCCTAACAGCCTCTGTAGTCATTACAAAGATTGGCAGCTAAAGACAACCAGAAGCTGCTTGTTTGTCCTCCTCACTTATCCTGTCTGACTAAGTTAAATCAGCTCTCTCTGCTCCAGCCAAGACACTTGACTTATTTACCATTTTGGTCTCCTTTCACTCTGTGCACAAATATTTCACCATCTTCCACTCCCCCGACACAAATGTTGAGGCAGGCGGCCAGCTCAAGAAGAAACCCTCACTTCTCAGTTTTAGAGCACAAAACAACTGGTAACTGCTGAAATAACCTACGTGCATTCACACATCACACAGGATATGCATGAAGAACTGAATGGCAGATAGGAGGGTGAGTTTCATTCAGATTTGAGCATTTTTACAATCCATGAGCGAATCAGTTTGTTCTTCTGGTAAACCTGGATATTTTACAGATACATGTAAATATTTACAGTTTTACACGTTGTTCTACCTCCATATTAGCCTGTTGCTGATAATGAGAGGACAGTGTATGGCATCCATGTAGGTCTGGGTCCTCTGCGTTTTAAGATTAACCATTTAGAGAGACTGGCCGCTCAGCTGTCCTTCCTCACATGCCACAGCATTAGAAATGGTGACACCTTGGTCCTGTGTGCTGGCCTCCCTCCCTCTCTCGTTCTTCAGTCTGCTTCTCCACTCCCTGTCCCCTCTTTGATGAAGGGATTGAGTTTCATGTGTTCTCCTTTTATCCCTGGGCAGTCATAAGCCCGGAGCATAACTCATAAGCTGCCTTCTGATTCTAATCTGCAGCACTCTGCCTCTCACAATGGCACACACAGGCAACAATGACATCAGGCAAACACATACGTTTACAGTGAAAGAACACAAAGACAAACAGGTGTTGGGTTTAGGAAAACAAAGATTAAGAATTTCATAGTCAGTAAATGCTGCTATTAGCTACTCTGACCTCTACTGAAAGAGTGGAAAGTGGCAGAAAACTCCCAACATTTGTCCTAAAATGGGGCTGGGATGAGGCAAATTGTAACTACCTCCTTTTCCTTCACTGAATCAAACCCCATCCATCTTAATTCAGAGCAAACCCAGGAATGCTACTCTATCTCAATTCACAAACCAAAAAGCCAATTTCAGAAGTAAACTAAGAAAAGGTTCGCATTTCTGAGTCTTGACAGGCGATCTAGAGGAGGGCATGTCAGGCAGAATGGGGTGAGATGAGAAACTGCCTTCCAAAGTGGACTAAACTAGCAAGGTAGATGGGATCGGGTCACCCTGACTGCTCCAAAATGAACGGGTATGGACCAAAGTGGTAGTAAATGTAAATGTAAAGCAGATTCAGGTAGCTGGAACACTTGATCAGCTATCCAAGCATCCGGCAAACTGTCAGTTTCTTAACCACCAGCTGGTAGGGAAGCTGATTGGAATGGACAGACAGATGGGGAAAAGGGTGGAGGTGGAGGAGAGGAGGATAAATAGAGAAGCACAAGAAGATGAGGAGGAGAGGAAAATAGAAGGGAGCAAACGGGAAGAGGAAATAGGAGCAAGATGGAGAGCTGGGGAGGGAAAAGGGAAAGGGGTCATGTGGTAGGAGGGCGGCGTGCTCTGAAACAGCTGTGGGATTGAAGCGTGTGTGCATAGATGTGGATTTAAGTCATGTATAGCCTTTTGAGCAGTTTGAATGCGCTCATGTGATGTAGCCTTGCATGATATTCATATATAAGCTCCTTGGCATGCTTGATAACACACCCACACACTTAATGCTTGACCCAACAAGGTTCCTTCATTAATCCACCTGTTCAAGGGGGGCAGAGGCTATTGGGTTGTTTTTATTAGCCATGCTAGCAGAATAGCTCTAGGGAGGGCAATGCCAATCAGTCGGTAGGTCAGTCAACCACTTTGGTCCAGCCTGAAATATCTCAACAACTATTAGATGGACTGTCATAAAATCTGGTACCAATATCCCTGGAGCTGAAAGGATGAATCCTTTTATTATTATCCTGACTTTTTATCTAGGCCAGAATTTTCACTTATCCTGAAAAAGATCTCAAAACCAATCTCAGGAGGAATATCTTCTCAAATACTGACGTTAGATTGGCACAATTCTATGCAGCTAATATGTTTCCCAGGTGTGGAAGCCTACTGACTTTGGTGATCCCCTGGCTCTTCCTCGTCACTTTCAGGTTGACATTTGTGGTTCAAAGTATCTGGAACCTGCATAACTTCAGACTATATTCTCAAGAAATTTAGTATTGGAGGGGGGGGGAGGGGG
>JBBMJY010000018.1:19288269-19345939 GCA_037833715.1 Toxotes lorentzi
ACATATATATACACACACACACACACACACACACACACACACACACACACACACACACACACACACACACACACACAGATTTTCAACAGCCCGTCCTCATTATATTTTCCTTTGTGGTACTAAATAAGACAACAGTTGTGTTTGCATGCACATCATAAACTTAACACAACCAAGCCAATAATTTGAGAATGAAAGCACCATAAAGAGGCCATAATATGATAAAGGGCATAACATGATTATATTAATGTATTTATGCTCTTAAATGAAGCAAGTATTACTGCAGAGATGTACTTTGACAGACATTTTACTGCATTACAACAGCAGATACTCTTTAGAAGATACAGCATTATGTTTATGGACTCAGTATTTAAGGAGATAATATACAACTGTGTAAGAGTATGACTCACTCATGGTTCATTTCTATGGCCTGGTAAGCTGCTCTGATCCTGGCTTGAGGATTTCTCTCTCTCCAGGCTTTCTGCATCACTGTAATGAGATGTTGAACTCAGGCTTTTATAGATGTGACCTTAAGCTTCACACATATTAACCTGCAAGCATCAAAGTCCACAGTTCCACAACAGAAAACAGAAAGCTGTTTGTTTGAACATTTACAGTCTTTTACTTGTATAGTTGTAAAAACAAAAAAATATCCCGTCTCTCCCTTTTCTGCATGCTTTACTATACTGGGGAATTAGTCTGTATGTGATAAAAACTCACCAGCATCTTCTGGTCTTAACTGTTGAGTATCTCCTGTGAAGAAGGTCTGATGGTCTTGAGCAGACAGGTTCATGTCATAGTACGTTAAGGGTTCCTTCCCTGTTACCCAGGTGTACCTGTGGTGCACAGAGTAAAAAGAAAACAGTTTCGCTACAGTTTTATGATCCGCAGTGCACCAAATGACACTGAATTAACTCACTTGCACCAAAGACACAGTATCCACCTTTATAAATAGCTTCACATTATGAACAATCCATTTAAAATACTGTTATATGCACTCTATATCTGAATCATACCTCTAAAACCGATACATACCTGTTATATTCTGCTCCTCTAAACAGATTCAAAGGGTTCCTCCAGACCTTGCACTCTAACAAAAGGATGATATTGTTGTTAGTACTAGGAGTATTATGATTAGTTTTGCTGTAATGGTTTGTATTACATACATATTTACCTGAAACACTGGGTCTAGGCTCTGCTTCTCCATTAACTGATGAGAACAGACCAGTCGTGGAGCTGCTCTCCACTCCTCCCAGGAGAGGACGCAGGTGGCTCACTGACACTTGTTCAATGAACGAGGTCCCGTATTTACGAAAATACCACCACTCAAATATCTGTGATGGGAATACATATGGTGACAACACATTTTACAAAAAGTATATGACAAGACAGCAATTGCTCAGTTATCCCTTAGTGGTAATTACTGTCATATGACTAGACCAGTGGTTTAACTTCTTCTGTCATGCAACCGACAGAAAACTACCATCAAATGCAGACAGACACAAGGTTTTGCCACTATAATAAACTCTAGGGCAAGACATTTCTAATTGAGGAACATCACTTATTTTTCTTTGATTCCCTATCAAAAATCTGTCCACATTGCACATCACATGTTGTTTTCTAGTTTAATAAATCTTTCTGACCTGAATCTTGATTCAGTATGAGCGGACTCTTGTTTGTTTATTGCTCCCCAACAAATCAGAGTCAATCTATTTTTGCTCTGTTCCACATTTTTTCTCACATAACAATGGCTACACTACAATAAAATCTTCATTCTGGCTTGACATTTAATATTGATGGTCCCATAAAACTAGGCTTCATCTATGCACCTAATCTTGGGTTCCTGACTGTGAATCAGAATTTAGGACAATGTGTATTGCAAAATGTGTTCATTAAAGGATAGGTCGACAGTTTTTCAACAACAAACAAAGCAAACACTGTCCAGTGCAACAAAAACTGGGATGTTTTTCTGACTAAAAAGACTGTATTATATTTTTGGAAGATATCCTTTGAGTCAATTAACTTTGACTGCTAAAGCCACATATTAACTTCAGATAAACTGCTGCATGTATTTTTGTGCTGAACAAGCACTGTGGACTCCAATCACTTCCACTGAAATTAAGGGAAATCTTAATGTCCAGTGTGCCCAAGAGGAATGATTAATGTAAGCAAAACTCACTGAATGTGCATATTGGCAACAATTGTAAGACAGACTTAAAAAATTGGGAACCTATTCTCTGAGTGGCCTAAAGCAAATACTCTTGCAAAAAGTGGATAATTATAATTGCATCTGTAGAGCAAGAAATACAATAAATGAGGTATTAACTCACAAGGATGAGTCCAGAGATGAGAGAGGAGGTGCCAGTGAGAGCCACATAAAATTTAGGGGTCAGTGTATTTAAAAACACTGAGGCTGAAAGGAGAAAAAGAGGAGACAGCCAGTTCAGTGCCATCAGTGCAACCAGAGCTGTGAAAGGTTAGTGTCCATGCAATACAAAATGGTCAACAACAGCTGTAATATTGACGGAAAAAAATATATACATATATTGGTCTTAGAGTAAGTATAGCAGAGTATATCATACCCACGGCGTCAACACTGTAAACAACACACACACAGCAGTAAAATACTGAATCTTGACAACAATCACTACAGGCTGCATCATTTCCTGCTGTTAGAAAAATGTTGCAACTAGTGTCTGGCAATAGGCATTTAAATACTCGACATGAATCTAAGCAGAGAGTTTAATCTATTTGCACCTCAGTCACTCAGACAACGAACTGTCAAACCAATAACAGATCCCGCTTGCTGTCAGCTAAAGCCAGGCACCCGGAGGCTAACAATAGCTAGCTAGCAGCTGCATTAATTCACCTGAGGTAAGAGTTTCCTGCAGTTTCAGCGGGCTCCACAGCACGTATATCATGATCAGCACCATGCCGAACCAGATGAAGCACACGTAAGTCCATGACCAAGAGAGCCAAGACTTTAATTTCTCTGTAAATCCAAGAGATTGGGGATTACTGCCAGTAGTGTCCTCCATGTTTCTCCGGATGTCTGTAAACAGAGGAGTCACGTGACCACGGGGAGGACTTGTATTTTGAAATCGCTAAAAACAAAATGCATTTCCGGAGGCTATAAAAATATAATAATATTTGTTATCATTATATTTATTATAGATTTTTTTATATATTGTTAGAAACAATTTATTTCATTATAGTTTTTTTTTATCCAACTCTTAATCAGCATAGCAATATGAGTAGAGCTGAAACGATTAGTAGGTTGACAAAAATAATCAGCTACTGTTTTGATCATCGATTTAATCATTTCCGTATTTTTTCATGCAAAGGTAGTGAAACGATGCCAGATATTCTCTGATTTTTAAATCACTGGATTTCCTGCTTCCATGTCTTTTTCAGTCCTATATTATTGTAAATAAATATTTTTGGGTGTTTGGACTTTTGGTCGAACAAAACAAGACATCTGAAGACCTCAATCTTGGCTCTGGCGAAGTTGTGATGGGCATATTTTGACAATAGTTAACATCAACATAACATTTACATAACATTTCATAGACTAAACGATTAATCGAAAAAATAATAGGCAGATTAATCGATTGTGAAAATAACTGTAGGCTACATCTCTGATTGTAAGTTTCTTTCTGCCTATTACAGCTTCCCAAAGAAAACTGCCAAAAGAAATGTATTCAATTCAGTCATTATGATGCAGTGCCCAGTGACTAATTTTTAACAAGGAGATGGTAAATAGACTTCATGTCAATGAAATATTAATTTAATACACTTACTGTTATTTGAAAAGCTGTATTTGTCTCCGTTTACAGTAAAACACAAACTTGATAGATGTGAACTGTTGCGGATATTTGCTCACATTCATCATCTCAGTCATAAATACGGGAAAACAGCTACGGGAAACCTTCATCAGATCCTTTCTCTGCCCGTAGCAGCATGTAGTACTATTTATGGCCAGTGAGTGGGGCCATTACATCACAAAACCATTAACTCCTTTTCCTGTTTACCGACTACAGGTGGAGACAACATTCAGTTTTGTTTACTTCCTTGTAGCCTCAGAATTCTCTATAATATTTTAGAAATTCATCTTTTCAGGCTTGCAAATTTACTACAGTTTTAGCCCATATTTCTCACAAATTAATTACCAAAGAACTTTTTCGAGATTTATTTAAGGCAGAGGTTTGGATCTAATTCCTTGGCTTTATTCAGACTGCCAATCATGGTACATACACGGTTTTCTATTCCCATGATTTACATACCCATAGATTCATACAATTTGTTGAAAATAAACAACTCAACATGACTGTTGCAAGATAAGGCAGAAATAATATTTTTGGATGCCTACAACCCACTGTAGCACTTCTCACCTTGTGTGGCCGATTTGCTCACTCATCTCCAAACAGTGCAGGAATAAATGTGATTTGTTGGAGTGTATTCTAGTTGGAGGTTACAGCCACTGAATGACAGAGAGCCAGATTTGGTCCTGCTCACACATGCCCTTGGGTGTTTTCTGCCTGATGCTGTTGGACAAGCACATGCAGGGTTAAAGGCCTGTCATATAAATCAGGTACATTCACTTTAGAGGTGAAAACATGCATGATGCCACAGACAGGGAGAAAGAGTGGGGGAAAAGAAGAATAAAAGAGGAGGGGGAAGAGGAGCAATACAGGTTTGCAGAAGTTATCCGCAGTGTATAGCATGACCTGCATGTCTGAAAGTATTTCCAGCTGAAATGACATTTCCAAATGAACCCCTGCACAGTGAGTGTTTGATAAAACATACATGTGCCCAAGAATATATGGAGATAACAGTGTTATCTTCCATTGTATTAACATTGTAACACTTATATTGGTTTCATAACAGAAATCAAAGAAAATATACATTTAGATGAAGATGAAAGGAGATCTGCAGGATTTCTGTATGCACTGTTATCACACACCTTAAACTGCAAATATAAAACACAACACTGATATAAAAATTGTGAACAATGGACAGTACCTTAGCACAAAGTGTGACATGACCTATACAGAGACGGTCAGCCAGTGTCCAGCCATGCAGAAGCAATATCGCTCATCATTCTGCAGTCACCTGTATACTTAAGGTTCATTTACAATTTCGTGTCTGGTATCCATCCAGCCATTCTGGACTTCATGTTCTGTTTATGTAGTTTCTTTCTTTTTCTCTACCCAAAGCTTTTAAGAGTCCTCTAATCATACATAATTAATCAGGGTTTTCACTTAAATGCACTGCATTTCTCACCCTCATTATTACTTGAGGCTGCGCTTTACGAGTTGAAAATACCTGGAATTTTGTTGATCATATTGTTCACAAAGCCAGCTGTTTAAACAAATGAGGATTTACAATACTAAAAATATACAAAAATATGCAGTAACATTTTCAAGCATTTCAGTTCAGGACCAAATTTCATTACTTCACATTAAAATTAATTCATTCATTGTGTCTTCACGATGTCAGTGAAGCATTTTAGTGTAATCTGAGCAGAGATTTGGACATAATGTAATTTTATAATTTGAGTTATTAATAAAGTATGCTTTGAGCACCATAGTGCATGGAAAATGTGCATACTATTTGACTGGTCGTTTGTCAGCTCTGCATTTGGTGGTCCCAGCCCTGATGGAAACTTCAAACTTTATGAAACTGGTTCTTGTCTCCCACACTGCTTTCTCTCTGTGAGTTTATATTACTTGTCTCCATGAAGGGACTCTCCCTCCACAACTCATTTCTCTCAAAACACTTCATTTTCAGAAAATGTGCTCTCTTTTTTTTTCTTTTACATCAGGAGACCGTACCGTTTGACCACATCTGAAAGCAATGTTGCCTCAGAAAAATGACTTCCTCCTCACAGTCATGCTCAGAGACCAGCATTTCAGCCTTTTTCTCTGTAAATCTCTGAGGACAAATGGACATGTTCTGCTGTTGTTTCATAACTACCATTATAACTAATTTACAAGATACTATGCTTATGAAAAGAGGATATCCACCACTGAAACAGCAGCAAGGAACATACACACTTTGAACATGCAACACCTTACATTTGCCTGATGATGGATGTGTTCTCTTCTTACAGCATATTTCTTTTTACCTTTTTAATCATACTATATTATGACAACTGCAAAGTAATGACTTTAATAGGAAGGGATGCAATGTAACCCCGCAGAACGTAAAATAAAATCTACATAACATAAAGTGTAATCGTCATTATCAATACGAGTACTAGTAACATGGGAATTAAAACACAAAACATGCAATAAAAGCATAAAAGTGCAGCAGCAGCTTCTCATCCAGTGTGTACACTGGATTTTTCATTGTATACAACCCCAGCCAACTGTAAGTATAAATGGAAGAGGCAGAGATGAATAATACATATGAATTACCTCCATGCAGCCAGGGTCTTCTTTTTCCACTCCCCTCTGCTGAAAGAACATCATTTTTAGTAAAAATAAATAAATAAATAAATAAAATGAGGTGCACAGACAAAAACTACAGGTCTTGTGAGTGAACAGCAGTGTGTCAATAGTTGCAGGAGCTTGACAGGTGTTACAAGGTGCAAAATAATATGTATCTGCAAACAGCAAGAGTTATGAAAGTCTTTGTGCTGTAAAAATCACAGCTGCACAGAAAATCCTGCCTTTTTAATGTTAATAAGGCTGCTTGTGTTTGCTCTGTGAGAGGACACGTCTGACGTCATCACAAGTTGAGGGACTTTGTTCACAGTCTTTCTTTTCTTTCCAAGTGTTTTTTTTTTGTTTCCTAAACTGTCCTATTATCTGAACTCTGTAGTTCAGATAATAATTGTTTTGCCTGTCAGTGTTGAGGAAGCAGATATGGGACCACGATGAAAGTCCTAATCTATAATCCAAGCGTAAACAAAAGCATAGCACAAACAGCAATACACAAATCGAGAGCAAAACATGATACAAAGACATATTTTCATCCTCAAGTTGATTCACTCTGACACTGTTGCTGTGATAGTTGTGAAATGAAAAGACCAGTATTTTGAATAACTTTACAGTGGCTTAGATGGTGGAGTTGTTAAGGTAATTGTTACATTGTCAGTCTTATTTCTGCTGTAACTGCAATGTTCAAGTCATCTTGAACAAAAGTCTCAGCTTAAATGCTTAAAACCAGAAAGTAACAGGAATGAGAGTCTACAGCTAAGATAGCTGGGTGACTGAAGTCAGTAGGATTCATCCTCTAAGGACCATAAATGTCTGTACAAAACTTTGTGACAATCAATTCAGCAGCTGTTGAGAGATTAAAATGGCGGATTGAGCGATCAGACAAACATCACCATATACAGAGCCATTCTATGGTTAAAAGCTGGCACTGTGACTGTTGTTGTGATCTTGTCCACATCACAACCATAGCACCAGATGATGGATACAACAATTCACTGACTCACAAACCTTCATTTTAAACCATCAGCATTTCATTGAAGTTACACAAGTCCTCCCAATCCATTCACAGAACCTGGTGAGGTTTGACTGAAAGCATGTGAAAGAACACGACAGCACTTGGGTTTGTGTGGTTTAAGTCCCCTATCACAGTCAGCAGGCCTTGATTGCAGTTTCTGCTGTTGAGAATCATGTAACCTTTATGGGACGCTTTCAAAGATGACTCATAGGCAAGCTAATTTTAGAGGGCTTTGTGCTTTAGATTGGCCTTGAAGTATACAATTATAAAACATGAAACAGAGTGACACAGACAAAGAATGAGACACACTCGGCTGCTGTGCACGATAGTTGCACGTTCAGTCTCAGTGGAAAAAGCAGGAGAAAACAGTCTTGAATTAAGAAGTGAGTTTTGAATATTTAGATGTGCTTGACATGATTTAGACCACTGCATGGTGTCTGACTGCTCAGTCGCTCTACTACATTCTTATGTAAACCTAACACTGTATGTGGAATTTGAGATTTAAAGATTTTGGTGGGTGTGCACGGCCTTTACTGACAGTAATTTAAGACAGATGTACAAAGACCAATCCCCCCGCCCCCACTGCATATGGCAAGTAAAGAGACGTGAAATGAAACTGCAATAGTGCAAACTAAATAATTGAAGTGAAATAAAGAGTTTTTTTTTCCATGGAAGAAGATGTGATCATTATGAGCCAGCTCATGCTAGAAAAGCACTTTTTCAGCATAAGAGGTCTGACTAACGCTGAGAGCTAACTCATGGTGTAATAAACCGATTTAGAATAATGCATGTTTTAACTGTTGTTAATAGCCTAGCCATGAGTTCCAAAAGATGTAACTGACAATACTGACATCAGCTACATTCTATTTATGACATATTGTAAAGGCACCCCAAAGACACTTTTTATCTATGGTGAAGAGTGGACACAAGCGTGGGAGAAAAAATGCAAAGTGTGCTTTTCAAATAAATGAATGAGTTGAATCAAAAAATTCAAATGAATCATATATCACCAAAAAGAATTTGCTAAAACTGATAAAATTGCTTCCACTGAACATTTGTTTCACCTCTGTACAATAAAAGCTTTGAGGGACACAATCCAGAAGAACCTAAATTCTGGACACAAGATGTCATTAAAAGAAATTGTTGCATTTTGTTGGACTGACCTTTATTAATATGCCAATTAAAGTGGAAGTGTTCATTAAAATTTCATGTGTTAGTTCTACGGGTTGACACTGTAGACGAAAACAACGTAACAAAGAAAGAAGAACAAATGGAATAATAAAGCTTAGATTCTTGTATCAAGAACGATATTTCGATGATGTTCTACACATGTATGAGGCTTAGGTTAGTCACGTAGTTAGATTAAAACGCAGCCCTCCTTCCATTGTCAGCACAGCAGACAGTAAAAGAGAGGGCTGTTGGTGCTGATGGAAAACAAAACACCAAATTGAACCTCAGTTAGTTCCACCGCGGTGTGCCTGACCTTTTAAAGCGAAATGAGACATGTTAGTGTCACCTGGAGAAAACGCTGCTGATTAACACGGTTACTCGGCTGTCCCTGACGTCACTACAAATCAACGTTACCTGGGCACTGGTATTTGTGGTTGAATACTGAATCAGACATCAGGAACGACCAGATTCAAACTGACAGCAGGAGGGAGAGAGGTTACCTTTGATATTCGTGGGAGTCTTTTTCACTTGAAACTAAAAACTGGGGCAAAGTAAAGATCACGCTCTTAAAGTACAACGATAATATCTGTGTGAAGTGTCTGTGAGTTAATTGAGTCAGCTTTTTTTTTTCTTATTGCTTGTTGCGATAAAAATATAGCACATTGTCATTTTAAAGCATGGACCACAACAGCTTTTTTGTACAATAAGAAAGCAATCAGTGCTTTAAAAGCTGGACTCCTTGTCAAAGCAGATGATTGACAGCATAAAAGCAAAACACATTATGCAATTTAGCCTGAGTAAACAGTACACTTGCAAATAACACTGTTATGCAGTTTGAAAAAGTGAGTGAAAAACATAAAATGGGAGGTTAAATTGCATTTAAATGTTTCAACACGAAGAACCTAAGACCTATAACATCTGACTTCCTGAAAGAAATGAAGATTTATTTTCCAAGCTATCTCTTCTCATTCAGTTCAAGTGCCCACTGCAGTGTCAGAATACAGTTAGATGGTTGTGGACTGTCAGGGTGGGGCCAGTCAACCGTGCAGTAATATGTTCCCTGGACTGACCTCTAGAATGATCTAACCATACAACACACACAATGATTGTCCTGGCAGGGTCTCTAGAACCTCCCATGAGACACATTGTGAGACTGTGACCATGTGGCTTAAAGACTACTAACAACATTGATCAGCGCCCTCTGAGCTGCAGAAAGCTATAGCCCATTAAAAAAAAACACAGAATGCAAAAAAAAGTATAGATTCTGTCTTTGAAGTGATTTTTCTTCTCTTCTACACATTTTGTGATCCACAGAAGTTGTGCATTTCCAAATTCCTTGCCATCTGTGTAAATGTGATACCTCTCCTTAGTACAATGAACTGGAAATGGAAGCTGTGTTTCATATAATCCCCAAATCCATCCAACTCTCACATCCTATCATGCAAATTTGGTGCAGTTTGAAGAGAATCCGGTCTCCCAACCATATGCCTGAGCCGTGTAAAAGATACAACAATTTATTATGCATGCATTGCACCAGGCTTATGGTAATAAGGTATTAAATTAGTGCTGGACATTATTGCTCTTCTATATCACTACTGCTCAAAAGATTTTCATATAAGTCACATAAAACAGAAAAAGGGATGAGATTTTAGAACTGATTTGCTGGAAAGCCATACCTGTGATTTCTTCATTTGGAATAACATTTGACCAGTCAGGTTCATTCTGATGAAAACTCTGAACTGGACCTGTGTTCAATTATGCCACTGCTGGGTCTGTCATACTGATTCAAAAGCAGGTTATTTATGTAGTGAAACAATTTACTTTGTACTTACTTTACACTTTTATATTAGAGCTTATACCAAGAAACATGTGAGGCTGATACCGGTGACCTTGTTAAATTACAAGTGTGTGGGGTACAACCTTCGTCATGGTTAGCATCAGGGGAAACAATGATTTTTTTTTTCAGTCACTTGTTTAAATTAACAGAGAGAGGGGTCTCTAAAGCCATAACCCTCAAACCATGCATGCTAATCATGTTTCTTTAGAAACTTAATTTAATGAATTTGGTGAATGCTCAGCCTACATATTTACATTAAATCAACAATAAAAGATGAGTGGATACCAATAAAGGGCTGTATGATATTTTACAGTGCCTACTCCCTATGGTTTAAATGATATACCCAAACCAGGAAAGTCAGCAATGTCCACAGAAAAGAAAACTGGTTTGCACGTAAATTTTAAGCTTGTCATATCTTTCAGTGTTCTCATTTTAGGTTCATTTATTACTCTACAATACAGAATGAGTTTGTCAGTTACCTCATAGTACAAGCAGTGTTTTCAGTTGCACATGTACAGTACAGACATTACTGCAATCCAAGTTTTATCAAAACACTGTATCCTCATCAACATGGGAACATTTTCCTTCTGTGATACAGCAGAAACATGCGACAAAGCCACACTGAAATTCTCCTGCTAAACTTGTTATGGTAATAATAAAAAGTCAATACTGAAGTGGTTGCCTTGTGACCTTGTGTTCATAATGTGGAAAGACACTGAAGTGTGATTTTTTTTTAAGTTTCATATTTCACCTTGAAGTTTCAGTGTTTCTTTACTTGCTGCTACACTGGAGGAGGGGGATGGGGGGGTGGGGTGGGGGGGTGGGGTGGGGGTGTGAGGGGGATTACAGCACATTGTGAGCCAACTTTGTCAAACAACTTCTAAAAGAAAAACTATCTGCTGTCATTTACTGATACAATTAATCTGTTAAAATTAAAATATGTGGTGCAGTGATCGCCACAGACCAGCCATGTGAATGTGTACACAAACTGTAAATGTGTACACATGCAGATTACAGTCATAATTTACAGACCACGTTTTTTTTTTTTTCAGTGTGAAGCCACTCCCTGCCTCATTTTACTGTGTGAAATGTACAAAAATGTGAGAAAACACCCACACGCTCCTCACTGCCCATATACTTTACCTGCTTGCTTTTTCAGCGTCATAAACAACTGCCCTGCGGCTGTCATTTTTCCGTGACACAGTTACAATGTGTAAACTAGTGTAATGCAACATTGTTATTACAGATGCCATACCTTACTATTATAAATGCTGCCACAGCTAAATCACCATTAGCTGCTAGTGATGCTGCTGCCGCGGTCGTTGTTGTTGATTTTGTTATTGCAAATTTGTAATGCATCGCCTTTAGGCCATAAATCTTATACAGGATTACTGTGTATAAGTCGTTTGTATGGTCTTAACTCATCAATCAGAGAGGGAATGTTTGTGTTACAACTGCCACTGTGTATGATGGATGAAGATGGGTGTTTTCTAACAGTACAGGAACTGTGTGTGTGTGTGTGCACATGTATGCGTGTGCGAGTGTGTGTGAGCAACACAATGTTAGCGGTGACACTCATTATTCCATCTGCAGCTGAGAGTGATTGAACACGCCACATATTAACTGTCTTTTCCTCTTAATCCCATTGTGTTCTGTGAGATTAAATTTGAACACTAATAAACGTTTTTTATGACTAATTAATGTTTTGCACCTTGCCAAGAATCATTTTCTTCCTCTACTAATTCTAATTGGTCCAATTAATCATGCAAAAGGTAATTAGCATAGTTTGATGTGCAGTAAAGCCACTCCGGAGCCCACGGGGGGATTTGGAGAGCTTTTGTTTCTCGACACGAACAGAAAATTAGTCAAGGGTGGTAGGCGATTGATGCTGAAGCACAGTGCAACACAATACTAATGAGTGTGTTCTGTTGTGATGGTCTTTACAGGACTGACAGCCATATTCATACCAAAGGCAGATGTATATTGCAAGTGAATGAAGACGACTGGCTTTGGCTGCCTAAGAGATCTGTGCAATGTCCTGGAGATTTACAGTAAGAAAGCCCATTCTCTAACACACACTATGAGGCATGGAGGAGCTTATTCCCTAGTAAACATAGATTTTCAAAGGTCTCCTGTTGTAGTATGTAGTAGACATATTGATCTAATTTTTCTCTGAGCATGCAGGTCTCTCTTCTTTTCAAATCAATACCAAAAACTTTTCAGAAATTTCAGGAAGATATTTTGGAACCAACCTTAATACCAAGAAAAAAAAAGGAAAAAAAAAAAAGAAAAAAAATCAATTCAGAGATGTTTTAACAAGTTAACAAGTCTTGTGACACATTGTTTGAATCTACATTTAGTTGTTTTCATGGATGTATACAACCTTGGATTAGAGCAAAAGAGAGAACAAAAGATATGCACACTACTGTCACTGAGTATAAACATATGTCTAAAAACACCACTCATTTAGGAAAAAATATTAATCCATCAGACTCAGCAACTCTAGCTGAGGTCCATGTAAACCAATCTTAAGCTGAGACCAAGCTAAGAGCAAAATATCTCAAACAGCAATACACTGATATATTGATCTACAATCTGTTACACACTCACCACATCACACCCTCATCAAAAGCTGTTTAGTTAAGGTTTGTTGTGTGTTCCTCTTCCTCTATTTAAGCTTAAAACGTAACCGTTTAACTTCTTTCGAATGTCCTCCTGTTAGTAGCTCAGAAGTTCAATAATTACAAAGTAAATGATGGGGACAGAGATATTTTATTCAAGGTATAAATGGAATAATGTAAACGAATGTGTCATTCCACCACCAAAACTCAAAAGTTTGTGAGTTTGTTTTTTGACGCTGTTAAAGGCTTGTTTACATCAATATTACCTATAAAACTATCCTATATTTTGAGTTATGGTCAGTTGAAAAACACAACATAAAGGCCACTCTCTTCACCTATGGATGTAGCACTTCAAACGTACGTGGTCAAAACAGCTGGAACTGACCTCTAATTGGTTATGTATTTCAAACAAGCAAGATATTTACATATACATATTCTGCAAAAAAACAAAACAAAACAAAAAAAAAGCAAAACCCCCCACAAAATCCTGAGCAGATATAAAGGGAACAAATTTAAAACCTAATGCCAAGAAATGAACCCAAGTAACTCATAGAATCCCCACTGATAAGTTATTGAAGAGCAAGCTGTCAGATGCTATGTTAATGAACCACTGTGTAATGTTTACTTCCTAAATATCTGTGAATCTGCAAACTGAGCAAATTCTAAATAAACTGTTTCTTATTAATCTGCACATGGGGCTATTGGCACATAAACATTTGGTAACTGATGAATGCATCTCCTCAGGTAATTTGATGCAACAGACTAATTTTCAACTAGGAACACATAGTGCTTATTTCAGGATTACCTTACTGGACATATTTGTCTCCTTTCAAATAAAGTAGTACATCACTCCACCAAACAGAGTTCTAGCTCAAAATGCACCATTAGTCCACAGATGTCACAGTGACAGATGCTGCTGAATTATGAATTAAAAAAAAAAGGAAATATTTTACTCATCATCTTATATCACATTCACATTGTTACTCACATCCATTTGTCACATAATTAGCTAATGTACCGCTTTATACAAGGGACAGACACTTTAGGGACTGCTTGATGATGTTATAGGTTTTTCCCCCATGTCTCAGTTCTGTGGCTTGTAGCAGTTCTGAGAAAGCTATTCATAAGTGCAGTGAATCAAAAGCAATATAAAATGTGAGAAATCATTACCTGTACTTTACCTACTGTGATTTACTTATTCACATGCAGCTGTGGTTTATAATAAACCTCAGGACCTGTGAAAATGAGTATTATAGAAAAATAAAAGTCAGTTCTCCAGTTTCAAGGTACTTTTTGACATTTGGCCAGTCTGAGATCTATCATTTATCTTCTTCAAGGATTTATCATGTCATGTAATAAACCTGTATGAGGTGGTCTTAGACGTGCCATATGTGCATGTAGGTGAAGATGTAGGTTTTGTAGAAGTGTGGGAATTTTAAAATGTGATAGTCTTCAACACTGAGTAATGACTTGAGTGACAACAACTGGGATCAATATAGCCTCTTAGATTTTAGACACTGCTGACAGGCAAAACATTTGTCTTGTCATTGTTTTACTTGAAGCGTTTTGCAGCATGTAAGTCTCTTGTGTAATCAAATTAATTATTAATTAACACATTTATTCAAACAAAACTAATTTACACAATTTAAACAAGAACATAAAAGATCGGAAATAAAAGGAAAACAAAAATTCAGCAGTTTTCTTTTAATTTTTGACACAATCTGCAATTCAGTCTCAGCATATTTCTTATCATCTCTCTTATCTTCTGCTCCACACACAAAAAAAGAAAAATCTATGCACAGTTAAGAGTGTCAGCGAAAATAGTGCCCTATAATATCCTTCTACAAGCTGAAGTTGATTATGATAGCGAAATTGGCAGCGGCGCATGGAATATCCCCCCGGTGATTTTCCAACTCCAACTCATTTCACGGGCCATCTCTGGGTCCTGATCTCTGGGACTGGGTTCACTTGGCTCTGGTCCCTGTGCTACTAATGTCTTGATTGCTGTTTCATAGACTTTCACGTGTCAGTGCAGCAACGTTGAAGAGACGTGTGAGGAGGAAGTGATGCAACCACAAAGACATGTAAGAGCGGCTTGAAAACACTAACACTGTGGTTCGCTGACCTCAAAGGAAGGAAAGAGACAAAGAGAGAGGGAGCGACAGAGACACACGCAGATAGAGGAAAAAAGACAGAGAAGGTGACTGTTTCATAGGTGGTCAGAGGGTCTAAATGTCAGGTGGTGACAGTTTGGAGCATGAATGTCACACTAGTGTTGAAGATATTTTTGCATGCGTGCAGTTTCGTTTCTCATGCATCTATCCAACTCATAAGCATAACACTGTGCTCAATACGCCACAATACTCCACCAGTTATTGAAAAATGATAAATGATTGGAATAAACATTAATCAGGTTAATGGTAGGTGAAACAAAACCAGACTGCTATGTAATCTAAATTCTAACCTAAACAGTGACAATCTAATTGCTGCTGCCAAATATTTGATTTTAAGTAAATTAGATCAGTAGCTAAAAAAACAGTCTTGGTAAATGGAGCTTTATCTGTAAGTCAAGGCCATTAGCAGCCCTAGTCTGAGTTGCCTTGGGCTCTGTAATTAACTCCGCTCAAGCGCAGCTAAACATTTTTGACATTTTTCCTAGTCCAGAATTAACTGTCACAGCAGAGGGAGAAAGTAACCATCTTGTCACATTGAGTTTATCTGAGGATTGTGGAGCGCTGTCCTGTTCTGTTTCTCTCTCTCTCTTTCTCTCCTGCTCCCTACCTCTCTCCCTATGTCTCTCTCTCTCTTTCTCTCCCCGAGACACATGTGCACACACTCTCCCAACCTGGATCTCATTTCAGTAATGTTTCATGATGAGCGAGATGATGGAAAGTGTGACTAGGCCTAATGTTTTGAACGTTTGGGTGGCGCCGTCATCAGGTTACATTACACTGCTAATTGTTAGGCAAAATGCATTCCCCTCACATGTATATGCAGAGCAGAGGTCTGGAGCTCATCTAGATGAGGTCGCATGATACACATAAAAATCTCTTGCACAAGTTCTTATGGAGGAAAATAACCATAAAACACCACTTTGATATTTAGAGTTTTCTATCTCTATGTTACATACAATATACTGCATACTCAAAATTCTGTTGGCACTGCCACATACACACACACCTACACATGCTACACAGAGGCTGGGTGGAACAGCAGATTCACTTGATTGGTTTAGCTGAAAAACAGAAAAATGAGTTGGTTGATGTGAATGGAAAGGCCCAAGGTACCGTAAACATGCAGCATGTAGCATGACAACTCCCAAGGAGGTAAACCACACAAGAAATGACGATTTGTAAAATAGTGATTGGTTTGAGGGTTTATCGTAAGCTCAGTGGAAATGATAATTAAGAAAACTCCATCAAAACAAATGCATGTATAATGAACATAACTGTATATCGCGAAATACCTGTTTTGTAAACGGATGAATGTGTAAAATATCAGAGAAAGCAGAGAGAGATCTGGATTTTTTTTTGTACACTTGCATTTTACTGATAATGTGGGAGGAAAAAAAACTGTTTAATTATTTGTGAGATTTCTACAAATTACCTTAAGAAAAAAACTGACCATCTGTAATTATCAACTCTCATAATATGGAGTAACACAAAATGAACTGAACAAAAATGACATTAGTTGTACCTCTCTCAGTTAAATTATTAAATCCTCCCCCTCAGCAGCAGCACAATATGCAGTACAAAAACAATTTGCTGTCACCAAAATTTCATGTCAAGCAGATGGTGATATGAAAGTAGCTAACAAGCTATAAAGTAGACAGCAATTTCTATTCGAACAGCACAGTTGCATAAGAGGATTTCCAGACTATTCAAGAGCTTTTTAATGATGGTAGAGTTGACCTTAGACATCACCCACACAAATTACTCATTTGGCACATAATAGACCATTTCTGCTAAGTTTCGTTTATTGAGAAGACAAAGTTTTCTATCATTCCATCATCCTGGACGGTTGTAATGAGTAGTTGGGAGGTTATGAAAGCCACACGATAATGTCTGGCTAGCCCAAACGAAATACCACCAAAGAAAAGTCTCAAGTCAATATGGTGCAAATTCCCCCTGATGAACACACATTAACCAATCACTATGCATTAGCATTTCAGTCGTCCACAGACCATTACCCAGCGCTGTAATTATACCACATATTCCATATATTACTTTGACTGAAAGAATGCCAATTACAATCCTTTTACTCTGTCTTTCAATGTGCAGGCTGATGCCTCCATAAAAGTCTGTGATTAAATTACTCAGGGGAAAGCACTCACATTTTATATGACAACCCCTGATGCATCGCTCAGCTTTGAATTCCCCAACCAGCAGCAAATCTTCTGAGAGGCTCTGACTGCGGACAGGTGGGTCCAGATGACTGAGAGACAAGTCCTTCCAGCTTTACGCTATTATTCTCTGTCCTTTCCTATTGATATAGAGCTAACTTCCCTGCCATACATATTGCATCATCTGACAGGAACATTAGGAGGAACGTCACTTCTTTTTAGACCTACCACCACCAGCATTCTCTTTTCTTTCTTCGTAGCTGTCAAAATGTTAAGAAACACAATGCTTATCATCTTGTAACAGTGCTGTGTAAGTACACCCATGAAGTACAAGTGCTGTACCTGTGAATGTAGGGGCTCTCCAAACAAAATCATAACAAAACAAGGGTTATTCAAAACTTTTTGTTTGAAGTAGTTTTAGCAGAAGCTATGATACCCACCGCCAACTGCCCTTCTTTCAGTTGAAATACAGTCAAAGGCTTAGAATGAATATACAGTAACTACTCCCACATGTTCCACTGAGGCTGAAAATTCCCTCATCTGAGACGAGTGTCTGCTGCAGACTGTAGGTGTTGCTGCACTGATGAACGCTGGACATAGGCACACCAACAGCAAAGTAAGAACTTTACATAACACTCAAATGCTAGTTTATTCAAGAATTTTATCCCCCTGTCGGTGTACAGGAGTCATTTTAGACATGCGGTGTGAAAAGCAGGGCTGCAGAAATTTCCTTCGTATTTCACAGCAGAGAAATTCAAAAGTTGTACAAGTCACGCTGGAATGTGAAATGTGAGTTCTGGGAAGACATGGGCTAGACAGACACAGAGGCTCTTCTGACAAGGAAGGAAACCTTAACTTGTCAATCACGTCACTCCTCTGTCAATAGCTGTTTAATCCTCTGCTGAAAGCTGGTAGGTGCTGGATCTAGAGGCAGACAGCAGGTTAAAGGTTATGTGAATGACAATCCCCCCACTGCAAGAGCATTTTCCATCATCACTGCATAGTTGGCTGAAAGGTAAGAACTGTAATAATCTCATTGTTTTTTGTGAAACCAGACAACTGAGTTTTTAATATCAAGGCTGTAGCTCTGCTTGTGACAGTGGCATATTGATGAAAGTGATACTGAGAGGAAATGCGAAATGGCTGTTATCAACTTTTGCAGATGGCTTAAAATGTCTGTGCTTGAGAAGCAGATCCTTCATGCCTTGCTAGCCATCCAAAAAATGCATGTTTAAGTGTGTTGTTTTGTCCTCTGCCTGTCTGAAAAAGACAGACAGTTTAATCAATTGCGTTTATGTGTGTGGGTATAAACAAATCATAATGAAATGAGCACAGTGAAGACAATACACTCATTCTGTACAAAAATACATTTGAGCTTATATAAGCCTTATCATCTCCATGACAACGGCTTTACTGGTAACATGGAGATGTATTTGTGTATAACCACAGCAACGTCTTCCAATTGAATTAAGCTGCACCTGTGCACATTATGGATGGAAATAATAGAGTGAAAGCAACTGCTTAGAGTGATCCTATTGCTGACTAGTTATGAGCATGAGATTGTTCGATTTTGTGTTGCTTTGCACAGAACTGAGCGTACATTTCTTCTCACAGACATCTGAAGTTATTCGTTACTGTATGACAGTGCAAGATTAATTAGCTGATAAACAAAAGAGATGGACAGATAACAAATGCTACATTTTTGTGGTATCATTACAGAAGATTCTATGAGAAAAATGACTGAAAGTTCTTGCTTTTACATTTTCAAACCTCTGACCTTCAAGTAGTTATCTTGTGCAATCCATTTGTCATGTTAATGACGGTAAAAGCTGTTTTCTTCCTGATGCAGCATTACAGACATACAAAATAAATATATTCTTAAACCTGTACAAGAAACAGCAATGGCACAAACTTTACTGGATACACGATGCAAATGGAAAAAGCCAACATTCAAATAAACAACCTTGTTTTGAACTTTTTCCCATTTTGTTTACCACTGGGATTCAAACTAAACACTGGATTTGTGGAAAGGGCACCAGAGCTGAGATGCATACAGAGAATATTAGATCAGAACCAATAGTAACACTTCAGATGTGGTAAGGACAGGCTTCTTTCTGGTACACTGGCTGCTCTGTCGAATAATTGGAGAATGTTATGCCAGCTCTGTCAATACATTTTCTCGGAGGATAACAGTCTTGTGCCAATGAATATTTATGGTTAATACAGCTATTTGTAATAAATATTTGATGTTACTTTTTCCACCAAGCTGGGTACATAGAATATGTGTTCAAAAGATTGAGAGGTGTTCATACTTTTCATGTAGTTTTTTTTTTATTTAAAATACAGAACTTATATATATATATGTTCAATTAGTAAACATCAAGTCTGACTAACTTTGATTCTTTTTCCAATTCATCATGCACATATAGTGATGTGCCTTAGGTATAATCATAGTGAACCATGACGACCATTGGACAACAAATTGACAGACATGAGACACCCTGAAATAGAATTATTGTAATAACTGTCTAGTGTTGTAAAAACTAGGGAAGGCTACAGTTTGTGAACCTTTGCAGTTCAGACAACTGAAATACTGAAGCAGTTGAAGTTTTGAAATATGAAACATAATTTAAATTAAATTTACATTTAATCATTTGCCAGGTGTTTTTGTCCATAGCGATGCGCAAACTACATATAATAAAGCCGCAGCAGCTCAAGAAAAAGTCTGAAGTGCATCAACACTCCACAGCTAAGACACACGTCCTGCAAAGCTTGCAGATGCATGAAGTAACATAGAAGTGCCAAACAAATTGCATACTTTTTTCTTTTTGTTTTTCTTTTAGTAGGATCAAGAGATAGAGAGAGATAGAAGGGCATATTTGGTGAGTAAGTACTCTCAGAAGAGATATGTCTTGATAGTGATTTTTGAAGTCTGGAAGAGATTAAGCTGACCAAACCGAGTTTGGAACCAACCAGTGAAAGATTAACATTAAGCTCCTGTAGAAACACAGTAATTAAGCTATTAAACACACACATAGTCGAAGTAAAAAAAAGTAAAAAGAGGAAATACAACACAGTTAACTGTACTTCAACAGTTAGAATCTTGTCGAATCTTCACATTAGCCTCTGACAGCTTGAATAATGTTTAGCATTGTTAGCGGTAAACTGATCGCAGAACAACTAAATGAAAAAATCACAAATTAAATTAGAAAACAGCTATAATAAAAATAGTTATCAAAGTTTATACCCCAACAGGATGCTCATCGGTATTTGCCGATGGGGTGGACGTAACAGTGTTAGCTGACTTGTAACTGCCAAGGGACTGTGCCAGTGGCGGTTGCTATAGCAACAAAATGTTCAACTGAAACCAACTACTGATGGCAGTCAGTTCCCCTACGACCTAAATCGCTGAAAATCACTGTTTATGATTAAATGTCGTCATGGGTTCAACAATAAAGAAGTGGTTAAGGTTACAGAATGTTCATGGTCATAGTTAAAAAAAATAATATTGACTTTTGGTTTGAAACTGGAAGAAACAGCGCTGAGGTCCAATGTTTTTCTGACGCATGCATCCACCCTGACTGCTTCCCCACGTGGATTTTTTGGCGTACACACAGGCGTCCATAACACTATCACCTGACTCATGATTACCATGGCCACTAGGGGGCTTTGTGACATGAATGTAAACATGCTGTTTTGGGGTTATTTACTGCTAGATGCTGCTTAACAATCAAACAATTGTGGGTCATGATCAGCTGCTTTCACTAACAATCTATAGGGTTGTTTTTAATGTGAGGACAGTCCCTGGTATTGATTTAATTAGGTTCCCCCAAAACTGCCTTCTCCTTCACCAACATAGCAATTTCTTCTTGTAATGTCAAGTCATCAGCAAAAAACTAGCTTACTGTTCCTGTTGTAATATCTCTGAATGCATAATTGAACATCCTAACTATAATTAAAATATCACAGCGTTATGAATTAATTACTCACTGCAAATATGATAATTTCCTTTACAGATTTAGGTGTTAGAGATCTCCTGCAATCAAAGTTCAAGAATTGTATAGATATAATACAATGAACCAGATACAAATGTCCTGTTGTGAAAGTTGGTTAAGTAGTAAGTAGCAGGACAGAGGACTTTTTTTTTTGAAGACTTTTTATATCTACTTGATATAGTAGGGTTGCATCTTTAAATTATTTTCATTATCATTATTGAGAGAAATGCCTATTAAAAGTTCCCAGAGCCCAATATGACATCTTATGGACTCCAAAGATGTTATGTATACAATCATAGATGACAAAAAAGCCAATCTATTCATCAACAAATTATTTGTTATTATTTAAGTTTCTAAGATGTGTGAGAGTGACTCATACGAAAAAAAAAAGAACATCCCTTGAAACAGGGCCCATGTTTGTCCAAATAAAAGTCTGTGATCTATCCATTATTTTTAATGGGACAGTGTGTGAAGACACACCAGGATACAGAACAGGTTGTTTACATTTTCTAGCAACACGAGGAAACACTATCCTGCAATGTAGCCATTGTCTGTGATGTTATTCAGTTGATTGCATCTGTTTTCAGTGTCTCTTCCACGTCCGTCAAGTATGAGCAGAAATACACAAAAAGACAAACATTGCAATGGCAAATTAATGATAATGATGCAGATGTTTGAAAGAACAGAGGTGTGCTGGTAAATGTGATAACAGTGGTGAAGGAAACATCTTTGACTGAGGAGGAGGAGGGTGACTGAGGCAGATGGAATTTAAGATCAAAGAGGAGGACTAAATGCTTTGTCTTTTAACACAAGCAGAAATTTTAATTCGTGATCTCAGAGGGGGAGAATGGGATACATGGAGGTGTGTGGCTGATGCAGTAATGGAGCCAAGCAAGATAAAAGCAAAACCCTGTAATGCACTGTGACACAGCGCTCACATCAAGAGCAGAGAAAAGAAATGGTGAAAATGTTCGTCTGATAAAAAAAAACATGTTTTCGGTCAAATATTAATGATTCCATGAAAGGCTTTACTTATAACAGCAGCCATTCTGAATTTATATGGGGTGCACAGTTACACAGAATAGTGATAAATAACTTCTTCCAGCTCTCGCAACCACACCCCTTTTCTCTTTTAAGAGATGGGTACACTATACAGGCAGTCACATCTGTCTATGTCTCTCACAACACACACTGGACAGAAAAACCGGGTGTGCGTGCGCCTGTGCATGTGCGTGCTCAGTGTTTGTGCAGCTCTGACTTTTTTTTCACTTTTCCCTTTAACTTCCTGTGAGTCACCAGCAGTGGAGGAAATACTTTACAGCTGTACCTTTATTTTTATGTGAAAACATGGCTTAATGCACACAGAGAACAAAAGCAGGAATCTGGTACAATGTTTTGCTTCACTTGTAAATTCCTGTGCACCTACTTAATTTGCTTTGCTACTCAATGGTAAAGTGCAGTTATAGAGCTGTTACATAACCTTTGCTTATTTAAGTATGTCATGAGCCTAGAGTGGCTTATGTAACTTTACAAGATGGTATAAATCTGTAGATCCTCTCCTCTTTTCACTTATCTAAAATCCAAGATACATCTTTTGTGCTGATGGAAATTGCTCTCAGAGAATCCGGGAGAAAGTATCCTTGATTATCGTGCATGAGATTAGTTTCTCTAAAGTGGATGTTTTTTTTTGTTTTTTTTTACCACACTGTGTGATGCACTGCAGTACTAGTTGCAAATGTTGCCTGTCATAAGTGGGATTCAGGGAGAAAAGAAACGAAGATATTTCAGATATTCATAATTAATGTTTTCCAAGTCACCACAAAAGGAATGAAAAGTCTTTTGATGACAGTGGATCTTGATGGCTGCTTGTTCATTTGTCATTCACAGAGCTACAGGGAGAGATTAAATGTCTGTAGAATTTGTAGAAACGCTCCCTAGGAGTAAACTATGATACAGTCAAGATAAACCTGTCAGTGTGAGTGCTTCTGGATGAGTGGTTGGAATGTTGCCCTGGCGTTACACAACCCAAAGGCATTCACTCAAATGGCTATTTACCTTTGCATTGTGATTTATAAACTAAAATCATTTCTCAGGGTGGGACTAGTTTACAGATATGAAGCAGTGATTATAAAATCATGATAAAATAAAGATTTTTTAAATTTATTTATTTATTTTTTCCCAGTGGTTGGAGCCAATGAACATGAGCCTGTGACCAAGCAACATAACTGATTCTAGACAGGGTTTGGTGTTGGTATTAGCAGGGAATGGATACAGCTGACTGGATTTGTAAAGAGGATGCTAATTAGTAAATGCCATGTAGGTACTTGTGACTAGTGGTAGGTTTAGCCTACATGGGTAAAATGAACAAGGAAGAAGTGTGACTCTTCTGTTTAGATGTCACTGTAAATAGAGAAAAGAGAAATATGTGAAAGGGGAAGAACTAGGAGGTGTGGCTAAGAGGGCATAACACGTCACACCACTCAGACCACAATAACAAGCAACCCAGCTGGAGAAACTATTCACATCAGCCTCCTAGTTGTAATTCTGAGTGGTTTTCTTACATTCATAAGCTGAGGACATATCCCACCTGGCGAAAAGAACAATAGAAACTATTGGTTTCACATGTAAACAAACTCCTTCAAATAAATATTAATGCAAGAATAGCTGATCAGGTTGATCAAACGATGTGACCAGAAGGCTAGCAGTAGCAGAAACCATTATGGAATAATACGCGAACGCTCCCAAAACAATGTCTGCTGACATTGCATGGTTGGCCAAAACTCACTCTGATCATTGGTAAATAGCAAAAGTTAGAGCCAGGAAGTAAAATTGTTGTTGTCAGGTTGTTTTGGAGACAAAATCCCTAAATCCAGTTTGAGAAGAACTTGTAATGAAAATGAAAACATTGTAATAAAATCAACTTTGCAACATGTTACCTATAACAACTTTATGAAGCAATAATATGCCATAGCTTGAAGTTCCTGTGCCCCAAGTGACCAAAAAAGCAATTCATGCCACTTTAAAACTCCACTTATCGATATTTTTATATTAACATTGAATCAATTCAGTTTTTGTACTGTAAAAATAAAAATTATGGTATTGTGATGGTAATACAGCATACTTTCATAACCACAAGCTGCTGTGCATATACACTGCACCACACCTGCACAATGTCTTTTTACTACTCGATGTAAAACATGAAATGTTACTAATAACATGAATGTGTGATACTGGAAGTTGATTTTAGCGGAACCAACACACTAATGGTAGTTCTTGTGCAGCAGCACTATATAAATAAATCATTTTGTGGCTTTTAATTAGAGCTTTCTTCACACTGCATGTCTCTTTTTTTTTCTCCTCATATTTCAGCCTCCCACCCTGCCCCTCTAGCTGTCAGACCAGGCTACAGTCGGGGACATTTTAAAATCTTTTTGTATCAGACTTGTTTGGCTCTCTGCCTGCCCCACAGGTCGACTAGCCACCGGGAAAACTCCAGGCTCTCCAGATGGCCAGTCCGCTTCTGAAAGCGTGCTACCAAGTTCTTCTGAACATCAGTGCATGCTAAATTTCAACTGATATTTCAGTTGTTTAGCATTCAGTAATATTAGTCTTAGTATGTTTAATTTCATATTAGTTTACCACAGCTATACTTCCCCCAACTCCCTATACTTGTTTATTAACAATCATTATCAAATCACTGCAAAATCCCACATTCAGCAAAGTCCTGCATGTTATCATAAACATGGGCAGGAGATACTTTAAAGCAGGAAGTTACTGAGTTCTCTGCTTCCTGTAGGCTGCCAGTTGTTGTGGTGGAAACTATGAAACAATCACCAAAGCTAAGTACCAATTCAGGAGCTGGATCCTCTACTGTCAGCATTTCTTGACCAAATATGTCATAATGTGCAATGAAGTCTCCCCTGTTTCAAAGACTGTATCCACACATTAACCAAAAAGTGCAGCTTTCTTTTGCTCAATTTTGGAACAACAACTGGTTTACCCTTTGCAGCCTTCATTCTCCCACATAATTCATTGTGGACCAGTCAGCTGTCCACAATGGTTGCTTGTTGAGATGATCGTTGTCATGTGGCTGTGTTGCATTTATGAGGTATTTGGTTCAGATGGTTATCATACAGCACATGAACTGAAGCAATAACCCCCCCCCTCCAAAAAAAAAGAAAACGTCCCTGCAGAATGGAAATGAAGGCAGCCAGGCATAAACACCATTGTTCTTTAAAGCAGCCTGTACATGATGTTCAGCACAAACCTTTATATATACACCACATCCAACTATTTTATATTTTGTATTTACAGTATCATTAGTTTTGCTCTCTCTAATGCTAACCATCTTGTTTGGGGAGGAGGTGCAGGTTTAACCTGGATCCCTAAACTGGGACACAGCTCAAGAGTGACTGGTGAGAGACTGGACTCCTTTGGTCTTGTTTGGAGCTGTAGATTTAGCTACAGATTTGTCATCAGTGCACATGGTTAGGCTTCGTTGTGCCCATGTAATTCAAGTAAAAACACTCCACACTTCTCACAATAGCTGCAGAATCACAGAGAAGAAATTAATACTTTCATAATTAATCATTTCACTAGTATATGGGAAGGTATTAAAAGGATATTAATGTTAAGTAAATGATGAAAGCCACTGAGTATTTTTACGTTACAGTTACACCATTGTCATTAATTGGTAAAAATATAGGCTTGTTAATAGGATATGCATATGAAGACTAATGAAAGCCATTTGGCATATTGTATTTCAGAATGTGGTGCAGGCAGATTTCTACAAAACTTGACTTTGTAATTCGTGGACTGTGATGGAGGGTGTCAGTATTGGTACAAGCACGCCATTTTTCAAAACAATTTCTCTCATTTCAAACATGTAAATGTTTTAATAAACTTAATGGATTTGGAATAGATTCATGCTCTGGGATATGGGTTTGAAAGCAATGTTTTTACAGATAATACCAAGCCCAAATAAAATTAAAGACCATGCCATTTTTAAGATCAAACTTAATTTAAAAGCAATCTAATCTAAACTACCAATGTTTAACTCAATCCAAGTTGGTAGGCAATCTTTTTTCCCCAAAGACAGAAATACATATCTCTCCTTTGTATGTTTTATTAGAAAATGCTGAATATGTGGTTATGGTCAAATTGGTTGATTTTCACTTAAAGATAGAAGATAAGATAGAATTAAATTAATTTCAAATATTAAGAAAACTGCAAATTATTTAATTCCGAGAGAACAACATCTAAATACAAAGGAGGTAATAATTTTGTTTTGTTGCTGTTTGCTTTCAGCAGTGGGCAGAGTGACTGGCAGCTCAATGTTTTTTTTTTCCACTTTCAAAAGACGTTTGAATTGTAAAACAGAGCCTTAATTAAAATGAACAGAAATCATATGTGCGGCTGTTATTGAGGAGTTTCATTTATTCAGTTAACAAATAACCAAAAATTACATCAAATTACAGTATTTTTGAGTCAGGAAGGAGAACAGATGTTAACAGCAGCTTTAAAAACTGCAAGACTGATAAGGTTTATAAAAATGGCAGAGCAGTGCGTCTCATATTCAAGAGCAGGATTTCAATGAGAGATTGAACCATGTATCTTTTTTTCCCTCTGGCCTCGACACCCTTCACATTCAAATGACCTCTGAAGGCAGCGTGGGGATCTGCCTGATAGATGTTACAGTATTTTGTCTGTGTCTGCTATGTGCAAGCCTTCAGTGCCACCCTCCCCCACCATGCAAGCTGACCTTTCATATTTAATATACCATGTTGGGTAAAGGTCACTACTGTTTTGGCTTCTCTCCACTGGTTTTGTTGTGTTATTGGAAATGCCCACAGAGTCTTCAATATATAAATATTTCCATGTTGCTGTCAAAAACATGCAAAGCGCAAGTAATCATGGTACATTTTCAGTAAGTGATTTTTGAGATTTCTAATCATATTCAGGCTGATTAGCTTACACCGGAGCAAGCAGAGCTATAATGTTATGAGAAATGTTATAACGTTTCTCCTCTCATTAATTTCCATTACTTCTTTTCCGCCATGATCAGCTTTGTGTTCTCATGACCTGAAGTCCTGTGCAGGGAAAGCTTGAAATCAGTGTAAGACCTCATGTATCGTATGTCATGAATTGAAAAATAAAATACTTTGTAATCAGGGAAAGCATCACCTGTTTGAAGCACTAAATTACCAAGACATGAATACATATATATTCCCTTTTGACCACAGATTTAATGTCACTAGCATGTCTTTTTTCTCATACAGCAATGGATTTTCTTACATTAGATTTCCCAATCATATAAAGTGCCCGCTGCCGGCTCCCTGTGACAGGTGCAGAAACCTAAACAGCCTCTTTGAAAACTGAATACTTCATTGCTAAAACCATGCACATTATTTCATTACGTGGAGATCTTACACTAGCGGGTAAGACATGCCTCCACTCCTCTGTGTTCAGCATACTGTTGAAACGGTTTCGACCTTCATAAAATTTTACTCATCAGCTGGAATTTTAGACTTTTGTTTCATCACTCTGTCTTTCATTCTGTCATCATCTCTCTCTGTGGCGGTTCTGTTTTAAGACTTGGGAATGTGAAAAGCTCCAGTTAAGCTTCAAATGGCCCTCCTCCCTTCCCAATGAGATGGAAACATTAATCAATTAGGTTGGTCCTTAAAGGATCTGAAGGAGATGAAGCTCCCCTCTCTCTGAAAATGAAATGCCACAGACTTTTAAATCCAGTCAAAGGGCATTTTTCCCAATCTTGCTCTCTTCTTTTTTCCCCTCCCTTTCATTCCCCACTCCCTGTTTCATTCATCTTCCCTCCCACCCCCCCACCCCCCCCCCCATTTCTCATGTGCAACACAAGTAGAAAGTCGGGGAATGAGAGGATGGTGAAGAGGAGGGTTTATTGAGGAGTGGAATGGCAGGATGAGGGGATGATGGGGCTGTGAAAACATGAGTAGAAATTTTAATTTAAAAAATTAAAAATTGTAATTTTCAGAGAACAAATCGAAGGGGTTAAAACTACAGATTTTGTCATTGTTTTGCAGCAGGCAGAAAGCGGTAAATGTACATTGTTACCTCCCACATTTGTTATAATTTCATGAAAAGTTCAAAAATTGTACTAAAAAAAGTCTTTTTTTTTGTTTCATTTCTGATGCACAAACAAGTCAGAACACACCAGTTGTCCTTGACATGGAAATGGTGTGACAAATAATATGCGATCTAATGAAATGTCATACATCTGTATATGAATAGTAAATATTGTATGTGGTGGTTTGCATCTGGTGGAAATGCAACAGCAGCTAATTACTAGTATGGAAAAGGGTCAAGCAGAGGGTGGAGCGCACTCCATGAATGGCAGTTGTTTCAATGGCCGATTGTCCAAAGGAACAAGAGACAACATAGTCTCATTATTGAAGGTCAGTGGCTAGAAAAGGTTAGCAAAGGTTCACCATTGAACAGCCCTTTGTGGTGTGCCTGCCACGGCCTCACACAGAATTTATTCACACAAGCTTTGATACAAAACTCAACTGTGCTTTGGTAAAGAGAAGTGCAAATTCTGCAAAGCATTCTTTGGCACATAATTGTTGTTATTCTGGAACTGTTGCACATTTTAGTTCATTTGCACATTTTAATTTAGTTGATGCGATGGCAGGAAATGTTTCTTGCATTTTGTCATTTGAAATATCTACAGTTTCCCTGAAGTTGGTTTTAGGTTTTCATGTTTAATTAATCTTTACTTGCTATAGACAGGTCCTCTCTCTGAGAGAACACACACACATATATGATCCCATACTGGAGCAAATAAAAGTTACAAGTGGTTGGAAGCACTCTGCATTAAAATATCCCTAGAGAACAATGATGTCCTTTGTGAGGCTGTGGTCAACGTGTCAGATTTGGGCGATATGAAGCTGCTTACTGTGTCTAGAAAGTCTGGATGTTGCATCTGGTTCCATTATGAGCCTTGCTAACACAGAACTGTATCCCACCAAACCCTGTCATGTCATCATTTCCTTTCTTTGTCTTCACAGTTCTTTCCTAGAGTCCCATTTAAATTAATTTTCTTATCGTCCATTTATGATCATAGTAGTTTTGAACAGAATAATAGAAAACAGTTGACGTACATGGTTGAAGAGAAACAACCAAACTTACTGAGCTGAATGGTTTTCCATTCAGCATGTTTAAGTAGCTGGAGACGGGCAGAAATGTGAAAGTGAAAAATTAAGCACCTGACTACCACTCTGATTTAGCTCAAATTGTCATAAAGTGAAGTTCATTGTATGAGAACCAAAGTCAAAGTCATTCATTAGGGTATTTACAAAGCATTTTCGTAAGCTTCTCTATCAAAAGTGAGTCACAGAACACAAATGACACAAATGAAAGCAACACAAATTAGTCTTTTCGGCATAATCAGTTTCCATGGGTTTGATTTTTTTCCACAAATTTGCTGCATCCATTTAATGATGTGAAAACAGTGTTTTGTGGTCATTAATGAGTCATCTCTCTGCTAAATGGACCTATTGAACTATTTCCTGTTTACCATTGCTTTTCTGTTTGCTTTTCTCTGGACAACCTTATATGGAATTGCTACCAGTGGGCCAAGGCAGTGTTGTTACAACATTTGCATTAGTGCTAAATCAAATCAGAGAGAAAGGTAGCAACATTTAGGACTTCAAATTTGGGTTAAGAAGGAATACACTAGGTGCAAAATACATGTGAAAATTAACCTTGTACTTCTCAGATGTCAGAGAAAAAAAAAACTTGACCTATAAAACTTCTGGCAGCAATTTCTGTACCTGAAAGCTTTGACCTGCTTTACAAAAGAATCTGCATTAATATTTTACACAAAATGACCAACAGTGAAAGTCCTCATGGTATCTGATGAAACTGCACCTTGACAGCTTCACTTCCTATAACTAGTGGGCAACTGAAGGTCTTATTATAGTGACATTAAATAACACTTGCATAACTCTGCTTATTTGTTACAGATGAGAGAATAGGCTAATGCGTATTCTCTCATGTGGAGGAGGAGGATGCCATTTAAGAGATATTGAATTCAGCGTCATCTGCATCTGAAGCTTAATTGTCTCTTTTTTCTGCTTCCTATTCCTTTAAGAATAATTTGGAGTATTTTTACACAAATGCAGTACAGTTCTAAGAATATTTTTACCTTTTTCTCATCAAACTCCATTCCTTCGTCATTCACTACCACTCACTTCATCAGAGACATCTCAGTTGTGACCTTTGGATTATGAAGTTCTTTCTGACTTTCTGTTGTAAATTTGTTATTTTGATATTGTTTAACAAACTGTTAACATTTTGTGTGGGCTAATGTTTGTCTGTTGTGAGCTAATTGAGAGGACAGATCAGGGGACCATCAACAACACCAGGATTCATCCTCCAGGGGCCATGAATGAATTTTATATAAAGTGGAGGACCAAACAATGTCGTCAGTAAGATTCTTTTTTTCTAGAAAACCGTTCCTTTCTGCCATGGAGACAGAACCTCCATAATTCTGAATTGAACAAGATTTCTATTGTTTTTTTTTTAATCATGATGAGACGGTTCTAATTCATTTGTGCTAGAACACACCATTTAAAATGTGATAGGATATTGATATTGAATATTCAGAATACTTTTAGAGTGACTGTTATTTTGACCAGTGAAACTGAGCTGCACCTCAATATCAAAACCACTCCAAGACAAATAATTCCAAGGTCATGAACTTAGTCAGTAAAAGTGACCTATCGCTGTGAAGGACTGATGATCACATCACCAAGCAAAGAGTCAGTATATATATATATATATATATATATATATATATATATTTCTGCATGTTGAAGAAAGTTAAAATCACTGTTTCAAAGCAAGAGCAGGACAAGAAAGGAGACTGTCTGCTCGGGCTTTCTGGTTCTTTGATTTCTGCATTTTCTTCTAGTAAATAAAATGTTCAGCCAACATTCAGCTGTGATAATGACTTTGTATCAGTCACAATCAATTTTGAGCCAACATAACAATTACAGCATAAAACGTTTTTTTTTCTCTTTCTTTTTTTTATTTTTACCAAGAGAACCTTGCAATATATATTATTTAAATGTTTGCAAAAAAAGAAAAGGAAAAAAAAGGGACAAGGGAGAAATAACAACTATCTCATAATGTGATGAAAGTACTTGTTAATGATATACAGTGATGTGAAACAAACAAGAAAAGGCAGAGAATGAGCAAAAACCCCAGTCACACTGTGTCTTGAGATAAAAGGAAGAATTATTTATTTGGTGTTGTTTATCATTCATTGGTGATAATCACTGCACATTTCCACATGGAAGAAAAATTACAAGCTCACTGAATTCAAGAGGAGAGATCTTAGGGGTAGAGTAGAAAGGGAAGAAAATGTTTCCATCTTTGTCTTGTGCCATTCGATGTATGGTTTTAAAGTGAAATTGTGCATCAATTTAAAAAAAAACCTGACATTTTCTCTCCAAAGCTGATTGCTCGTGTAAAAGCACAAAGTATAACGGAACATTACTGAGCTCTGTGACTTAAAAAACAGTTTTTGAGGGCTGAGAGCTTTTCACTTTTTGAAGTTTTTTTGCCACAAAAGGGAAATTAGCTATCAATTTTCAAAAAGTAAGATCGCTTCAGCTAAGATGAAGCTATCAAACCAGTACTGCTGACATCATCTAAGTACCGGCAGGGTCGTAACCCTTAATGGAAAATATTGTTTTATATTTTCCTCTCATTTCCTGGTGCTAGCAGGAGCTCTTACCAATGCAATAAAAAGTGTTTGTTCCGCTAATTGCTCTGAGTGGATGAATGTATTTTAAGATGGTATGCTAGACGATATGATTTGCATCCTACATCGGAAAGAATTTGTCCTTGAATGTTAAAGTTTGTGTGACTTTGCCTCAATTTCTGTCCTTGTGTCATCTCCCCTTAATTTACATGTTACACCAGTCTGAGTCCCTGCTTTGTTCACCCCTCCATCCCACAACCAATTCCACTTTCTGTCTCAGTCTTTACCATCCTTCTCTGGGTTTTTTTGCCCATTTACCCACAATTCTTACACCCACTCTTTTTTTGTAGTAAATCACCCATTTTTCCTTCTCTGTGGCATTATTCCCTCTCTGTCTGGCCAATACTTGGTGTTAACGCAGAGCTGCAACATAAAAACTACACACATTCCTTTCCCATGAAGCCATGAGTCGACTCATGCCAGATACCCCTGTGTACTGTATCTCTATGTACGCTGTAACAGTGACTGAGAGACTGAGTGAACCAGTGACAGTGAGAGAGAGGAAGTGAGAGACAGGCAGAGAGGAATCAGACAGAGCTACAGAATGAGAAGAAATCAGTATCCTTGTGACAGTTAACCTTATGAGCTTGGAGTCAGGACAGCCTGAGCTAGCAGCTGATGGCAGACTGCCACAGCAAGCCCACGGTGCGACCCATCTGTGCCTGGTATTAAAGCAGGCTCACACCCCAGGGCCAGAGCCACCATGCCGCGTAATAGCTACACAGACATAGGCACAGTCCTGAGGGGGCCAACAAGTCACCCACTGGGATGACAATGGCAGCTTGGTTAACACAAACACACACTTATACTCGAAAAAAAAAACTCCCACACGTCCCAAAAAAATCCCCCCAAAAAACCAGGAAGAAAATAAATGCACTCATTGGTAGGAACGCATTAACTTACATGTCGCTGTGCTTTGAAAAAACACATTAAATTACACTTTCCTACATTTACGTGTGAGCACATAACACCACTCCACCTCATTCTTTAAAACAGTGTGATACACATTTGGCTGTGAGCGATGTTATTTTCCCTCTCTGAACTTATTTGAAGCTCTGGTTGGACATTGTTCTGTGTTTACATCCTGTTGTGTTGACCGCAGTGTGAGTACGTTTTGCGTTTGTCCAGGTGTGTGTGAATATGATTGTGTGTGTTTGTGTGTGTGTGTGTGTGTGTGTGTGTGTGTGTGTGTGTGTGTGTGTAAGGGTCAAAACAGGAGCACAGTAGCAGTGTGTATTATCTCGGCTACATGTGTATTCTCAGTGTGTATTCCTCCGCCTACTGGGTAGCAGACAGGCACCAAAATAAAATAAAGTGAATTTCTGAAATACAGTAGCTGTAATGTAGTGAAATGGGTGAAGAATTTATCAAACATTATAGCTTATCATGAAATTTATGGCCCAAATCATGCAAGTACTACATGTCGTAACAGGCATGATCTTAAAAGCAGTAGCAAAACACAACGCATTAGTGAAAATACAAGTAAGCATTTTGGAGCTGTAGACTAATATTATATGTAGACAAACATTGTCCACATTATGTAAGAACATAACAAGATATATTATTTATCAGAGTTTTTCTACACTGATGCTATATGATGTTTACATTGAGTCAGACATTCAAACAGATCATTCAGCATTGCATCAGATCAAAATGTTTTACGTTTACTCACATTTCCATAAATTTCATCCTTACATACAGTGCTGGTTACATTTGGAAATATAAAACTCTTGACCAGAAAGATTCATTTTAGCATATATGTAACATCAAACACCATGTGGTGGTAGACCTGTGGTGGAGTGTACATTTACTTTTTGGCCACTTTTACTTTTTTCTTACTGCTCTACATTTATCTGACAGCTATATTTACTCATACAATGTGATGCATTGTTATAAATGAAATATAAAGTATAGAAAATAGTAAATTTTAGCTCCATCTTAACCAATTACATTACAGCACTACAATACACAAACAGCTGCATCGTATCAGGGCCAACAGAGTTGGTTCTGAGACTGTCAGAGTTCATGTGCAGAACTTTGACACAAACAATTTGTTTACAGATGTTAAACTCAAGACTAAGTCCAGAGTTAAATTAATTCCACGCACAGACTGCCTCTGTCCCGCCAATACTGAGGTAACTTGAACTCTTAGGACTCAGTCTCCACCACACTCCCTGTCAATCCACCCAACCCCACTGACCCTTTGCTCGCCTGTTCCTCCTCTGACCGGTAGAGGTCGCAGCTTAGCAGTCACTGTGTGGATGGGAACGCGTGTATGGATCTGAGCGCTCCCACATGACAAAGCTACAGCGCGTCTGGAAACCAGGAACGGAGCACAGGCGTTTTGGGAGAAAGCGTCGACAAGATCAATTCTGCATCGTTACCTGCAGCACGGGCCGACAAACAACAACTTCAGTGGCCGTTTTCCTTTTTTTTCCTTAGCGGTCAGCTCACCTCTCTTTCTCCAAGTGAACTTTATAGGGATGTTATATCAGAGCATCATCGTGCTGAATGCCCAGATAGTATTAAAGTAAGTGTAGGACGGATGTGAAGAGTGAACAACGGGAGAGACTCGCCCCTCTTCTTCTTCTTCTACTACTTTTTAGTGGTTCGGTTTGATACACAAGAGCAAAAGATACGGATAGAGAGTGTGTGTGTGTGCAGGAGCGAGAGAGAGAGAGAGAGCGAGCGAGAGAGAGAGAGAAGTCGCACAGGTTTTTTTGGAGCTACGCTTTCATGCCGTCAGTCTTGCGGACTCTGAGATGGACGTCAGATTTTATCCAGCTCCCCCTTCAAGCGTGGGTTCATGTACGTTACCGACTGACTCCGGTTTGGACTATTACCACTCCAACAAGGTAAACAATTATCTGTACTTTACGAGTTTATAGACCGTCAGATGTGCAGCCGAGCAGTGATGATGATGATGCACGCGCGCACGAGTACACGCGGTGGCCCCTATGTATGCGATCAGGCGCAATGTGTTTGGAAGACCATTCGTGACGAGCCCTGCACTTTTCGCTCCCTCGGGATGAAGGAGTGTGACACGAGTCGACAGGCTGCATTACGACTGAACTTTGTCGCTTTTCTGATGCACCGACAGTCAGAAACTCTGCAGAAAACCACACAAAACACAAGTTCTGGGCTCGTGCACGCGGTTTTTGCGCTCATTAGAATTTGTTAATGTGTTCTGCTGGTTAAATTGTGGGTACGCTGCGCTGTGGCTGTCCTGTGAGCAGAGTTGGAGCGCACCATTCTCTACAGCGCGCTGGCGGCCCCGGACGAATGGTCTCTCTGAACAAACTGGACTCACATTGAATGTGTGTCGATATATATATATATATATCGGCACACATCATTTTTTCCCTTAATGATATACGTGGACCAGCAAAATTGTTCCCTTATAATTTAATACCTATCCGACGCAACTGCGGAAACACAAGGCTCTTATCTACTTCACCCAGGCTCCCACATGAGTCAGTGTACAATTTGTTTAATAAAACATTATCAAGGTTACGTCTAAATGTCATAGTGACAGCATGGAATGTGTAAGGTACATATCGTGGATCCTAACTGACCAGTCTGCAGATTAATTTGTCTTATTTTGCCACATCGCTTGACAAAAGTGTTTCCAAGAAGACCGTACAGACACATTTCTTACTGGCATGGTCATCAGCACCTCTCTCTCTTTGCTCATACATCCAATCTAATCAGTACACAAAAAATAACTTTTTTTTAGGAATTAATTATTCATCAGCAACCTAAAAAGTAGCTGTCAGCACTGGCCTGAAATGCGAAAGAATGAAATATTTGAGTTTATTCATCTTTTGTGTTCATACGAACACGGACAAGAAGTTGCGAATTGCACATGCGTTTTTACGCACGAAATATTAAAGTAATCTCAGACACTTCTATTGATAAAATGAAGTGGGAATATGTTCCACAAACTGATTACAACTAACAAGCTTCTATTTGAAGGAAAGAACCGCGAGAACAGTTTCCGTTCCGTTTAATATTAAGTTGCCTAAATTATTTAGTCATCGATGTTTCTGTTGAATTTCATGGAACCAACTGTAAAGAGATTACATTTCACTGCAGCACACGTTTCATGCAGAAAAAAACAGTGCTGACTCTTTGCTTTACTGGTAAAGGCTTTAGACAAATGTACAAACCTGCTAAACAGTCCAGATTACAAGTCAAAAGCAACAAGGCTAGTTTCTCTTTCTGTGGTCAAAGTAAAACTTGTGTAAACATTTGTCAGTAACTACTGGGCAGAGCTAGAAGGAAGCATTATACCCACAGCCTTTCAAATAGGTTTGCTTGCCTTAGCACCTGGAGGGAAGCCAGCATGCAGTTAACATTTGCTGATGACAAAGTGAAACATTATAGCACAGTACAATATTTGAATTGTTAATCTCCCTTGTTCATACACACAGGCACCTGTATGTACACACACACACACACACAGTCAGGTGCACATACACACACTCTCCCACACTCATAATCACACATATTCTCTTGTTTGTTTCTGGGTAAGTCTAGCACACAGACTCCAATACACACAGCAGCTGCAGATATACAGTATATTTAAGATCACAGTGGGGACCTGGCTCTCTCTGACTGAGACCATGTCTCAGGTCTTACAGTGTTAACACAATGAACCGTACTAGTTATCATGATTCAGCGAGTGTAGAGGTTGTTGGCCCAGTAAGAAGCCGGTGTAGGTTTCAAGGACAGAATCGTATAACATTGTCATTACTAACGTAACAGCTGTGACTAAGATGTAAAGTGACACATTATGTGCTGTGCTGCTGCTGCTACACATGACTGTTGAATGGTGACACAGGAGCTTTATATGACATTTTGGCAATAGTTCACCTTTATGGCAGTCTCATTTCAAGAGTAGGATGGAGTTGACTCGAGTTAATGTTACTTCACCAGCAAGTGTTAACTAGGAAGCTTGTAGAAAAAAGGGAGAAGGTGCAATATATATTTTTTTTATTTCACAGTCATATTGTTAGTTATATCTATTGTATGTATGGCTTTCAGTGGGTTTCGTTAGAATAATTTGCATGAAATTGGAAGGATGATTGGAAGTTACTGATTTTTGCATTAAGTAGCAGTTTTTCATAAACAGTAACTATAACTTGGATTTTCATCACATGCACAAACTACAATATTAAATCATTTCTACTCTAAGAGTTGTGCACATACTGGGTATGAACAGGCTCAAAGATCTGACGCGCTCCCATTTTAGGCCTCCTGAAAGGTGTTGATTCACAAGCATTTATACTTAAAACAGGCACTGTATACATCTATATAGCCTGTGTGAAACTCACTGGGGTGATTATGCATTACTGTACTGTACTAAACACGCTGGCCAGGAAGTAAACATAATACCAGTTGGCGCAGTCCATATTTAAAAGCCCGTCACTTCCTGTTATAGTGGTGTAAACTCAAAACACATCTATTTCTGAAAGTGGTTGCCAGGCTTTGTGAAAATGACTGCATATGTGTGCGTGTCTTGGTGTGTGTGTGTGTGTCTGTGTGTGCGTGCGTGTGTGTGTGTGTGTGTGTGTGTGTGTGTGTGTGCGCGCGTGTGCACATACTCGCACCTGAATTCATTCTGTTTTGTACCTGAAGGGGTTAATAATCGGGGAACGTAAAGAATGTGTAAACTGAAGCTGGTTCGAGCTGATCAGCCACATTGAAACTGACGATTGATTGATGCATGCCAGGAATATGGATCACACTGACAGAGTAAGTCAATACCACAGATCTCTGAATGCACTTGACCTTTGAATTTAGGCAGTGGTTTTCCTGCAATTAGACACGAAACATCAACAAAATACTGCAGGTAACAATTATACATGTTTTAATCAAAAGATGATTCTAAAGTCTAATGACTTTATAGCTTGATTTGCTTTTTCAAACAATGATCTGATCCATCATCAAAACACAGAATGATATGAAGATTATGTAAGACAAAAATGCCATTGTGCTCCTCTACATTTCATTGTAAATTCCTTGATAAAGCAACCTGAGCATCCACATTTCAGAACAATGCAAAGAACAACACATGAGAATAGCATCGATTTGTATTTTGGTATGAACCCCACGGCTCTGTTGCTCTTCTCAACTCCATCCAACTTGCATTGTCCTGCACTTGCACAATCACTGTGAGTCATCTTTACTTTTCGCCCAAGATTTCTCCTAATCTTTTTGAAGCCTCTCTGTATCTTTCCCGGCTGAGTGGGAGGCTTGTTTGTTCGGCGTACACTCAGCTGTGTATACCAGCGCTGAAGGCCACTTCTTCGCAAATGCCTGTTTTAGCGAGAGACTATTTGTCAAATGCATTATGACTTGTGCATACCCCCAGGCAGAATCACTCCGGTGAAATGAAGTTGGATAGATTACTGTAGCTGTTCCACTTTCTCCTCATCCCTCTTCCCTCTAACAGCACAGTGCCCAAGAGAGAGGCTATCATGTAATTATACTGTAGTTATGCTGTAGGTTTATAATCCAATGGTTTGCAGATGTTATTCTTTACATAGTTGCAGTCTGTTCCAACTAACTGTACGTTATTTATACATACTGAGGCTGTTTTCACTGCGGTGCAGACCAAACATTTTATTGATACAGAGTTTGTGCAGTGCAAGGACTTACAGAAGTGATGTTTCAATCAAGGCATTATGGTGTTTGAGTGTGCATGTGTGTGTGCAGTGCATACCTAATTGTTAATATACCTTAAGGCGAGATGTACAGATAACCCTCATTTATACATTAATCCCGGTTTCCCTGTGTGTCACACTTTGTCGTGCCTTATTGTGCGTCTCCATATGAGTACATGTAACAAGCAGCAGACCTTTGTCCACCCAAAGAGCAACGAGGTCAGTTTTTGAAGAGCATGTACCACCCCTTTTCAAGTGGTCCGTTCCATTTTCACCACTATCCAAAATGCTGTATTAGTCATGGGATACTTCAAAGCATGGACAGGCGAAAAATATTTTCCATGTTGAATTCTCAGAATGTGTGTTTCTTTTTTCTCTTCAAAACATGACCGTAATAGAAACAGAAAAAGAAGAGTTATTCCAGCAGTACCTCAGTCTGTACACAGAGAAGTTAATTACATGGAGGCAAGCATTCTTGGGTCGACAGCGTGGACTTGGGGTTTTTCATTGTGCCCATTCATAACATTCTGCTGACTGGCCAGTCCGAGTTGCAATATCCCAACCATTCTCACTGGGAAAATGTTAACCCATGCATGACTCAAATGCACACCAGAGGGGAAAAAATACCGTCTAAAGCTGCTGGAACTGGGAATATTTAAAGTGGCGAGTTTATTGTTCTATGCTGTTCCAGTTGGTTAACACAGAGCAAATAATAGATAACAAGATATGGAGTCATTATTTTGTGTATTTAAAAAAAAATCATTAAGACAGTCTACTTTGTGAAGTTATTTTTTGGTCTAACCACTTCCTGGCAGTGTTCATAATCAAGTCTTTCTGTCTCCCCCCCTCTCCCCCCTCTCTGTGTCTAACTTCTTCTCTCATTTACCTTCCCAGCGGCAATGTCAAAAGGTTATGGAGGGAAGCCGGATCGCCTGGGGCTGATTGTGTCTTTGAGTTAATGATAAGTAGCTACAGTGTTATTCTCTGGAGCAGTGGGGCTTAGATTGTGTTTTGTGCATAGACCAGTACAGTGGGAGAAAACTGCACTATTTATGAAGATTTTGTTTTGGTTTAAAACAGAAGAAAGAGAAATACGGGGCTATATTGAATGCATTTTTCAACTGAAACAGATTGAAAAGTGAGCTACATATGGAACTTCACCTGTCTTGCAGTCTGTTTATGTCTATTCAAATTACCTTTGTTACAGCGTAGTTACAACATAGGAAAAAAACCCCTACACCGGTACTACCACATCAATGATACTGAAGTTTCTATTCTGCACCTACACTTACAGAAGATTTCATGGGGTATTTTAAGGACAGCAATTGGCTGTTTAGAATGGATACAGCACTGTCCATAACAGGGATTTACCACCATGGACTTCAGTTTAACCTACAAGATAGTGAAGGTGACAAAGCCTCAACCAGACTCTTCAGCACTCCCGTTGTTCTGCTCTGTACTTTATAATCTCGACCAGACATGACTCAGAGCTACTAGAGGTGTTAAGAGGGTCATAAGTCATGTATGCTGAAAATAGATAGTATAGTTTATCCTGCCTGGTTAGCTACTTAATCACCTAGGTCCATAGAAATAGGCTATTTATGTCTGTGATTGATTATATTAACTGCCAAGAATTCAGTCATGACAGTGCATTTTTTAAAACTCTTCCCAATATACTTTTGTGATATACTGCACCTATCCAGAATCATTTCTATGCTTCTATCCCACTGTAATCTATCAGCCAGTTGGTCAGTTTATTATAAAAAATCACCAGACTGCTTTTACGATAAGACTGATAGCAGGTTTTCGGGCCCGGTGACATGCATGGCAAACTGTAATGTAATGTGAAACATGGCCATATCACAAGACGTCAGAGTAATTCCAATTTTGACGTTGATTTTGAATTGAAGCAGCCCAGCTCTGGACCAACTCGTGCCCCTCATTAAATCACATTAACCCTAATTATCGTCACTGCCCCTTGAAACCCAAATACTACAGTCAGATTTGACTCCTGGCTCCTCAGCTGGATGTTGGGTGTGTATTTCATCCTCTCGACTCGTGTAAAGGAGTCCCATGTGCCAAGGCATTTTAGACTGTCCTCACCTCAGGAGGCCATTGGTTCCTCAGTAGCTATAGACTTGACTGCCTGTCTGTCTCTCTCCCTGTCTGTCTACCCCCCCCCATCTACTGCCGCCTCCCTCTTCAGCCCAGTATCATTGTGCTGTTTTATATTCAGTTCTTGATTGGTTGGGGGATGGGGTGGTGGAATAGAATTTGAGAGGTTAGCTGGTTAGTGCAGGGAGGGGGGAGTAGATTTGGGGTGTGTGTAAAAAAAGAGAGAAAGAAAGAGAGAGGGGCTGTAGATGGAGGGAAAATGGAGAGAGATTTTTAGGGGTACTTTATTTTTCAGCTCGCCATTGAGTCTGTAATGTCATTCAACGATGTGGAAACCAAAATGAGCCTTGCCACCAGATGTGTTCCAGTCCAGATAACGACTTGAAAGACAGACGTTTATTGTTTTAGTGCATTTGGTGTGGTTCAAACCCAAACTGCATGAAATGCTGATTGATGGATTTCACTAAAGAATGTGTGTGTGTGTGTGTGTGTGTGCGTGTGTGTGTATGTGTGTGTTAGAGAGAGAGAGAGAGAAAGAGGAGAGAGAGGGAGGCATCTGCTTCATGTGATTTATTTAACCATTTCTGTGCTCTGTTCTACGCTCTGCCTGCTGATGAGAAGGGGAAACTGACTGTAGACTGTAGCATTTCAAAGCACATTCATTTTCTTTCTATCAACACCAATATGAAAAAATACAACCCTTCCATTAATGCTTCCCTTTGGTATCTACAGAATGTGGCCTTGATATTTCTATAAAGTATATACACAAAAGAAAGTACTGTATAACATGCTTCAGTAGAGATAAGTATGGTAAACATACTCAGCAGCAAGACAATATATCACAGAGTTGTTGTATAGTAGGCTTTATTTTTGTTTTTTTTTATTATAACAATAAGCCAAAGTCAATATTAACATTCAAACAGCTGTGACCTTCTGTTATGCAACTTCATATCTTTGGTTCACCAAGGGCACAACCAAAACCTATTGTTGTTGCTGACATTTAGCATCATCCTCATGCATATGGTTTAGACTGTGGGTCAGGAAGTGCGCGGCTCAGTTTTTTTGCAACAGTTTCAGCATCCCTACTGTGAACTGCATGTCCTTAATTATTATACAGTAACATTTTTTTTTTGTTCCTGTTGTCTTACAATTAAGGTATCAGCACGCCAATGTGGATGCAACAAAAGCAAAACATTTTCGTTGTGTTAGCTACAGTTCCTCCAGCAAGCGCAAGAAAGCTGATCTTCATTAGGATAATTGCTTCATTTCATTCATAAACAAATAGACCACAAAGTGATTCTTCTGGATGCTGGAGATTATGAGTACAGTTATTGGCCTTGGCAGATTTGTGTAAAGCAGGCTTTGGTACATAAATTAGCGTAATCATTGTACGAGAAAACCACATCAACATTTGAAATATGCACAGACGGAGCTCATCATCTCTCACTTTCACACTCGCCACTCTGCGAAGATCTCACAGTTCATCCAACAATTTGTTTTTCGTTTCATCTCTCTGGGAATGGTTTTTCAGTAAAGGCTGAGGGGGGAGGGGGATTTTGAGGCACCTTGACAAGTCAGAATGCGGAAGTTTTGACAGGTTGTGCACTTGATCATATCTCTTCTGAGTATCACAGGACTGGGAGGGACAGTGTTTCTAGGCACCAGATTACCCATCAAAAGAAATGATTGGAAATTCATCATCAGGTTTGTGTGGGGGACAGCATTCACTCTCCCCTTTTGAAGAATAGTGTTTGCATTAGTAGACTGACAGCTGATCCAGGTACAGATTTTAAAGTCTTAGATTTTTTAAGAAGCGCAGGGAATTTGCCTGTCAGAGCTGCAACATGCCATGAAGTTTATTTGTTGGCATATCAATCCCCTTGCTCCACTCCTAATGGGTGTTTTCTCAGAAAAGGTCTGTGAGGACGGAGTGATCCAACAGATTCCATAGGATGAATGTATAAAAACACTGATAAAGACAGTGTCTGCGCTGTCGAGGAATGCAGCTGTTGGGTGCATTAAAAGAGGTTCGCAAGCCTGGGCAAACATGAACAGTTGTCTTAGCTTCCTGAGGCATGTCCTGTGCAAATAGAACTGGAGATGACTGGTTCAGGTCCACACTCACAGACCACGGGCCCACTAAGTACACACACTCAGAGACATACACTGTCTCACAGGTAGACAAACACACTCATACATGCAGATGCAAGCGTGTCCACACTCGCTCAGTGTAAATAAATACAAGCACACATGTGAGCACACAGACCACAAAAATGTTGTGTTTTTGTTGTGCAGCACCACTGCTGTGGTGATTATTGTATGAATAGTAAAATTAATGTTTTAGTATGAACGGTTAACCTGGGGATCACATTCATCATGTTCAAACTGTGAGCGTGATTACTGTCGCTATTTTGGAAAGATTTATGGTGAGACGTGTGTGTGTGTGTTAGCCAGACTGATAAGAGAGATAAATAAGCTTTACTTGCTTTACTTTTTTAGTTTCACACATCTTGTTTCTTCCTTCTTTAACTGTCACAGTGACCTTACAAGCAAACTCAAAAAAAAAAAAAAAAAAATAGCTTCATTCCAGGGTAACATCATGAATGAGAAAGCCAGATAAATCATTCACCAAGAAAATACACCTAAACTAAAGCTAAACAGTGCCGCCTGTGATCTAAATAGTGTTTTATAACTAGTGATCATGTTAGAGTTACTTCAGGATTTGCACAGGAGGTTAGTTTGTTGCTTAGGCCACTAATGACTGGTCCTCTACCATGTGCCGTTTGTCTCTGTGCGTCTCTGAGCCAAGTATGTGTGTAACTCCTCTCCCTATCACTACAAACCCACAGTCCCCCCAGGCCCCTTTTTGCCTCAGTCTAGTAAACCACCTCTGGCACTTTTGGGCTTTGTTCATAATATTTTCATTGTAGCTTTGCCTTACTTTCCAGGAATTCCATTCTCTGTGTGTTGATAGTCGGTCTTTGTTACCCAGTCACGTTCAATGACGACTCTGAGTAACAGCAACAAATAAGAGCACTTCATCTTGTTGAGGAGCTGCATCCTATTCTTAAATGTATTCTTCTTTGGATATCACTGCTGAATGTGAGGTGGCTTTTCCACCTTTGTTTCTAAAATCTACACACACTGACATAACACTTTGACGTAATACAACGATGATACTTCAGTAATGAGTATGGAGGTTTAACATTGCACTTTTAATTTCTACAATTTCGACTCAACGTCTGTACCCTCTCTTTATTAATTGTGAATCTCCAGTAGCTGCTTTAGGTCTGTCTTAGCCCACAATATGTTGATTGGTATGTGATGTGTTGGTGCAGCTGAAACCGAGTGTGTTCACAGTGCAAACACAGCATTGCTGGCACTCCTGGTTTCACTTAATCTTTGACACAAAGGCACTGGCATGTGGCTGGGCTCTCAGACAGGTTCAGTGACAGAGAGAGAGCAAGAGAGGGAGTGAGAGAGAGAGAGAGAGAGAGGTGTGTGGATATGGGTGCATAAAATGCAGATTGTGGATTTCACATTTTAAAGAATTACATGGATTTATTTTTCTGTTTTTATTCTATCTACACAGGAAGATTACTTTTGGGGGATTTCTGTAGGCCTTGAACAACACATCCGGTTGTTAGGACTTTCTGAAGCAAACACAGCAAAGTGTGACTGAGACCATGCCTGGTACTTCGGTCACCTCAAGACCTTACTGTGGCTTTTACAGAGACGTCCACACTCGTGGTGGTTGGGATGGATGATTTATTTGCCTGCCATCCCATAATTACCCACCGGGTAGATGGGAGGACCTCTCTGAGATTATAGTTTGTTTTTGCTATAAGAAAAAAAAAAAAAGAAAAAAAAAAAGCCTGAGAGACTTTAAACGATTTGCCAGTAAGCTCTTTTAAAGGTCTTTTGATGTTTTATCAAGGACTGCAACATTAATTGGAAATATTTGCTATCCGCGTAATGATGGGTATGGTTAAGCACACTAGTAGAAACATTTTAAAACTGGAAACATCTTATTTATCCAAATTGTTGTGTTATCTAGAGTTGTATTGTTAATTACTGCAATTCAGCTTGTTTGTACTAAAATGTTACCTCTTGGCACAGCAGACAGTAGCTTGCAGAGTTTGATATTTAGATACAGAAGCATTTTCGCATTCTGATAAGTATCGAATGAATATTTTCACATCAAAAGAATTGTTGTGAAATCTGTGTTTTTTGGACGTGGCTCAGGGCTGGAAGAATGAATCCCAAAATGAAAAGTGGTGACCTCTCACCAGACTTTGACAGGATTTTGCTGACACCAGCCACGGGTAATCACCAGCTTTTTTTGGCAGGAGGAAGGCGTCAGTTCTTACTAGGTATACACCACCTAATATTCTTTTAATTGACTTCAGAGAAACTGTATCAAGACGTGCTGATGAAGTTACAAATTGGCTAAAGCAGCTCATTCTGAGAGCCAGATCTCCTTGTTCCTTTTGGTTTGGTTTGTTGTGCTTTCTGCTGCTTCGCATAATGACGAGGGTGGAAGAGTGGACGATTTCAATTACTCAGAGAAAGTCAAGGAGGTTGTTGAAGTTTGAGAAATACAACACGGCCTGGTTGCTATGTGGAGATTGCGCCCATTTGGAATGTAATTAAATTGGTTTGGCTGCTTGCCAGTGAAAAAAAATACATTCCTTTCTTCTCATCTCAAATGAAAATGTATAGAGTGTTTTGCTGAAAAATACCTGGAGGGAACAGTAGGCTGTTGAATATTTGTAATACAGCTTGCATTGTGCAGTTGAAATGAGTTTTGAGATGAGTTATCCGTTGTGGTTTCCCCTTTGACATTTCAAAGGTATGCAGCTTTTGAACCATGGATTTACTGTAATCTATTTTTTTTCTATTATTGATGTGTGGTTGAGTTATAAACTGTAAATTGGCTTCGCTGCCATTTCACTGACTGTACCATATCAGAAACCACTAGGCCACGGAGCAGAAACAGACTTTGTGAGGACGTTTATATATAGTCACATGTAAACCCCAGTTGTTGGGCCCAGTCTACATATGAAACTGTGCGACAAAACCTTATAGACTGTGCAAATATTTCAGCGGCTCCTCTGCCCCACCACAAAATAGCCAAGTCATACTGAGACCAGACAAAGTTCACCGTTTTAATTTGAAAATAATTATATGCAAGGACACACATAATAAAGAAAGAAAAAAACATAAGCGGGTGGAAGTATAGAGGCTGTGGCAGAAAGTATACACACTGAGAAATTGCGGTGTATGGAAAAACTGGTGGTTACTCAAAGTCTGCAAATGTTCTCACATTCACTGGGAGAATTTTAAGAGGCAACCAGAACTGAAATTATATCCCTAGTTTACAATAGACATCTGTTCTTAGATTGATAAAACTGCTCAAGGACTTAAACAAACGTTAACATGTCAACAAAGAAATTTATCATAATCCATAATGCCTTCTCGAAAGATAAATAGATAGGGTATGAAGCCTACTCTGTTACCACTTCCTTCCTTTCAGCTGTGTTAAAGCTAACAGTAATTGACATCTGAGGTTGTTTTGGCACTCCCAAAGTACAAAGTGATCTTCCTTTTCTTCGAATGACCTCAGAGCTGCACAAACCACAATAAAGAGAACAAATGTCAGAATTTTGTAGACTTTTGGAAATTGTACTGTTTATATTCAAAAGAACTTTCATGGTTTCTCTTCAAGAATTTTTTTTTTTGGCTGAATAATAATAGCAATTTCTGACCAGTCACATCAGCGTGAAAATGCCCTAACAATTGTATTATGAGAGAGGAGAAGAGAGAGAAGGAGAGGGAGGGAGAGAGAAAGAGGAAACAGCAGATAAATTCAGAACCATAAATGTGAGCTGTTAGGTTGTTGTGTGTTTGTTGTGGCATATTATAAAAATCCAACTGCCTCTGATCCACTGTTGCCTGATCTGCAAATGGATCGAGCTGCCCAGCCGAGCTGTTCATACAAAATCAGCCTGGCGTGGCGTTATAATAGCTTTTTCTTGTACGTGTCCTGTCAAATCAACTTAGCCTCTTTGGGTGCTATTTTAGTGTTAGTCAAACAGTCGATAGAGGAAACTACAAGCCCTGTGTGTCGCCGCTTGTCCCCAGAGAGCACATGGAAAAATACCCTTATGTCCAACGCAGCAATGCCATTGTAACCCCAAGACACTTCTGAAAAGTGTGCTTTGAAACCAGATCCATGAAGCGAGGCAGAGAGGTACTAAGATGATGAGCTAATTAGTGGGGTCTACCACTGTTGTGCTAATGGCTGTTTGCAGATTTGTGAGTGCTGTAGCATGCATGTCTGTGCGCTCATGCTGCACAGTTGATTTTTAGTCAGAGGCTTAATCCAACATGCACATGACAAAGCCTGCTAAGTGAATCAAAAAGCTGTGTATCAGTGGAAACAAGGCTCCTCAGTCTCTCAATGGAACTGAGAAGATAGAGCGAATGGGAACAGATGCATGCCAATACACCTTCAGGGCACTGATTGTGTGCCATAATGCTTTCATTGCCTCTTCTGCCTATGTCGAATGTAAACTCACATCTCAATAAGGCATAGGATTTTTTAATATTGTCTTCCATGCGTGCCTTGCCAGATACTGTACATTGATGTGAAAAGAATGTGAATGTGTAAACCCAGACTTAAGGATACACTGTTAAAGCTGTAAAATGATGTTAGTTTCTGCTATTGCGGCTCAGTACTTGTACAAGAAGCTAGCAAACAAACAAGTGACAGAGAGGAAGGAGAGATGGAGAGATAGAGCTTTATCTGGCACACGGAGAGAAAGAGGCAGGTCGAGCAATTCCGCAAATTTAGAGAAAAGATATAATCTGTAGAACAGTGTACCGCACATTAACATGGATACATACACAAATTCACACAAAACCAAGACACAGTCCTCTTCCCCAAGCATGCACGTGCTGACATGACACCAGCTCTCACTTTCATTTGTGCTCATGCACCTGCTCGCATGCTGTTATTTTCATTACAGCAGAATGAACATTGTCCTACATCAAATGTCAGTGCTGCTACCACACTGTGATCACAGTTGTTTTCAACAAGTTCCCACAACAACGCAGCAGTATGAGTCTCACAAGCGTTTATGATTTGCTGTCTTAATGGTTGAGTTTAGGCAGTTAATACATTTGTTTAAGGTTAAAGGGAAATATTGCTGAAAATTAATTGGCAACAATTTTGATAGGTAACATCTATGCTTTTGTCTTCACTTTGATGAGACCACACATTCTTCATTTTGTGGGGTCTGGACTGGGTAGGTCAGTTTTAAATTGTAGTTACTGTTGCAGCTTGGTTGTATACTGTAGAGACAGTGCATGACCAGGAAAAAAATGGGCCAATAGGTAATCTATGAGAGCAGCTTTTTATTACAATCCATAGTTATGTTTTGCGGTCAGGTGACTTCTAGTGGCTGTAGTAATTATGACGGGAGCGAAGGAGGAAATTAGGTGCCGCAGTATAGAGCGACACATTAGAAGGAGGTAGGATGTTGATGTTGTTGGAGTTGACAAAACTCTCTTCCATGTAAAACTGGTTTTAATAGAAATGTTGTTTATTTTTTTTTATTTTTTTTTTTTTCTATGACTGTTCCACATCCCTAACTGTATGTTTATTATTGTAACCATAGGGATGAAGGTGTAGTCCACCCTCCTGCTGCTGTAGAAGCTCTATTTCAGGGCAGGGACAAACAACCTATATAATCATTCAGGTTGTAAGGCTTGTTTGCATTCAGAGGATTTCTGTTTCTTGACATCCCTTTGCAAGTACATATGGTTTACTGTGGTTGTGCAGGCTTGTTTATTGTATTTGGCAACAACTGTCAATAAGTTACACAAACAAACCCTAGCAACATAGCAACACAAGGGTTAAGCAGGTTTCATGTACAACATCGAGGTGACAGATGAACTAATTGGGGATTAACAGTTAATATCTGAAAGAGGTGACACGAGTGCCAAACCCCTCTGTGTGCCAAAGTCTGTGGTGATATTTCTTTCTTCCTGGTTCTGCTCACCCCTCAGTCTCACCTGCGATGCTTTTGTTTCTACCTCCCTGGGTCCTCATCCTCCCTGTCTCACTCTGTTGCATTTCTTTTCTCTCCTTTTTCTAACACTTTTTATTCTCTCTCTCAGGCTGATTCTCATCAGCCTGTATTAGTTGCAAATGCAGAACTAAGTGGCTGTGACAACATTCTCAGATGCTCCAGCTGCCACAGATTTATTGAGTTATTAAAGTAATGTACTGTGATTAAAAATGCTAATTTTCCCTAAATCGCATGCCAGCTTACAGTTTTTTTTTTTCAGAAGCTGATTTAATTACATGGAAAATGAAACAAGGCCCAATGATTCAATCTTTGCAGCCAATTGTCTCTCCATACAAAAATGAATTACCTCATGATACAGAATTATTGTTTGGACTACAAAGTGAAATGACAGCGGGATTGTTTTAGATTGAATAATCAGAGCTTTTGCTGTTTCATTGTATTAACTGTACTGTGCACAAATGCTTATATTTGAACTAGTATATGTATTAGGTTATCTTGTATTTTGTTTATATATCATCTCAGCAATCTCACCCCAGGCTATAATCTGAAAGCGAGGCTTTGAATTGAGTGTAAAAAAACTGACCCTTTAAAATCCTTATCTTGGTTCTAAAGTAAGCCTCTCAATATATGTAGGTTAGTTCTGGTTTTAGTTGGTTTGTAGGTCTTGTGGTTTTAAATCACAAGAGAAAAAAAAGAAGTATTTTCCCAATATTATTATGTATCGTGTACTCATATATTCTGAAAAAATTCATTTCCCTTGGGCACCTCAGTGTGCTTCCCTTGGCTCATTTTGGCCTCTCATTATGCATTGCATTCACGTATTCCTTTACATAATGTACAACACTGCAGCCTCATTGGACAAATCTCACTTGTTTTTGACAGCAAAGTGTATGATCCATGAATGGTAACATTTCTTCTCTTTGAACTCTTACTCCTTCTTACATCCACTTAAAGAAGTCGGTTTTTCCTGCTGCAGTTCTTTTGCAGAAAATGCATGGCCCCTTTGGAACATCACCAGATTGAATCAGCTTCTGAAAAAGTAATTCTCATTTAAATAATGAGATAGAACTTTTTCCCGTGGTCACTTGATCTTTGCAGAGCACTTCTGCTGAGCAGCAGATAGCACTGCTCTTCACTGTTATTCGAGCCCTCTAAAATCACTGCAAGATGACCAGAGAACAGCTTCACACACAGTCTGGATCCTTTCCATATTTCTCTGTGTATTGTAATAGATCCTGGCCAGTATAGGTGAGCGTGTGAAATATCTGTGACCATGTCAGATGTCTTTTGCTCTCTGGAAAGGATTGACTCATATGTAGAGCACAGCAAAGTGAACGGCTCTGGCCTTCCAGATGTCCTAGACATAACAGAGGCTTGTCAGCTCTGTGGCTGGGCTCTAAATGGGTCACTCTCCTTGATATCACACAGCTCCTTCACAATGACCCCACTGTTCTCCTGATATTACAGCACACCAGGTGGCTCACTGTGAAAGTCATGACCAGACAAATATGGACTGCATGTGTTTGTGAGTAGTCAGAAAAACACATGAACCTGCACACATGTGACTGTTCATAGCAGAGTCATTTGTTTAAGGTATAATGGGTTTACAGCTCAAAGTGCCATATTTTAATACACACGTCAACTCAAATTCAGCAAACATCGGTTTTCTGAAAGAGCTTAAAGAAAAAGCTCACTAATCTGTTTAAAAAAAAAAACTATTGGATTTTCTTTCACTATATGATCTCAGGTAGTTTTTGATTTAATCCCTTGATATGTGGAAAATGCATTCTTCATTGATCTGCTATTTACCTCTTCCAGACCATTACATGCATGGCTCTATGCAATGTAACATGCTATACAGGGAGCTCTGCAGAGAGGAGAGGGAGGTTTGTAACAAAAAAGAGAAAGGGAAAGGGGGTGGGTGGATGGCAGTTCAGTGATTTCTGATTTATGGTTTGATTACAGTCTTTCCATCCTGCTGAAGACCAGCTGTATTTGCCTGCATCACGTGAACTTTTTCTCACATGGCCTAGTGGTGCAGCAAGCTCCAGCTCGTTCTGCTCCTCGTCAAAATGAAACACACATCTGCACATAAACACACACCAGTAGGATGGCATTCAGGCACACACGCACAAATACACACTGATAGAGAGATAAAATGGAGAATGGCTCTTTTAGTCAGCTGAGCAATCTCCCCTCCAGCAGCCTGGCAACCATTCGATACCATTTACCACCTAGTGGGAAATAATATTGATATTCATAAATGTACCCAGTAAAAGTAAAAAAAAAAAAAGCGTTAAAACAGACAATGTGAATAGAGTACAGGTGTCCGCCAACTTGGGCACATGACATCCCACTCATCAGATTGAATATCAACATGTTTATTGCTGCAAATGTGAATGAGAAGCCAGACACTCTTCATCTAGAATGTCAGCACCTCCATTTTGTAAGAAAAGTAGCCTTGGAAATTCAGACAATGGGCTTTTTTTCACCTGTAGCTGGCTGGATACTCTCTTCTGAGAGCAGCATTCCATTAATAGTCAAGAAGTGATCAGACCTTGGTGAGAAAGAAACACAGTAGTGAAGTGTGCTCCCTTTATGTGCCATTAGTGTTTTTAACCAGCATCGATCCACCTGCATCTAGTGCTGGTGTATGAATAGGATGAAAGCTGCACTGAAGGAGCCAGTCACTGATATCATATCCCCCCAGACATTCATTTAACTGCCATTCATTCTGCTCCTCAGGCCTCTTTAGGCCCCTTAGTTTGAATTCTCTAAATGCACATTTTGTACCAGGGACTCCCGAGCCGTGTAAGTGAAGTAGCACATTTGAGTTCACCTTGTCACTCATGATGGTTATAAAAGGCTTCAGTGAAGCTGAGAACCAGTAGAAAATCTAGGTCTTGATTTGTGACTTTGGCTGGGAAGGTTCCAGCTGTCAAAATGCAACACTGCAGCACTGAAAGTTTGAGAGCCTCACAGGTATTTTAAAAGTTGTTTCTTATAATTATAAAAAATGTTTTTACACTACAGTGGCCTGCCTTATAATGTTTAAACTGTAGTCTAGAGTAGAGCTCCATACTGGATTATTGGAGCAGATGCCAATACCAATTTTACCTGTTTTATTGATACTGATATATCAACACATACAGTGTATGATGAGAATGCTATCACCAAAACTGGACCCCACCCTGCTCCCTGTACATAACAGGAGGAACTCCACACTGAGTGTGCAGGGGCTGCTACTGACTCAGCAGGTGTTATATGAACAGGAAATAACATGAACAAAATGTAACGTCTTGTGGTAATCAGTGCTAGTTACAGGAGCCCAGGTTGCTAGCTATAATGTTGCAAAGGAACTGAAGTTTTGCCAAGAGGACAGGGTTCATCATAAACACTGTGATGATGGAAGTGGGAAAAACGTCTGATATTAATGTCTGTAGGCTCTACAGGATCATGACATGCTCCAGTCAGGAGTCAGCAAACAGCACTCAAATGTCAGTCAACACCTGATGGGGAAACAACCACTCACAGGATCATCGCTCAAAATGATCTTATCCTATTTTATCAAACGGAAAAACATACACAACAACAGCAGTATCAAAACAGCTTGCACAAGAAGTGGGTCGAACTAAGATTTCGGTTGTACTTGTTATTTTCAGCTGTTACAAATCTCTTTTTGATGCAGATCAGGTCTGAACAAATTTTCACAGAGATTTCGTGTCTCCACTGCCTAAAGGTTCAGTTTACAGCTACAAGAGGTCGCTGATCACCTCATTTTAGAATAATTAAGGCCTGGTACTGGGACAGAAAATGCTTCCAGTAATAGAAACTGAAGATAAGTAAAATTTTAATGTTTAAATTTGCCTTTTGTAAAACTATTACCCAAAATTAGTGAGCCACATGTATACTGTATTTTTGTCATTTAGAGCCTGAATCACCTGACATAAACTGCCTATGGTTTTGTGGATGAGCCCTCAGACGCTATTGTCAGTCAGCCTGACAGCAAAGCACAGAGCAGACCTGATTGTTTCTGGCAGCACTCAAGATCTCAAATTAACACTTAGGGAAAGCTGATGTTAAAAAACCTGCGAACACCTAAAAAAAAAAAAAAGGCCAACCAAAATGATGGATGAGCTCGCAGCGGTTCCGGCATCGGCAGGTACATTTGAATATGAACGGCCCTGACTGAAAGGTTATGACCCATAAAGAAGGGGAACGATTTGAGCGAAGCGTGCAGAGGGGAGAAATGTCAGAGTGAGAATGGCAGGAAATATGTTAGTGACAAGGAAAAAGCTGCCCCTGGTATTCTAGAGCCCCGATGAGTAAAAATAGGGCATTGGGCAAGAAGGCAGGAAACCAGCAGAGCGAGGCCTCTAGTAGGAATTTCTTCTGGGGATGAGAGATAAGGGACTTAACTCCCTCCTGTCTGGGCCGGCTGAGTTTAACATGCGACATGTGATCACTGATCACTTATGTAGAGATGGACAGAGGAAGAAGAGATTGAAGAACTGAATAAATGATTTGTGCACTGAGTGTGTGTGTGTCTGTGTGCTCTACAGCGCGTCTCTGTCTGTGTATGTGGACTTGTGTGTGCTTTCTGGTGACTTGTCAGTTACTGAGCATCGACAGGACTTTTTAATTAGGTCAAGACGTGATGGAAACCAAAGATCACACACACGAGATCTCTCTCACGCAAACACACACACACTCACACACACACACATAAAAAACACACACATAAAACACACACACATTGAGGTAATGGCTGAGTAGTGGAAAGTACCGTTTGTGAGAGTCTGAGGTTCCTCAGGTTAGAGAGTGGAAGTTAGACAATAAACAGTGGCCTTATCAGACTCTGGGCAGAGCTTCCAACCTGATAGCCCAACATATCACTGTGAATATTAGAAACAAAAATGACCTCCACACCACTTGCCTCAGCCCACTCACTCCTGTGAACAAGCAATTTCTTTATAGAAAGTGGAAAGTTTGTCTCGTGTGTTGTGATTTTAGATGGCTGTGGTCATTAGCCTTGACTCTGTGCTTTTTCACAGTCATTTTACCACATCACACTGATCACACAGCATTATTTGATTTGCCCGTACTTACGTGACATCACTGACACAGGATTTATCAAGATTTTTGCAAATCAAATTTACTGGCCCGGCGGAATGTGAGATCAATGTACCAGAAGAGGCCAGACAATGAGATGATTATCATATCATTGATTACAGTAATTTGTACATGGTGTGGCAGCTGTTGAACTGATAGGGCGTTCACTGACAACTACACAGTTGACAGCCTGACCATTTCTTATAAACTGTGGGTGGTTCAGGAACAAAGTCAGAACCTGCCAAGCATCTACTTATGAAACTTAAAATAGTGCACAACAGCTTAACATTTCCACCAACAATGGACTTCACTGACATGCAGTAATTGTTTTGAAGTATTTTCTGAGAGAAAAAAAAAACAACTAAAAAACAAAACATAACCCTGGAAAGCAATAATCAACTTGTCATCATTCATTTCCCAATGAACGGTGCTCATTTTCTTTTTATCCGTTGGAAAATTAAAAGGCACATAAATCATATGAGCTGTTTAATATGAGCTTAAGAAACTGATGCCAGACTTCACTTTTGGTTAACTGTTGTTAGAGTTGATCACATTCTGAATGTTAGTTACACTGAAAGAAAAGAGTAACCTCTGGACACTCCTTTTGTATTGTAATAAATAGTCTGCCACTTAAAACGTGTTTAATTACCCTAGAGAAAAAGGTAACTGGAAATTTGGAATAATTCTTGTATTCAAGATTTAGGAAACAGAATTTGTGTTGCACTCAGAAGAGTAGCTCTGTGTGAAATATGGTACATGATAGTTAGAGTTCAAAGGCAGGAGTGCTTGTATTGACAAGAGGAACGGTGTTACATAAGTGTCCTTGTGTGTCCTTGTTGTGTCCAGTTGCTGTCATATTGAGGACACAGCCTTCCTTCCAGCAATATTACTGAATGAGACAATAACCTAAATACCTGTCAGATTTTTCTGTTTCTCCCTCTCTGTGATTCTTAACCTCGCTCTATCTTTGTGATCCCATTTCATCCTCACATTCTCACTCCTTTTCTCCCTCTCACTCCAGCCCACCCCGCCCCCCTCTTACCCACACTCCCTCATGGTCACTCTCTTAAGTGATTGCTACATTTCATCTCATGGTAAATCGGCCGTCAGCCCGGTGAGCTATCATTATGCAAATGATGGGCAATTCAATTTCAGTTGGTCGGAGGGGGAATTTCTAATTAGGGTGAGGCACAGCTCTCAAGATGGAGAGAAAGATGTAAAGGCAAAGAGGGAAGAAGGCAGAGAGGTGCTGTGAATGGATAGAGGAGGTAAAGTGAGGGGGGGGGGGGAAGGCTGGAGAGTGAGGGGTGGAAGAGGAGAAGTATCTACCCGCGAAGTCAACATCTGCATTACAATTATACTCTACGGTTGGCTGCGAGTCCCTGCCTCCTGCTTTTCCCATTGTTTTTCTTCTTCCTTATCCAGTTAATTTTAATGAAGTACTAGTTCTGAGAATTCTGAGAAACTGTGTTGTTGTTGTTTTTTCACATGTAAAAGGTTTCTCATGCTCAAGGCCAGATTTATGAAAACATGTTGATGTTTTCACTGTGAGAACCTCTGAAAAACACTGTAAACTCAAAATTCAAGAACAATTAAGACAACAAAACCCTGTGTAATGACATTGATACTAAACTTTTCATGATACTGTGGTGAGCAAAGTTCTCAAATTAGCTAAATGACAGTTTCACTTGGGGAGAAAGGAAGGGTACTTAGTATAAACTTTAAATATCTACCTTTGACTCATCTGCTACTTAGAGATGTCATTACAATTGTCTCATAACTTGTGGCAAGTCATACATGTAAAATATAAGGGTAAGGGGGGTTTCATACATTGAATCTAAATTTGAATCATGTTGCATTGCTTATAATGTGTTATAGGAAGTTCCGCTTGGTGGTCAAAACCTCTCGTGAGGCCAGTCAAAGTCAAGTTTCAAGTCTTGTCAAAGTCTCAAGTCTCAAGTGTTTGAGTTAAGTGTTCACAAGTAATTTGCAAGTTAGCTGATGTTTAAAATGACAGATTTGAACTTGCAGCTAACAAATAATTTTTTTTTAGCACTGAACTGATGATTATTTTCTAAGTTACTCTGTTGACTAACTTGTCTGTAAAATATCAGAAAAAGTGAAAAACACCCATCACATTTTCCCAGAGCCCAAAGTGACATGTTAACCTTGTTTTTGTCCATCCAACTGCAAGGAAAACAACAGAAAATCACCCAAATGATCAACCAGTCATCAAAGTAGTTGTTGATTCATCATTTTTTTATTGATGAATCAATTGTTCAGGAAACTGTTTCAAGTGTAATTGGAACAATTTATTTTGAAAGCTGTTTTAATTTAATTTTTTTTTTTACAAAGCAGAGCTCTTTCAGGTTATAGGTCTAATAATGAAATACGCATGGCAGTCTAGTCTCAGAAAAGTCAAGTCTAATGTCCTCACCTAGCATTTTGTTCGTGTCAAAGCATTCAAGTTGCATCAACTATTTGGCAACTTTCAGTTTCAGGTTTTCATTTATTTTTATGCATCCGCACACAAACTGAAAAGGGGGGCGAAAGGAGAAACGTGGGCTTTTTGCAGTTTTCTACAACTACAAATCTGAAATCTGTAGATATTCAAAAAGACAAGCTCTGCAGAGTGAGACTGAATAATGAGATTTAAAATAAATGAACCACACTATAGTACATATGAGCTTAGGGTGCACACATACAGAAGAGTTTCATTTGTAGTAAGCCGAATACCTATTCAATTATATAAATTACTGCTGAATATTCAGTTTTATCTATATTGATAACACCTTTATACCTTTTGTGTAACTGATAAAAGAAGCTTTGCTATCAACTTAATATGATGAATACAGTCGATATATTTGCAATATCTGTGCTTGCGTGAATTACATTTTCACAAATGATTTTTCATGATGTCTTGCTGCTGTCAGGAACATTTTTTTTTTCCCATCACTGTAATGAAGCATTGGGCTTGTTTGAGTTTTTTATTTATTCAGCAGCCCTGAGGGACGACATGTTTCCTGCGGGGAGAACAAAAGGAAAAAAAAAAAAAAAGCACTTGGACAAACTGTTTCATCTTGATTGAGTGAATGTGCTCAATTTAGCTGAGGGTTGTTTGCATAGTCAGGTAGTTTGTGGCTATGTGTGTTAGTGCTTAGTTAACAATAATCGTTTATAGTTTGATCTCTGTGTTGGTTCATTTTAGTGTATGTATTGCACACTGTCCACTCTGTGTATGTGTGTATGGGGGGGGGGGTGCACATATTAATGTGGGTGTTTTGACTGTTTTTTGCACATCCACACCTGCTGTATCTGAATATGTGTAGGTGTATGAGTCGTTGGGTATCAACCATATATTCACACATGAGCTCGGGCACACACGCACACACACACACACACACACACACACACACACACACACACACACACACACACACACACACACACAC
>JBBMJY010000018.1:19346039-19392578 GCA_037833715.1 Toxotes lorentzi
ACACACACACACACACACACACACACACACACACACACACACACACACACACACACACACACACACACAGGGAGAGAGAGAGAGAGAGAGAGAGAGAACAGAGGATTCAGCTGAGATCAGCAGCTCACCCTAGGCTGTCAAATATTCTGTCAGCACAGCCCAAGAATCACAATTGGACTCTTTGGGAGGCATTAATTCAATGCACCGTAACAATGCTCCCTGAAACCAAATCAACTGCCTGTAGTCAGCATATCAACTCTCAACTAAGTCTCTCCCTCTATCTCTCTATCTCCATCTCTGTCTCTCTCTCTCTCTCTCTCTCTCTTCTTGCCTCCTCTCTGGCTTTCATTCTCTCTCGCTCTTTCTTTGCTGCCTTGTCTCTTCCTGTCCTCATTGTCTCTCTCTCTCTCTCTCCTTCTCTATTTCTCTCTGTCCCTCAAATGTGTGATTGAACTTTTAAATATGTTCCTAAAGCTGACTTATCGTACGTGATTGCCCAGTATAGAAAGAAGCTTCCCCTGCAGCTCAGATCTCTTTAACGCTTTAAATTTAGTGCCGTTTCATACAACACTTTACTCTATTACTGAAATGGACAGCATAGCAAACAAATGGTGTTTTTGCTTTGCTTGCTTTTGCTTTCAATTGGACAAGGCCACATTCAGTTTATTTTCTTCATGAGAACACAGAGTAATGCAGACCCGATATCTCACTGTCATTACAAAACTTAAGCATGTTTTCAACCTTTTTGCCATGCTGTCAGGGCTGCAACTAACTATTATTTTTGTTATTCACTAATCTGTTCATTATTTTTCAGATTAATTCATTAAATGTTTGCCTATGAAGTGTCAGTAAGTAGTAAAAATTACCCTCATGATTTCCTTGAACCCAAGCTGATTGTTTTTCCCCAGTCAACACAAATTCCAAAAACATTCAAAGTAAAGGGATATGAAACAGAGAAAAGAGGCAAATTGTCACCTTTGACAAGCAGGAATCAGAATATTAGGCCTAAAAATGCTCCATAATTTACTGATGGATTATCAAAATTGTTGCCTAATAAATTTCTGTTAAATTTCTTTTAAGTGCTGCTCACCTTCCTGTCTTTTAATTATTGCTCTACTTAAAATCTATATACTGCCATCTTTTATTATATTTGCTAAGTTTTGTTAAAGGAAACATGAGAAAATTTATATTACGGTCACAGAATTTCTCATTTAATCAAGTGACAGATGCAGCCTGACATTCGACCGCCTCTACTCTATGCAGCAATCCCAATTTGTTAAGGACTTATTTTCCTCAGCTTCTGCCTGTATTAAAATAATCTAGCTTTTGCGTGCGCCTCAATTGGAAAAAAAAAAAAAATCAGAAAAAGAGAAAATCCCCTGTTTTTGTATTAGCTAAATCTTCTTCCAGCCGTCTGTTTTCTGCCTTTAACACACTGGTTGTGGCCAGCACAGAGCAGAGGTGCTGGCTCTTCTCGTCAGTTGTTGGTTGTAAGTTGTATTGTTGTAACACTATGTTGTTTTGCCTTTAGGAAACCGCCTCATAAAAAAAGATGAGGGGCTCAGAGAAAAAAAAAAAAAGATAAATGAAAATGAAAAGTTTCTTTTCTCCCCTCTGTATCAGAGAGAGCAAGGGCACCGGCTGCACTTTATTAATGTGCTCCATCTCCCTCGCTTTTGTGTCAGATGTAATACAAAGGGCAGGTGTGTGTCTGGGTGAGAGAGAAAACGACAGAGAAGAGAGTGAGCAAATTTCTATCATCAGGAGTTATTCCAGTACATGTTATCCTTGGCAAGAGGTGTGGTGTTACAGAGGTCTTTGTTGCATCTTTAAAATTGCCTTTAATGTAAATAAGAGGCGTAATTCATCAACTAAGTGTGTGTCTCTTACATTCATCTTTACTGTAGATGAAGCTTAATTACTTTTCATTTCAACTGAAGCAATTTAGTCTTTTGTACTTTGATAAATCCTACAACAAACTGTACTTGACCATTGACTGGAGCAAAAATCTTTAATTATATCTTCAACTTCCACTTTCCTGTGTGAAGAGTCCAAAAATGCAGCATTTTATCCACTCAATATCTGAACTTGTACTTGGCTGTACTTAGTATCTTAGCTCTGCTACAATTTTAGATGGTGCTGTTGAATTTCCTATCACACCTGAAAACATGCAGCCAAGCTTGTGTACACTGTTGTTCCAGTAGATACAGAATTTACTTTTTGTGAGAGCCCTCAGTAGCTGCAGGCAGACACACAAAGAAAGAAAGAGTCATGAAGGAGAAACCCAAACTGTACTGCAGATGCATAACCTCCATTTTCACCTTTAATTGCATTGTGTAAAAATAGCTCATCATTTTTACATTTGTTTGTAACATGAAACAATACAGTAACAGTCACTGGTAAAAACCCAAGTCAGGGTAAAAGTGAGGAACTAGCACAACATTGATGGTTAGCATTGGGTTTTCCGTCTCCAACAGCAGACAACATATTGGCAAGAGCTGGGTTAGAAACTGCCACAATCAAAGGCAGACGTGACCTCCTCACCCTCACTTTCCATTGTACCTTTTCAGTGTGAAACAACATGAGGATGTATTTGCATTTTAACACATTATGCTCATTTCTTGAAATGCCAGTAGACTGAGCTGAGAATAGAGAGCAATTAAAAAAACGTGTGATACAGACATGAGTGTAGATAACTATGTAGAGACTGATCGGTGGCAAGATAGAGAAAGGCTGATGTTAGAGGTTCAGCTTGAGAATCTCCATCTGATGTATTGTGCTCCAGTATAAATTAGGATCTGTGTTGACGAGTGGAACAACAAAGGCTATTGGAGAAATATAAACACAAGATAAAGCGGTAAGAGGAAGGGTGGAGGCACAGCGAGAAGTGACAGAAAACAGGACAAGTGAGGATAGGAGATATAATATGAAGGCAAAGCTCCTTTAAATGAAATTAGAATATAATAATAATCATATAAAACATGCAGCTCAAAGCGCTTTAACATTGATAAAAGAATAATACTAGGAAACACAGAAAAATTTGAAAAGCAAGCAGGTATAGATGCATGTGCTTAGTGTTGCAGAGAAAGCAAGCCATTTGAGAGATCAGCTAATAAGAAGACATTTAGAAGCTTAATCAGCTAATAAAAAAAAGACCTTTAGAGGCATAAAAGGTGACAATAAAAACAGCTTGTAGCATGTGAGCATGCACATTGTAATAAGTGGTGCATGAGAAAGGCTAGGTTAAAAAGCTATGTTTTTAAGTGCCATTTAAAGATTTCAGCAGAGACTGCCTATCTAATCTTTGGGTAGGCTGTTACACAGTTGCCCAGAAAAACGCAGCATCTCCAGTTTTCTTTTTGGTGGGGTTTTAGGTAGCTAGAAAGCCAGAAGCAGAGGATCTAAGGGCTCGTGAAGGAACATAAAGCAACAGGGAATCTGTGATGTAGGCCGGTCCTAAGCTGTTGAGAGCTTTAGATACAAGTAGAAGGACTTTAAAATCAATTCTAGAAGATACAAGGAGCCAGTGCAGTGTGGCTAAGACTGGAGTGATGTGTTCCCTCTTCTTTGTTTTTGTTAGCAGTCAAGCAGCAGAATTCAGCATAAGCTGCAACCTCTCAATGGACTTTTTAGGAATACTAGTAAAAAGTACATTGCAATAGTCCAGTCTATTTGAGATGAAAGCATGAATTAATTTTTCAGCATCTTGCTGGGTCAGGATTTAGCAGTATTTTTGAGATGGAAGAGTACCACTTTGGTCACTTTGCTTAAATTGGAAATAAAACTGAAGTGAGCATCTAAAATAACACTCATCTCTTTTGCTTTTTGGTCCAGCTGAGAGGATTTTTGTCTTATCCTCGTTTAATTGATTACTATGTAATCAGATGTTCCCAACATAGAAGCACAAGCATAAGAATAATCATAAATATAAACTCACACGTTTACAGCAAGAAGGGATGGAGAGCCACTGGAAAACTTGCGGTCAGCTATAAATAGCCTTGACTCAAATACCAGTGTTGGCTGGATATTCCCAATGGTGTGATCAGTAGTTTGAGTGTCAGTAGTGGCCTGAGGCAGGTAGCCCCTGGGTTCATGTACCGGTTATGGTCGAGCTGCTTAGGCCTTAGCAGACATGTTTTTCACACAGACCCGTACAAATACAACTCATCTATGTGACTCTCTCACTGGAGGTACTAAATCCACATAATTACAAATACAGCTGAATGGAATATGACATACTATTGATTTACATGTGGAACTAACCAGAAATATCTAAGCACTTACTACAAACAAATACATGGATTATGGATACGTACAATACGTATCAATATGTTTTTGCAGTTCAGGTCAGTAGCTTGTGGCCTATACTAATCAATGTGCTGTATTGATTCATTATATTACACAAGTACTGGGTTCACAATAGACTCTAAACACATTTTTCTGCCTGGACCTTGAGCCATATATTAATGCATTTTCCTTTCTCCTCCTATATTATAGTTTCTGGTATACTGATTTAGTTGCTGTTCGTCTTCTCTTTGAAATAAACAACACTTAAATGCCAGTGTCGTTAGGGTTTATAGACTAGAACTCACAGATGGTGACAGGAATACTGTAGATAAATTAACATGAAAAGATGTCACTGAATCCTTCCCAAGTCCCTGCAGAGTACAGTTAGTTGAGAAACATAAAATTCTATTTATTGTTATATAATAGGGATTATTGTAGTACACACACCGTCCAAACTAAACTCTACATTCAGCATCTGTGTAAGAGCTAAAAACTATGAAAATCAGAGATGTAAAACACCATGAAAATAATATTGGTATTGTCTATCGTCAAATTAAATGATATCACAGTCAGTAAAATGATTCATCACAATGCAATATGCAAACCAATGTTGCATATTGCGACGGAATTGACAGAATAATGTGCTTTACGAGTTAAAATATCAGGAACAACAGCAGATAACTGTGAAGATAACTGTGCTGGGCCTGAATTACTATTTGAAATGAGAATAATTTTGTATTATTGATCCTCTGATGTCAGTGTGCATGCATTGTTGAGTGCATACTGTACATACAGTGTAGGGACGCTGTCTCCATAATGTATAAATACTGTATGTGTACACACGCATAATTGTGTGTGTGCATAGGTTCTAAGCACTGTATACTATAGATGAGTGATAGGGTTTCCCCATAAGCCGGTCTAGGCCTTGCATTCCTCTCATTGGTGGAGTTTGATGTGCGCTGGCCTTTCAGCTAATCTGGGAAGAATGTCGTCTACAGACACACATGTGTTCCATTAAATCCAGATCTGCGTAAATAATATAACATGCAACAGCTAACGTTACAGGTAACTATACCCCCACAGCTGTGCCTTTGGCTTTACAGTGCCCCACCACCCCAGCCTATAAAAAGGCAAAGCCAACACTCATATCTAATGAGTAGATGTATCACAGTGCCTGGTGGTTTAGAAAGCTGCTGATTTTTGCTTATTGGGTGTTGAGAATAAAGTCAGATTACAATATATATCAGCCGATGTCTTTTCTTCTCTTTTAATTTTTTTTTAATCTGTTCACATAAAAACACAACATTAGCAAACACAACGTGATTTACATTTGTAAAGATATTTTACAGCTGAACAATAAACTTTATTATCAAAGATGAAAGTAACAGTAAATATATGTGATTAAATATTATGTCTATTTAAAAAGCCATCAAAAATATATTGTGCTCCATATATTGGTGATAACTTGATCTTGGCTGATAATATCAGCGTGCTGATGTATCAGTTGGCCTAGATTAAATAATGTGTTGGCAGACATTTCAGTCACTCGTTGAAGTTTGAAACGTGCAGCATAACACTTGTCTAGTGAATGTGCTTTTTCAACACGATTTGTCAAACTGAAACTGCCACATGCATCAGTGTAACGAGTTTCATGTAAATCTGTACATGAGCATAAATGTTTGTCACATGGCAGGGGTCGTGTGAGAGAGTTTCCTATCCCTATCCCTCCCCCTATTGTTAATGGTTCTTGATCCAGACGACCATCATTGGGTCTTTGTGTTTATTGTCTGCCTGATCTGCTTGTGCTGATTGGCTCGGTCCTACCGAGCGACATGACAATGTTTGCTTTTGCTGTCTGCCTGGGGAAGTCCCTCTTGTCCTCAAACAGGCCCAGCTACAGTAACTGATACAAAGTTCAGAGGATGCCAGTCTCTTCCTGGTGTGGTGCAGCATCTTCCTGTGGCTGCACACCAAAGATAGTTAGAAACTGTGAGTGAGTGATTTATTTATGTATGTATTTATTTACCTTTATTGTTCTTAGAGAGGATTACAGTAACATGAGCAAACAAGTGAACTGGACTTTCTGCTCTATTTTGGTTAGAACAAGAGTGTGGGTGTGTGAGAACAAAAAAAAAAAACAGAAGAGGTTAGACTCAAAATGGTGTCAGGCAGAGATGGCAAACAGCTAACAGCATCTGGTTTGGGTAGAAATATCACAGAAACCAAAAGCCAGCCAGAAAGTGAAAGAGAGGTGACAAGGGTGAGAGAATCTGAAGTGAGGACTAGAAAACAAAAGAAAGGTGTCAGAGAACAAGAGTAGAGAACAATGCTTCTTGCACTTGCAAACCGTTGTGAGCCAGCAAGGAAATGTGGGGAGTTTGGCTGTTGCTGTTCTGGGTGCCAGCACTCCTAATGAGTCTGTCAGGGCCAGTTAGCGCAGCCAGGCCTGCTTGTGTCCCCTCCAGGCCGCAGACAGCTGTTATTAGCCCCGTAATGGCATGCCACAGGGCCAGATTAGCCTGGCACACTGGAGAAATATCAAACATTCACTTACTGTGGCTGCTTTGCTGGCTAAAGCAGCTATTCCACGAGAAATTCATTTAGCTGTAACGCTAGCAAGCTACCTAACAAGCCATGAAAGAAAAAGTCTTCAGTGAGAGATGCAGTTAGTGTACAGTAGGTAGAAAGAAAAAGAAATGGTTGACGAGAGGATGTCCAAGACACAACATACCAGGTTGTGTTGCTAATGTTGACCTAAAATCACATTTCAGATAAACTAAATACTGTTAAAAAATTGTTCTTATAGTTATTCTAACCAAAGAGAAAATGTGTAAATTTTGAATATGGGAAAAGTTTAAGTTCACATTTTAAGAATACTTTTCAGAGGTGGTTGGTTGTCAGGCAGGTCCAGCACCGAGGAAAGTTGTAAATTAGAGTTCTTTTTGATAACGCTGTGTCATCATTATGCGAACCATATCGACAAGATGGCCACTGCTGTCTACTCATCTGTTTTCGCCTTTCATAATGAGCACAGGAAATCAAAACCTTACACAGCAAATACACTCGCCCTACATCAGGGGATAACCCACACTGTATACAATCTACGATAGACCTACGCCATAACAGCATACTGTTAATACATGCAGTGCAATTCTCTATGTAGAATACTGCTTATGGGGTATAAATCATGCTCTTTGAGCCTTCAGTTTCTCGAATGACTGCCTTATGTAACACATAAGGCAGTCACTATGCGTTTCAGACCATAAACACAATCTGCAAAGGTGTGTTTATAGTGACTACACTGCAAAATCTGATGCCTGTGGACTGGTTGCATGTTTGCTCGTACCATGTGATTGGCTAGAAATAAAAGAGGGCCAATTGGTTGGTTCAGGGGAATTTTGTCACTTATTTGTTAAATATATTTAAACATAGCAATATGAAGCCCTGCCCTTGAATGCATGTGTGTCTGGGTGTATTTTGTGCGGTTGTGGTCATGTGAGTATGGTTTCTTTTTTTTTTTTGTTTGTTTGTCTGGTGACCTGACTTAATGAATGTTAAAAAAGATGCAGGGTGGGCCAGAATAAAGCAAGCAAAACAATAAATGTGAGAGAAAGATAATGTGATATTTGTCCTCATTAGCAGACCACATGGATCAAGTGTGGCTTAGCCATTAAGCACTATACATAACAGGCAGCAGCCGCAGTCATTTCGAAATATAAATTCATGTTTTTATTCTCTTATTACCAGTTTCAACGTCACAGACTGCAGCATATATCGTAACAGCAGGCAGTGTTCAAAAGCTAAAATAGACCCTCCAACACCAGAGACAAAAGGATGTAGCTCATATGATCAATTAACAGGCATACACAGGTTATCAGTGTTGTACAAATCAGGTGACAGAAATGACACGCAAACTCTTGGCCAGCTCTTACTGAGGGGAGATGTTAATGTGACAACGGCGCAATATCAAGGAATCACAGAGGTGAAGTGAGATGAGTATAGTTGAGAGCGAAGTGAGGAGAGAAAGACAAAGACAAGGGGTGAGACAGAGAAAGTGAGATTAGAAGTGAATCCCGGGATGTACCCCTGCTGTGACTGTGGGCCACGGTGTGAACCCCACTGAGCTGCACTGTCTTTCCCTGGCAGGGCCCACTTGTTGCGAATCATTAGCTTCCCAACCACCGAGGGCTTTGCCACCATGCTTTCAGGCTGCGTTATACAGCTGAAACCCACATGGGGAAGCAAAAGGAGGAGCTGCCAGGCTTAGAACCTACTGCACTCTAATTATCAGCTGTGTAACATATAGAAAGATGGAGTCAGTAGACTACAACAGAGTTCAGGAACCCCCGCTACCAAACACAACAGCTTAGTAACATTAGTGCCGCTGGTGAGCCAACCTTATCCAGTTATTATGTGTGGTACATCACCATGAGGTGATGCGATTTAACATGGCAGCCAATGTGCAGGCTTTGAGACTTGGTGGAAATATGAAACGAACACTGGTAAACAAAATGAGGATCATAAAAAGAACTACAGTATGCACATGGCGTTTCTGTATGATCCCTGCACTTTGGCTGAGAAAATAAAACTTAACTAACTTAACTAAATTAGCTGGAAACAAATTTTAAGTCAAACCTCTATCTTTTCATTGTGATTTTATTAAAGGGTTTGAAGTTTCACACTGAATTGTCTGCAAAAGGAAGAAAATATACTTAAAGTCTCTGTCTCTCTCTCTCTCCCCTTCCAGAGCAGATACGGTGCTGCAGATCGAGGTGTGAGACTCTACAGTTCCCTGCCCATGCGCCCAAACCCTGACGGCAAGAGACTGCCCTCTACTGGGGTAAGACTCATCTCTCCCCCTCACCTCTCCTCCCTCACCCCTTGGTCTCATCCATACCTACATATACCAAAAGATCATATTTAACCCTAACTCATCAAGTCGGAGCCAGAAAAGAAGTTCTCACCCCATTTGCACAGCAAGACAGTCCAAACACAGGACTAGAGTGTCTTCTCAGAAGCAGTGTGGACTTTAACATTTATTTTTGCTTCATGAGCCAAGAAATAGATCTGACCTGCCTCATACATGAAGTAACTGAGAATTACTGTGATAGCAAGCTTATGTTACGACTGATAAATAAAATCACCAATATCTGAACTTAAACCCTGACACTACCTTCAGCTACCGAGACTTCTCCGCCAACACTAGGTCTACTACTAACCCCATGGGCTCTTCCCACGCTCACCCTGATAGACCTGCTCAGTCTACATTCCCAAACCATCACTGGCCACCACAAGGCTCCCAGTAAAGCACCCACCTGACTTAGTGGTTTGTGTGGTATCTGCCAGGTAGCTTTTCACAGAAACGTGTTGCTGCACCTGATTGGCCAACTAACTGCCTACTACTGTATTTGTGTTCACACAGAACAAAGACATGTTGCATCTTTTTGGATACAATTCTTGAGTTTCACTTAAAAAAAAAAAAAAAAGGCGAATGTTGTTGAAGTGTAAAAAAATTTAAATATATTGGTCATTTTACCTTTTTTTAAACATCTTTTGTTGTAAAGAAGCTGCATTGGGACATCAAAGTCTAATTTTTCAATTATTTTATTATACAATTGTTCATGACAACGCTTGGGAAAAGAAAACGATTAAGTTTAATGAAGTTTAGTGATGCAGCACTTGCAGTACTTCGACTTTGACAAAGTGCTGGAACAGTCGGTCTACTTTGTTTGTGAAACCTTTCTTTCATTTTTTTAAAATAAAAATGAAATCTTTTAGTATTGTGAAAATCATAATTAAAATCTAGCTTGCCTTGCTTTTATGCATTTATGCATTTATGTAACAAAGGAAAGAAAATGAAAGAACAATAGGGTAAAAAGAGAGAATTTAATTTCATATGTCTCTCTTTTTCATGTTTCACTTCATGCAAGTGCTTTTTGAATTATCTCTTCACTGCTCCAGGGCTCAATGAGAGGAAGAGTGGGTGAGTGAGGGAGAGACAAAGTAAGAGAGGCAGATAAAGCAAAAGCTGCGTAATATTGTTGGTGCGCACCTTTTTTAATTACAACAGAGATTGTATTGATGTCTCAGGCCACATGTCCTAAATCATTTATCAAGGGGGAGAGTGCTAACAAAGCATTTCTAAGAAACCCATCCTCTCCCAGGGCCTGGAATCATACGTTATCTAAAGTGAATATTGTTAATGTTGTTCTGTGGAGAGACCCACTTACAAATCATGGGAATGAGTTCCTTGTCAGGACACACGTGAGGTAGTAAAGATATATATCCACTTTCATCTGATCCTTTGTTGTGCAAATTAAACTCTCCATCTAAATTTCTATGCAGAAGTTGTTTATAAAATGAAGAAGGTCATGTTAAAAGTGATAGATAAACATTAATGGAAGGAAAAGAACATTTCTGAATCTCTTAGTTGCTTTGTTCTTCAGCAACTTAAAGATTGCATCTCTTGCGCAGATTAGAATTCATCAAAAGGAGACAATGTGTACTATTTTCTGCCTCACTCTTTGGTTTTCTGTCATTTCCTTTTGTCTGTTATTACCTGAGTGTAGCATCAGTACAGTAGCAGACTGTAGCTGCAGGCTGCATGGAGAGGAGGAGAATATAAACCACTTAACATGCAGGAGGAAACCAGACGTTTTTCCATTGCACTTATCAGGTGCTGCGGTGAGAGCAAGTGTCAAGGTGCAGTAGGTCCCTGCACCCCCTTCCCTCCCACCCCCCGCTCCTCTCACCCATCCTCTCCTTCTTCCCCTCTTCCTTCCCCTGCACACCCCTTTTATTTTCCCCTGATCTCTATCTCTGTCCCTCCCCCACCCTCACCCCACCACCACTCACCACCCTCGGTTCAGTTAAAAGTGGGCTTGGCACTTCCGTAGCAACTCCCCCCCTCCATTCCCCCTTCCTCACCACCACCACCACTTCTTTTCTTTCTGTCAAACTAACCTCCGACTCCTGCTCTTCACCTCTATGTTTCCTGTCAAGGTGCACTGCCCACCTTCCCCTCCTCCCAACCACCAACTCTGCCCCCGCAACCTTTTCCTTTTCTTTCTTTCAACATCTATTATGGCTCTAAATGCCTACAGTTCATTTTTTAAAATGCTCAGTGCAGAGGGTGTGACCCCCCAGCGCTCTGTAGTGATCTTGCCATCCCTGCATATTTACGAATGTGTGTGTGTCTGCGAGTGTGTTGGGGGGTGGGTCTTTTCAGAGGAAGTGCTCTTGTTATATATGAATTCGTCCTGATAATGGGAGTGTGGATGAATCTATTTCAAACTCACAGGTGCATACTGCATAATGTCCATTAGGCATGAATGTGAGTATGAGCATAAACCAGAGTGCTGGACAATGAGATCTTTGCAGTAGCTTAGATTATTAACCTCTTACTGATGCAACTTTAAGGAAACGTTGAAGTATGTGAGGTATGAAGCTGGAGCTGGGAGTAGTAGGCTGGGAGAAAGCCTAGCTTAGCATAAAATCTAAAAGCGTGTCTAAACAGACATGTCCAAGTCCTAATCACTTTTCAATAATGTCTGTAAACTGAGTAGAACCAACAGCAACCACGGACATCTCAGCAGAGGTTTAACCATGCAGGCAATCAGCCAGCAGCTGTCTTTCACTGGTCATACTGTAATTAAACATTTCAGAAGTGAGCCAACATGAGAAAGAAAGTACATTCACAGATGTGTGACAGAAATATATTATTACATATATCTGTGTTGGATTTTTCCAGGTGTTAACACTGATTTAAAAAATTCCAACCCAACGCTAAGTGGCTGCACACACAACTATTCTACATGTCTTGTGCACCATTTTGTACACATTTCCCCAAAAACTCAGCTTGACAAAGTTTTTGTCTTTGCAAACTTTGGGATCCCCACTAGAATCTAATGAAATGTTTTGTGTTCTTGCACAGCAGGTGTTTGCAATGACTAACCCACGGGTGGATCAGCGAGGTTTAATTGGTAAACTCATCTGCAATGTCACTACAGGCATCTGTACAGTGGCACAAAATAATGAAATACACTGAGTGTTAAAGGTGATGCACCGCGACTCTCAAAGCTGCTGATTTGGAGGTTTGTTTAAGCTCAGGCTGGATGAGCATCAGCGTATAGTCTTTGGGAGTCAAAATGTTTGAGCTAACATTGTAGTTGTTGTTGTTGTTTTAGCTCCATTGCCTTGACAGTGATACATAGGGCGAAGGTTCAGAATCTGCTGTAGCGCAGAGATGACAGGATCGTTTCAGGACTCCTCCTTCTCTTTCCCTCTCTGCCTCTTTCTCTTGGTTTCAAGATTTCTCTCTTTCTCTCTCTCTCTCGCTCTCTCCCCTGCTTTCCCTCTCTGTGTCTTTCTCTCTCTTTCCAAGCTGATTTGGAGCCTTGCATAGTCAATTATGGAGGGAGTGAGAGATGGAGTGGGGGCTCCAGCTTCCATATTTTGGTGTGATATTAATATTGCATGAGCACTATTCTGTAGCGAATATCTAAGAGACTGCCTATTAAGGCAGCAGCAGGAGAAGAATGTGACAGACACACACACACGCGCACACACACATACTTTACATACATACACAGACAGCTGGAGAACAGGGGTGAATCAGCCAGGATCAGGCACAGGTTGTTATAATTAGTGTTTTCCAGATTTATTTTGGTGGGATAATAAGAGTGACTCACTTTCCTGTTTAATATGTCATGTTTGTTTATCTTGACATGGCTCACATCACACCGTACAGTGAGCGTGTTTGATGTTGGCGAGAACTGAGGGATGTTCCACTGTAATTGTGCTAAGAATGGAATATTTTAACTAACCAACTGAATAAACAAACAAAACAGAGACACAAAACAAATGTGTACTGTAAAAACAAATCATCGCCAAGATAATTGTGATATTGCAAAACAGGAGTGATCTGATGGCAGGGAATTTATTTAATTTTTCCCTGCTGCTGGGTGGGTATCTGATGGATACACTGAGAGTCAACTGAGAAGGTCCCCAACAATGACAGGGACGCTTGGCTTGGACACTTTTTGGTGCTGAAGTGGTGGTTACACCGGATGGTTTGTGATAGACATCTCACTTCTTGCCAACACAGATTGTTATCAGCATCTGATATTAATGTGCCATCAACATAATACCGTATGAAAACAATAACAATTATGATTTGTTATATCGGCTTTTTTGTAAATCTCAGATAATGATTGTAGATGGGTTAGGTGGCATGGCAGAAATCAATATCAGAATGTTAATGCATATTCCACGTTACAACATGGAATATGCATGCAGTTAATTAATGCTCCAATTAATTTCTCACAGTCCAAGGTGATGTCTTCAGATTGTTTGTTTTGTATGGGTAACAGCCCCAAAACTGAAAGAAATTCAGTTTATTATCATATAAAACTATCAGCAAATACTCACATTTGAGAAAGTTGGACCAGTCAGTTTTTGGTATTTTGCTTGAGATATAATGACTATTTAACTGATTAAATTAAACAATTACCAATTCATTTTCAAGCACTGGTTAATTGACTAATTGTTTCAGCTCCAGTCACTCAGCTTTGGTTTGTTCATGTTTTTTTTATTACAGTTTGCCTGAAGCCATTAACTTGGAGCAAAAAAAAAAAGAAAAAAAAAGTGAAACGTGTCATATGACACTGTTATCATAAGGAGACATTTCCATTAAAAGTCGATGTACAATAATAGTTAATTGGTCACCCGGTCTTACAGTGTAGCTAGAATATGCAATTAGAAGTTGAAATCGTTTCCCATCTGCAGGGTATGTTTCAAGAAACTATAACCAGATGACTTGACAGTGCACTGTAAGATGAAAAAAAATGTATGGTTGTCCTTAGGATAAAATATCACAATTAGCTATGTTCATCTTCTATAAGGAGTCTTGTGTTACAGTTTACCCAAGTCCACTGTCCATGTTGTTTCTAAGTAAGCATTTCTTCCCACTCATCCCCCTTTAGTTGCCAAATCAGGAAGGCTACTGAAAACCTCCTGCACATCAAACATAATAATCACCAGACACTGTTTTTCTCACAGGACTCAGACCTACAAACATGCTGAAGAGGTTTTCCTTTACAGTCTTTTCCCTCTTGCAGTAGCTTTGCCAAGCACTGTCAAAAGCCCAGAAAGCCCGGTCTGGAGTCGACACAGCCAGTTAGTCCCGAGCCCAGAAGCATCATGCTGGGCCAGACGTCGAACAAGTGCTTGGTGACCTTACAGCACCAGCTGGAGTTTAAAGAAGTCTTTAAAAGGCCGATTCTCCACAGTAATATCATCGTCCATGCCTCAAAGAGTCTGGATTAAGGCCCACTTTCCCTCGCTAAAATGTAACAATGTGTGAAAAAACATCACAGCCGAAGCCAATGTGGAGAGAACGATGGCGAGAGGAAGAGGAGAGAGAGGGAGTAGAGAGGGCTAGGAACAGACAGGAGGGGCAGAAAAGAAGGGAGAAAGAAAGTCAGGGAAACTCAACATCTTAACACCCCCCACCCCCAGCCCCAATCCCCCCCACTCTGCCATATATATCAATGTAGTTGGCTTTCTCTGAAATTCAAATGGCAAGAGGAAAAAAAGCAGCTGAAAAAAAGAAACCTCTGGCTTTGGAGGGGGGAGTGGGGGGTATGCTGAGAATGAGAAAAAGACCTGCCATCTATGTATTAGTGCTCTGTAAATATTACATGAGCTCCACATTCACTCAGTTGTTTGGCATTACTTCCACTGGATGGGTATATTATTTTAGAAACCATGCCTTGTTTATGGAGAGGCATGACCTACTTCCAGACACTCCTCTCTCTCTTTCGCTCTCTTTCTCTCTGGTATCCCCCCCCCCCCCACCTCCCACCCCCCACCCCAAGCTCTCTTTCTCTTCCTCTCCCTTTCTCGCTCTCTCTTATTCATTCTCAATCTGCGAAATCTCAACTGGTTGTCCCTGCTGAACAATTACAAGGCAGAGAGACCCAAATGGAGATGTTTGTAGAAAACAACATGTGTATAATTAAGGTTTAATGAGCTCTTGTCAGGGTGGAATGTGCAATTAGATTGGTAATAGAAAATTCTGCCTGAATGCTAGTGGCAGAGGCTGGATGTGGAGTCAGCATGGCACTGAATGAAAGAACAGTGGATTATTTTGAGCCCTATTGACAGAAGTAGATGGTGCTGGATGCTGCATTTAGATTTAAATATATAGTGAAGTCCCAAAAACAGAAAGATGTTTCTTTTTTTTTTTTTTTTGTTCCTGGTGGTGCTGTATTACTGTAGTTATGCACACCAGGTTGTTTTCTTGGTAAAGCAGTTCTTAAACAGCTGAAGTTACTGTATGCTTTCCTGCTCCAGAATGAAGCAAGAGACAGTAATTGTGATTTGAATGGAGAAGGTCATAAACATTGTTGTTTGAACAAATATAAAAGGGTGAGCATGTTGTATAAAAAAATCCTCCAAAATGAATTCTTAACTAGAAAGTTTTTAAGTGCCAAGGCTGCACAACCTAAAATCCTCTAAATCTGTCATGTTTCGAATTTTAAAAACATTTTCAAATACACATGGATCTGCATCCAGTAAAAGACAGTTGTGTTCATTAAGGAATTGCAGGCATGGTTTTTGGAGAATACCTAAATCCTGGCGCTGTACAGGAATGGTATGCTTAAAATTTCACATGCATCAGACTTATGACAACTGAGTTATTGCCATAAAAGTTTATAATGCTGCTGTTGTGCAGTGATAAGAGTTTGACAGACGGACAAAACACAATTGAAAGTATAACCTCTGTGGTTGAGGAAACAATAGTGACGTATGCCAATAAGTGTATTTATTGAATAAGATCAGCCCTCATTTGCTCTCAAATCGCTGCCTGGCATTTCTTTCTAGGTCTGTGCTTTTTTCTGTACCAGAGACTCACTATTTTGGGGAAGAATACTCCACCAGGCCCTGTGTCCTTTTAAATAAGGCACTTGTGAGGGGAAAAAAACAGGTATCTTGCTGCTCTCTTTTTCTGCTTTCTTCCTTCTTTTCTGGCAGTCTTTTTCCTGACTTGGTGAACTTGCCGATTGTGTGTCTGGTGGAGAAGAAGATCCACACACACAAAAATCGTGTTTGGCTCTTTCTGAATTACTTGACTAGTCCCTGAAAGAGAGGGCCCTTTGTTGGCTTCCTCTGGGACTGCCCTTGAAAGGCCCCTATTGTGTGGTAAGCACTATGATATAATGCAAGTGGATTTAATAGATTTAATGGAACACACAGACATGGTTCTCAAGCCCTCATGTGATGGGAAGCAGCAGTTTTAGGAGATCAGAACCGCATCTTAAAGAAATGAAATGATACGTCAATGCCGTGTTACACCAGAAGCATGTTAAGCTTTTATTGAATATTAAATATTATTGATTTGGTCCAATCGAACAACAAAACCCGTTGCATGTATCTCTACATCCCAAACAGAATGTTGTGGTGTATTGTTTTTGAATTCTTTTCAGATTTGTGTATTGCTTGATTATCCATTTCTGCGTTCCACCTGAGTTGTGCTGGAAGTCAAGGTTAGGCAGAGTGGGGGGAGTTGAATGTCAGCGATGTGTTAGCTTTGTTTTCATTGTGTTAACAGGAGCACAATGGTGCGATTGTGTGGCCATCTGAAACCCTACACCTACCCAGAGCTTTCGGGGGTCAGAGGTGGGGGAGATGTGTGTGCCTTTAGCCCGACGAACCATGCATTTTGAAAGACCCAGAAACCGAAGAGTAATCCATCCAGCATACCATCTAAACCATTCTGCTTCACCGGCTCGCTCACATACCAGATCTGCTCTTCCTGAGTTCTTGTAAAATGCTCTCATTTTCCAAATATAAATGATGCTTTTTTTCCTTTTTTTTTCATTCCCCTTTTTACTTTGTAATCTGTCTCATTATTTTAAGGTGCCATTTGAGGAGTGGCCTCCCTCTTGAAACCCCTCAGTGTGATGGACAAGACCATAAAGCGAGCAATAAACCTGAGATGAATGTTATATCTTAATACTGATAGAGGCAATTAAGTCCATCATAAGCGAGAGAGGGAACACTCTTCTCTGGGGACTCATTCACTTGCATGGTTTAACATGATCCCCAGCTAAATGCCTTATTTTATTTCTCCTCTTAGCTCACAGCTTACAGTCAAGCACAAATTGAGCTGATGTGTTTTTTTTCACACAATTTGGTCTTTCTGTCTGATCTGCCCTTTTCTGTCTGTCGTCATCTGTCTCCCTCCCTCCCTCCCCCTCTCTCTCTATCTCTCTCCCTCCTTTTCTCTCTGTCCTCCCCATTTCGCCGTATTTGTCATGGTAATGTAAAAAATCTCAGCTGCTCCAATTCATTTCGTGCTCTTTCAGTCGGGAAAGAAGGGCAATTCTGTTTCTCCTCACTAGGTTCTCTGTGTTGAGGTTTAAATGTAATGCAGACCATGTTTCATCTGCATGGAGTTATATGACTGGGTGTGGCTGAGCAGGTCTGTTATGGGAAAATAAATATTATGGAAGGTCTAACTTTGTTATCTTTATCTCACTGGGATCAATGTGTGTATTATTGGGAAGGATACATTACACAAACACGTAGGCATTCATATAACGTGCACACCAAGAACATAATGCATGCTTGCTCTAGTTGTATATACAGTGCGCAGACATGCACAGACATAAGGAACACATAAAGGTGAAATACACATGGAGCAGAAGAGATATCCACACATACACACCAATCCATATCTCCTTTACTACATACCATCCCCCATACTCTCTGTACTTTAGTTATGTCTGTACAGTATGTACGTGTGTGTGTGTGTGTGCATTCACATGTGTTCGCCTGTGTGGGTCTGTGTGTGTCTGCCATTGAGTCACTGAATGCTCTAATGACCACAGTCCTGACACAGGTATTTTGACTGCTGCCTCTTTCCATCGGCACATTGACTGACATGCGATTAGTTACGCTGGGGTGAAAAACTAGGGAGGCGCATGCCGTAACCATGAAAAGAGACTAGGAGGAGGGTTAAGTCCTCTTGCCGTCTCTCCTGCCTCATCTTTCTTTAAATCTAAAACAGCCCTGGCTGCAGTTACTGGTTGCGTGATTTGGTATTCAGTACGTACAGTAAAGCACAGCTGGGCTCACAGAGACCTTATGAAAAAAGCCTCTTGTGTAGATCACTGCAAGTTAGCAGCGCTGTAGCACAGAATGCAAATAAGCGTCGTAGCAGGAATATGGAATTGATACTATGGCTGCGTATTGCTGCCATGCAAGAAAAAGGAAGCTGGATCAGTATCACGGCATAACATTATTGTTATAGCAAGATGTTTTTCATATAAGAAGAAGATGTTTCGATGTTTATTTATTTTCACAAAACGTTTCTACTATACACTATATAGTACATAACTACAGTAGTTAACTATACTAGTTATATTGTTATAATGTGCAATGCTACACGTTAAAACAATATAAGTTATCACGTTATAACATGAAATGTTTCACATTATAACATGATATGTTTGTGTGTTGTAATAACCTAAGGTGACAATTTCTTGTTATAATAATAAACATCTCGTTATAATACTCATACTGATCTATTTTTATTCCTCTGGCTTGGCAGCAATACAGCCATATGATACACTGATCTGAAAATGCTTTTTTCATAAGTTGGGATGCTCTGCTCGATTACTGACCTTAGTAAGTGGGTCGTGTATCGACCAGATTTCACATCCAAGTTAAATACAAGTCTTATCTAGGCCGATGAGATCCACACAGTGAGATTAAACAGAACTTAAATTTGGGAAAATGAGAACAATGATATCCAATCAGTACTTCCCCCAAAGTTTAAGTATTCAAACTGGTACTGAGAGAGAGAAGTAATGGATCAGCCTTATTTATAAGGTCTAGTAATTGGTGCGATTTTGTTATATGTTATCATAAAACAGTAAGTAGTTAAGAGACTTCAGTATGGACATACACAAGTTAAAATGAAATGCAGTGGTCAACTTAAACCATTGGGTACAAACAATACTCTATACAATACAATTCTGTCACCACATAATAAAAGTAAAATGACTTTACCGTAAGATCGTGTTCCAACACTTTCAGGAAAGTATACACCATAATTTAGACTTTCTGTCTGTGGTGAATTAAGTTTGAGTTACGCTCAATTTTTATTCTGATCTCACGAGTTTGAGAATTAAACAGTTCATTGCTTCCACTCTGTATGTCACTGCTACATAAACACAGGCAGCTTTTAAAAGACACATAAGTACAATGAAACAGAAGCTAAAAATAAAAGTTACAGCACAGCTACAGTGCAGTGAAAGATATTTTCCCAAATTTAATTTAATAAATGCCGGTGGCAAACAGAAAAGTATGAGTCCTTGATTTAAATGTACTGTGAGAGTTGAGAGCAGACCTGGGTTTTATGTTTCAGATATGGGGTGCATAAAAACTGAACGCTACTTCTTCATGTTTAGTTTTGACTCAGGGGACATTAAGCAGACCTGTCCCCGAGGATCTGAGAGGATTGGATGGTTCATAACGCAACAGCAAATCAGAAATATGTTTTTTCCTTAAACCATTCCACTGCTCTCTAAAGCCTAATTTTTTCCCACCTTTAAAAAAAGTTTTATAATAAGATTTTCTAAGGGAAACTTGATATATGGATGGAACTGACAGTTATAAGATGCCACTATAGATGCGAGTCCTTGTTTGAAGGCTTTGAGGCTGGATTTCTGATACGTTGTGTTCCAGTCAACAGTTGTTCTATAACCTCTATGACTGTGGTGCACTTCCTGCATCAAACTGACATTGGTTTGGCTTTACGCAAACACAAAGCTATTTATAGCATCTCTCCCACTTTATTTTCTCCGTCCCATTCTCTCCCTCTCTATCTCTCTCCCTCTCATGTATTTGCATTTCTGCTATGCAAACAGGAGTCTGGTGTCAAGTGCGTCAGTTGCACAGGCCTTGCTTGTCCCTTTTCTTTCTCAAGCCTCAATCTATCTCAAAAAATTTTCCCCTTCATTCCCTTGCTTCATGACTCCTCTCTCCTCCATCTCACTGTAGCGTTCCACCTCTCTCACCTTCACCCCCCTCTTGCCCCCCCCCCTCGCCCTCTCACTCTCCCTCCTCTTTCCCCCTCTCTCTGTCTGTGTTTTCCTTTGCTCAGTTGTTGTGCTGTAGATTTGACCGCTATGATTAATGACCTCAAAGCCTCAGGAAAGCAAACAGAGAGAGACACGACAAGCTCGCCCTTCCCTTACAAACCTCCCTTTTTCTCATATGTCAACTTCTCGTATGTTCACACTGACCACATTATGACTTCTGGAAAAAGATCTACATAAAATGAGTCAGATTACCTGAGAGAAAGACTGTATATGCACAAAATCTGATTTCTATAGACAACAATCGCCACCTGGCAGATAGCACAGCTTTCCCTGACCATTGCTACAAAGGCCCATGAATTATTAATTTACTCTTAGTGCATTTTTACTGTAATTCATTTGGTTGGTTCAGTGATTGTACAAAATGTATTATTATGAATCTCTATATTAGTGCAGTGCATGTCCAATTTTTTTTTAAATGTTTTTTTTTATGTTTAGCATTTCAGAGCTTTTCCATGTGTTCCAAATGTTGAATGAACATCAGAACAGAAGAGGGAACACAGATGAAATGAACCTCTCACTCAGAGATCAGAGGTCAGGTTCAAATTAGTCACACTTGGAGTCAGGTATTCTTCGTCTGACACTTCAGTCGGGTGGATACTGGAATAAGATTTACTTTCAGAAAGCACATTTGATAGTGTGACACAAACCCTTGGTTGCTGTCAGACTAGCTCTTTCCCCTTATTTCCAGACAGCATGAGAGTGGTGTCAATGTTGTCATCTACCTCACACCAGAAAGATAATACATGCATCTCCCGAAACGTTAAACTGTTCCTTTCAGCATACTCTTGATTGGACTCAGACCATTAAACTCTAATCGTCATTAAACTCAAATCATGAAATTAAGGGCTAGAAAGCTTGTACAGCTTTCATTTCTTAGGGTCTTACAGAGATTTTTCAGCCAAGGTCCCCTCCTGTTTCTGTACTTCAGCATAGTTATTATACACTTGGTTTAACTGACCAGCTGCTAACCACAAACTAGCAGGAAATAATCATTTTTACCTTTCCTCTCTTTTTAGATAGTTTGATATTCTAATAAATCTGCCCCCAGTGACTCCTTCCAATTGTGTAGCAGAGGCACCACCACAGACTTCACTTTGCTCTTTGACGGTCTGTAATTGTTTTCTACTTACTCTGTTCTGCTCATCAAGATCTGGTTTGCAGGTTTGAAAATAACCTATTCCAAGACACCATCACATCTAGCACAATGTGATGAAGACAGCATGTAAAATAATTTTCCAAGAGCAATAAAGAAAGTGATTTCATTTTCATTGCAGAATACAATGATTGTTCCCCCAGCAAACTAATAGTGCTATCAGACAGAAATCATTGCACTAGAAGTAAGAGTTCCATTACAGGTTGAATGATAACGTGGAAGTGGAATTGGGGCTTCAAATTGAATAATGTTGCAAGGAAATGCCTTTGTATTGTAGTTTGTTTGGTGCGCAGACTGTGTCATGTATAAAGATAAAAACACAAAGAACACCACAAGAAAATGGTACTGAAGCTGAATCTTACTGTAATTTAAATGGAAAACTTTCAAATGCTCCAAAAAAACAAAACAAAACAAAAAAACGACCTCATGTTGAGAAGCATACAGTACATTAATTTTGTCCACTGAACCTATGGCTCATTACATGTGGTGAAATATGGTTATAAAAAAAAGATTCCATTTTGGTTTCCCGCCCACAGCTCCAGAAACACCCCTGGTAGGTTACTGTAGGCACACGTCCATACCGTTACTTGACCTTACAGTAGCAGCAGGAATTCGTTTCAGCCACTACTAGCACTGTCTTGAGGTGTGTTTTGTTTCCTCATAAATGGCTGGTGCCAAATAGTGTCAGACTGAGAGGCAGGAAGGCCTGTGGGAGCGTGTGTGTGTGTGTGTGTGTGTGTGTGTGCATGTTTGTATGCTTTTGTGTTTCAAGCTGCGGCCTCTGGCTGTGACCCCAGTGTTAATCACACTACAGCCAGAACAACCACAGGCTCAATTGCCACTACTGTTGCTACAACCCTCCTCTTCTCTGTCTCTATTTCTCTCTCTCATTCATGCTCTCTGTCCTTACTGTTTCTATTTTTCTCCCTCTCTATTCCCCCATTCCTACAGCATCTTCCCTACTTCACTCCCCACTTATACATGATCTTTACCCACTCTTTCACCTTCAGCTCAGGGATACAGCCTCCCTCGTCTTTGTCATCCTCTCCCCGTAACCTCAGACCATCACCCTTCCTCTATGCTAAACCTCCCCTTCGGGCATCTTGGGGTTGGTGTTTTCTGAGCTGTGAATTAGTGGGGTTGCCCTGTCCTCGTTTCTCTGGCAAAGTACAGAAGCACTAAAGGCTGTTCTCACCTCTTGGAGTCCATGTGGTCTCTTGCTCACTAGCTGGGTGGCTTGCTGGCAGGGTTGGTAGAAGTGTTGATTTGTGATTAGTCAGCCGTGTTGTGGTTAGGGCGATTGCTGTAGAGGGAAACAGTCTTTGTGTCTGGTTGGCTGAAATTTCAGAACTTGCCAGGGTTTTATTCTCAGATTTTGTCTAGACTAGAATCAAGACTGCTGGTTATGACAATATTTAACTCACCAATCCATCCAAGAGTTTTGGGAAAACTCTTGGATGTGCTAAGGCACAAATAATGTGCCATAGCAAGGGGCATAAACCTCCTGCAGTTTTCCAAAAACATGCCAGTTCTGTGAGGCTGTATACGCACAGTGGTGCTTTGAGCTAAATGCTAGCAATGACAATGGCAACACCCTGGTGTTTAGCAGGTAAAAATATTTACAATGTTCATTATCCTAGTTTTGTCTGTTAGCATGCTAACATCTGCTAATTAGCATTAAAGATAAAGTAGAGCCAAGGCTGATGGGAATGTCATTATTTTTGCAGGTATTTGTTCACAGAATAAAATACGCTAGATTAAAAGTCAACAGATCACCATAGTGGCTACAATTTGCTCAGAGGGGAACCTGAATGTTTTTTAGCAAATATCCTGCCAATTCCTTTAACAGTTATTGAGGGATTTCACTTGAAACCACAAAAGAGAATCTTATGGTGGCGCTAGAGAGAAACTCAGGGGACTGCTAAACTCACTGGGACGAATCCTCTGGGAACCAAGCATATCTGTACCACATTTCATGGTAATCCGTAAAAAGTAGTTGTGTTAGGTCAGTCTGGACCAAAGTGGTGGTCAGACCGATACTGACATTGTAATCCCTAGAGCCAGTGCAGTGTACATTGTAAACTTTTCATCAGTGGAAATGGATCTGCTATGCTTGTGAGTGACGGCACAACTTGGTGGCTGACTAACTAAATGCCCGTTGGTGTGAGTGTCGAGTTCCCAGTGTTGTGATTATCTCTCTGTTGTGCCTTTGTCGCCTTGTGACACCCGTGGAATCACAGTAGTTAGGTGTGCGCACACTTGCACACACACACAAACTCAGGCTGTAGGCAAGCTGAGACGAAGAGTGTGAGTTGCACAAGCTTTGACAGGGCCTAATTATACGTGTCTCTAATGAACTGTAATTACTGACATCCACCAGAGCATCGAGGTCTATAAGCCGAGGACTTGCAGTCATTAGGCTGCTGTGTTACACTGTTTCTGTATCTCTACTGACTGACTGAAAATCTCTCTTTTCTGTCCTCGTTGTGTTGTTTTGGTCTCTGCCTAACTGTTTTCTCATTTCTCTCTCTCTCTCTCACTCTCTATAGTTTGATGGTGAAAACATGTACATGAATGAAAACAACCATGAGTTCCTCCCGCCAAACCAGGTGAGTTCAGATTGCCCCTAATGGAGTATCTGCTATTTCATCTGTTCCCGGTGATTGTTGCCGGAGTTGCTGTCAAGCCATTTACCTTCCGCCGTTGTTCGTGCTTGTTAGGATGGACGACAAATTGTTGTTACTGAAACAACCACAGAGTGATAGGACATCAGCTGAAAGCAAAGGGACTGAAATCTTTCAAAAAATATTCCAATTAGTTCACCAGTGTTTTACGCCGACAGATGTAACAGAACATCCTGCACTCTCGATGGGTGAAATATTCCCACGGGTTTGTTAATATGAGTGATAGTGTTCACAGTGTAGAACAAACAGAAATACATTTCTTCTAGTCCTAGAACCTTTTTTTTTTTTGCTTACTTATGTCGAAAGCCTGTCTAAACACTTTAGTTATTTCTTTTTTATTAGATTCTCGAAATATAAAGTATACAGATGATATGGTTGTTTTAAAAAGTAATGGTTCCTCTATAAAACATATATAGGCCCATATATATTTATTGTCTTTTATACACTGAAGCTGGAGTATATCCCAGCATGCACAGGGCAGAGGGCATGGAAAAACTCTGGACAGGTTGTTAGTCCATGACAGTCTACTTCAAACAGTCATAATTACATTCCTCCCACAGTAAGTATAAGAAAACCAGAGCATCTAAACCAGCAAAAAAAAAAGTATTCAGATTCCACACAGAAAGTGCTGGGACCTTCTCTCTCTGAGCTGACAGTGTCAACCATTAAGCTAACTCTGCCATCATAAAGTTTAAATTCACTGTATTCCAATTATGCAATCATACTCTGTGCACTCTATTTTCACTTCGGCTTGGCTTTTCACTGGTAAAAGCCAAGCAGAAAATGCAGCTTCATTCTGAGTGAGTTTTGGCCTCATGACAAAGGATTTATTAAGTTAGAATGGAGGGAGAGTCAGTGCTCTTCTACAGTACGTGGCAACCATGCCAGATACACTGTAGCACAGCTGGTTGTGAACAACTGGGAGACCATATGGTTGTGTTTGGACAAAGGGATTTGTGGAGTTTGGGAATAAGCCCATCTGACATACACAGGGGAACAGGGAATTTGTCCCTGTCAATTGCAATTATTAGAACCAACCCACAGGCTACAGTAGTTCAGTGTTTCTGTTGCATTTGCTGCTTTATTTCTTAATGCTCTGGTTTGTTAAAATATGGCTTGAAACCTAGAACAAGACACAGATCTGCTTATGCTGCTTCTCATACATGATTCCTGAAGTTTATTTAGATATGTTTCACAATAAATATGTCTGTCACAAAGTGATATTCTGTAGGATAGTGTTGTTATCTGACAGATCTCCCATGCAGATACTTGCGTGCTGTCTGAAAAAAAACAACTGCTTTTTTTGCCCACTTTGATTCAGCACGTGTAGTTTTACTGCAGTGCTGATTGACTGATTACAAGTTGTGCTGATCTGCACAATGTTTTTTGCTGAATTACTGGGGGACAGATAAAGCATTGCAAATGTTGCATAGAAGATAGACAGAGAGAAAGAGAGGGGGAGAAAGGTAGAGATCAAGGAAGCAAAAGAGACAGAGAGTGGGAAATAGCATGAAAGATGGTGATGGGATGAGAGACGATTTTGCTTTGCTCTGTGTTAGACTTTGTTTACTCAAGATCCCCTCATATTTGACATGTGCCTTGCTCTATTCTCCGCTTCACCAAGTTTAGCCTCCCCTTCCCTCTGACAGCTAGAATCAGGGAGGGCCTTAGGGGTGGACACACACTCCGACAACAAAACATAGAGATGGAAGAAATAGCAAAAATCACTGACATGCACCTCCTTAGCTAATTCCAGACTATATACTAATTTTAAGATGATTTTTTGAAGTATGTAGTATGTTTACACTGGAATACCCACAAAGTGTACCTGAAAAAAATCAGTACCCATACTAAAAATACTAGCATTTTGAGGGTCTGTTGATAGTGGTGAAAAAGCTTGAGGAAAATCTATGATCTATAATGAACTCTAACAAAAAAAAGTAACAGTTATTTAATTAAATTTATATATTTACTTTATGTTTTCTGAGATGTTTCTGAAGCTGCTTCACCACCATCCACCAGTTTTAAATTTTATCCTGCTATTATTAGCAGCTCCCACGTTTCCTTTGGGAACTGCATTGTGGGAGAATTCTGTACATCAGCAGCATACTCATACATTTTCGTATGCATGCTGATTGTTTTGCGTATACATGTTTTTCTTTTACATATTTCCATTGTAAACACACTGCATACACAAATCCTGTTTGGAATGATTGCGTTGTATAGTTTTAGAAACAGATGCCAATCCAACTGCATTTATCTGTGCATGATTTGCACAATTTCCTGTCAGTACAAATTGATAAGTGCATTGGTTTATAACTGCAATAAAATATATTATAACAATTTGTATATAAAAAGTATTGTATGTAAGTAAGCATGTTTCATTGGGGGGGTGTTTGGGTGGTAAAAGTTAAGCTTAAAATATATTTAGAAACTGTAAATGTGTTTATGCTTGTGTTGTTTGCAAATGGACTTGGTGAGAGAAACAGGGATAAGATAGCTGAAGGGACAATTTTTTATTAACTAGTTTTATTCTTCAAGAAACATGTTGTGCAGTATATACATTAGCTGCATTATCCTCAAAATATTCCATCTTGAAGAAAAACAAATCATACTGCCTAAAGCTCACTTTTCTCTGCTTGCTGCTTTATTATCTGACTTTTCTTCTCGATCTTTCTTTCTTCCAGCCTCTCTGACTCCCCCTCTTTTGCTCTTTCTCTCACTCTGTTTCTCTTTTTCTCTCCCCCCGTTGCATTTAAATGCATTTGGGTCAGCGGTTCCACCTCTAAACTGTGTGAAAGTGTGTTTCTCAGCGCTCAGCTGTCTCTCACTTCGGTGTAATTGCTCCATTTAATGTGGCTCACCTATATCAATACATTTTTTTAAACATGCGGTACATTCATAAAGTATGTTAGCATGGCCTCGTTGAGTAACTCTGATCAAGTGACCGCATCAAATAGTGACATGCTTAGATGGGTATGTTCTCATGATGAGTCACAAGGAAACGGGGTCAGTGCCATTGTCATATCGATGTGCCCATGAGCATCGTAGTCTGACCCTACTTAGTTCTCTGTAGTGTTTCTTCCAGTCACACCCCCCCAGCAGAGTGACAAAGTGTTAGTGATTCAATGACAAGGTCACGGACCCTGATCTTGGCATCAACAAGCTCTTTCTCTTCCCCTGTGGCCACTGACCATTGTCGTGGCAACAATGTAGAAAAGAATAAGCAACGTCGAAGAGCTTGTTGCAGCATTTTTACAGAGGTTTGATCTGACCCTCCAGCACAGAAAGTGACGTGCTTGCAAATCTCCACGGTGGGAAGTGGAAGAGTACCTCCTAAGTAGGGAGGCTTTTTTTTTTTTCATCAAGGTCTTAGTAGACCTTCACCTGAAGTGGGATTTCTCCTGCTAACACTTAACAGAACAGTGGAAAGCGATGCGATCAAAGATAATGCACTGTGGAGATGCCTTCTCATAGCTCTGAAGCAAAGTGAAAGAAACAGTATACTTCATCAGCACTTTACCTTGACAATGCCTTGCTTTGATGTCTTTCTCCCTGACTTATGAATTAATTTAGCAGAACTGCTGTTTGAGAGAAATATGTCACAGCAAAAAGAACATGAGGAAGAAATGGAAGAGTGGGTAGAAAGAGAGATGGAGAAACTGCACAGGGGAATAATTCGGCTAATGGAGTGACTGTTTGGATATTCAGCAGAAGTAGGAACGGAGATTATGATCTTGCAATTAGCGTAACAAGGTTTTATTGATTGGCTGCCGCTGTAGCGTCTTTGCTGCCAAGACGCTGCATGTGGTTTTAACATGCACAGTGTGTGTGTAGCCCAGCCAGTCACACTAGTCCCGCTACTAGTAGAGCAGAATCCAGCTCAGCGTTACCTTCGAGCTGTGGCCATTTCCTGAGCATCAAAGCTGAAATATTATGGATTGCCGAGTTGAAAGGGTCTGTTTGAATGCCCGATGATAAAGTGGACTACATTTGCATTTTCCGCTCACTTTTAAGTTAATGCATTGCCCTCCTTCCCCTTTTAGTAAAATGCAGGTATGAAAAGGCAGCTTCTGGTAACGAGTGATTTGAAAGTTTGTCTGCCTGTTTTAAATGCTGGGAGTTTAAATGATGTTTGATGCTATTTCTCGTCTCAGTTATTATGTTGTTAAGTCACTGCTGGCAAGGATTATGCTGGCCCCTTGGGTGTTGTAATCGTAATTAGGGAGGTGTTTGAGTGCCAGCAGCAGATCTGTGAGACACAGAGAAGCTGAGACAGATTGTAGATCGATGGAAAGTTTTTTTTTCTTTTTCTTTTTCTTTTCTTTTTTTTTTTTTACGCGGCAGCAAGATTTGATTATTATCAAGTTTGGAAAACACATTGATAGACTGAACTCACAATGAGGTCTTTGTGTTGGTTTTTATTCTTCTTAAATGTTTTAAATGAAAGGTTTAGTGGTGTAAGAACTCTTGTTAACAGATGGGAACAGATATGATGTCTGTCACACAGTTTTTCTGCTTAAACTTTAGAAACTCCAGTCAGATAAATATGATTTAGTCATCCTCTACAGCTCCCCTGTGTCTCTCATCTTTCCCCCATATGTTTCTGATGAACCATTGTAGAACATGATCCCATAGTCTTTTATGTCCAACCTTTGACAAATCTATCACCTCGTCCCTCCATGTTCTGAATTAAAGGCCCATTCCACCTTTCCAGTTAGGATGAGTAATTCTCTTGTTTGGCAGCAGCCCAAAGCCCAGCCACCATGTCTGGAATCCATGGCGGAGCGTGATTGGTCAGGTTCAGCTGTGTGTGACTGACAGGAAGCCTGCTGATTGGGGGAGACGGTATCTTCGGATCGTTGCACTGATTAAAGCTTTGCGGCGGCGTTTTGTAAACTCCCGCCGTTCGGGGTCCCTACACCAGCGCCCTGGCCCTGCTGGTCTGAATTACAGCTCGGCCGCATTAGTCTGATTTACAGCTTCCTCCTGCTGTTTAGATTGGAGCTAGGGACCAGAGTGGCAGGCTCCTCCTTTCCTATGCTTCCACCTGCCCCCTCCTCTTCCTACTGAGTCTCCCACTTTTGTGCGTCACCCTCCACTCGTCACCCCAATCTTCCCAGTCCCTCGCCTGTTCCCCTTTCTGTGCCACCTCACCTGGTTTATCTCATTTACACATACCCCTGGTTTCTTACTTCCCACTAGTACTTCGGATCTTCTTCTCCTACCTCAGCTATTCCCCTCTTTCCACAACTCCCCCTTTTTGTCTCCCCTTCTGTCCACTTTTTTTGCTTTCCTTCCACCCATCTCACCACTTTTCCTCCGCTCCTCTCCTTATCCTCCTTTTTTTCCAATGTCCCCTCAAACCTCTGACAACATCCCTTCACCTTTCCTACCCAGTACCTCTCTCACCTTCCCCTCCCCCCTTCTCTCTCTGTCTCTCATTCCCTCCCTACATCTTTTGTGAAAATGAAAACAAAGAGCAGCCTGCCAAAATATTTCTATAGCTGTTCGCTGACAAAGCAGGGAGCGGAGACAAAGCAAAAAGATGTGCAGGCATATTTGTCGCGGCAGCAGAAAGATGGAAAGCTCTCTCTCCGTGGCCTTTTTACAGTCATTTGGAAACCCCCCACCTCAGCCTCCTCACGTTTAAAAGCCCTCTGTTTGAAATACTCATCTGACATGGCACCACATATAAATGCACAGCTGTATATTTGTGTAAGGCCCTCACTCTGCCAAGCTGTCCATCCCTCTGTTGCCCCAGGTGATCAGATGAAACTAATGGCAACCTTAATGTGTTTGTCTAGGCCTTTCACCCAACTGGATAGAATGATGAAAGACCAAACACTCACTCTTGTGCAAGATCACATGCCAGACTATTATAAAAGACATGAAATAGCCAATGTCTGTTTAGCCTTTTCATAAATGCAGAGATTTTCTATCTCTTTAAAAAAAAAGACTTAAAAAGTTTGCCTTTAACAGCTTTTCCCTCATGGCTGCGAAAAAGAAACTATGGGTTATTAGAGGGGAAAATGTTCCATTGAACCAAGATTCGTTAGCAAAAATACTTGGTTAATTATTGATGCAGTGTCTTCAAGGTATGAGAAAAGCCCTGGGCTTACATCAATCCATGTTGACTTATTTCCTCTGCTCAGAGATTGAAGAAATGAGGCAATATAATTTTTCTTATTAAACTTGTTAAGCAATGCACAGCAAGGATATTGGTACAATTCCTTGGGCAAATAGCTTTACAGTAAAGTTTTACATTACAGTTATGTATTTGTGGGTCAGTTTTAATCCAGTAGTAGTGCAACATGGACGTAAGACAGAACCAGAAAATGTAGACAACAATTAATCACTCAGAAATTAATTCCATACACCTGATGCAAATAACTTAGAATGACACTGGTACAGACATTGGTACATTCTGTACCAATGTCTGTACCAAAGTTCATGGTGATCAGTCCAATAGTTGTGGAGTCAGGCCATAAAAAATCAAAAATATGACGCCGACATTTACACCCCCAGAGGCACACTGCTAATGTTGCTAAAAAGTACAAAAATCAGGCCCATTTATCTGCGCTTGTTGGGACTTAACTCTGACATGTTAGTTGTGGATATGTTGCAATGGTAGAGGCCCCTTTGTGAACACTTTTATGATACATCAAGTATGAGTTGCAGTGCAGAGCTCTAGTGAGAGACAGGGAGGTTCATTGACACTGGAGAGCTGTCTCCTCCACTCCCCTCCATTCCCCACCAGCCTCTTATTAACAATGGCACCAGGAGTGCATGGGTCCAGATGTTAGTCTCCTGCTCCCACCAGCTGTGCCAGCCTCCGATACACAGCCTCATTGACTCTGAACTGGGGAGGGGAGACACTTAAGAACACACTGACACCACACACAGAGCAGACAGTCTCTTACAGTAGGTTTTTGTTAAAAAAAAAAAAAAAAAGGTATCAGGGATACCTACAAAATCTGCACAAAAGATTTCAAGAGCTATTACACTCAGTTTTGCGCAGGCAGAAATGCATGCAGATACACATTTGTCACACAGATTAAATGACACACACGCACACAGGCGCACAGACGCACATGCACTCTCACCAGCCACATGCACTTTACACCCTCCTTCTCCTGGTGTAAAGCAGAGTTATTTGTGGGTGACAGGATCCTAACAATTCTCAGAATAATGCGCGTTTGTTTGGATGACTGCGCCATCAGCGCTCCCTTTGTTATGTTCAACATTGTTAGAGTCAGTCGGTACAGATCCACCAACCCTTTATTGTGCTGCTTTTTTGTCCATTTACTTGTTCTTATAACAATAATTAGTTTTGTCATTCAGACACAGAAGCACCATTGTCCACATGCTAATAATGATTTTGACAGTGAGCGAAGAAAAGTAGATAACTGAAGAGTCATTAAAAATTAAAAAACAGTTGACTGGCTGCTGTTTTTTGGCCTTGTCGAATCTCTGGGCAGCTTCTGTGTGGTCAGCAATAGCTGTGGCTGTTGTTAAGCCTTGCAGAACAGACAGTGGTGTGCCAATGAGCAAAGTTAAAAGGGCCTTCCTCTCCAGGAGACATGGCTGCTCTGAACAGAAGAGACAGAAGAGACTTGAAATAATGCTGTATGTCTGCCAATGTAACATTGTAATCCTAGATTCACCCTGTCAGGCAATAAGTTTGATTATGGTCCTCATTTGAAATGTTGGAGTCATCTCTTTCCCCTCCCCCCCTTCTTTTCTGCTGCTTCCGCTCTGTTTTCTACTCCACTCACCCTCCTGCCCCTCTCTCCACTCTCCCCCTCGTCCCCCGTCACCCACAGCAGTATCAACATCGGTGTCACAATCACTCTAGATGACTATTGGGAAACCTGAGCTATCTTGTTCGCCCATGGTTTGTTTTCCGACCGCATTAGTGGAGATCACAGCTGAGTTTTCACTGACACTGGGCAGCATCTGCATATCATTATTACCACAAGGTCCTGAACTCTTCCCATGCATGTGGCACAAACCAGCAGAGGAAAATCTAAATAGATGATTATTTATTAAAGAATAAAACCTGTTGTTCACCCCTTTAAAACAGTAACTCAGTTGATTTTTTTGCCACTGTTACATGTCTATTCTATTCTATTTTCATTTGGGAGCTATTTAAATGTTGTTTGTGTTCCAGTTGAATGTTCAGCAATAATGATGTGGTTGTTGTTGCTGACAGCACTTCTCCATTAGTCTCCTCTCTTGCCAAAATCAAGTGCTATTAGACAGTGAGGAAGAAACAGAGGCAGAGAGAAATAGAAAAACAAGCGAGAAGAGGGTCGATGACACATTTTCAGTGAATCAAACCGATAAAGAAAGAAAAAGTAGGGTAAAAGTAACGTATTAGACGCAGAAGGCAGTTAATGTCTGGGTACTTGCATCATTTTGCAGAGTAAAAAGAAAGCATGCTAGAGACAGACAGAAACAGAGGCACAAGGGAGGTTGTGTTTATTATTTGATAAAGCCTCCCTTATAACCTCAGCATGTTGTGCAATAGCTCTGGCTCTCCTTCAACTCTGTGGTGTGCCACTTCAAATTAGTCGCTTGTGGAGAGGGCCTGCCCCGTCTTTGCAAAATGCATTAGTACGCCACTCAGAACCTCATACAGCCTAGGGTTAAACACAAATTATATCATTTCTGTCATCCAATCAAATCACACTGACCCATTGACCTGCGAGATGAGTCAAATGCATAATGAAATATGACATGGCACAAAAGCTCTGATTCTAATCTGCTCTGACACACGATCAGATGAGGATGACCTTCTGACCTTGACTGACAAGTGAGACGAGCACAGGGAACAGGATACACAAGAGAGAAAAGGGGAAGGAAACATAAAAGAAAAAGGGGAATATATATGCAATTAGAAAGGCTGGTTTTAGTCAATGGGAGGTTAGTTAGTAATCAGCTCAGTATCTGGGGTGAATGGGGCCATCTGTATCTTTGGACTTTGGACGGTTGGTGCCCGCCTTAATTATTCTTTCCTTTCCCAACCTTATTTTCCCTCCTATAATGATAAATAAAAAGAATTTTTGTCACCGAGCAGCATCATTTCGTCTCACATAGCTGTGGCTGGTGCTGAGGAGATAGGAGCTGGATTTTATTTCCTAGAAAAAGTGTGCCTTTGACAATAGTTTTCCCTCGTCTCACCCCCTTGCTGCCTCCCTGTCTCCGTCGCACTCCCACCTTCTTCTCTTCCCACCCTCCCATCCCATTCATTCACCGGACAGAAACTGAGTACACAGTGGTTTAGCATCCCCATCCCCACCGCCCCTTTCATGATTTCCAAACAGTAACATAGTGACAGATAAATAATGCAGCCGGGCTGTTTTAGAGAGAGATGAGATGACGGGGCAGGGAGAGGGGGGGGGGGGGGGGGTGGTGACCAGGGAATGTGTAGGAGGGACCAGAACTGTTTGGGCTCTGCGAGGCACAGGCCAGGCCAGGGTTGGGCCAGCCAAGAGAGGCAGAGGAGAGTGGAGGTGTAGGGTGGCTGTAACTGGATCTTGAGCCCTCTCCCCCTCCCTTTCTTTGGGCTCTGCTAGTGAAGGCTTTGTGGTGTGTTGATACCCCCTGACATGATATTGTAGCAGAAGAGCAGATATGGCTTTAATTAAGCCTGAGTTGGCGCAAAGCGATGGATGGATAAAGAGAGAGGAAGAGGAAAGAGGGAAAGAGAAAGAGGAGTATCTAAAACAAACTGTTGAGATTAGTAAGTGATCTTTGTAGTCTGACAGCCACTATTTGCCTCTGCTGTTACATTAAAACAAGAGCTCTGTGTACACTAGTAAACAGGATCATTCATAAACATACAGTCTAATCTTCCTTTGGGAGAGAAATGGCAAAGTGAATGAAAATAAATAATCCTCTCAAACTCTTCCCAAAGACAAATCCACCGTTTTCTTTGCGAACTGGACTGCGTGGAAAGGAAAGATAACGGGGCCTGACTTTGTCTCCGTGCTGTGAGCGCTGCATGGCGGATACGGGAAGGTGTTGGAACGAAGAGTGTCGGAGGTGATGGAAGTGGTAGTGTGTGTGGGGGGGATTTTAAGCATAAATCACTGCTGTGACAAAGCTCTCCAATAGGCAGATAAGTCCACATTAGTGGTAAGGCAGATCTGTCATCGTCTGTCTCCGAGCTGTCGGTCCCGCCCTCTCTCTCCGAAACAAACGCTGACTTGGGAGGACTCCAAACTCTGGTTCTGTGTGGCACACGAGCAACAAGCGCGTGACGTGATGTCTAGCTAGATTATTTGTAAGAGAAAATATTCACAGTGTGTGGGCCACCTGTCAAAATAATGTTCGTATAATGACATTCCTTTCGAGGTAATATACTAAGAAACCAGCAAATAATACAAGTAAGGCTGCAACTAATGATTTATGTCATTACAGAATCAATTAACCATTTAGTCTGTGAAACGCTGAAAAACAGTAAATAGTGCATTGTCCAAATAACACAACACAACCAAACCTCCAAAATAAGGACTAACCGATTAATTGACTAATTATTTCAGCTCTAGATACAACATTATGACAAGATCATGTAGCGGTTTACAAATACTAAAAGGTACGCAGCTCTTATTATTATCATTATTATTATTTTTTTATTGTGAATTATATTTGACACTTTATGGAATGAATGTACAATTTCACATTAATTGGGTTATGTCCTAAATACAGATTTCTACAGGCGTCACAACAATATTCTAATAAGAAGAAAAATGTACAGATAATGAGCCATTAGCCACAGTCAATATCATCTCCAGAAGGCCTTGAATACTCAGGCAGTGTTACAGAAGGAGGGAGAGATCTGTGCCAAATAAAAGACAAGCTGGAAAGCTCCCCAATCAATGTTATTTTCTCTCTCAGTCCCAGACCAACTGTCTATTCATCTGTTTCTTTCAAATGAAAGGTGTGCTGGTATGTAACACTTACAGTCGAGAGATCTGTCTCTTAATTAAAATGTTACAGATTGTGTTTCGCTCACTGCGCAGACTGAGCATACTGTGTATTGGAAATAATGTTCCCTATAGTGTGTGGTATTGATCAGAGGAGGAAAATAAAGGGTGTTTCAGTGAGAAAATAGAAGCTGTGTAATGCAGCTTTTGGTAGGAGTGTTGACTATTGCAAGTAAACCAATGACGAGTACCTCATAGAAAAAAAAAGAGGAGAGCAGCCTTTTGTTTGAAAAGCCTATTCCATACTAGGACACATGCTGGTCTATACAATCCATCAAATACATTGCCTTTGTTTGGATTTTACTTTTAAAGGAGAAAAGAGTATACATTAGCTAGAGTGTACATGTGGTTCTGTACATGCAATCTCATTCTGAATAGAGGCATATGAATAATTTATCTTGCCACAATCCAACTGGGAACGTCCTTGGTATTTACATTTTATCATCAAGGGCACTGGATGAGCCTTCACAGCAATCTAACACATGACACATACTCAGTCCTCGTCCCTTTGCACAATCAAAAGCAACTGATGGGACCAGGAAAATGTTTCTGTAGCTTGCATATATATTTATACACTGAGAAAACAAAAGGTTGATGAACATGCTGGATAATGACTAAGTGTGGCGGTCTTTAGATTGCACAGTGGTCACCCACAGTCATAGTGAGGCACGGTGAAGGATGCCTCACTATCCCTGTGCGAAGGCTCCGAGGGACACGCACAGGGACTCACTTCACACAATGGCTCCAATGTTTACAGCAGACAATTTAGTTTCCTTCCAACAATTATGAGGGAAATTGAATCTCAGGAAATGTTCGTTTTCTTGTCCATTAGACCAAACAATAACACTATCCCCAAAGGTCTACAAAAACATCTGTCTTCAAAGGACAGTCCAGAAAATTAATTTCAACTGGCTTGCAGGCTATATCAGGACAAAGTAAATCAAATTGAAGCAATCACACTTCTTTTTCTCTTCTTTTTTTTTCTTTTGGTGTAACATGTAGGAAGATGAAAGTGTGCTGTTAATGCTGAGTCTGTCTACGTTCTGGCTTCACAATAAAACATGGCTAACGTCCTTTTTTTGTGCTCAAATTAGAGTTGGGTGTTTTAGTGTTCTAGGTATTGTAACTAAATGAAATTCCTCTCATTGCATGTACAGCTTCAGATTGGTATTCATTTAAAAGACATTAGACACTGTATATTTTAATCATGCTGAGAGCTATTGTGAAAAAAAAACTAATTGTCCTTTTCTATGTGCATAAAGGCACAATCTGTGATCCAAATGGAAATAAAAAAAAGGCTTACTCCACTGGATTTAAAGGTGCTGTCACTTCAAAATTAACAAACACCAACATTAAACCATGGCTAATGGAGGTTTTTCTTGCAGTAAAGCAGGCCTTTTTTATTCCAAGCAGCTGAATAATGCTTATTTATCACGTAGAAGCCAACCTGTTCTGCTATATATTTTATGTGGTCAAAAAATGACAGAATGGCCCTTAACACTAACCTTTACACTAAAACAGGGATGGAAGAAACAAGGGGGGAAAAAATGTGCCCCGTATCCTTTCTCCTTTCTCCCATCTCCCCATGCCCCTTATTTTCTAAAAGTATCTGTTTGAGAGATAAATGACCACTCTGCTGCTGAGGATGACAGCCTACACAAAGATGATATTGAATTGATTTCAGAAATGTTGCAGAACTGACTGTTTGATGTATACTGCTAGACATGAATCATAAAAATTCTATTAAAAAACCCCTTGAATGGCTGACACCAGAATATTATTTGTGATGATTAATTTGACTCAGTCATTACAATGGGAGTCAAGTTGGATCGTCTCAGACAAAATTGCTTTTCATTCCCCGTTGAATTTCCCTGCTATTTCTCTTTTCTTCTTGCTCCGTGCAGAACTCTGATCTGATTGGACTTACTGTGTTAGCGCGACAGCACACAAATACAGAGGCTGTTGGTCGTCTTTATTACCGATCGCTGAGCGTTGAGTTTTTGTTTCGAAATGAGACGTTCAACATTTGATTTAAAATTACACCTACTCTAACAAAATGACAGATCAGAATTTGAGTAGTTTACAAAGCTTTATGAAGAATTGCAGGAAACTGAAAACAATGGATGACAAGATGTTAACACAGTAAATAAATTCTACTTCATACTGTCCGTGTTGTCCCTCCAAACAGTGATATTGCAGTAGAATTAATTGTAATGCCATACTGACATCAACCTTAAATGTTGCAGTTGCTATTCATAGAAGGTTTTCATAAATCCAGAGCAGTGGAGGTATTGTGTGTGTCTGTAGTGGTCAGTGTATCCAAGAATAATTTAATTTTGCCTTTACTTTTTTGATGGATCAAGCAAATGTTAGTTAGTCCAATTGTCATTTTTGGGTTCTGTGCCATAAATGTTCATCCTGGAGTCCTCAGCAAGAAAATGAAAAGAATATACTGAATTTTAAGTTTGGTGATTGGATGGTTCTGACTGAAATGCACCCTGGGAGTTGTAGTTGACTTTTGTCCTATGTTTTAAAGACTTTTTCCTTTGACTTTTTGTCAAAGAACTAGATATTTTGTTAAGTTGCTCATCTTCTGCAAGACTGACTATTCAACTGGGAGTGTTTTAAACCCATCCAAGACTTGGAAGTGCTCCAGTTACCCAATATGGCCTATGCAGGAAATGAACAGGACTTGGCGTCCTAACTGTTCCTACTTTGTAACTGTGTTATTGTAAACTGAATGTTTACATCTAAAACGCATAGAGAATAGATTAGAGCCTAATAGTTCTCACTTTTTATTGTTTTCTTTGTGTCTTCCTCCACCCAGAGCTACACAGGTCAGACTGGTGGCGGCGGGGGAGGAGGCGGAGGTGGCGGCACTGGCAGTGGGAATGGAGCAGGGGACGAGGACTATGAGATCCCCCCCATCACTCCACCCAACCACCCCGAGCCTCCTCTTCTTCACCTGATGGAGCACGACTCTACAGGCTACCTCTGCCACTCGCTGCCACACAATGGGCTCATCAACCCGTATTCCTACCCAGAGCTGCCCACACTCATGATGTCGAACATGCTGGCACAGGACAGCCACCTCGTTTCCAGCCAAATGCCCACGGTGAGTAGCGTTACGCAGACTGAACCGGTCTATAGGGACCCTGTGAGATCAGAAAGCAGATGCTTAAGGAGTCAAGGAATATATTTTCAGTAACGGTTACAAATGTTTTGGAAGATTTACTCCTGATTACAGTTTTAAAAAGAAATTTTTTTTTGATGTCTCAGAGGAAGGAGGGATGGACTTACACTAAACTCTTTTAGTTTGGCGGTATAATTTTGGTCAACTGCACTGGCTATATCAAAACCCAGGAGGACATGTGGAAAAACTATCAAGTCTCGCATGTGCACACACAGAAACACTGAAGCAGAAACTGGGTTGCAATTTAGGGGAAAAAATTATGATGGAGCACATGAAAGATTGGACAAATTTGACTTTTAAAATGATTCTCAAAGCTTTTTGGTCATTGTAAATCATCCAAAGCAGCCATTTAAAGGAAGTCTGCCGTATAGAAACCACTCATTTCTAATGTGAAACCTTTAAACCTTATAAGGTAAATGTAATTTTCAAGACATGAAGATGGGGGAACTGAATGATTGTCCAGTGGTTGCCATGTCAGCTCTGATGCATGGAGAGATGGATTGTGGGTAAATCCATCAGCATCATATCTACCTCGACAGCATGCATCAGTCAATCTGTCAAGCCTTCAAACATGAATACGCGCTGATTACTCCCTCAGCTACACGCAGACCTGCTCCTCCACAAATTAGCATCTACAAACCATAATTGCATTCATGAGAACTGCAGGAAACAGAACAGGTTTCTTCACAACAAATGATATATGTAAAACTTATGTGTGAAACATAATGTATATGCTGCAATAACCAAAGGCTCTTGTGTTACCAGCCTCTTTTATAGCACACATATAGCCCTAAAAGTTTAGTTTATTATTGAGGCTGAGCTTGGAGTTTAATTTTTTGTTGTAAGTAAAATATTTCACTTACAACAAAAAAGGGTTCATCTGTCCCTTTGAAATGGACAGATGTTTTTTTTTTTAGATTGTTGCAGAAAAAAAAACCCATATGTCAACAACATTAATATATACAAAGATTTTTGTGTCCAGGGTTTGAAGGTCAGTATTTCACAGCATCATACTTTGCTTGGTATTGACTGGGATATCATAAACAGATACAGAAATAGCTGCACTCAACAGCTGTTCCTTTCTGGTAATTTAATAGATTACCAGTGTGCAGTACATAATACGGTAGACATGTTTTATATTGTCCTTTTTCTGTCAGAGGTACCATCAGCAATGACAAGTCAGCAGCGTGTTCTATGTATGTTAATGAAAGGAAAAGAGGATCTATTATATACAGGATACATTAAATACATACAGATGCATATGAAGGTCAAGCAGAATGTATGATAATGTTCCACATAAACAGGAGAGATAAGGATAAACAACAGTCAGCAAATAGCCAAATATGGCTTGGTAAAGATCAGAAATATAAACATCGTATGTATTATATATAATGTTGGAATATTCCCCTGAGTATTGGATTCATGTGTCATTTATCTTGATATTCATTTCACATTTTGGTCATGACCTTTAGCAGGGAGACAGTGGTTGATTGGCCAGTCTTTCGCTCGGCAGTCAGGATATTTGTTACTGCTACAGAGGGCCACACTCGGTGGTTTTAATAGATTGAATATTGCAGGTTGTGTGATAAAAATGCATGAGATTTGAAATGTTCAGCTGGCATACAACGAGCACATGCTTAAAAGATATACTACAAATGCTGGTAACTGCTGGTGATTGCTATTCTGACATCAAGGCCTTGGTGGTTTGGAGTGTGTTTTTGTATTTGAAAGTGGAGACACAAACGCAAATATATTAAGAAAAAAACTAAAAGCAATTACACCACTGAATCAAAAATGCTCTGAACCAGGTTATCAGTGATTACATTTTGCAAGTAAACCTCCCAAATCTTGATATTTCAAGACATATCAGTATTTCAAACAGGCTCTGAGAGAAGCTCCTTGGCCATATAGCGGGCCCTTTTCAGGGCTCTGCTTCAGCTTCACAGCAAAAAGCAGCATATAAAGCAAACTCAGAAATTTCTAAATCAAATAGTCTCCCTGGCGAAACTACCAAACCGTAGCAGAGGTTCATTTGTGCTGAGAGCGAAGTGTCTATTAAATCGGTGCCTCACCTTGACACAGTCTGTTGAGCAGAGTAATTAAGCAAACTCTGCAGTTCAGACATGAGATGTTATCATTATGAATACCTCACTTGACATGGATAGATAAATAACAAGGGTTAATTTGAAATTTAGACTGTTTTGGTAGCTAAAAAAATTGTGTTTGAGATCTATATGTAGATAGAAAAGGTTTTCTGCTGCCGTTGATGTTGTACTGTATGTGTGTGTCCAAGTGTGTCCGTGTCTTCACTATAAACAATATCTCTGCTGTTGAAATGGATCCACTACATCTGGAGGTCAGGCCTTATATTCAATCTTGAGCACATTGAAAAAAATCCATTAGGGTTCATCTTTCCTGCATCAGCCATTCTATTGTGGTGCTGCAGTGAGATCTGTTTTCATCAGGCAGATTCAATACGTGAGCTGGGCAATGAAAAGAGTGCAATAGAGTTGGATGAAGAGAGGAGGGGTGAGGATGGAGAGAGAGAGAAAGAGAGAGGAGAGAGAGAGAGGGAGGGGGAGAGAGAGAGAGAGAGGACATAGTGGGAGGAAAGCAAGAAGAAATTGCAAAGAGGAAAGAGGTAACTCTTATTCAAAATGAGCGTATACCTCCAGTTTTCTGTACCTCCTGGATTCCATTATTAGATATTTTAGAGATAATTCAGTTGAGTGAAATAAGGTTATTCTGCCCCAACAAAAGGCTGAGAGCCTCTGGTTTTTAAATGTGTGCCTACGTGATTCAAGTATGAGCACGTTTGAAAGTACTCCACTGCAGGTGCAACAGTATAAACATAAAATAAATAGGGCGATTATATAACAAAAAGGATTTAGAGTAGAGCACTATTACAGCAGCAGTTGATCATTCTCGGGGAGCTGTTAGAATAGATAGCATATGTTTAGATTGTGGTGGTTGGGCAGTTTAGACTGAGATCTATCAGTGGATAATAATGTGCACATTATGACATATACATTTTGATACTTTTAGGATATGTAGATGTCAAAGCTTTTGCACTTTTACTTCCGTAAAATTTTGAATGCATGGCTTATACTAACGAGTACTTCTGAGTTCTTCTTCCATCATTGCTTGTTACAAACACAGTTTCAAAAAAAAAAAAAAAAAAAAAAAGCTCAGTAAATTCCTAAAGCAGCTGCACATGGCAAATGTTGCTCAAACAGGAGTAAACAGAGCATTTTGTGGGATTATTTTCAGCCACAGATTAGTACATGTTTGGCTTTCTTGTTGGTATTTATAGCAGCAGGATGGTGTATGTGGAATAAACAGTGCCCATGTTCATGGTAGTAAAGGAATACATTAGCCAGTGCATCAATGTGGTTCCTTGTTTTTCATGGTTTTTGGACAACAGTGGAGGACTGTGGCACCGAGGGGGAAAAAAAAGCTGCATTAGGCTCTGGCTGCATAGGCAATACTTGTTCAAACTTAATCATTTTTTTTTGATCAACAGAAAATTGCTACATTTCCAATCACTGGTTTACATTTAGGTCCATTTTTAAGCAAAAGTGCCAGAAAATCACTGGTTACAACTTCTCAAATGTGAACATCCTTGTAAACGAGGTCAGCTGTAATCATGGCATTTTTCACTATTTTCTGACATGTTATAGACCAAATGATTAATTAATTAATTGATTAAACATTAAGCTAATAAGCAGATTAATCAAAAATGAAAATCATTGTTAGTTGCAGGCTTAATTGTTAGTAGGACCAGGAAGAAGAGTATAGCCTGCCTAATCCTTAAAGGTAGTGTAAATCATCAACAGGAGCGAGAAGAGCTGATGGAAGTTAATTTTCCTTCTGCTGACTCTCAAGACCTGAAAGAAATAATTGACTGTACTCTTCTAATTTTGTAAAGAGGCCATTTTCAATTCATAAGTTTCTTTTTTTTTTTTTTTTCTTGCTGATGCTTATTGTGTCGCGGACTGAAGCCCCTCCTGGCCAAACCTGATATCTTTCAGAGAGCTCTTTTCTCTGATGCTCTGATGCACTTGGCAGGGCCTCTCTCTCTCCCTCTCTGCCTCTCTCTGTTAATGCCCCCACTGTCATAGCATCTACAAGTTCCAAAACACATTAGACATTTAATAGCTGTGCTCAGGTTGCATTGATCTTATCAATACAGCCCAGAAAGATAGACATCTCTGCTGCTTCTAGTGAATAATTTCTGGACTCCCTAGCAAAGCTGTTGTCTATAGCATCTTCATTTACACTAAAACTTGTCTAAAGCTAAACTATTTTATTATTGACTGTATAGATATATTTATATGAGCCCTCACACTTGTGCTGTGACAACTGCATCTGCAACCTATTTGAACAGAGAGGCTCCATATTCAATTATGGTATATTTAAAATCCTTCTCAAATTCATATGACCTGTGCCTGCAACTGGAATAAATTATCTTTGATTAAGTTTTTTTCATGTTCCTCGATGATGCATTCAATATTAGCCATCATCAAACTGGCTCGAGTGTGATGTTTTGAATATGTAACAGATGATGAATGTATTATCATCCAGTATGTATTAGCAGAAAGAGCTATATGCAGACGCAGCCTGAGCTCCATCAAACTCCCAGGTATTATCTAATTTGTTATTTTCCAGAATACAAGACGAGAATCTGCCTGAATGAGGGTCAGTTCATTCGTAATGAGGGTTGTGGCACCCTAAAGATCTGCCGGCTGCATTCATATTCAAATTCATACTCTAATTTCTTTTGTTACAACATTTAAATGTAAGAATTTCCTCACAAGCTCTTTATCTTCAGTTGTTGAGGTTAATTATCAAGTATTAATCCCACCCTGATTGTCATGTTAAGTTGGATGGATGCCGGCGTTTTCTTTTCTTTCTGTATTTTTCCTCACGAGGTATTATGGGCTCCTTGCAGGTGCTCGCTCCTCAAGCCTGTGTGAATGAAATATGAGCTGCAATGTCAACTGAACTTGTCACAGACAAGCTTGGATGAATTAATGATAAGAGTGCAGAGGTGTGTTTTAATGTGTTCTCTCTCTGATGGAGGGTCCCAGCAAACATATTATCGCATACTGTACACCTGCTGGTTTTTGTATAAACATGGAACTGAAAAAAAGGTGGATAAGGAGATAAGGGGATGCATTTGTAGAAAAAATCTTGGACCTAATTTTAAGTCTAAACAATGAATATTATATCACCTTGACTTGATATAAAGTGACTTTTCAGAAATGAATGTAATTAAATGTGTTTAGACCTTTCCAGTATAGACTTTAAACTTGTCGTACCTTTGCCTTTAAAGACTTTGTGCTCTCTGAGGTTTTGCCTCATTCTATACTTTTCATTCAGATGAAGAAAACCTATTTCTCCTTTGAAAGACCTTCATTTTCAGTCATTTTTTAAAGGGATTAGAGCGTCTGCAGAAAATGATGGAATGTCTGTCGCTTTTTACCACAGTTCAACAAGCCCAGTGATAGAATGGGACTTGTATTAGTTATTCCAATGTTGATTCAGGCCTAGATGATTTTGAATGATCAATGCCTCCAGCAGAACAAAAATCACTTGCTTGTTTGATGGCCTCTTGAAATCTGCAAGGAAAGGGAGGGCTGTTCTTTAAACTGCTTCCCGTTTTTCACTCTTTTTTTTTTCTTTTTGTGATTATTTATTTTCAAATTGTCCCTTGGGCTAATGTTCCATTTTGGCATTTCACACCTCCCTCTCCCATAAATGAACCATCACAGCCATAAATCACTGGACAAACAGAGACTTGTGCAAACCCTGAAAGGTTCAGAGATTTATGTAACACATTCATGTTTTCCACTTCCTCATTTTAGTACTCCACTGGTAAAGCCTAGCTAATAAAAGGTCCTATTAATATTTCCTGTTGCTTAGCAACGGCAGGCAGCAAGTAATAGCATTCTGTGGAAAAATAGATGACCGATAAGGAAAAATTCAATTCTTTTCTCATCTCCTGGGAGAAAGTGCCTTATTTCTCTGGCAATGTGATATGAAACTGTAGTTGTATATTAAGAAATATCTTAAAAGAAATATAGGTTATTTTCCAATTTCACCATTTTTATTGCAGGCTGGAATGGCAGCTCATCTTCTTTCTCCACCTTGATAAAGTCAATTAACCTCTCAGATTAAACTAATCAGAGGATACAGCATCGGCTTAATTTCTTTCTTTTTAATCAGAAATTCTAAAGAGATGGTGTTAAATAACACATGCACTGAACTTTAAAGAGATCAGGTCTGTGAGACAAATTGCATTTCATTTATATTGCAGGTGTAATTTAAACTTGTTTTGTACAAACACGGGCCAGCTTCCACAGTATGGAGTGCTGTGCAAAACCTCTTCTAATAACGCTGCTTATCAGTGTGATCACAGGTAATAGAAGAGGATCTCTACAGTGACAATTTTCAATTTAGATAATTTATCACATCATATTTCAAAAACAACTGAGTAAAAGATGTGTTATCATACACATGTTGTTGTCATCGTCCCCCTCCATACTGTAGATGTGATCAACAGTGGCATTCAAGCAAAGAACAGAGGCTAAAGAAACAAAGGCAGATTCAGCTGCAGCAGATAGCTGGTGTTATGAAGCAGATACATAGATAAGGGATTTCATATTACACTTAGCCAGGGGCCCCTGCTGAGATTTATCATGCCATGAAATCGTGTCCATATTGCACTGTGCCCTATCTCAACCATCCATCAGCTCATTCTGTTTTCACCACCAGGAATATTTGGCCCTGGTGGCGGTGGAGAGCCGTCCCATGTCATCTCACTCAGGGACGTCTCCCCTGCTGTGCCGCCAGCCACCAGTTCGACACACTGCCACTCTGTCTGCTAATGTGCTCAAGAGTGGCTTGAGTCAGGTTGATTAAAACACTTTGTGTATTCATGTAACACAATTCATAGTGGGGCTGCGACCATCCAAGACCAAGAGACATAAGCCACAAGCAGAATTCACGGGCAGCGTTGGTCCTCGATCCTGCTCAGTAGAATGATGTTTACAGAAGTGATCAGGGGATTGTCAGAGTTTGCATTTGATATCAGAATAGAAAAGAATGCTGGGTTTTTAAGTAAAAACAATTTTAGAGCATTTAGTGTATTGAGTATTAAAAAACAGGTGGCATCTGAAAAACAAATAGGCAAAGTGTTTTGACTTTTAACAGTCTGTAGTTAAACAATTTACTGTTTACATGCTGTTAATTTGTTTTTTCAATATAATTCTACTAACAAAGATGGTTTCTATAAAGCAAATTGTGTTTTCTTCCTATTTTGTCTTAATTTTTTGTAACCAGACATATTTTCTGAGCTATCCTTGTAGCAAAAAGATAATCAGTGTTATTTTGCAGTAGGAGACACATCATCGTACTTGTTACCTACTCCTTTTAAAAAAAGTTATTTATTAGTTATTTTTTGGTGAAGATCAACATAAAGCTAAAGTGATAATCCTTATACAAGTAGTAAACACTGTGATTATTTGTACCATAGAATGTAATAACAAGAAGTTAATTTGTTTGGTAATCCGCTGTCAGTAACATTTATTATAGTCCAAAGCTTGTTTTTGTCAGAAATGTGTGAGGTTTTTCTCTGACAAGTTTTAGACACACATGCAAATCACCTTGTCATGACCTCCACTTGCATGGCATATACAGTACTGTGTGCAGCTTCTTTTTTTTTCATTTGTGAGCTCTTTCTTGCTTTTGTGTTCATTATTTCTGCATCTACATTCATTTTTTGTTGTGTGAGCATGGGCACACCCACACACAAACACACACACACACACACACACATATATATACACAAAGTGTGTTTGACACGGCAGTCAGGAGTCTCATTAGTGGGAGCAGAGGAGCCTTGCCTTCTGCTGTCAAGAGTGTGTGTCCCTACCGCTCCTCACAGCCGTCTCCTACATGTCATGTCAGGCAAGGCTCTGATTCTCTGACGCTGTGCTTTGTGAGGTGAGCTCAGAGACACGCCCGGGCTGAGAGCGAGTGGTGGGGTGGGGTG
>JBBMJY010000018.1:19392610-19426686 GCA_037833715.1 Toxotes lorentzi
GGGGAGGGGAGAGGAGGGGAGAGGAGGGGGGGGGTTTACTTACCTGCGAAAAATAAAAGTGGGCGGATCAATGAAAGAGAGAGAAAATAAAAGCAAAGTAGGTTCTGACATTAGCAGTAATGAGGAACATGGAGGATGGTGCCAAGGGGGACATCATGACATTACTATCTGCAAATCAACCACTGCCTTGTTGCTGCCACAGATTCACTCTGAGAGACATTCAGGGTGGTACAGTACTTTTCAAACCAACAGTCAATCACAACCAGAACATCAGCTGCTTTGTCCAAACGCTTTCAGCTAGTATTATTATTATTATTATTATTATTATTATTATTATTATTATTATTATTATTATAAGCCACAGTCATAAATTACTTCCCACATGAAGGAAAATACAACACCAACAAAAGGATCTCAAAAATAAAATGTGACCTTTTTACCATTTCATTTTGTTATGACTTCACTTCTCTTTTTGTTTGTGTGTTTAATTTAAAGTTTATCTATGTGGCACAGCTTACAAGGCATTTCTGCATTTTATGAAAATGTCAGATATGTTGGCGTGGAGTCTGTTTGGCTTTGACAAATGTAGTGGCAAAGTCCATTTCAACAGCGTGGCTACTTAAGACGTTCTTGGAATAAATCGCTTTTTCTGTCTTTTAAACTTTGCGTTGAAACTCATAATTATTTCCTTATTCTGCTACTTTGTGAAGTATTGCTGTTTTTCTGCCAGTTTAATTACTTGATCACAGTTCAGCACAGGAGGTGCTAGAGCAAGTATTTTACATTTTTCCTTTTGACTAGCATGTAATTGGAGCGACTGAAAGTGACCTGATAGTGTCTTGTTTTGGCAACATGGAGTGACTGCTAAGCTAATAAACAAAATGAGGTTGTAATAGTGTGTTGCTAAATGCAGTTGGCTGGTACTGCACCTGGACTATAGCCTCATATTGCATTTGAATCAAAGTCTCCTTGTGTTTTTGCACAATATTTAATAAGTCACTTAGACTACCTTTAAAACACATCCAGTTACGCTTTAACAAATTCTTGAAACACTTGTGTTTCTTTTTCTTAAACATCCCAGCATCTGCTGCCCATCATATCTGCCTTACTTAGCATCTGTCTGATGTCACAAGTAGGTAGAAGCAGCGTTTTGCCTTTGCTTTCATACTTGAGCATGTGATTCATAAATCCGTTCTCTTATTAATTCTCCTCAGCTTGTGTAAATGACCCTCCTGGGTATATATAAGCTTGATAAACCAAAGAAATGGATGAAGGGACAGAGAAGAGAGAGAGAGAGTGAGAAGGGGAGGGAGGGGTGAAGACTCCAAGGCTCTTTGAGCAACAGAGTTGTTAGTGCTTTGCCCTCAGGGTGAATGAGAAGTAGCTTTGAGGGCTGTGAGGCCCAGGGTTGGCTCCCCACCTAAAGGCGTGTTTACCACCGTGTTGCGCGGCGGCTGTGCTTTTGAAGGATCAGTCTTGAACGCGCCTCTAATTAAAGCTGTCATGGCTGGGTGCCTGCAGGGATAATGTTCTATTATTATAGTCATTTGTTTCAATTAAACGCTGGGTGATTTTACAATAGCAGCCGTGAACCTGTGTGAGTGAGCCATCACTCTAAACAAGATGGTTCCAGTCAAGCAGGGAGTGAGGAGGGAAAAAGTGTTAGGACTCGAAGAGGCATTGATCACTGTCTTTTCAAAGAGGGCAGGACGGGATAGACACCGGGTCTGAATGTCAGATTAAAACGGATCAGCAGGTGATGTTGAATACTGAATGATACCACACCATGTTGTAGGGGAAAATATTCCACCACTATGAAGTAAATTTACAAATTGAAGTAAACTAAAAGTGAATTGACTCCAGCTCCACAGAAAGCTCTTAATTAAACACTGACAGACACCGAAAATTCTTTTTTTATGGTGCTAATAATTTGAAACATGACCACAACATTTATTGATTCCTTAGCATTGAGAGAGACGGCTTTATTGTGATGCCTGCGCAATAAAACCTTGCATAGCAATCAACCCGCTTATTTAAATGATGAAACAGATGCCACTCTGGTATAATCATCACAAGGATGAAGCAAGGTTAGCTGTTTTACTCTCCTCTGGTGTGAATCTCTCCTCTTTCTCCTTGTAGCGGTATAGGGCTCTCTTCTCCACTTCTCTCATCTCTGTGCTGGTGGTCAAATCCCCTTAGCTAAATCAAATGGTGCAGGCAATTGGAGCGGCCGTGAAACCATTTCAAAGGTAAGGTCAGCAGGAGCAGGGGAACAATGGCTTTGTGATATTCCATCTCGCACACAATGTGCTACACATAATTGGAAAGCCTTTGTTATTTGACTCCCATTTGACTATGATGTACAAGATGTGAATACAAACACGACAGGCGTAGCGATGGCAGAGGAACACGTTCACACCGAGTTTCCTGGCTTTACATCACAGTTTAGGTCTGCCTGGCTGCTCATCACCAAAAAGAAATATCTGACTGTCCCCTTGCTAACTTTGGAGATGAATTTTAGTACCTAGATCATATGCCCCCCCCTCCCCTCCAGTTCCTGGACTTTTTCTCTGTTGTGTCTTTTCTGTCTCTCTCTCTCTCTGTCCTCTTTTTTTTCTTACTTTTCCTCCTGTGTTTATGAGTGGACTCTAATCTCCTGGGGTTTTACAACAAACAGCTACATTGCTGGAGGTTAAGCACAGCAAAGACAAGAGAACCCAAGAGAACTCAGAATCCAACTTTATAAAAAATGCAAATGTATAAATTTAGGCCACTACTTTGCTCGAGTTGGTGGTAGTTATTGGTTTAAAGTTGTGCCACGAAATACAGCAAATACTATAATGTCTACGTTGAGAGTCCATGAAAAGTCAATGTGTGTTACATGCTAAAGGCAGAGAGCAGTGACCAACTAAATCCTGTTACTCACAATGTGAACCCCCCCTTCAGCCAGTCGTTTGGATGATACCATTAGGAATTAGCATACAGTACCTATGGCAACCAGCAACCTTTGTCAGATTCTTTCATAATATTTGTACAGCCGTCTGCCGCTGGCTTTATTTAGCTCGGGCTTGATGGCGCTATGTGATAACTTCTTGCTCTCTCTGTCTCACACAGGTGGAAGCACCAACTAAAAGCACCCTGAGACATTTTTTAAAAAAGGACTTAGGAATGACTATTAGAAGTAAATTATCACAGTACAAATGTTTTGAGTAATGTGCACTAGTCTTTTAGGTGTTACACTGTATGTAGCCGCTATTAGTAACTGTAATAAGGTAAAGCACACATTCATACTTAGAATTCAGTTGCTTTGTGCTTGCAGGGATATGTCTTTTTAATGTGGTTATATAATGTAGCCTCAGACTTAAACTAGAATGCTCTAGTTATTATGTTTCTGTATTTTCTGATGACTAACGGCTTTGTTAGTTAGGAAAGGAACACTCAGCTCTGATGAAAATTTAATTTATGCTATGAAATATGAGCGTGGATATAAATAATAGCAGAAAAAATGTGTGCTTGATTCAAAAGAAATCAACAAATATGATGAATTATTATTACTTTCTTTGGCAAAAAAAGCAATTTTACTCATATCTACAGTCAAACAGACTTCGGCCCTCACTACACTCTACACAACCTTAATGTTTTTCCTCCAACAAAGACTAATAATGAACGGTGCAGAAGATACTGTCACAGTTTACAATATATGTCTCAAATCTATTACTTAAAATAGGAACTCAGACCATTTAAAGCCTTTGTGAACTCAGGTTTTTGCTGTTCATACTCTCTCGAGGCTGACACCCAATACCCACGATGCCATGGTGACATGGTGCCTTCCCCCGATGAACTCCTCTTCTCTTCATGTCTCCCTCTTGTTTATATTAAACATGGTGTGGGTCAGATTAAAAGGTGACAATTTTGCCGGGAGGCTGTTGCTATGGAAATGCGTCTGCTATATCTATGATAGGCCATTCATGTTTGATTAATTGGTTTTTCAATGCTTCTTGGATTGTGAGAAGAGGACCCTTAAAGAGCAAGTCCATGGAAAATGGAAAATTAATGGATTTCTATTTCCTTCTCTTTGCCCCTTCTTTTTTTCTGTCTCACTACTTATTTTGCTGAAGCTATTTCCTCCTGTTTTAAGAAGTACAGTGATGGTGTTTTGAATTGTGATTGGAAGTTGGAGATTGCATTGGATGGGGGAGGTTAGAGCTTGGTTATTTGAAATGCAAAAGGAATGCCTTTGTTCATGGCTGGCTTTTGTGAGCAGCCTCTGAGCCAAACACAGAATCTAATGTCGTGTGAATATTATGAGTTTTCAAAGCAGGCCAGAACCTCGTACAACATTACTTTGTTGTGCATTTTTATTTTAGCAATCTACTGGGACCAATTATGATTAGAGAGCTGAGCCTTCATCTCTGAACCTCTACTTGTGTTTATCAAGACCTCATATGCTCGGGCCCTTTCAATTTGATCCTTTTTGCACTGCACTAATGTGTAATGTATTATTTAACTCATAAATGTTTAAAAGAGCTAACAAATGCTAGTTCATCACTTTCTGATCTGTAAATTGCCAAACATTCCCATTTATGCCTGCATTAAAAGCATCCTTTGGTCCATGCTCGTGTTCTATCCTGATGAATCTTGGAGAAAAGCTTTTGATGTAGTTATTATTGAAGATGTTTTAAGTCTGCTAAAAGCAGAAGTTTGTGAGCGTCTGATTCTGTAATTAGTCTGAAGGATGTTCTCTGTGTGCGGGTCATTCTCCAGCTGTGAGCACCATTTTGTGTTTCTATTTATGGGCCCAAGTGTTGTAAAAAGTGTTCTTTAACATAGAATTAGGTAATTTTTTTTTCCAACACAGTACACTGTGAGAGTTATATATCTGCAGGGTTTTGATAGGGTTGCTGATCAATACTATTGACTCAACAATCGCTTTACCAGGTGCTGAGATTTCTGGCTTCACAAAATGTAATTTTTCAGAAGCGGGAACTGAAGTCTTTCCTCACCACCAACCAGGCCACTGTGTTACACTTTCTAGTGATTGCCTGTAGAAGTCATTAGAAGTCAATAACTTGTACCTTTAACTGGCTCCTTGAGCAACAGAACACAACGCTGACATATTATCACCCTTTAAATTTATGTGGCGAACTTGTTGGCAAATGGATTCTCATTTTTCACGTCTACCAGATACAGCAGCATTAGCTGTTTTTGGTGTTCACTAACTATGAAGAAAAATATCTGGCTCTTAAACTGCTAAACGCTCCACTATGTTCGTGAGAGAGACCTGGAAAACCAAAATAATGAGCTGAAAGATTCTCCCTATGCAGCTGAGTGGAACTGCATTGACGTGATATGACTGTGGGTTCATCACTGAGAGCAACAGCTTTTTCATGCAAGTAGTCATGTGATCCATTGTTAATGTAAAAATGTGGGTGACTTCACTTTCACTAGTGTCTGTTTTGACAGTGATTTCCAAAACTGTTTCTCTTTTTTTTTTTTGAAAATCAAATCTTTAGTTAAAAAGTTTTTGTCATATTTGATTGACTGACAGCACCCTATCACAATGAGTGACTGCTTCTCTGCTACTCAGTATCAGGCTCCACCCAGCTCCACCTCATGGAGAATGTGGTTTTTCTGAGTCTTGTGACTGACTGCAGGCAACAAGCTCAAATGCTTCCAGGCTTTTAGGGAGCCTTTAGGGAGCAAGGCTCGAGTTGAGAGCTAATATCTTCTTTGTTTAGCTTACTAATAATCTTGTTCAATGGGATTTTCATTGCAATATTCAGAATTTTGTCCACCATGAAGGTCAGCGCTGAAGTCAGGTTCCAGACAAGCAACAGATTTACTTGGCCACGAGCCTGCTGTATAGTGTTGTGTTACTGTCCGAAGAAAAGACAGCAAGGAAAGAGACGCTTTCTAACCACCAGCCTTAGTTCCACAGAGAGAGGGGGTTTTTTTTGTCTGTCTAGTTTCCTACAGACGTATTTCCCTCTTTACAACACATCTCAGATTTCGTAAGTTTTTTTTTTTTGTCTTTTTTTAGCTCTTGTCCAATATTCATACACATTTTCTCAAATTTGACAGTGTCATCTCCACTTTTAATAAATTGCATATTTGGCTGATTGGCACACTTTTTTTTTATTACTCTGAGTGGAGGAGAAGATAGTAAAGCTGGTGTTCTTCTCTCACCCCAGATGCAGGAGATGTCTTTGCACCACCACCAACAGCAACACCATCACCAGCACCCAGACGGCGCTCATTATGACCCCGCCCGTAACCACCCCCTGATAAACAACTCACCTCCGATACTGCCCAACCCCATGAGTGCACTGTCCCAGCTAAACTCTCAGGTCAGCCGGAGTGCACTGCCTCATGGCTCCCCCTCACCTCCCGGAAGTAAATCGGCCACACCCTCCCCCTCAAGCTCCAATCAGGAAGAGGAGACTGATCCTCATTTGAAGGTACTGATGTGGCATCGCTTCTCTGGCTTGTAGTTGTGGAGTAGCAGGCGCGGGCTTGGCAGTACTTTTCTGAGATTGGTTTGCATGCTAACTGCAGTTCTGAGTTTAAAAGGAATACAGGGATAGCTGTGCTTGTGCTTCTTTTATTTGGTTGCCTGGAGAACCCAGACTTGGTTGAACAGTTTTGCTGGAGTTGGAGTTATAGCTATGTTTTGTGTGTGTGTGTGTGTAATGGTGTGTTTCTGTGTGGTGTCACATTTGAAAAGGAAAATTGCTTTGAGATATTTAGCTCATGAATGAATTCAATTTTTGTTTTTTAATACTTTTTTATTTATTCTGAGCAGCACATTTAAACCAAAAGCAACATTTAGAATGAGTTTAAAAAAAAATCTAGTTCACAGTTAAAAGCAACACAATCTTCTCTTTGTACGAGATAATTTCACTCTCAGACAAAGTTCTTTTCCAATTACACATTTGCAAATTGCTCACAATCCATGGCAAGTTTGTTGGCAAACTCTTATACACACACGACATGAAATCTTTTTCCATGATGAATTTTGAAAAATGTATAGTTTCTGTATATTTTTTGCTCTAAAGTGAACAGACACCATCATCAACACAGATACAAGGTGCAGGCAATCCTATCTCATTTTGTTATATACAACCTACCACTCCTACATTTGAATCACCCATTCATTTAAATGAGAAGAGAAGGTTACTTGTTTACATTCACTTGCTTTATGTAAATCTGTGAAACTGCTTTCATAAATTGCCCACCAACCAGTGTCTCTGTGGATTTGCTTCGTTTCTATCAGGGGACTGTGAATGAGTGTTTAATCTGCCACGTCCACAGTGCTTCAGATTCATCTGTGTATTTAAATGCTAGGTCACAGTGATACAGTATAACAAGAAGGGGGATCCTCTAGTTTAAAAAATATATATTTCCCAGCCTATACATCTCTGCTGTGCTTCTCACTGTGTGTGTGACTAAAAATGATTACCATCTCTCCTATCAGTAAGCAATTCCATTTGCTCTCTCCAATTCATTCTGAGACCACATCAAAGCCAGAGCAGATACAGCAGGCGATTTAAAATTCCTTTCACCCCTAGCATGAAAAGTCAGAATTTATGACTTGCTGAACAACTAGAAAAATAAAGACTTGAAAAGGTTTATGGTAAATTCAAATAACAGATGTTATTTTTGACAAAGTAAGGCAGAAAAGAAAAACTGCTGTCAACCAGTGCCTCTGTCAGAGTGAGACTGTCAGTGAAACATTGCTGCAATATTCAAATGCTGACTACATGGGTATTGAATAGAGAGATTAAATTATGGGTTTAATGAAGTTTACATGCTTCATGTGTTAAGCGTGTTATAAGCGTTCATCAGAGATGCAAATAATTAATTCCAAAGGTAGTTGAATTGTTAGACCTTCTGCATTGTCAATAAGCTGTTTTGTTTTTTATGTGTGTCTCTGGTGGTCTTCCAGATCACAGGCGAGAAGCGGCCGTCTTCAGAGATGATGAAGCCCAAGCCCAAACCCCAAAAAAAGAAGAAGAAGAAGGATCCTAACGAGCCCACAAAGCCTGTGTCAGCCTACGCCTTGTTCTTCAGAGACACCCAGGCAGCCATTAAGGGACAGAATCCCAATGCCACCTTTGGTGACGTATCCAAGATAGTAGCCTCCATGTGGGACGGACTGGGAGAGGAGCAGAAACAGGTATATACAAGTTTTAGCATTTTACATTATCCTGTAATTGCCATTGACTGATAATGTCAGATGTATGAATCAGATGAATTCCAGGCATAGAAACTGCCTTGAAATCTTGTTTGGATGCAGTTCCAGTTGCACCAAACAGTTATTTTCATTATTTTCGATGGATCTGCAGATTGTTTTCTCGATTAGTTGATGAATCGTTTGGTCTATGAAATGATATAAAAACCACCCATTATATTTTCCAAGAGCCCAAGGCTGTGTCTGCAAATGTCTTGTTTGGTCCAAAAAAAGTCAAAAGTCAAAAGCCCTTGTATTGTCAGTGTATTATCTTGTATGACAAAGACCAGCATCAAATCAGCACATTTGAGAAGCAGAAATCAGTAAATGTTTGGCAGTTTTGATTGAAAAATGACTAAAATGAAAAGAAAAAAAAGTGAAAAGTTTGGTTTTCATCAGCATATTTTCAGGAATCGATTTAATTTTATTAAAACCTGACCCGCGCATGTGGAACTGCAGCAACATTTACTGCAGTTTAAAGCATTTCTGTCCAGCATATTTTCTATTTCATTTCAGCATTCCAGACCAACAGACAAAGTCAAAGAGGTTTCTATGTGTTTGTGGTAACAAATGACGGTGTGAAATGAATGGAAAACGAGACAGTCTGATGATCATGTGCAGACTCATATTTTTAGAATATCCAGTCAGGGCGCAGCCTATTGGGTGTCAAATAAAAGCACCTGTCTCCATGACAAAGTGCAGCCCATTCTCCTCAGCCCCAGCCACTGTCGACTAGACCCTATCTGGCATGTGTGTGTTTTTCTCTCACCAAACCTACTTTATACGCTGGACTTTGGAGGCCGTCTGTCCCTTTTATTTGCAGTTAATTTTTGCCGCCTTCACCGGGGCTCTTCACCATGAATCTTCATTTCGCCGCTGACACCCTTGAATGTGAATTCCTCATTTCCTGTCCTTTTATTTATATCTGTTGCCTGGTGATTTGATCATGCTGGGAATACAAGATTAAGAATTGCCTTGTCCTTGGTTTCGCCTCAAGGACATCTGCTCCTGAAATGTTATTGTTTGTGCTTCTTAACCCTTTGCGTCCTGGCTTCTTTTTCACCTTAGATTTTGCACTGTAGATGCAATGCTCTCTCTGTTGTCTCGCTCTCTCTCACTTCTCCTAAGTGCATTTTGTCCTTCACAGTTTTACCTGGGAACAGAGACGAAACTAACAAAAGGGCAATTCCACCATTAAAAATCCATCCATTTGTTGTGCCATTCCACAGCTAATTTTTTGATTTGTTTGTGCATCCATGTGTTTAATCAAACGTGTCACCTCGCAAGACATAATTAACTGGAGATAATGATGTCATTATGGAATGAAATGTAGTACCCTGTCTGGGCAATAACACTGTGATTGCTCTAATTATTCTCAGTGACTAGCACTGTCACTTATTCCAGCACAACAAATGGATAAACCTGATAACCATGCATTTACAGAGTGTATCCAATTTAGCTATTGCATGTTAATCTTTTCTCTTTTTTCCAACAATGGTTGTTAAACAATAAATTTCTTGTTTTTGGTTTCGTGTATATTGCAGCGTGCTGTATAGCCAACTGCTGACCAGTAATGTTCAAGCGTAATGCACTTAGAACATGTAAAAACGTTCCATGGCAAGGTCTCATTTTCAACATAGAGCTTCAATGTCTATCTCCCCCTGCTCTTGATCAGTTGATGTATATGCTGTTATGCCTTTTCTTTTCTCTTTTTTCCAACACTGGCTGTCACGTCAATCTCTATAGGACTGATGAGGTGCGTTATAATGTCACAGTCAGACCCTGTGGAGCCATGAAGGAGCACCAGAATGTAAACACAACCCTTCCCCTACACACAGCTTTGTTTTAACTAGGACTTGGCCCCTGTTTCCAATTACCTGTAGTGCTCCTCAAACACACCATGCAGCCGAATTCACAAAAATGCATTGAAGGCAACATGTTTTATTGCTGTATTTTATTTAAGGAACGATCAGAGGTTTCATTGTTGTGACTTGTGTTCTTTTTGTTGTGCGTTTTTCCCCCCTTTGCCTGTGCTGTTGTGTATTCTCCAGTGCCGTCCTTGAGTTTCGCAGAACAAAGTTTTATTCATGTTTATGTTCATATTTTCTTTTTTATTAAGATGTTTTCGTAGCTCGTTCACTATACAGCATTTTTTTTTTTATTCCCAGAGGCCTTTGCTTTATTGTGCAAGATCAATGCATTATTTGGGCTGTGTTATTCCTCAAGGTGACTACATGTTAAAGCTGCCCCAGAAACACAAAAGAACATTTTTCTTGTTTTTGTTATTTAAGGTTAAGATCAATTTTCAGTTTTTACCGGAGTAGGGAGGAACGATGATAATGGAGTTGGGGAGGAGGGAGGGGAGACCTTGGCTTTATTTAATTGAGTCGAACGCTGTCACTTTGTTCAAACGGCATGCCTTGATATTGAACTCGGCTAACTTTTGGTATCGGTTCAACACTATCCATTTGTATTTTTTTGTTTGTTTTTTTTTTCTTATTTTTTCTGCTTCTTTGTCTCTCTTCTTTGTCTTTTACATACATGTCTTTGTTTTTTTCCTTCTTTTTAATTTGAATGTGTTCCCTCCTCCTCCTACAAGTCTCCTCTCCTCTCCTCCCTTCCTTTTCACCTCTCTCATCTCTTCTCTATCTCCATACTTTCGTGCTGTGCCCCCCCTCCTACCCTACTGGTTGCTTGGTCTTTCGGTCGTAGGGGTAATCACTCCCTTCAGTGTCAGCAGGGTGCGGAGTTATTGTCTCCTGTAATTAACTGGTTATCAAACAAGAACATTTCATTAAGGTACAATTAGGGGCTAATTCAGGCGGGACACCTCTGTGTCAGGATTACGATGGAGGCATATGCTCTCCCCTTCCAGTTTTGTTATTTTTAATTCATACTGACCTGCAGCCTCTGACGGCTTCAATTGCTAATGAATCCACTCACTTTGGAATAATTAGACATCCTTAGGCATGGTAATTTATTTAAAAGTATCCGTCGTTGCGCGAATCATTAGCTGTGTTAAATTAATTTGAAATTAAAGCTACTGGGAGTAGTTTGGGGTTCATTAAAGAGGCAGCCATGGCTCTATCAATATTTAAGGGGTGAGAGGTAAGGTTGTCACTTTTTGTTTTGTTTTTAATAAGAACTCTAATTCATTTCTTAATAGGTATAATCTGTTTTTATTATGAAAATGTGTGGTTTTGAGTTCCTAATACAAGCCTGTCTTCTTCAGAAATATCTGAATGTATATCATGGAAGGGAACTAATAATAATAATAATGTAAATAGGGATGAGTGAGGGGATAAACATCAGCTGTTTGAGCAAGAGATTGTATCCGTCTTCATCCCACTTTGTTTGCTGTTCTGTGTGTGTGTCTGTTTGTTTATTGACTGTATGTGTTAGCGGCTGCCTGTCTATGTGCATTCAGCAACACATGAATGCTTAATGGTTATTCTACCCCACCTCTTTGAAAGAAATGACCCCGTCCATGGAGCCACAGACAGTCTCTCACTGAGGATCAGTAATTACCCACTGCCTTCACGCACACACAAACACACACTCTCCTTCATGTTAAAATGCTCCATAGAGGAGCTGAGATCTGAGTCTTCCTCATCGATTTAAGGGTGGACTTTTTGCGCCTTGTTTTCCCTGCATCAAAAAGCCAATGGCAGCTAAAAAGAGCCCGTGAGTGACATGTGATGACATTAACTTGAATTCCCTGTCTTAACCCATCATTTGAAGTTCATTCAGAAGGCTTGAGATTGCCTCTTTGCTAATGCTGTTTGGAATTCTTTTTTTTTTTTTCTTCCTCATCTGAATGATTTGCTGGGACATCGGCTCTGATTAAGAGATGAGCAACAGCCTTAACAGAAGAGGAGACTGAAAAGCAGCACACAAAATGACAAACAGCTTCTCACTCCTCATTTGGCTCCATAATCTTTCAAACTCCATTTTCAACAGTATTGCACACAAGCTTTCTTGGCATTTCATTCTGGACATTTTGAAGGAATAAACGATTCAAATGCAGCAGCATCATGCAGATGGTCAAAGCCCCATGACTTGATAACTTTGCAGTGAATGCATTTGATATGTTTTTCATCACAGAACACACTGCCAGGTCACACAACCGCACCAAGACTCCCAAAATCTCATCCACATCAATCTAGACCACAGGGTCATTTTAGCCTTTGGCATCACCTTGTAATCAATCGTTGTTGTTGTTGTGTTTGCTCCTGCAGAGCTACAAGAGGAAAACAGAGGCTGCTAAGAAGGAGTACCTGAAAGCCCTGGCCGCCTACAGAGCCAGCCTGGTTTCCAAGGTAACTGCGGGGGTCACATCTTTGATATACATGGGTCAGCGGCGATATAAGGGATGATAAATTAGACAGAGAATTCCTCTCACTCTTATTCCAAGGAAAGGCTCCACTTGCTGCACTGAGGGGTTAGAATGTTTATGCGTGCATGTGTGCGTGCGTGCATGTATGTGTGTGTGTGTGTGTAGTGTGTGTGCGCCCAGTGGAGAACAGTGAAAATTAGGCCTCAAACACAGCTACCACCTACATTTGCAACCTGGGGAGAAATGAAAAGTAACAATGGATGCTTCTATGTGTGAGTGTGTGTGTGTGTGTGTGTGTAGGAGCAGAAGTGGACATTACCTATCATTTGCTGTCCTCCTGGTGTTTCTGTCCTCCCTGATGGGCCACTAATGTGTTGGCTGAGGTTTACTCACACCTACTGCTCTCTCTTTGCTGCAGGTTACTCTAGTTTAGCCCTGACCATGAATACATTTCTATCAGCTTGTGTAAAAACCATATCCACATTGTAAAAGTCCAAGCTAATATAATATGCCGCCACCACCACCACACACACGCACGCACGCACGCACGCACGCACGCACGCACGCACGCACGCACGCACGCACGCACGCACACTCACTCTTCTTCTTACATCTGCACAGCTTCTACAAAAGTTATCACAGTATTGGGGTGTTTCTGTTCAATCTGTTGGTGCACTGCATTTCATTTCTCAGTTTCTGCATTGTTTTCGAAACACAACTCTAAATTGCATTAGCATATACCAAGCTCCTCCTCTTCCCCCTCCCTCTCCCCATCCTCCTTCCTCCCCCTCCGCACAGCACCACACTTCCTCTCATGCTCATGGGCCGAAAACAAGCACCTTGATTAAGGCATGAATAGTTAATTCATCAGCCTCTTCACTGTGGCATACTTTCAACTAAAAAGACCATTCTCATCTCTTGTCTTTGCTGCAATTACACATTCATGTCAGAGCTCCTATACAGAGACTTGATTGATACTATATGTTGTTAGATTGCTAGTCAAAAAACTGACTTACAAAAATAAACCTGCAAACCCCCCTTCACTCATTCAGTACTAGCAAATCTGAATGCAGGGCTGAATCTCATGATTCAACACGACTCTCTTTTTTTAATTACCAATGAAGGAGTCTTTTCAAAGTGAATTGGGGTGGGTGGAATTAGAGGTAATTGGAGCATCATTTGAAGGATTCACATCTTCAGCGTGCACCTGTTGCCTTTTTGTTTTGTGACGCATGCCAGTTTGTTTGGGAGAAGAAGAAAAAACAAAAGTTTGATTGCTACCCACTGTACGTCAAAGCACTTCTTTTGTGTTCATTTGAATCCAAAAACTCTAAGTACAGAATGTGATAAAAAAAAAAAAGTCTTACACGAAAAAAAAGTCCCACTATGTGGTAAATTTCACAGATTTCATAAATGCTTCAGTCCTTTTAAACAGTCTTTTAACTTAAATACTTTTCATATAGTACCTCTGATAAATATGAAATCCTTTTATTGCAATACATCATCTTTAAATTTTCCCCTTAAAATGAAATAAGGTCCAACAAATCACACCCATCATCTCACTCTTTCCCTCTCCCTTCACCCTGTTTCTTTAGTATTTCATTTTCCACTTGACCCTGTAAATGTGTCTGTCCCTCTGCTTTATCCATCCCTCCATCCCGTTCCATTGATTATTTCAAGGGTTCAGAGGGATGGATGTGAGCCATTACTAAATAGCAGACCACCACACATCACTCCAGCCAGCCTGACAGTTAATGAGAAACACTGGATGTATTTCATAACATACACCACCTCATGAAAGAAGGGGAGACAGAAAGACCTACAGAATGAAGAATGTAGGTGTGTGTGAGTCTCAGAGCATCGACAGGCCTTTGTGGGAAATAAATAAAGAGAAGAAGAACAGAGCAGTGTCCATAGAAAGCATCAGCCACAATGGCTAAAAATAACTTTGGGTAATGAATAGTATAGAATTAGTGCACGCTGTTTAGCATGTACAGTGCAATATACATATATATATATACACACCAAATTTCCACATCAAATCAAAGTTTTGTGGACAAGGAGACACTTTTCTATTTATTTTAGTTATTTAAGTGGTTGAATTTGAATTGGCCAGAGCAAGTTGTTCCTCTTTTTGCATCACTGATATATTAAACTGCAGTTTATTTACACAAAGTTTACAGATCTGCATTTCAATAAGAAGTCAAATTGCAATATGTTAAATATTCAAGTCCTAACCATTACATAAACCCTTCAGCAAGGTGTACACTCTTCAGTGAATACTTCATTTATCCTTAAGAGAAAATTCCAGTTTATTACAACTTATACTTTTGTGGCTTTGACCATCATTTCTAATGGTTATAATAACATTTTACTGATCATAGAAATTGCTGAGAACTGGAAAAAAGGCAACATCAATAAAGTCAGACAGGGCGAGAAAAATGAACAGTCAAACAATCGAACAGGCTGTAAACAAGCCAACAAACAGTTTAGCCAGATTATTTAAACTTCTTTATTTAGTGATAAAAATCAATAATCTCTTACTGCCCATTTATAAATTGTGCACACAAATACAAAAATGAGATCCAAATTGGAATAAAGCGGAATTATACTTGAAGACTGAAAGTATTGTTGCAATGAGCATAACCATTTTCCTCCTCTTCTCTCCTGTCTAGACATATAATGACCCAGGGGAGACAAAAAGTGCCCAAACAAGCCAGGCTTCTCCACATATGATGCCAGCCAACACGCCCCTGTACAGTGTGCCACCTCCTCCCCAGCCGTCGTCGCCCTACCTGGGGCCCGGGGCCTTCCCTCTCACTGACCTGCAGAGCTACGCAGGACACGCCCCTCGCCACACCCTGTCGCAGACACTCAGCCAATCGCAGATGTTGCCCAGCATTAGTGCCTCTCCCCCCTCTTCCTTCCAGATCAGCCCACCCCTTCACCCCCACCAGCAGCTCTCCCTTCACCAGAGCTCGCTCCTCAACCAGCCTATCCGCATGCAGCAGGTCCAGTCCCAGCCAATCATCTCTCACCAGATGGGGCTGCAGGCCTCTCTTCACTCCCCACCTCCTGGGCAGCAGGTATAGTAACAAACTGACACTCTTGCTGCTGTGGAACAGTTTGTACATGAAGGCCAGGACAAACCGCCTGGAAAACATTTTTTTTCCTTGGGCAATAAGAACCATAAATTCAGCCCACAAAAATCGAAATCATGAACAGTCTTGAATTATTCATGAGTTATATTTATTGTGTTTTAGCTTATAATTTTATAGGTCTTAGCTTACTTATTTATATTTTTATATGTTAATAAATTATTTTATTTATGCCTTAAAGGTTGACTGGAGTGATGTACTAGAGAACAAGCACTTAAAAAGATAGCACTTTTAATTGTGTTGTACTTTTCTTGTGCAATGACAATAAATGGTTTCTATTCTATTCTGAAGAGATTAGCTTAATTTTCTTTTTTTCTCCAGGGTTTTTCCCACCTCCAGTCAGAGTATCAGAAGAGCATTGGGGGTTCCCAGTCTCCAGGAGCCCCTGGCCCTGGTCCAGGTCCTGGAGTGGCTCAGAGCCATGACTGGGACAGTGAATACTGCAATCGGGAGTGTGGCAACCACTGCAGGTCAGTGGAAAACAGAGGGGACATTTTTATTTGCTTCCCACAGTTTGTTTTCCACAATAACCTTTGTTACTGCAACTCATCAAATCACACAGGCCTGAATGACAGTTGGAAAGGAGACAAGTGAATTGAGCACAACCAGGCTTTATTCACTCTTAGTAAGATATACTGTAAAAAAAAAAAAAAAATAGATTCAGATTATGGAACTCCAGTGTTATTTTTTAAATATTACTACAGATGTTCAGGTTGAATTTGTCAGAAAGACACGGGTCATATCTAAGTCTTATACCAAAACTGCTTCAGAGATGAGCATATATATTGTCATGACAGACGTCTCTCCCACTGCTTTCACAATAAAAGTGTTGAAAATTGTCAGCTCTGTTCCAGTGAGACATGGGAGACAGCTGGAGAGGTAATGGTGAGATAATAGAGCTTGTCATGTGTTTGTCAGACAGCAGTAAAGAACAGATGTTCTTAACACAAGTTTTCACTGTTATTGTACTAAATGGTTTGGCAGGCAGTGCTGTCCTGCTGCATTGGAAGATATTCCAAATCTACAGTGCTCATCGTGCTAACGTACTATGAAATGTTTCATTTATTAACAACAGGGTTTGCTTAGAGTAAGACTAAGAGAATGGGTGTGTTGCTTTAAATCACCATTTTAGAATGAAAGTATTTGCATTCAGAGATTATATATACACAATATACCTCCTGTTAATTTGTTCAATTGTATTTTAATCTTTTTTTTCTTTACCTGATTTCTGTTTGTAATCTAACCTGTGCCTCTGTTTTTTTTTTTTTTTTTACCTCCAGTGGCAGCATGATAGGCAGGGACAAGCCACTCTACCTCACCTGAAACTGAAGATCATACTCTGTCGACAAATACGACACCGAGGAGTCTACTCTCACCCCCACCCCGCACCCCCCCCACAACCCTCTTCTGATGCACACACTTACAGTGCACACTTAACATACAGTTACATGCTATTTCATACAAACACACACACACACAGACAGTCTCACACATATACACACACACAGCCTCCCAAACACCATCACCACCACCTTTTTTTGTCAATGTAACTATTATTTCTCTCAGTTTCTAGATGAATTTGTGACCAGAGTTTTTTGACTAGATGACTACTGTCTGTACCACTTAATGTATTAGCAGTCCTCTTGCTGTTTAAATTTGCCAAGCACTTATAAAGGCCCCCGCCCCTCCCTCCTGGCACCCATCCCTGCCTCCTCCTTCTGAGTTGTGTGTCTGTGCCCCCTCCGATACAGGCTGGGCTGTTGAGCACTCCTCTTCTATGTCACCATCAAAGTCCCCTCAGGGACCCCATCCAGCTTTAATTAGAATGAGAAGAAAAAAAAACTACTCTTCCTCTTCTTTAATCATTTTAATTTCCTTTTGTGTTTTTTCCCCTTTTTGTTGTTGTTGTTGTTGTTGCTGTTTTATTTATTTCTGGCTTGCAAAATTGTTCCTCTTTTTTTGCCAATAAGCGTTGGGCCCTGTACTGTAGAGAAATATTAACTTCCAGTAGGTTCAGCACGGGCCTTGATGTTATGGTAGCTTTGCTTAAGGGCCTGCAAATTAATACAAAAAGCTTGGGTGGGGATGAGAAACAAAACAAAAAGAATCTTTTTTTAATATTAAAGACCTGTTTAGGTCTTCTGAGCTGTCACAGTGTGATTGTAAATATCACTTTTATGGGATCAAATTGGGAATTGGAAGTCCAGATAGATTTGTTTTTTCTTTAATATTACATGTGTGTGCGTGTGTGTGTGCGCGCATGTGTGCATGTCTGGATGTTAGAATGTACCCCATTCATAACGTGTGCAGTTGAGTGTGTATGTGTGTTATGTGCACGGACACACACTTGCGTGTGAGAGTGTTTCAGTGTTCGAGTGTCGAGTCTCTCGTGAATTTTAACAGCCTTGTGCAGCTGGATTTCAGAGGAGTATTTCACACTCTCGTTCTTGCATTAAATCTGTGCTCACTGGTGTGTTTTTTCCAATAAAGTTCAATCTAAAACTGAATACACAATATGTGTCCTGCAGATCATTAAATGGAAAGAGCCAGGTGAGAGAGAGAGAGGAAGGACATAGAAAGAGAGAAAGAAATGCTCAGATATAAAATGAGATGTAATGTTGCAGGTGGAGAAAAAAAAAAGATATTGCCTCAAAATGCCCCCCTCCCTCCCTGTTCTTATTTTGTCTGACCATAATGTCAATTTTGTCTCCTTGACATGCAGAAGTGAAGTAATGAAATATGTGAATGGAGCCATCACATCCACATTACAGTGATTTTTATAAGTTTCTAGTCGGTGTTTGGTTGTGTTGATCTCATCTTTTTAACTTGCGTGTGATTAACAAATGCATTTTGCTGACGAAGACATCTGTTTTTATCTCTTTACTGTAGCATAATTTCAGTTTTAGTTGTTACAGAACTATAACATTTTAAGTTGTGTAAAAAAAAAAAACCCTGCCAATTGTAGTTATTTTATTTGTAAAGCCAGTAATGATAAATATTTTAAATGGTTATCAATATATTGTTTTTCGCTAGTTGCCCATCAGCCATTTGACAGGTTTTCTTATTTATGAAAGAAATTAGCTCACTTTTGCTTCTTACAATGGAGGTGTATTTTTATTCTTATTTTATTGTTTTATTTCTCCTTTGGTTTGATAAAAATGATGATGACCACAGCAATGATTATTTCTTTATTTTTTACATTTTGGGTGCTGCTCCTTTCTTTCCTTGCCAGCAGCATCTGTTTGTGTCACAATGCTTCTTTTATTTCAATCCTGCATAATAAAAAAAAAAGTTAAAAAGTGAAAAGGCCTGATGTCTGTTAATTTCCCTGCAGACTTGTTGTCTTTTTTTGTCCTTTTCTCTAATGAGACGATCACACTTTTTTTTTTTTAAACACGATAATCATTGTCTTGAAGATCTACTAACATCCCCAACTTTCTGTACCTTAGTGTGTATTTGCACTTAAAAGGGTCACATTTGTATCCTATATTCATATTTAGCTCAGGGCTCCAATGGCATTAGCTAATTAGCCATGGATACAGTCTACACCAGCCAGCGCAGATATTGCCAGTAAACTATCTTAACAAACAAGAGAGCAGATGCGAGAAGACGTTTGCTTTGCTTGTGAAAGTGGTGCATCGTAGGCGTCTAGTGTGAGATAAAGAGAACAGAGAAATGCAATGTGCACACAAACTCAGGCAACCGTCCAAGTACTGATTTTACCCCAATTGCACACAAGTCTTCTTAGAGACTTTCTGAGAGAGAGAGAGAGAGAGAGAGAGAGAGAGAGAGAGAGAGAGAGAGAGAGAGAGAGAAGGAGAGATTGAAATGGAACTGTCACGATCCCTCCATTCAATGTTTTATTCATTTTACGTCTGCCTGCTGTCTCCTCTTCAATAGTATTGAATTGGCAAATAGATCATTATTGGACAATTGGAAAACCTGCCACTTTGTGATATGACACACATTATATGAAAATCACAGTCATACATTCTTAATGCAATGCCAGATAAAAGAGGTTTTGGGTGTAGTCACACAGCTCTGTCTCTACGCCTTTTGTGTACATACAGTCATAGTTTTTGAATATCTGCTTATGTGTGTGTGTGTGTGTTTTCTTCTTTTTTGTGTTTGGGTGTCGCCTGTCCTCTTTATGTAGGTATATATTTGTGCATCCATGGTGACAACAGTCCACTTCTTCTCTCACATTTTAGACAAAGCAACTTTTCCTTTACTACATATTGTCTCTGCACAGTAGTGTGGCAGTCATTGTCTGTAGTAACACTGTAGTAAATACTGCAATGAGACAGTATCAATTTGACACTTATGTCAGTGCCCTATTCCCATCCCTCATCTCAGAGAGTCAAAGTCATGAAGCCAACAGAGAATGAAAAGCTACAATTTATGGTGGAGGATGCCATTGAGAAGAGGTGAATGCATTGGTCTTGTTGGTTTCCATAGATTTGGAAAGACCACTGCGACAACAAAATGGGTGACATCAATAATAGCAGGCTGGTTGACAAAGACGAGGTCAGTGTGGTATCCATCTACAAGACAGCAAAATAAGAGTGTTGCACTATACCCTAATCTCACTGTTTAATAAAGAATCAAAAGCATAATAATTTAATTCAAGATTTAATTAATCTTAAACACATCAAATGGATTTAAAATTCAAATTCACATCAGTCCTATTTTGTGTGTCTTTTTGGACCCCATGTTTTTTTTATATGGTCTTTAGGTTTTACATTTAACAAACAGGTTTTGAGGTTTTAACCAAATCATCCAATTAAGGTTTAATGAACAATGAGTGTGTCCAGTGTCCTTAAAATCAAATGTTTTGAGACAATGTTGGACCCAACAACTCATAAAAACAAAGCAAGCTCTGCTAAATGGTTTATATTTTATTTATGTATGTAGTTATTTAGTTAATTATTCATGTGTGCAAGTGGTTATTAAAAATACAACCATGCAAGTACAATAGGTTGAGCTTGCTTGTTGAGGATGTATATGAGGTCAACCTCAGTGCGTGCGAGTGTTCGTTTGTGGATTTGCTCAGTCAACAGTGGAAAATTTCCATCACGAACAGGCTTCTGAGATCCACCCTGTCAAAAGCCTTTTATTTTCTTAAAAATGTACTTATTTTGTTCGTTGCTGTGGTGGAACAGTGTACCATCATTGATCTTCATGTGAACGTGAATAGAAATATGGTTGATCTGGCCACATGACAAAATGAGCTAGCTGGAGCCTCTCTGTCCTTTGAATTGAACTGATATGAGCGAGACGGTCAGTGCTATGGTTGAACTTGACATGCATGCACTGAACACAAAACACACCAAGCTCTAGCACACAGGCAAAATGTTTCAGTTGCAACTTAGGTGCTGCGGTGGAGCAACAAACAGCAGGAAATGTGGGTGGTTTTAACAAGAAATGGGTTTCGCTTTGTGTTCAGAATCAGTTAAGGTTTCTTTTTTATGCTGACTGTACTGCACAAAATAGTACAGTTAAAAAAAAAAAAAAAACAATATTGCCTGCAGAATTTATGAACAGTAAGCCAACAGTAAATATTTTTTTTAATCATTTTACAGCACTTTTGATTTAGCACATTTAGCAAAATAGGAAAAGTCGTGAGTTATTAATCATTTCATCACACTGTTTTGTGGAGAAGATACATGACGTGACAGTTGCAGCTCACACACTCATAACTATGCACAAAAACAGTAAGGGAAACAGAGTGAGAAGATGTAACATAACAGGTGAAGCACAAAGCACACTTGTGGTTTCACACCTGTAGATATTTATATATTCCAGCACACATGCTATGCCGGCTCTGACAATCATTAGCTCACGGCCTGCACAGGCCAAAGTTAGTCAATTTCCTGTGCAAATTATTAAATGTTTAAAAGTGTTGTAATTGTCCATGAAAAAACAAAAACAAAAACAAAAAAAAAACATGGGTGTATAAAATCATAAAATTCCCCTCTGACTCACTGTGAAACATCAGGTGATGGAGAATTTCTCTCTATGACTAGATTAAACGAAATTTTAATGTCTCAATATCAGTTTGGTTACTATGCCTCACATACTAAACTAAAAAACAGTGTTATCTATAACATCTTATGTCCATAATAACACAACTACTTTTAAAAAGGTGACTGACACACAAAGGTCAATCTGGCAAGTGGTGCAAGGGGTGTGGCACCTTGGTCATCTCTGCACAGTTCTCTTGGTTTTATTTTTGGTGGAGTAGCCCAGTAATTCTCCTTTCTATTTTAAGTCCTTTTTTTTTTTTATTTGTTAGTTTTTTTTTTGAGTTGTGCTTCTCTTGCTTTGCATATTAAGTCTGGACTGAATCAGCATTGCTGGAAATATCACAGCCCATTATTCACATTTTGTTAAAATTACATAAATTTTAAAATGTGTCAAATACCACGTTATATTCCTTATCAAGTACTATTAGTTACCAAACCTTAAAGGTCCTGTATTTGAACCCTTGTAGTTATATGTGTATCATTTATGTGTGACTATTTAACCCTTCTGTAATGGCGTAAACAAATTTGTCCTGATCTCTTTCTGTCCTTTCTGTACCCATCCAGGTAAGCAGGTATGGACTGGATGGTTACCGCTACTAGGCAAGTAAACATCCGCTATTATCGGCAAATGCTCTGATCGACTAAGCACTGATTAAATCACAAGGCGTTCCAGATTTGACGGAAAGCTAAAGCAAACATGGCCAGAGGATCAGTAAGATGGAAAATGTGGTACAGCTACATTCACAGTATACTGCTCACCGAGCTCTGCGCCTATCAGCACACCTCTGACCGCCCTGACAGCTGCCACACCTCCATTCCCTCACTCTCGTTCGCCCACTCACTTGTTCCCTTAGCTTACTATTACCTGTTTGCTTGCACACTGCCGCTAAAACTCAACACCGCCCAAATGTGCTCTTCAACACAACTGCTAACAAAACTTTCTGTCCTTAACTTACTGTTACCAACACAAGTTTGTTTACACCGTCTTAGCCTCCCACAGACAGCTCAGCTGCTGGGCCGCCCGTTCGTCATCTGGTTTCAAAAAAGAAACCGGATCAAATTCGTGCTGCATGTGAAGCTGGGGGGGGACATCTTGTTGTGAGGGAGCAAGGGGAATGGCAGTAGTGAGCGACTTCATATTTTCACAGTTTTTATTTTACTCCTCTGACTTCATAAAAATGAAAAAAAAAAAAAAAACACAATCGAAACCCATTTTCACAATGTGGGACCTTTAAAGTAACTATAATCAATACTCCTGTAGAAATGGATCACATGACTACGCGTATGTGAAAGGAGTTGTTTGCAGTGATAATCCTACAGAGAATTAGTACCCTTCTCAGTTCTCTGCAGCTGTACTGAGCTTCATAGTGTTGCAGCTCACTGTTTTGATGAACTGCACTCTGATACTTCTGTTTTCAGCAGGCAGCTGTTTTCTATGAGAAGTCTCTATAAACCAACTGTACGCTACCTGCCTTGCACCAAACAGCAAACAGGCAAATATAATTGGAGAGCATTCATATGCTAAAGAGACAAATAGTTCTCTCAGGAGTTGGGAGACAAAAAATAAAAAATAAAAACAGAAGAAAACAGCGAATATTGGAATGGAGTTAATTAAGTTACGAGAAACATGTCTTCAAGTAAATAACTATGTTACTAGTAGACAACTGTTTGGTAACAAGCATTGTGTTCACTGCTTGTTTCCACTGCCCCCAAGTGGCCTAAAAAAACATGCAGGTTTGGATACAGACAGTAATAAAAAGAACACAATTTGTCGTTTTATGGAGCAAAACGACAAAGTGTTTAACATCATAAAAAGTCAAAAAATAAAAAATGTCATGAAATATTAAAAACTTTCAAACTATACTTCACCAGTCTATCCATCCATTCATTAGCTATACTGTGTATCCTTTTGAGGGTCACAAGGGGACTGGAGTTGAAGGAAAGAGTTGCAGGGTACACCCTTGACAGGTTGCCAGTCTTTGTTGAGTGGATCAGACTAGGTTTGATGCCATAGTCTTTGTATTATCTGAAGAACATAAAGCAAAGAAAAAGCAAATTACAAAAAAAATGTATTTGCCTGTTTGTGTGAAATGAATGCCATATGTCAGTAGTTGTATGTACCCAGCAAATTCTTTGCCTAGGAAGAGAAAGTGATATGAACAGGCTGATACTGCACTTCTGATCTTTATGGATAAATGGAAACCGTGGTTGAGAGCCTTGAGCAAATGGTGGCCAGAAGAGAGACTCGTTTGATAAGAAGTGAAGTCTCTCTCTCTCTCTCATTTGGCTGTGGGCTGTGAGGGGCAGGAGCCTACATCCCTGAAGAGAAACTACGGTGCTCACTGACTAAGAGGTAAAATAATAGTGCCTCACATTTCTCCATCTCAGCAGTTCTGAAGTCTTGACTTGAAGTGGAGATGAGTCAGATTGAGAGCCACACACAACTATTTTCTCATCACCCCTGCAGTCGTCTGTGAAAGTCAGGTCTCTTTATGGCCTGGATCATCTCGCACTGAAGCCACAAAACCAGGACCAGCCATGCGCAGTCATTTCAGATGTTTGTTAAACACAGCAGCTGCTCTGTTTGAGCAATATCGCCCACACATGCTGCACCTTAGATCCTCCAATAATTGCATGTTGGAGAGAGTGTTAGAGAGAAATGGTTGTGTTAGTGTAATAAGGTTCTGGTCCAGATGTTCAGGATTAAAGGCTTGTTATGAAAATACAATATAGTTACTCAAGAAGTTAGTTATTCAGCTCTGTCATGCACATGGCATGTAACACTATTTCTTAGGCCTGAAGATGTTATTGGGAAGGGATTCAGTTGAATATACTGCAACATGTTGGCATGTTGTATAATAGACAGTCCTGGCATTTGGTTGGTGAAAAAAAAAAAAAAGGTCCACGTTCTTAAAATCAGCACCATAGCAACCAAGCTGTGGAGCATACTTTGCCAATGTACAGTAAATGTAACTTACACACAATACATTTTTACTGACTAATCCTTCACTTTGTCATTGCTGTGGTGTCTTTGAAACAGTACAGCTTAATCTACTCGTGTAATTATCAAACGTAAAATGTTCAGGAAACATTTAAGAGAACAAATATATTAAGTGGTTATTTGAAAATGATTCACTGATAGCAACAGACAACTACAACGACTTCTACTGCATAAAACAGTGAGCTTGTACAGATAGCTTCAGAAAAAATGCGGTGTGCCACATGGTTAAAAACTGATGCGTTTTTTGGTCCCTTGGTTCCACAGCAACAGCATCAAGCAAGATTAATAAACGCTAACAGCAGATTTTTTTTATGTATCTCTTCACCCCTTAAAAATTGTCAAGAACATTTTTTTTAGCGAAACAACAGAAGTGAATTCTGTCTATACTAAGTCAAAGGAGGTTGGAGTGAGGATAAACTTGTTGTCTTGTTTAGTCACGGTTCAGTCCATTGTGTTTGACACATGGACTGTCAAGCTTAAGTATTTGTCCTCTTTTACCAGTTACATTGTTTATGTACCTGCAGGATCCAAAATGTTTTATGCATGATTACAGTTTTCATGTTTCAAATCTAATACATCGCTCTATCTGTAAACCCTCTCAGTCTCTATTTATGTCTGTGTGACAAACTTTTTCCTTTCTTCCCAAGGGACATTTATTTTTGTCAGGTGCATCTGCATTCATCAGAATCAAATACACAAGAACTGTTTCCTCCTTTCCCCCCCTCTCTGTCTCTTTTCCAAGCAATGATACTTTCTATCACTCTAAAGTGTTTTCAATCAGTCTCCCTAGTTTTAAAGAAATTGACTTAAAAGACTTGGAGCAGGTAAAAAATGTGGATTGAATTCTAACTTGGGATTCAATTCAAAGGAAAGTCCTGGGCTGAATCATTCCAGGTGCTGCCACACAAGGCCACATGGTGATTACATGTGGGTTTTACAAATACAAATAAATATTTGTTCTCAGTTAAAAGCATTTTACATCTTTCTCAGTGTTACCAACCCACTCTTTAATTGTCAGTACAGTGGGTAAAGTTGTACCAGAATAACTTTCTCAATAATGGGCTTACACGCCATGGAGATGGGCAGCAGCTGTAGTGCTACACCTGAGCGTGAGACAGATAAGGAGCTTGTGTGCTGTGTGGTTCAGTCTGGGGCATTTTTCAGGGGTTCTTTTAAAGTATGCCAGAGAAACATGAACTAAAGTTGTGACTTTTTTAGGCCTGGCCACTGCAAATTGAACCTTATCTGTGCAGATTTTTTAATTCTACTGAGGATGTGTCCCTGCCTTTTTTATGACTTTCATGTATGATTAATTTGCAACAGCAAATACATTTTGAGAGAGAGATGTTACGGCACCTGAATCACTTTTTCTTAATCAACATAATGAGGAAACTTTTTGAATGAAATTATCTGCCAAGATCAGAAATGTTCATATGGAGTGCAAATGCAAAACAGTATATGGCAACATATTTGATTTGCTTTTCAATCTGCATCTGCTCTTGCAGTACAAGGTCCATAACTTAAAAGGACATGACCTTCACCAAAGTGCCTTAATTAGCCCAGCATCCACCCTGACCACCATCTTATGACTTCAGTGCAGCACAAGAACATTATACTTCCTTCACTAGGGGGGCGGGGGATTGCAGTCAAAAAAAAAAAATCTCATCATAAATATGTACTTATTTTTTATTTCAGCTTGAAAGTTGAGTTTCAAAGTTTATTCTTGACTTTGGAGAAAGGCAGTTTATTGCAGATTTGAATGGTGGATTTGAAGAGGAGCCATGGCTGGCAGAGGGCCTGGAATGGTGGAGCAGAGCAGGTAGTGTAGCAAGAAGATGAAGGATAGTAGCTTGAGATGGCTGATAGCAGAGCGGGACAGGGAGACAACACCAGACAGAGAACAGAGCTGGACATGACTGAGTACGTGATGGCAGGAGTGATGGACCTGAGGCACTGAGTTGGCTGGGTCAGGTGCGTACAAGGCAAAAAAAAAAAAAAAAAAAAAACCCACAAACAAAACAAAGCACTTGGCCATAGCATCCACACCACAAAGGTGACAAAGCAATCTGGAAGGATGAGCCCTGTTTATATACAGCTGGAGCTTGTTGAGTTGATGAGTAGATTAGCTGCAGGTGCACAGGTTGAACGGCTGTAAGGAGCCAGGAGGCCACGCCCAGCACACACACACTCATACACACATAGAGACAGAATGGGGACAAACGTGAAACGCTTGGAAGGGGAAACAATGGGAAAAACAGAGGGAAAAGGGAGAGGCAAAGCTGGTTTCCGAACATATTGTTGCATCAGATGCTGTTTCTTAGGTCAAAAATAAAATCTGAAAACTTAGTCTTAAACTGCATGATGTATCAGTGTCAGACATGCTGTCGTCTTTTTGAGCTAAATCTTAATGTCAGTATGCCTTACAATAACAATAACTCACAATAACTATGCTAACATGCAGAAGTTAAGCAAATGTGATGTGTTTAGCGCACTTAGTATGTAAGCATGCTAGCATTAGCTAATCACCACCAAACACGTACAGCTGAGGTTGATGAGAATGGGAATGTCATTAATTTTGCAGGTAACTGCTCATAAACCAAAGTACTGGATAGACAGAAAATCCTGACCTCCTGAGGGTGCGAGAGAAACAGTCAGGTGATCACCAAACTCATTAGGATTCAACCTCTAGTGACATTTAATGGGTGCACAAAATTTCCCAGGAACCATCCAGTGTGGTGGGCTGACTGACATGCCACTAGCATGACTAAAAAGTAGACACCCTACTGTTGTCGACGGTGTCCTGTCTGCTTAGCCCCAAGACAATGAAACCCTAGCGCGGACAGCCTTAAAACAATCTGTGAATGAATAAGGTAAGATGCTAATACAATGGGGGAAATAATTTTTTGATCTCCTGCTGATTTTGTAAGTTTACCCCCTTACAAAGACATGAACAGTCCATAATTTTTATGGTAGGTTTATTTGAACAGATCAAACAAATCGACAAAAAGTCCAGAAAAAAAACAGAAAATAAAAGTTATAAATTAATTTGTATTTGATTGAGTGAAATAAGTATTTCATCCCCTACCAACCAGTAAGAATTCTGACCCCCACAGACCAGTTATGTGCCCATGAGGCACACAAATTAGTCCTAATCTCAACTCGTTATGTGTATAAAAAACACCTGTCACAGAATCAGTCTCTTCCATTCAAACCTATCCACCACCATAGGCAAGTCCAAAGAGCCGCCAAAGGACATCAGGGACAAGACTCTAGACCTGGACAAGGCTGGAATGGGCTACAAGATCATCAGCAAGAAGCTTGGTGAGGCAGAGACCAAAAATTTGAAAATGGAAGAAATACAAGATAACAGTACAGGGGTAAGGATGATTCTGAGAAAAGTGAGGGATCAGCCCAGAATTACACTGGAAGAGCTTGTTAATGATCACAAGGGAGCTGGAACCACAGTCACCAAAAAAACCTGCTGGTAACAGACTTTGTCGTAATGGATTAAGATCCTGCAGCGCCCGCAAGATCCCCCTGCTCAAGAAGGCACATGTACAGGTCCATCTGAAGTTTGCCAATGAACACCTGAATGATTCAGAGAAGGTCTGAGAGAATGAGAGATGAGAACCTCCTGGCCTCAGCCAGAAGACTGAAGATGGGTCGTGGATGGGTCTTCCAGCATGACAATGACCCAAAACATACGGCTAAGGCAACTAAGGAGTGGCTCCTTATTAAGATCCTGGAGTGGGCTAGCCAGTCTCCGAACCTTAATCCCATAGAAAATCTGAGGAGGGATCTGAAACTTCAAGTTGCCAAGCTGCTGCCTCGAAACCTTCAGGATTTGGAGAGTATCTGTTAAGAGGAGTGGACACCGTTTTGCTTAAGGATCAAATACTTATTTCACTCAGTCAAATACAAATTAATATAATATAACCTTTATTTTATGTTTTTTTCCTGGATTTTTGTTGATATTCTGTCTCTCCCTGTTCAGATAAACCTACCATAAAAATGATGTTCATGTTCATGTCTTTGTAAGGGGGGTAAGGGGGTAAACTTACAAAATCAGCAGGGGATCAAATAATTATTTCCCCCATTGTATGTGTAACATATGTAACTCACTAATCTAGTGGACTACTTTCATTTGAACCATAAATTCATATTAGAAACACTGCAATTAAAAAAGTATTAGTAACTTTAATTGCATTTGTTAACCGTTAGCCTGTAATGACTTTAATCCTGTTTTCTTCTCACACCCACATAGATGCAGCTCCCGGCCTCTTCTTTCTCTGCTTGTCAGCCTCAGATAATAAACACAGGAGAACATTCTGGAAAAGGCACTTTTTAATACATTTCTTTTAAAAAATGGATTATCAAATTAATGGAAACCGCTCAATAACTGCTGCAGTGAGGAATGCTTCCCACCTAATTGAATTAGGGTTTTCATTTCTGTGATTTCTGTGTTTGTTTTTGGCAGCTGCCATCTGTTTGCCTGGGACCAGCTCTATTAATAAGCTATTCAGATTCAGATGGGGCTTTATTCCAGCAACTGTTTCTCACCTCCTCTCTCTCCCCTTTTCTCGCTCCCTCGCTCACTCAAATGATTGTCATGGAAATCATCAGAGGTGCCAAACCACAGACAAAAGAAAGAGCTTTAACATACACCTGAGCCAAAAAGAACAGAACTGTAGTCTAATTACGATGGGAACAATTAAGACTGTGCATATTTATTGACAGGGGACTTCACACAGGAGCATATGCTCATGAATACCAGAAAATGAAGACGGGATGGGGTGGGGTAGTTGGAGCTGTTCAATCAGTCTATATGATGGTGTTGATATGGGGAAAAATAGCATTTTTACCGTAGAAGACATGAGCAGCATTGAAAATGTGCTGCTTTGCTTTGACAAATTTTATTCTCATTTCCTTATTAACAAATGTATTATGCTCTCATTTTCTTGCAGTGGTTTTATTTGACATCTTTATGAAAGCAATGTGGCCAATTCATATTTCCTCAAAAACACACACATACACACTCAAAAAAAAAACTTAAGTGTGCTTGTCATCACTAGCAGCCAATATTAACCCCATTCACCCTTATTATTCTTGTTTTAAAAAATGTTTTGTTTTGGTTTTTTTTGCTTCCCCTGCTGTTGACAGCCGCAGTCTCCTTTTCAGTGCTCCAAGAACAAGGAATTCCAATCTGGGCTTTGCTCAATATTCTGATCACACTCCCCTCTCCTCTAGTAATACAAATCTACTTTAAAATTCATAACTACATTTGGAAAGAATAAAAGGCTGCCCTGATGGAATATTTCCAAGGAGCTTACTTGAGCGAAAATACAATTCGCTTTGGCATATTTAATAACCCTAACCTGGTCTTTAAGACATACAGTAGTAATAACAATGTTAAAAAAAAATACTGGGGACTGAAAAAAAAATCCAAGCTATGCCATAGCATGAAATGAGTACCTATAATTTGTGCCTCTAGGAGAAGGATGAGAGAATGATGGAGAGAAAGAAAGAAAAAGGGGGGAAATGAAGGAGACAAGAGATGGAGAGAAGCCTTGTCAAAGTTAGAAAGAGTCAGCACAGCTCAACTCTCATTTTCTGCCTTTCTTTTTCCTCTCCTCTGCTGCCTGGGAGGCAGTTCGAATTGAATCAAACAACGCACATTGATTAAGCTTGGATGAATGACTTTCCAATGACACAGGATTCAGTTTTAGCCTCACCCCATCCCATCTGTACACATTTGACATGGTTATTGAGGAGTTGATGTGTAAGTGATTGCGCAGTTTCCTTAGGATTCTGTGCAAAGCTGAAACACGCTCCCTAGACTAAAGGTTGTCGCCATTGTGCGGTTCCTTGAAAGTCTTGTTTGATTCCTGTTGAATCCTCCTTTGATTCGAATGCCTCGGGGAGAAAAGCACAATGAATGAGTGTGAGAAAATAGATAACATGCTCTTCCAATTGGAATATGAATTGCTCTGCTTGAGCCTTAGTATTAATCTCTTGCCCTCTTTCCTCTCTCCAGTCCTTTTGTGTTAAGAGGGAGAAAAAAAAGATAGGAGGGAGAGAGACAAAACAAGAAATAGAGAACTGAATATTGTGGGATGTCCTGTTCTGAATTAGGTCAGAACCAATCAAAGCTTAAATGCTCTCTCTCTCTTCCCCCCACAGAGCAGCAGCCCTTTGTGGTTTTTCTGTATGGGGAGACAGAGACCCCTACTGTCTCTGATGGCACATTAAAACCTGCCAGACCTAATCTTTTCTCTCCTTTAAAACTCTACTGCCATCTGTCTGCTGTGATACACACTGCAGAACACAATGAACAAACATAAAATAAGGGCTGCAGGAACCTGTAATTCTGCATGTACTGCCTGAGCCTGCATCTTTCTGCAGCAGCTCCCTGTGAGTGCTGCAGACACACTTGCAGATACTCTTATGCCAGGGCACTAAGAAGTAAGGTAATCTTCCAAGACATTTCACAATCTTTTCGTTTAAGAAATGTTGATGGAGTCTGTGAACACACTTCAGGAAGAGACAAGAGTTGCTATTAAGACATCTGCTCATCTAACTGAATCCTATGGGTAAACTGATTTAATGTATCCCAATATGTAAAATGTATCTGAGTGTGATTGTTGATGTATACTTAGATAATTATCCATTTTCTATGTATTGCAATGTGGCAAGACAGGTGGGTTGGACTATGTTTTTTGTGTTTCTCAGTTGTATTAATATATGCTTGTGCCATTCTGTGTGAAAGGTGTAAATTTAAATACATTCCACTGATCTCAGGTCTTTCAAAAAGTTTTGTATATATTTCAGTTTTATGAGATAATTTGCATTTACAACCATACCTGCTCTTCTCACCATGCACAGCATTTTGAAGGAAGCCTGCTGATATGTATACAGCATGATTCAGTCACAGACTCCAGGACAAGATTCACTGCTTTCATAATGACTGTAATGACAGCACTGATGATAATAGTGATTATACTGATGGCTTTACACAGGAAGTGCTAGAGACTGTAAACATAACAAGCAAGTAGATGCACTAGTGGTTCTGATGATCACCTTTACCAGTAACTGTTGGCCATTTTACAAATGTGTCGCTCACTTGATAAAGCTCTAATGCAGTAACAAAGTGAAAATGATGCCAAATGGACATGCTGGACCTGTTCCATCTCAGGATGTTTCCTGAGCAGTCACTTAAGATGGCATTTTAATTTTGTCATCTCAAAGTGACATATCCACTGTAATTGTGTTCCACTAAAATAAAACTATTCATCATTGTGTGATTTATTAGTTTAACAAAGAATCTGACACAATACAAATTATTATAAAACGAAAAAAGAACTAGTAAAAATGTCACAGATTTTATTCAGTTAAACTTTTAAAAATACTGTAATAGCATAAAAGTGTAGAACCTCATATAAGATGGGTTTTACTGGGGCAATAAACCATTTAGGACATAAAACCTGTCATTAGTATGGAGCTGGGAAAGTCTAAAGGATGGGAGACAGAGAGAGAGAGAGAGAGGAAGAGAGAGTAAAGCCACAGTTATGGAAACATTTTGTTGACTATTGCAGCAGCTGGAATGTCTTGATTTTCAACCTTTCAAATAATAATCAGCTTTATTGGATTGTAGTGCAGCAAACTGCTAAAATGCACAACATGATGAATTTAATTCTGGTAGTATCCAGTTATGTTTTGTTTACCTAATGGACACAGCTCCAGAAATGTCTTGAACATTGTTGGACCATGTCAGTGTTTTGGTGCATTTCAGCCATTTAATATACTGTATTTACGACCCTATTATGACAACTGTTTTCCAAAGCTACATTTGTTTGTATTTGATTTGCTATCGTCCAAGAGAAATAGGCTCTCAGTTTTTCACAGTGGTAGACAAAAATAATTTTGTACAGCCTTTCAATGCAGTACGCAATTTCTGAATTTATTTTTGTCAAATTTGCCTTATGGGTGTGTCAAAAAGCAGTTAAAACTGCAGACTGATGTGAAACATCTGCACTGCAAGTTACAGAAATACACTAAAACAGAAACTTAGAGCTGTGTGGAAGGAGAAAAACAAATGAAAAATCTAAAACTCAAAGCTACCATAAAAATCATTGGTTGTAAAATATAATTTGTATCTGGGTTTTAAACATTTTGAACAGGCAGAACAAGAAGGGATGGCAAGTCTTATCTCTAGTCTCTGTTCTTTTCACTCCGTCATGTCTATATTCACACAATACGCCTGGTTATTGTGGAAATTCAAGCAAAGACCGTAACGCCCGATTGGGAAAATGTTACAGAGCCTATCCGATCTTATTTAGAGTCAATGTTCCATCTCTTTGTCTGTCATAATGTTTGTTTTCCTGGCTTCAACACAAAAGCAGGGATTGCAGAGTGTATTCTATCTAGTGCAACATTTTCTCTTAGCCCCTTTCCTCACTAACGTCATATTCTCTCCCCCTCCTAAGTGCCCTTCCATTTTTGTTAATCAAAATATATTCACACAATCTCCTCCTCCTCTCCAGCGGATCTGAGAGGCTGATTGGCAATTTCAGCAGCAAAACCATAGTTCAGAGGAAGAGATGGACACAGCCAATCTGAGAGCTCCCTGCCGTTACCATGGCAACCTCTCAACAAGAGCACCTAGAGCTGAAAGGGGAGGGAGGGGAGAGGGAGGGAGAAGATATGATCAAATGTGAACACTCTATTCTGATTTGAAAGGCTGATATACAACTCACAGTTTGTTATTACTGGACTCTCCCACTTCTATTTGTTGCTCAGGCACAAACACACACACACACACATGCAAATACATGTGTGTTTAAAAAGCATATGCAAACACACGGACTAACACTTTACACAGTAACAAACAGCATCTGCGCCTCACTGATAACACTGCCTCATGGCTGTAAAAGCATATAAGAGGGAACTGTTTGCTCTCTCCTTTTACAATGGCTAGCAGCAAACCTAACTGTCTCTATCACACACCCCGCTGACTTAAGCATCTCAACATCATCTCTGCTCTGCCCATTCTACAGATCTGTCCGGACTTAATAAAACTGTCATCTGTTAAATAAAGACTGCATGAAGGCTAGATCTGCTGTCTGAAGCAGCTCAGTGGAACGGCTCATTAAAGACCATGAGATATGACATTAAAACTTGCAGCTGGATATGACTTCCATTAGGACTGACTTAAAACAGACTTTACAAGAAAGTTTGGGTTTAAGAGCTATTACGATAGATAGATAGATAGATAGATAGATAGATAGATAGATAGATAGATAGATAGATAGATAGATAGATAGATAGA
>JBBMJY010000018.1:19427598-19468242 GCA_037833715.1 Toxotes lorentzi
ATAGATAGATAGATAGATAGATAGATAGATAGATAGATAGATAGATAGATAGATAGATAGATAGATAGATAGATTTCTGTCTGCGATGAATGTAAGTCCAATATTCAGTCTCCTACTAGCACTGTTTTGCTCTCCACAAAGTCCTGAAAGATAGATCAGACTCTTTAGCTGCTAATGGCTCCATTTTGTTCACCAGCCAGTCACTAACTTTTTCTGTGCCTGCTGAGAAATCAGTGTACAGTGGGTTTTTTTCTTCTTTTTTTAACTGAAAACTGCTGCCTGCTGAAAGACATCAAAATGTTTTGCAGAGGTGCAGGGAACTGCAGAGTCAGAGAAAATTCTCTGTCAGTTTTTCATTACAGGCGACACCTTTCACATCACACAGTCTTTTCATCAGTTCATTCATATGTACTTTTATATAATATTAAAAAATGTATTGGTGTAGCTTTAAACATTAAGATAGCAGTAAATCTATTTGTGATTCAGCATGCCAGCTCTATTCTAGGATATGTGATTAATAATTTAACATTTCAAACTAAGTTACAGAAACATTTACACTTTGCAACCAAAGTGTAAACGTGATCTATATTTTCAGTCAAGCCTAAATCTTCAGTAAAGGAAATCAAAGTAATACAATTTTAAGAGTGGCATTTATACTTTGTCAGTAAAACACATTCAATATAAACAATAAAAGTTAACAAAGTTTATTACATGTTTATATACAAACAACCCTGCAAGGCACACCTTTGTTTAAATAAGAATATACAATACATTTTATTGTTGAAAGCAAACAAGTTTTAGTTTTGAAATATATATTAATACAAGTCTGTTTAGTGTTGGACAGAGAGAGAAGGCCCCAAGTTGTGGATATTCAACTGACACAAATAACAAAGAAAAAAAGATCAACCACTTTATGATGTAAACAACTCTACATCTTTCATATGATATTTAAATTAATATACTTAAATGTTGGACATATTTTGTAAAATGCACCATCAGTGCTCTCTGATAAAGTTGACTGACTAAATTACAAACAAAAACACTTTGCACTGTAACATTTCAGAGCTAAACTCAGTATTTTACTTAGAAGCTTATCTATACAGAAGTAGCTTAGCTGGACTGGCACTCTTTCAGCCAACTGTTTGTCATCTATTAATAAATGATGATGTGACAACCTTTGTCAATAGGACCCTAAAAACACAAGAGCTATTATTTTATACTTCACATGGGCTGAAATAAAATGAAACTCCAGAGTCACACGCTGACTAAGGCCATCCAGATTCAAAGTATGTGTCTTTTTTTGTTAAGAAAATGTTACGTTTTTCATCTAATTTATTGGTTAAATTAAAACAGAATTTTAGTCCTTTGTCTTTGTTAGACCATGGATTATAAGCATGCTCACAACAGGGGAAGGACAAAAACAGAGGAATATAAAATAAGAATCTGTTCAGCTACAATGAAAAATATATTCAATATCCTATTTGGAAGTTGTCTAAGCATAAAACATGTAGCTTCTTTCATGGACATTCAGGGTAAAGGCAACTTAAGTGTCCACATAAACAGCATATTGTTATAGTTGCATTCTGTACATTTTTCAGCACAGACTATTGATCATATAGTGATCAGTCACGTCATCCTGTCACTCCACTGAAGCTGCCTTCATAAAAAAAAAAAATCTCCAACATCAATCAGGACATTTGTGAAATAACTCTTTTATTACTGCTCGTGGCACATAAAGCAAAGATTGAAAGGTGAAAGGATGCTCATGACAAAGGCCTGCTGTGACTCATCGAATAAAACTAAACAGTGTGGCAAAAAAAAAAAAAAAAAATTAAATGGTTGGGGCTTCACGCTTAGAAACATTAAGATGCAAGCTGTCTTAATCACACAGTTTGCCATCACAAAGTGTCGTGATGATGTCAGATGCCAGATGTCAGATGTCAGATCCCTTAAGTGGCTGCTGACGTATGCCAATTGTAAAACCTCTATTTAGTTAACTACTACAAGTTCAACAAAGGTCCACCAATGCTGCAGTTTTCTCATCATTCCACTAAAAAGACCAGGAGATGTCTGACCAGAGATGAGAATTTTAGAGGCCTAGGAAATCTGAAAAAAAAAGGGGTTAATGGACATCTTTTCCTGGGCCCCATCCTCTGGTGTGTTTCAGTCTTGTAGGCTGTGTATTTTATTGAATATTCCTATTGTTGATGTTCTGGATGGTTGGCAATTATCATGCCAGGAGGCCAAGTCGCTTGACTTTTGCAGATAGGAAAGAGTGGATGATGAAGACTATGGTCTTAGGGCAACAGTGGAGGTCCAGCTGCTGAAAGAAGAGAGACACAGGGACCCGGGAATAGAAAGGATAAAAACAGGCAGAGGAATGACATTAATTTTGCAATATATACCTTTCATGTTATAACAAACTTATATATTTTAATACTGTTAAAATAGATTTTTAAACATCTGTATGCTGTATATGCAATTGTTGTATAAGCAGAAAGCTTGTTTTTGAGTTGTTCTTGCAAATATAGTTAGACAAAATCATCTTTAACACTTACTCCACTTACTAGATTTTCATCAGCAGATGGAGTTTGCTCATTTGTCATGGAGAGGGCTCAGTTGTTGCCTCAGATGGAGGTTGTTCAGAGTTGGTCATTTCCATGACAACTGAGCAAACTCCATTTTCTGCTTTCAAGCTAATTCTGACATATTCAATATAACAACTCGAATTTATGGCAGTGATAATTTAACAATATTAAAAATGCTACATGCTGAGAAAGTCCAGTGGAAAACTGCAGCTTACAATCTCGGCCTCGGGGCCTCCGAAGTCCAGGAACATCATGCGAACCCCATCGTCAGAGGACATTCTTAGGCGCTCGAAGGGCTGCTGGAGGAGAATACTTTTCCTGACACCCATCTCTTCTGTGAATAACGTAAAACCCGCATCGATGTGCACTCCCAGGGTACACTCCTTCCCATTCCAACTACAGGCTGCCAAGGTACAAGAAAATAAGGGTTGACATAGAGACAGCACAAAGAAGGGCAATGTAATAATGAGCAGCTGGAGTCGTTCACAAATAAATCCAGATTTATACAGCAAATAACTTGTGTGAGCTTGGTGTTACAGTACTGATACACAACCCAGAATTTTTGGCTCTATCATATGAATGTGATATCCTACTGCACTAAAAGGTTAAAAAAATTAGATTCAAATAATGTTGAAATAATGGTCTAAATCTTAGTTAAATGGATCACTCATCCTAATTCTGCTACTGAAATAAAACCAATTCAATTACTGAGGAAAGTTTTAGCACCACCTTATGCTACCAGCAGAGGGCATTGTGTATGCACATTACTACACTGCCTTGTATGTGAACTGGTGTCTGGTGTCTCACAAAGCAGGATTACAAAGTTTCCAGGTCTAACTTTACTGAATAAAATGCAGAATCTGGATCATGCAAGTAAAAAGGGCTGTTGTCTGTTTGACTCAGTGCTCACATGAGCCGAGAAGACACACGGCTATACTTGAAACAAAAAATGTTTTGTCTCCTCTCAAGCTCTTTATAAAAATCTATTTAAAAAAGGCTACTAAAACCCACTTCAAATCTTTTATAAACATTCAGCCAGAACAAATCTGCAGAGATTGAGGACATTTTGCAAAAGAGTGCAGTCCCTCAATCATTGTGTAAAGAACAATAAATCATAACTTCTAATTCTGCTTTGTGAGACAGGCCCTTTTATGTATTGAAATGTTTGTATGTGTCTGCTGAATAGAAACCAAGAGCCTGAGCTGTAATTGTTTGGATGAAAACTATTTAAGGTGTATACATAGATATAACTGAAGAGTTATATTCATTATAGATGGAGAAATCAACATCTTGTAATTCTCATCAGATCCAAATTGTTAATATACATATATTTTGTACAGCATTACTCTTGAAAATAAACACTGACAACAAAGCCTTACTTGTCTAGCATTAGTCAGTGTAAAAGACCTGTCAATCAATTTGAGAGTGGCAGCAGATTTTTGGTAGTAGCAGTCACTTTTGGAGGAATTGTCAGAGAAATAAACAGTGTTTTGCCTACATAACATTAACTTGAAAATGTACTGTTGGTGCAGGTATTTGGTATATCTCTGTATCTGTACCCGTGGTGACCTCCTTGATGAGCTCAGCAGCATTGTGGCAGCCCTCCACCAGCAGATGAGTCCAGGTGGACAGCTCCTTGGCAGAGTCCACCCTGAACACATGGGTCTCAACACCTTGCTTGGTGCCCGAACGCAGGCCAAATGACAGGTCAGAGTCCAGGAGAGGAGAACCTTTTCCTGGGCCAGAGTGGACCAGTCTAAAGGACAGAGGAAGTAGGAGGAAAAACATGGATGAGAAAGAAGGTAGTTCATAGGAAAGAATGGGCCCAGAAGAGCAAATGAAAGTGTGTTGGTGTGCTACAGAGTTAAAAAGTGAGATGTAGACTGTACAGAAGAGAGGGAGGGGAGGAAAACACATGACTCATAGGTTCTGGTTCCACTAATGTTTTCCAAATGAATGTCATGATGTGTGGCATAATGTCCACTGGTCTGGTTATGGAAAACGTAAGCATGGGTTCTTTGACTGAGCCAGAAAAAAACATGGGAAAGTCTGGTAACTCAAAACCAGGCTGCTTAGGGTGGAGAACAGATCTATTGAGTTTATGCCAAGTGTATGTTTTGCGTTACGGGAATGTGTTTGTCCAAAACACAGAGACAAGCACAGAGAGCACAAGTGTGTTAGTATCTACTACTGTATGTGGCGTATGAGCGTATATGAAGACATTTGTGCATGTGGACCTGGTAGTGATGAGCGGGTGACTCTTGGTGGGGCTGTTGAGGCTCTCTTTGGTCTCAGGCAAGGAGGGATACAGGAGCAGGTCTCTGTTAGTCAACACAGCCAGTACTGGTCTTTCTGGACCCTGAGCCACCTACACATATGGACATTTGTAACACAAGTGAAGAATGATTATCATACGCAGCACATTTATGACAGTCAGTAAGTGCCAGTGTATATCAGCTGCCTCCAATCTGGAATCTAGCATCATGTAGCTGAAATGACCATACATGCCCCTGTGTATGTGCATGTGCTCTTTGTATCTCTGTGTTAGGAAAATGCTAATGTACTGTCCAACAGGGTCAAAAACCTGTCTATAGTTCAGCAAGACCTGAAACAGGCACAAAAGCACGTAACACACTGAACAAATCATGACAGAGCCCCAACAAAATACTAAAACCTAGATTTAAAAACACAAAACATAAAACAATGTGGAGCAGGTCTTGCAGTATACTCCATGTGCGGCTGTATTCTTGTATACCTGCTCTGTAATCCAGCCCAGATGTTTCACCTCCATGCCAGGCTGCATGCTCTTCATCTCCTCCTTCACTTGTGATAAAAGGTTGGCAGCACAAGCCTGGATGCCGTTGTACCAGGACTGGGCCATGGCTGGGTCTTTTGCCCGCAGGAACACAGAGTTCTTTCTGTTGGATGAAACCACCTCGAAATACCTGGCAGATGACATGAGAGAGAGAGAGAGTGGAGCAATCAGGGAGACAAAGAGGGAAAAAAGGGGTAGTTAGAGAAATAAAAGACATGGCATAGAGGGGAAAGCTTGAGGGCGAAGTTTCAGATATTAACAAAGAGAATATGTGAGCAAGAAGCAGAAGTCCCTCAAGAAGCAGAAGTCCCTTTTACAACCATTTTGTTATTTTCAGGTTGAGATCTGTCACATTGTTTTTTCCAAAAATCTATGAACTCAAAACCAAATATTACGTAAAGCAGAAAACTTCTCACATGTAGTACCTGTTTTCTGTGTCCGGGGGGCACTGTTTTCGTGACACCTGACACATCTTCAGCGGGATGCTGCGGGGCTCCTTTGCCTCAGCTGGGGAAAGCTCAGTGCCCTTCTGGGGTGTGGAGGGGGGAGAATCCCATGGGAAGGAGGCCCCAGGGGACCCCGAGCTTTTAAAGAAGGCCGACATCTCCTTGATGTACTTCACTAAAGCAGAGTGAGTGTGAGCGAGAGAGAATTAGATAAGGAGGAAAGGAAGACAAGAAGACAGAGGAGGGGGGGAAAAGGGAATTTTGGGATATGAATATGGGGCCTCTAGCTTCAGAGATGAGTTGAAAACTGTAGCAGCACTGTGGAACAGCTTCAAAAAGAAGGAGAAATTCATCTGCATTGAATTCTCTTCAATGAGCTGATTTCTTAGCTTTTATACAAAGTCTATCACACTCTTTTATGAAGAAAAAACATTTCTTTACCTGTAAAATATAACCAGGTGTGTTGCGCACTCTATTTTCATGAAAAAGTAAATATGCGAATAGAGTAATTTGCCAAAAATAAAAACAACTACAGTTATTTTTTGTGATTTAGTGAACATAACAGTTTCTTCTTTTTTCTTAAATGTTGTATTTTTGTTGCATGTTGGTGATTCTGGCATGAGTGAGCATATCTTGAGCAGCAGCTGGAGGCAGACAGTGGATGTGATTTCCTCCAGCTGTGTTTGGTCACCCATGCCAAAGTGTCAGTGCACAGCTGGAGGTGTTGAGGAATAAGGAACAACCTAAATTCTAGGGGGCTTCATTAGATAGCGACATTAGAGAGAGATGTTAAGAAATGAGGGAGAGAGATTGGGAACAAAAGTCCCTGGACAGAATCAAACTACGGAGGCTGCTGCCCATGGTCAGCATTCCAACCCCCAAGCCACCCCCCCCCCCACCCCCCCCCAACCCCTCCATAATTACACAGTTTTTGTGGGCTTTAATCTAGTGTTTTGTTGTACTGAAGTATTACAAAATTAATGATTATAGCTTACTCTGTGCACATTTTTTAATGCACAGTTTTTCCACTCACACCTACATACACACCCACACACACAAAAACACATGGCCTCAGCTCCAGTCCAGCAGGCTGTGGTATGGGTTTGGCAGAAGTAGCCACTGCTGGAATAAAAATAGCCCCGGGGACATGGCAAGACATGAGGCTAAGGGCTGGAGGTAGAGCTCTGGTTTCACTGGGGAAGTGTGAAGTGCTCTTCTTGCACAGTACAAGAGGCATGTAACCAGAGGGTAAGTAGAAGAGTCAAAGCACAGGACAACAGGGGTGAGAGAGGGGGCTTCCACCATTCCCAAAATAAAGCCCCAGCCCGCCAGTCAGTTATTTTGTTAAAACATCCAGCAGTGCATCAGTGTGGTCACTCCTTCTGTCTTATTTCACTGAAAATGGCACACTAGTAATTCAGATTTGTATTCTTCTCTTCCATGAGGGGGTGGCAGAGTGACTCACTCATTTAAATAGAGGGTCAAAAGTTCTGACAGGGTCTGCAATGTCTTGGAGAAACAACACTGAGCAGCCCTAACACAGCTCCTCATTCACTGTAAAGCTGCTTTCAGACATTTAATCTGTAACACTGCTTGTTTCATTTGCCAGTTTAAGTAATGGCTTTTAGCTTTCACACATACGTAAGTCTCTGTTGTGGAAAAGTTTCATGCTGACTCCATTCAAAACATGACTGACACAGAAGCAATGTTCACATGGCTGGCATCTAGCACATGAGAACAGGCATTGCAGGAAGTTGATGAGCGAGGCAAGGGATTGTTCACTTGTTATCTTGTCCTTGGCATAGAGGGACAACAGTTATCAAATTTCAGTGTCAGACCAAGCTGCCTCCAGCTATTCTCATAAGGGTCATGTATCTCTTTTCACATTAATTTGCCACTTCAGAATGCTTTCTGTGATCATAAACACAAAATGAGTGTTACTTTTCACGTCCTGTGATTGGTTCCAAAGCCAAATGCAGAAATCTTAAATGTAAGAACATAATAAAACTGTGTGCCTTTAATCTCTTTAAGTAACTGGATTTGCTCACACGAGAGCAATGTTTAAAATATAGCAGAAATGTTATGTGTTCCAAAGTAAATGAATTGCTAGAGAAATGTTTATGGAAAAAATGACTGAGGTTCTTTTTCAAACATGATTCCAACATTTAAAACTGGAAGAGCAGTAAGGGATTACAGTGCATGTCTGAAGGGGGCTTAAGTTGCGGTGGAAAAGGGCATGACCTACATGCTGAAAACTATAAACATACAGTGACTCCTCTGAGTCAGCACAGTTTTCATTATCTCCTTTTCTTTTTAAAACTCTTATTCTTTCTTCATAATATTGTTGTGGATCTCTAATCTGTCTGTAATCTTTCCCTTTCTCATTCTCTTCAGAAATGAGGTCAATTCCTTTTTCATTTTCAGCAAGTGGACTGTTTCCATATTTCAAAGCTAAAAATTTCTCGCCATTAAAGGTTTTCCCCTAAAATCTATAAAGAATCACTGAAGAGATTGGCTCTCTTTCGTCACTTTGGATAAAGAGCATTGACAATGTCTGCCTTGCAACCTTGTCCTCTCCCTCTTTCTCCCTCTCCCTCTCTGTCCTTTTCATTTATACCCCAACAGTACTGTTTCCTGGGACACACATTTATGACACACAAACAGTACGGGTTAAATGCAAACAATTGGTCACACACTCGCATGGGTAAGCATACATGCAAGTACACACACACACAGACGAGCACACAATGTAAAGCATATCAAATCCTATCTATGGTGTGGGCAGCGGTATGGTATGGACTTGGTGTCTCCAGCAACTGAAAGCTGTCACTGAAGGCTTGTTCAGATTTCCTCTTTTACAGAATTAAATTTTAGTTTTGCCAATTTTAAACTGTATTCCAATTAGGTAAAACCGGATTACGGCTGCTTGTGTTAGATAATGTTAGACAACATTTAACATTTGTGAATTTTACCCATTTGTTTGGATGAAGAAAATGGGTTTGCTCAGTGACATTTTTATATTTCTCAAAGTAACAGGGACAACAACTTTTTTTGTATTACAGAAAAACTACTATATATGCATTAGTTTACCTGCCCCACAGGCATCTCTCTGGGGTATTACGGACATGAGTGTAAAATCACTCCTTCAATTTTTTTTTAGGTTCTATGTTCCCAGTGTTATATTTTGTGTATCTTTGTGAACTTGTCAGCATACACACTCACAACCACCTCACATGACCCTAATGCAATTGAAGGGTACATAAAAGTTTATTTCTCCTGTTTCTACGAGAGGCTTTCACTTGTACATTTGCCTCATTTGCACTATGCAAAATCAGCTCAATGAACCAAGAAAAAAAAATGTGCATCTGTAGACAAAAAACAGACTTACTGGGAATGCGTATACTGGGAACACGTATCAAGCAGTGAGAAACTAATGTATACCAGCTACTGCTTTGAAGTATCTGTCAACTTGCATACATAATGTTTCATGGAAATGAGCTTCTGTCCATTTGTTCATGTGCCAAACCATTGATGTTTGTACCATGGGGCAGCCAACTGCTTCCTTGTTGCTGGACCAAGGCCATTCAAAATTGATGTGGTCAATCTCAATATGGCAGGCTAGGCCACAAGACTTTGAATGGAAATGAGATTGCCTACATTATTGTTTCAAGGGGAAGCCATCATAGAAGGTCTCCTGAACTCTGCAACCACACCGCATATGAAAAAACTGCAGGATTTCTCAAATAAGTCCACTTGTGGGTGACAGCATAGTGTAGCCAGACAAAGACGGCTGCCACGTCAGTGATGGTTATCTGTACGTGATGAGGATGTCTCCGTCATACAAATAGCACTACACTTTGTATAATAGAAGTTTCTCAAAAACTTTGTCGAAGAGCACAAGAATGGCTGTAGGTGCTAAAATCTAGCACATAAACAGTTCTATTCTCAGCAGTCAACTCTTTATTATGTAAGACTGAGTTTATGTCTGTGTTTCATGCCGCACAAACTGCAGAACAGAACAGGCTCCGATAAAACACAAATTATAGCAGGTATAAGGAGATGTTTACTTTTGTAAAGAGGCTTTACTGTTTTCCAAAATGCAATGTGGAAATGATCGTATTAGTGTTTCCCAGATTAGAAATGTCAGGCATTTGCTGTGGCCCCCCACGTCACAAATCAGGCGAGATAGCTTTCAAACAGAGTGATGAATGAAAAGGAGCGGAGAGAGGGATGGAGAATTGAAGGGGCTGGAGGAAAAGAATGAACAAAGTGGAAAAGAGAAAGAGGGGAAGAAAAAGAAGATTGAGAGTAAGAAAAAAGAATAAGAAAGAGTGCGACAGGCAACATAGAGACTGAACATGCAGCTAAGCTCGGCCAGAAATGTTGCCATGAGTACCAGTGGCGGCACATTCAATACAGAGCTAAAATTAGCTGAGATGGCACTGTTATTACTTTAGCTTATCTGGCAGCCAGTGAAACTACTTTTGTACTGTGTGTGTATGTGCGTGTGTGCATGTGTGTGTGAGGAGTTTCTTTGCTTCTTCTGCAGAATCCGCTGCTAAGCTTTACCCGCTAAAGTCTTTACATTGAACCTCACAAATCCTGATCAGACATTTTCAGCCAATTCAGTTTTGACACAATTCACTTAACTGTGGTTTGAAAAGCCTTTTCTTTTCCAGGCCCCTGGAAAGACCAAATTGCAAAAGCACAAGTTTAAATTTTCAAACTGTGCCAGCCAATGCTTGATTGCCATTGTGCTGATTACCTTATAAAGATACTAACACAATATCAACATAACCGTCACCTTGCATCCACTCACACACATACACACACACTGCCTAGAAACAACTCTCAAAATTCTCAGACCATCAGGTATCTAATCAGAAAAACAGCATGTTGATGTGTTTGACAGTCATGGCATGCCTCTTGACTTAATGGTGAAAAAGTGGCATTGGCTTGTCAGAGACTAAATAATGCTCTAAAGCCAAATGCCAGCCCCTCCTCCCCCCGCCACTGGTTACCGTGGGAGCAGCTGGAATGTCATTGGCCAGTCAGCGACCTCAGAAGCATGCTGTTGGCTCTGTAAACCATGTCAGGCGAACAATGTCCCAATGTTACACCACCAACGAGGAGAGATGTCTTGGGCCAAAACAGCGTCATAAATAACTGCAAAATACGAGGAACACTTGCTGTTTCCATTCAATGCAATGAGGTCAATTGAGGTAAAAGGAGAAAAAAAAGTAATTACTGAGCCCACTTAATAAGTTTGCCAATCAAATCAGATAATCCAGGAAAAGGGGACTTGTTTTGGAGAAGCTGCATGCAGGATTGTGCAAAAGAGGATGCAACTACATATCAGAGAGATTTTGCTTATATTTTATAGATTTAGTTAAGGAATGTATGCATTTAAACAGGAACATGTGCGAAGTAGAGCTCAACCAATCAAAACACTGAGCTGAAAGAAGCTAAAAACGCTTCACAATAAACACTGGATTTGTGTGTCCCCAGTGTTTTCCTGATTAATGTGTGTCTCAGGCAGCATCAGTCATCCAGAGATTTCCCCTTTTCTGAATGATTTAGATAAGTTCATCATTCCTATAGCCCATCTCATTAAAATCATGGATAAATGCCAATCTCGAGGGTGTAAGGTATGGCATGAGAGAGGCTGAGAGAGAGAGAGAGAGGGCAGAGCACACTGAATCAGACTTTTAAACTAATTCACATACTGCCAAAGCACAGATTTGATTACTTTGCATAATGTGTCAGGAGAGTTAATTATCCTAATTCAACAAAGTGAAAGTGAAGGAAACTTGAACAGGATCTGGCAGAGGACAAGAACAGAGTGAAAGGGAAGTTCAGCTGAAAACATTTCCACTTTACTTTCCAACTTTATTTTTTTCATTTTCTGCCTGGAGATCTGTTTCCTGCCTGAAATGCACAGAAACTCAATTTTCCATTTTTACAGTGGGTTCATGTACATTTGCTCAGTGTGATTCAAAACGGTCACCTGCTGTGTACCTTACAAGCCTCATTTACAAGTCATTTTCATTTGTAATGATGTAAATGCATGTGATATGGACATTTGCTTCTCGATTTTAAATAGCAGTGGGATTTGAAAGAACAAAACTGATGCAGTAGGTTATTATGTGCAAGTGTATATATGAAATCCTAAGTGGCCAAGTTGAAAATTCTGCGGTAAAAGTTAACAGCAAATAAGAAATTTAGGTTGGCTGGTACATCAGCAGTTTTTCAGAAAAGCTGAAAAAGTCATTCATTCATTTTTTATTTATTTGTGGTTCTGTGTATATGTATATTTATGTATATACTGTATGCATCAACTAATTTATCTTGAATAATGGCTACATACATAGCCACCAGTGCCATTACCCTCCTCCCTCCACCCCCAATATGCACATTCTGCACAATACTATGCGATGGTTCAGTGGAGTCTAAGCCCGTAATGAGGTGAGAGAGTGGCACAAAGACTGGGCCACCAATTTATCAGGGGCCCCGGATCAGGGCACTGGGGTTGAGAGGGGGCCTGTTAAGCAAACTTGACGCCACAGGGAAAGAAAGGTTTGAGGTAGAGTTGTGATTTAATAAAGCTATGTTATTTTGCGGGTTAATCCATTCCCTCACTGTGTCTAAGCACGATGTGCTTACGGGCCAGCAGCTCTGAAGGAGAAGGAACCGAACTTTGTGTGTAGAGGGTTAGAGGTTTCAGAACTGGGATACACTCAGAGACTCAGGACAGAAACAGCTACCGAACACTGCAGACTACAGCAGGGCCTGGCTGGTGTGGACGGTAATTATTCTCTGCTTACATTCAATGACAGGTTTTGATTTAAATACACACACTATAAATTGACTTTGTTGTTCCTTCTCATCTGTGTCTACCCAAAGTTTCAATAGAGCCATGCATAGTGGCAGCAAGTTCGCAGCACTGCAAAAAAATATAAAATATTTATCTGATTACATCAAAACAAAGACTGCAATTCAGCATTTCTGTTACTGTGGTAACATGCCATACATAAAGACCACTAAGGACAGAAGCTAGAGGAGAGCAAGGCTATCCTGGAATCACTATACGTGCCAACGCTGTGAATTTTTACAAAAAAATATGGTAACACAGTAAGTCTGCAGCAAAAAAATAGTTAAATAAGTTTGACTTTTCTGAGAGATGGTTACATTTATGACTGGAGGACTGGACTGGAGCACTAGATGGGTGGGATTTATTTCTCAGAATGTGCCAGATACACTGTCAATAACAGCACACACCCTCTTGTGCCCTGGGAAGACCCACACCTAAATGCACTAGAAACAAGCGAAGTATTTTCTGGTATGACTTTGCCCAGATCTGGAAAGATATGTGAAGATATTTCAGCAAAAAAAAGAAGTCAAGTTAAGGCAAAAAGTGGAGACTACATCAACTTATCTAGGTCAGTGTAAAAAACAATATATGGGACCAACCAGCAGAAATGTATTCTTTCACAAAGTCAGTAATATTTTTGGATACATCAAGTATGCACTATATCTTATTATATGAAGAACCATCAAATGTGCAGTGGTGAAATGTAAGCAGAAAAGAACTGGACAGGCCTGTTTTTGTCTGCCACGGCACATCAGATATTGCATTTCTTTCCAGACTCATCTTCACAAATAGTCTCATTCCTTAGCTTCACAGACAAGTTCACCCCTCTCACATGAAAAGAAAGCAGCAAAACCTTTTTATCTCCAAACGAGGTTATCCTCGATCAGTGAAGATGGACTGAAACACTCAACTGTCTACTGAAACACCAAATTGAACTGAATTTCATTTTGTTCCCAATTAACTCAGACTACATGGACTTTGCACGACACCATTCTGCAAAACAAGTGTAAATCTAGATAATGGTACATCTGAAACTGAGAGAAACCTTTATCTTCCTAATTTTAAATAATAAGTCACTTGAGAATGTTTTTTTTAATAAAGGCTATCAGAAAAGTGGAGAGAAAGCTGAGAACAAAGATCCAATAGGTAGTAAGAAACTGGAGAGATGTGGCTGAGATATTCAGTCAGGCTGCAAGGGAGACGTTTATTTTCAAATTAATAATTATTCTGTCACAGGATCGAGAGCCAGAAAGTTTTAATTAGGTGATGAAAGTACATGCATGTCATTGGCACAACTGTACATAAGTTTAGGCAGTTATGGCATCACTCAGCTTGCTTAAAGCAGGGCTAAGATACCGTGACACCGCTGAAAGGTCCTTCAAATCATACATGCAGTTCCAGTATCAACACGGGTTGGGTTAATCTTCACCGATATATCTAAGAAGCATGAATTTTGAGCAGACAGGGAAAAACCTAGTTGAGAATCCGATCACGTAGTCAAGTTTAACATGTGTGTATTAATTGTGCACGGGCTCATTAGTGAACCATCCCTGGTTGATTTCACGTGATCCACATTGGAGCTTTGCCATGTGCAGATGTACTTTTCAACTAGCAATTAAATTTGACAGACAGGTCAAAATAAGAAAAAGAGGACAAATAATATGAGGATCTGTCCAATCCACAATGTTAAATTGGTCTTCTTGTAAAAAAAGAAGTACTTTTATTTGCAACAGATAAAACTTCTTGTTTAACAGACACTACTTTACAGATGTTTTTTAAAAGACATATTTTATTAGGTGGCTGTGATATGTCAGCAAGGCAAGAAATGTGGAAAAGACAGCAGACTGAGTCTCTGTGGCCACACCACCGAGGACACACCACTGACTGTACCAATCCAGCATGACAAGCTATCCAGGCAACGTTTGGGATGCGACCAGTATGAGAAATTCACTAATCCTGCTAGTGTGACTCAGGATTCAGGATTCATGATACAGACAGCAGCACTGTACAAAAGTGCTACTGACTGAGAAAAACCAAGAACAACAGTAGATCTTAGGATGTTAAAAAAAAAATCAAACCATTCCTGTTTTCCCAGCAAAACACTTACTCAAAACATTTCTCCCCTATTTCTCAGAAGGGGGTCGGCATTCCTTATGAAGAAAGGAGCACAAAATGGACAAATAAGAGGGCTACTGGAAAGAGCACTCCAAACCACAGGGCATGCTGCTGCTGCTGCTGCTGCTGCTGCTGCTGCTGCTGCCACCCACCAGATGAATAGATATTAGCTAATACACAGAAACACCAACTCTCACATCTACAACTGGGCTGATGCAGTTTGGGCAAAAGACACCCACATGAGAATTTGCAGTTGCAAACTGCGAATTAAGAAAATCTCACTTGCCTCCCTGACTACTTGTCTGGCAGGGGACACGGGCCACTCTATGGATCAGCAAGACAGGAGGAAGAAGTATGCATGTGTGCAAATTCATGTGCAAGTGTATGTGCTTGCATATATGAGCTCAGTCTATTTACAGTGTTCACAGGACTGCTGTGTACCAACGAGGAGCTTTAAACCTTACTCCCCAAAGTCATTATATTCAAAAAATCACTCACTTAACTGGACTTGAATCAGTGCAGGAAGATAGGGTAGGAGTATATATCCCTGCTGGTCTTGCTTAAAAAGACTGTATGCTACAGCATGTATCTTCTTTTGTGGGGCTATATCCACATATGTCCTTGAAGAGCTTGATTTGTAGATAGGAAATACAATTTTCAGCCCTCAAAGCAAAATGTAACTCAAACTGCTAGTCTGCAGTCTTCAGCCTTATATAGGGCTGCAGTGTTCGTCCTTGTTTTAATAGCCCAGACAATATTACTTTAAAATTGTGATCATCATCTTCAGTGACTACCTACATAACCTAAACTACAAGTAGTTGATGCGTCCTGTTTACATGGTGCACCACTGTGCAGTTATATATCCTTGTATCTATGAATGTAAGTAAAACAAATGCAGTCAGGGTTTGATGCAGGGGCAAGCACTGAGCTGTGTGCATGTGTGTGTGTCAGAGAAAGAGAGAGAGACTGAGAGAAAGATTAGGTTTGGGGTTAGCTCTTGTTGAGAACGCTGACAAAGCATCCTTCAGCTAACACTCATCACAGACACAAATGAACCTCTACAAATCTAATCTCACCTCAGGCACTCCTGAAAGACTGTCCTGCTTGTTCATATTGAATTTTCATATTCTGGTAGCTTTAAAGCAAGTATTAATTCACTTAGATCTAGAGGAAATTATATAGTCAATGGAGTCACATTTATTAAATACAGTCAAAAGTAAAGCCACTGTGTCAGAGTCCACTGGGGACTTATATTACAGGATGTAATTAAACTCATTCAAAAAGTAGCCTGCATGAAATTCCTGATCTAAAGAGTGGGGAAACACATGGCTCAACAGAGGCTGTCTCTAATGGTTATCTCTTGGTCCCTGAGACATGTGATACTGTGCAGCCAATGTGACTACAAACAAGGAACCCAAGTGACATCCAGTCCTTTCTAATGTGCTGTTGGTGTCCATGCATCAATAATAATAATAAAATAAAAACACAAACTGCACTTGAGCGACATTTATAGTGCACAGGACAGGTTATTCAAATCAGTGGACTCACAGGGCAATCAACATGAACATAGAAATAAGTCCATAGAGAGGTTATCATTGTCAAGAAAGGCCTCTAACATAACTATGTCCACATTCAAGGAATCAGCAAACACAAAGTTAAAAAAACTAATGAGGTTCAGTAGCTGTGATTTGAGTCACCTGTTCTAGTCATGTTTTACTTTCTTTACACAGTAAAATGTGAAAAATGTTAATTTATAGAATTAGAAATATAAATACATACTGCATCTGAGTTATGACTGTGCTGCACTCTCTTTTCACTATCACTGGCCATTAGTGCAGTGGTCAAAGACAAAAAGAAACCTAATATTAGGCTTAGAAATTTACTTAAGACACACCGTGAAACAAAGGCTTTGATCAAGCTGCAAATTCTAAATATATTTGACAGTAAGAGTGATTAACAATGAAGTAAAACATCCAATCTGCTTATACACTGAATGTTTTACTTCACTGTTATGTAAACTATGAACCAAAACAATGTATTCCACATTCCAGTGAAATTCTACATCTACTGTCACTGAATAAACATAAAAGTTTTGTGTTTACATCAACAGATTTGGTCACACTCACATGTGTTTACTGAACTACCAGAGAGAATAACCTGACAATTCTTTTTAATCTTATTTTGGCTTTAAATATGACACACTCTTTCCAAGTGCACCGGACTTTGTACAAAATCAATCAATAGTTCATGCTTTCACATTGGTCAACAGCGCAGTGGGGATGATGGAAATCAGGAGACCTGATACAGCTAACACCACATGTGCAAAACACTTCTCCCTCCTAAAGGAAGCTCTAGACAGGGGAAAGCATGCAACCGTACAGCTTCCATAACTAAGCCTATTTAATCCGTGTATGTGTGCGCTGAGCTGGAGCACAACTACCTTAATGAAAAGGACAGGGCAGAAAGAACCAGCAGTGTCCAGAAATGTCTTGGCAGAGCAAACTAGCTTTCCCTCACTCTGTCCCTCATTCTTTCTTGTGCACACACGTTCGTACAGACACACAGAAAATTATGTCCCTCTGGACTTCCAAGTAAATACTGCTGAAATTCATGCTGACATTAAGCTAACACCCTCACTAAGTATAAAAATGGACCTGAGCACATGGAACAAAGACCGTCAAACTTTCTGCTGAGACCTGAGCCAAAATGTACTTTGGCTCCCCACATGGGACATCAGTAAAAACAAATGAAATTCATTGAGAATCTGAGTCATTGAAGATTAGAGAATCTGTACTATAGAATCTTTATCATGCTAATCAGAGATCAATTGCTTATCTAGTTATGCAGTAGTTTTCTCATTCTGGCATTCAAGTATGATACTGTTGTTTTTTTTGCTAGCTCTATGACAACAGGTTTTTCATTCTGTGTTTGAGCATGGCTCTTGGGAGCAGTTATAATTCTTTTCCTTCAGATGTGGTCACAAGTTAAACAAAACTAGTTTATTCAAACATACCACACCTTCAATGCACTAAACTAGAAGGTCAAGCACACCACCAGAAACCCAAACTGGTGTGCCAATGAGGTTCAGTAGCTTTGAATTCAATTCAATTCAATTTTTCAATTCAATTTTATGTATATAGCGCCTTCCACGATCAAAATTGTCTCAAAGCTGTGCACAGTCACAGCTTTGTATCTCATAAAGAACATGGGTCTCAAAATAAGCCTCAGCAGCCCAGTCTCCTGGACCCTCTGTCATTCAGCTATTGATCAGATGTTTGATTGTTTATTCAACATGGCTTGTGAATGATTGCCTCTGTCCTGTATATGGTCCACATGAACCATGGACCTGGCTAGAGGTTGGTGGAAGCAGTATGGATAACTAGTATGGAAAGCCTGAGATAACTTTTGAGATTTTTTCTGTTTATTTGCAGGAGTTTACCGTTTATTGCAGCAGAACACATCACTCTGTTCAGTCAGTAAGAGCCCTTTCCCTTCTTTCCTTCTTTCTCGGTCACTGTCACAGGGAGAGCATTACATTCTTCTGCTGTTCTACAAAACATGGTGTACCAACACTTTGACTCCAAAGATACATGCAGCTCTCACACATACACACATTTACATCCACCTGCCCATCATGAACAAACTCACATGCACACACACTAACTACACACACACTCTAACCCACATTCAAGCTTACCTTAGTGTACTTCCCTGTACTCTGCAGTCCATTTATCCTTCCTCTCAGCTTTACAGATTGTGTGTGTGTATGTTTTCATGTGTTTAAGTATGTGTCGTATGTGGCTGTAGACTTACTTTGTGTGTGTGCTTTTCTGTCAGACATTGGTTGCCCAGGGAACAGCTTTACCATTGAACTATCCCTACCCCCCACCTCTTATTCCATGCATGCACACACACGCACAGTATCCTAGCTCCACGGCTTCTTCATACAGTAGTGGAATGAGCCCTGTCTTGGCAGGCAAGCAGGTGGCAGTGATGGATGTGTTTTCAGTGAGAGTAGAATCCAAATGAAAATAGGTTAGAAGGCAGTGGGACAGTTCAGACCCCAATGCTACATCGCTCATCCAGTCCCTTTAGAACAGTTTCATACATAACTGCTGCCTCTTTTAATTCTGTCCTCATTCCTTACTCATTTCACATTTGTTGACTTATCTCCATAAAGCCATGTCTAAGTGTTTCATGATGTTCTCACACTTAAAATTTTTACAAAACTGATGTGTAAATCTCCCCATTTACTGTGGCAGAAACTCTGTGACTCTATTACGAGGGCACATTCAGGAGTGATAATAAGATGTGTGACTGAAAGAAAATGTGGAGCTGACCTTTGTACCTCTCTTCTCCATCCTCTTCCCCTTCTCCTCACATGCACATACAGAACATTGTTCTCTATTAGCACACACACCCATGCAGGTATGGAAGCAGTGCGTATGCTCTCAGGCCCATACATAAACACACACAGTGAGGCTGTAAATGTCACTGGGAGGAAATGAAGGCAGCTGTGGTTTTATGGTTTTCGTCTGGTCTGTTATATTTATTTGACCCTCTCATGTGTTTACTGTTCCTCTCTCTCACACACACATTGATTATTCCATCACCATTTTGATGTAAGGTATGACAGAGGAAGAGGAACAGAGGAAGAGCATCTTATTGGGAACAAACACTAAGGCGCTAGTTGTTCTTTTCTTTCAAACAGACAGATTCACTATGTACAAATTCTCATTTATGGTGAGAGGTTTGGGAAAAACTTGCAGGAGGAGGAAGGTTTTATACACATTCATACTCACACCTGGGAGATGCCCAGTACTGCCCCTTTCCTCTGCTGTTGGCTGCTAAACAACCATGTGGGACATTACAATCATATGATTTATAAAAAATCTATAAAGTGAACAATGGAAAAACTATTACCAGTTATGCCACATACGCACAGCTGGGAATTCTTAACCTTTATGAAAACCATCCAATAAGTGATTGTTTTCTAATGTTTTAATCTTATGCATGAAGGCAGTTTTGAAGACAACCTTTTAGCCAGTACACACACACACACACATACACACACACACACACACACACACACACAGAAAGAAATCTGTAGTATCCTTGAAAACACTCTTCACCTTGATTTCACTGCTAAAGGTATGAGGCAGAGCTCAGCATTAATGCCTTGCATGTGCTGCTGCAACAATCAAAATGCATTAACCTAAGGTGAGTAGATAGTAGAGTTTAATGCAAGCTATTAAAAATATATTTCTTCACTTGACTTCCAAACGAGTCGAAAAGGAAAAAATCCTGCCACAAGTGTGGAATGCCAACCAGGCTTCTAGTGTAACTCCCTTAAATGTTGTGAAAGTATTTATCTGACAGATTCAAGTATTACTGCTCACATATTCAAGATATTTTAATGCGATGGAGGCAGTTTCTCCTTGATCTCAGTCAAGGCCGTCTGAGTTATGAATTTCACAGAGCGATGAAACTGCCTTGAGCTCAGCAGTGGTGGCTTGTTTGTTGCTGTGCACATGTAAGAAAGACTGTTGCTCTGACCTTTAACACTGTAGTGGTGCCAAGAAGGAGTTTGTTTCTCACTGTATTTCTCAGTATCTTGATAAATTGCCAAAACCAAAATAAGCATTGTACTTGAACTTCATGTCATATGTATTCCCAAGTATTTTTATGATGTTCAAACAGTCTTGAAATAAAATCAGAATTTTAAGAACTGCAGCTGGAAAGCTCAAAGTCCGTAAGTGCTAAACAAAAACTTTCATTCTTTATTTCCTCTATTCCCTAAAAATACTCCAACGCTTCCTGCTACAGATATGCGTCCTGCGGTCTTGCCATCTGTGGGTCAGACAAACATTGACACACATGCACAATGGAATCAGCAGACATAAATAAATATACACACACATGCACACACGCGCATACATTCAACCTTCTCCCCTTAGTGAGCCTTCAGGTCTCTTTCGTCTCCTCACTCCTCCATCAGGTCCTCAGGGGAAAGGGAAACCCATGAAATGATTCCTGACATGACGGATCACAGAGCAGCTCCGGTTGAGCCGTCTGATATCAACACTTTTCTGCCTGACTGTGGACAAGTAAGGCAGGAGGATTTGCAATGATTTCCCCTGGCTGTGGCTCTAGCTGTATCTGCTCCGCTGGCTGAAGTTACTGACGCTAGCCCACAGTGCAAGTTCACCCAAAGAAATGCTGTCACATGGAAAACTGGTAATTCTGGTTTTAGTGTTCCCCATTTTTACATTCATTTTCTCAAATGGAATGTTTATGTAAAGTGTCGTGCACCAAATAATTCTTATTTCATACAGCTTACTGAACCCTTTTAAAGCCAAATTTTTAGTTTTGAAAAAATTGATAGCACCTACGGGTTGAAACATTTGTGCGAGTCATATCACTGAGTGCAACTGTTAGACTATGTGGGTAAGATCTCTCTCTCATAACATGAACTGTGCAGATCAACGGAAAGTATAATAAAAGCAAAACATAAAATGTGCCAAGCTTTATGGTTCCTGATAAAAACATATTCTTTCTGAATCGTAACGTCCTGTATAAATCATCACTCAACCTTTGTCTTTAGAGACTCTGTGCTTTTGTAACGAATAGATTTACAATTCAACCCAGTGACTTGAAGTCAGCTTGGTGGGAGATGCAGAATTCCTGTGATGCAATCAGTTGGCAAGAGGAAAGACTGTTTTTAATCCCTTTTCCCTGTCCTCACAACTAAAGATCACATCTCAGATTCACCATGTTGTTTCACACCTGTTAGCAGACTGATGCTTTTAGGCAAATGTGTGCACACCAACACTCATGTGCATGAGTGACTTAACTGTAAGGATGAGACAGAAAAGGACAGGGAGATACAGAACATTAGCTCCAGCTGCTGACGTGAATGAGTTAGAGCAAGAGGAAAGAAAAACAACTGCAATCACCTGCTGACTCCATTGCAAACCTTCATATGCACAGCAGGTCCTACTCCATAAGTTCTCCACTGTTCTCAGTTCTGACATAAACTTAAAGTACTTTCTATCAGTGTCAGAAGTGTTTCATGTTCAGGAAGACTGCTCATTAGCATGCTGGGATACTCGAAGGTGTGAGCCACAAAAATATTCTCAAATTATGAGTCTTTCGTTTCCTCTTGCTCTCTCAGTTCAACTCATTATTTGGATGTTTCCAAGGAAGTCTGATCAAAGTCTGATTTAACAGATCGTCTCTCTCCGCTCATCATACATCGCCCCTTAAGGAAAAATCAGCCAAAGTGCTGGAGAAATGTATCAAAACATATCAAGGTATCAAAAAGTTCCCATTGTTTCCATCATGTATCTATTTGGAACTGTGGAGTGTAGACAGGGTAGGTGGAAGTGCTCAGTCTTTTTCATGAGAGATAAGAATTGTGTTCTCTCCTACTCTGAGGATTATATTGTTGCAATGTGCATGAAGTGGTTCTTTATAGCTGTTTTCACATATGAACTCTGGAGTTGCCCATTGTCCAGAATTGCCCTTTCCATGTCAATTCCAATGTCCACGTCAGACATGTTCTCACTACTGGAAATATGTCTGATTCAGGCGAAGGGTGGCAAATGGGTAGAGCGTGCAGGAGGCAGGATAGAGACGTCATCAACACGCCCACCCATTTCCTGTGAACTCTCCAGACAATTACCTGCTCTATTTACACATCGGCTAAATCAGACACTATGCAGACTTTGTACTGGGGACCTGGCAGGGTAAAGACTGTTTAATTTCTGGTTCAACTGAATTGGACATTCATACATACACCTCCTCAAGGTAATGTCTACAAAAGTTCAGAGTTGCAGTGCATGTGTGAAAGCAGCTTATCATGCAACACAAACAGTTGTGGCATATTTCGCAAGTGTATAGTTAACTAAAAGTCTCTTGTCACCTTGCAGAAGAATAAAATAAACGCCACATCGGACAAAGCAAATAAATTCAGATTCTCTATTCTGGATTACTTTTCTTTCTGAATGAATAATACCTTACCTTCAAGGATGACTTCTTTGCCAGTTTTCTTCAGCGCTTGCACAGCTTCATCATGTGTGGCCTCCCGTAAGTCATATCCATTGACAGACAGTATGGCATCACCAACATAAAGCGCCTCAGTCTGGTCAGCAGCCAGACCCTTAAAAATCTTGGAGATGAGGATTGGCATCTTGTTCTCCCTTCCACCTGCATTACAAAAGGGGAAAATAATGCGCTTTCATCTTGCAATTGTCTCAGGAAGCTGTAACATACATTCACACTTACACAGCAGCCATGACACTCAAACTTTTGACTCCTGATCAACTTTACAAAGCTGCTTGGCATTAAGGTCTTTACTACTCGCACAATCCACACAAAGTGCAAGTACCTATTCTGAGAAAATGCCACATGTACACAACTTGGTTAAACATTTAAAAAACTGAAGAGGCCGTTTAGTAGCTGTGACTAACAAAACAGCATCTATGCTATACCTAATTTGATTCAAACCATTGCATTCCTCATTTTTCAGCATTTAAGGCAACTTCATTCACCTAAACTGTTAAGTTAAATAAGCATATGATGACAGATGCAAATTACAGCGATTATCCTCATGTACTAACTTCTGCGGTTTCCCATGTCTTCCTCTCCCCTCCTTCCTCACTCATTAATGAAGATCAGCTAGAAAGCTGATGGATCTCCCTCTTGCTGTGGGCTTCCACTCTTCATGAGAAATAGCACCATTAATGTCAGCTGGCACTTGGACTCTGGCCTTCAGGCTAGTGAGAAATTATCTAAAAGAGGATTACATTTAATTAATTTTAAATACATCTTCCACAGGTTGCTTCCTCTGGGTGATCCCTCAGGATTTAACTCATGTATCTTCCTCTGGAGGCCACAGCATAGTGCTCTTAATAAAGAAACGCCAGGGTTGAGCTGACATGCTCTTATTATGCATGTCAATCACTCAAGGCATTTACCAGCCACTTGACCATTCCGTGGCATCATTTGTTTATGCATTGCACTGCACTGCACTAAGTCTCTGAGTTACGATGTGTTGATATAACTTTCAAAGTGGAGGTGAGGTGAAGAGGAACCTTTAGCAATGCTGGTGGTAATGTCATCAATATGTGTCATCAAAATTTGAATCACTGAGGATATCTATCAAAATCATGAACTTGAACCACTTCTTTGGATCTTTAAATATAATAAATGCACTGGAAACTGGCACAGGGACACGAAGACAACTTGCATAATTTCCCCTGATTGACGACTGTTGTGGACACCCATAAAAAGAGCTGCACAGTGCAAAGGAAAGGCATGCCTCACGCAATGAAAGTGAACCGTACACTTTTCATAATGTACTTAATAAAGCACCAGTATTCCTTTGCTGTTCAAGCAATGTGGCATTCACTGTGCATGCAGCTGTAGATACTGTGACTGCCAGACAAGAATTGAATTTATAAAAATCTCAAAGCTCCACATGATCCACTTTAAATGCTGTTTCTTTTTTGAGTATAAACTTCACCATTTCTGCTATTAGTTACATTCATTCAGTCACAGTGGGATGCCGGCTCAGTTTTCAGTGCCATACCAATCCCTGGTCTCATGTTAAGCTTACATAAAATATATTAAATAAGCCCTACACAATGTGGTTAACAAATCTGTCACAGATTAGATGTTTTTCTTATAGCCACAGCTGATACATGTCTGGACTCATCAGCAAATCATTGTTTAGCAGCCTATCTAACACAATTAAGATGGAAACATATTAAAGTGTGGTTCTGAATGTCATTTTAAATAGCCTGGCACTCTGTGAAGCAGGTGTCCTGTTCACTCACCCCCATCCAAACTTTCCCAGCTTGAGGATTAAATTTGAATACCTTCCAGTCACAAGTTGCTTCTCTAACCTTTGGTTACCTTTGCCCCCAATCTGCACCACGATAGAAACTGTAGCAAATTACATTGCTCTATGATCTCCACAGTACTACTACCAATACACAAACAGCACACTTATTATCTGTATCATCTACACGAAGGGTTTAAAGCTGTAACACTAGACATCCAGCAGTTATTGATTATTGGGTCTATTCGGTAGGACTGTTTGAACTGATTTATATATTTTATAGAATTTCCAGGAAAAAAACATAAATAATTTGAACTATATTGAAGACTTAACATTTAAAAATGACACAAATACTAACAGAAAACTATGCCAAACGTTAGAGTAAAATTCCAGAACATACCACACTACCGCTTGGCTGCTGATCCAAGAACAGAATGAACTGAAATGAAAACTCCCTAATGCAGAGTAGATGTAGAATCTTGCAGACTTCAACAACGACTGCCAGGGCAGGATATGGTCACTGACCTTTCAGCTTCATTAGAACTGACATGCTAATATCTCGTGTACCAAACCATGCTAATGGAGTGCTCACCATGGCACTTCCCACTTTACCAACTGCGATTCCATCTCCTTTTACTTGATGAATGGAGGTAATTTATGTCCAGAATCTATTTATAGTAAACGGCTAGAAAAGTAGGCAAAAGACAGTTTTGTTTCTTTTAGTTAGCCAAAGGATGATCCTGACACAGGTGTCAAAGTGACAGGGCATGACATGGCATCGACACCAAAAGGATGAAGGTACATTTAGATAGTAGACGTTCAAATCGATAAGGAGAGGAAAAGTGACTTGATGTACACCCTCTACTTTGTCCAACTACAGTATTAAGTCTGACCTTGGGGCAGCCAAAGGAGGTGAGGACCAGCAACAGTGACAACTACACATTAACCTTTTCCCACCTTTATATCCTCCTCCCCCCTTCACATACATTCAGGTTCACTTCCAATCTCAAATACCTGTTATTGCCATGACTGCTAAATAAACATCCTTGACATGTTATAGGAAAAATACTGTCAATATGTCTGCCACTCCTACACAACCCTTAATCACCCCATATTCCCTTCCATCCTTGCCTTTCTTTCTCCAACTTTTCCTGCCAAGCACAGTTCAGCACCCTCCAGCTGGCAGTCTGTCACTCAACTGACAGGAGGGTGGTGGTGGCGGAGGTGGGGTGGAGCCACTGGAGCTACCCATGACAGGTAAATGAATGGTACTGGGTTATACAACACTGACATGTACCTAATTAGGTAGTTTTGTGCTAACAGTGTGTTTGTGGTGATAATGCTCTTCTCAAAGGATTTAGCATGATCAGCACTTAACTTCATCAAACTTCCTCAGCTGAGGTGCATGCAGTGCTTATGAACACTGAAACAAAAAAACAAATTGAACACAAAATAATGTGCTAACGCATTCTCAATGACTGTGCAGAGCCACGTGAGCAGAAGCTACCTTTTTAATTATAGTTTTGTTACTTAACACTGCATCTAAGCTTTGTTAACTGGCAAAGAATATTATCTAGATGAACTGAGCAGGTCTGTGACTAAAGAGTTGGAGGCACCAAAGATTGCCTAAAACTTCAAGCATTATTTCAACTTGCATAAAGTGGAACAAATCAGATTGGGACAATTAAAACCATGTCAGTGAAAGTATTAAATCCAAAAAATGTCTTTGCGTGTCTTTTCACCCACCGCATAAGCTTAAACTCAAAATCAGTGGAACCACCATTGTGGAAAAACCCAGTAACACACCTAAGTAGCTCAGAAAAAAACCCAGGTCGGCAGAAGCATACTCCTCCTCTCACTCTGACCAGTGAGCCTGTCTACAGACCTGGAGCCTCATTTCCTAGGGCTCTCCTCTTAAATTTAGACATGTGTGAGTAAAGGTTGACTGCCTCCATGCTTTTCTGCACGCTGGGGTGGGCTCCCTAAAATTAACACTAGTGGAGTACTCCACTCCCAGCCACATAGCTTTCATCTTTGGCCAATGACAACTGCCTGCTGTGGACTGCTCTTCTCAGCTGTTCACAATGTGGTGTCAGCTAGCCCACAACTTTTGCCATGTTCTTTCTTTTGCTTTACCCTTTTTGTCAGTTATTCATTCATGCTTTCTTGCTTGCTTGCTTTCTTTCCTTTTACCCATTTAACCTCTTTGTCCTGTGCTGTGCTCTATTTCATCTAGGGCTTGCTCTTGGTGCGCTTGCCCTTCTCTTTCTATCTCTCTGCTACACCCTTCTCCCTCCCTCGCTTCATCACTTCCTTTGAACAACCAGCATCACAACAGTGTCAAGCCAGCAGGGTGCCAGCTATGATTTTGTTTTAATAACATGCTGTCTGATTTTCAAAGCCACCTATTTCCACTTAGATGGACATTACATTTATGTCATTAGGGGCTGGCTTTGTTGTTGGTGGTGGCAGCAACAGTGGGGGAACTAAAATTAACATGTCACCAGCAGCAACAATGATGAACCATCATTGCAACATGACAATGGAGCAAGTCTACAGCTGCCCATCAAATAGACCCTGTGCATTGAAGAGTGGCCAAGTGACAACCTGTCAATAAATGTGCACTGCAAACCGGTCAGGCTTTAACTCGCATGCATGCAAGTTCAAACACAATGCACACATATGAATGGAACCCTAATTTCGGCCACTGGAAAATTGACCGTGAAATTTTGTAACTAAACTGCAATAGAGATGTAAAGATGCGAAAAGCATCATAAATTTAGCGAGCAGTGTAAAAACAGACAAACAAATTCCGTGGGCTTTAATCTATCTTGCTCTACCAAATTTGAGTTAAAAAAAATGTAAACATTGTTGGTGACCACCATGAAATAAAATCTAAATCTTCCCCAGACTGCATTATCACACCACTATCCATTTTATCTTTTGTATTTACGTAGCTTCCCAGTGCACAACCCTCACAGTCTTCTTCACATTGAGATCACCACTGAGATAGTAGCCTGTTGCTGCAGGTCGAGAAAACAGGACAAGGAAAGGGCTTTTATCAGCCACTGCTCAGTACACAACACAGGTATGTAAGTCTGGCTTGTAAGATATGGAGAGGTCACAACCTTTTCCCATTTAGAGGTTATAAGAGCACGGCTGGTGTAATCTTGATTTTCAGCAGCAGGCTCTACGTGCATTTGAGTAACTAACTATGATCTTTTAGTCAACCAAACTAGTTAGTTAGTGTAGAAACATTGATGGATTTACTCCTGTTTCTGTGTCTCTTCTTTCACCTAATCAATTCTCACAGCCATACCTTTAAAATGAGTGACGATTGTCTTTTTACTACAGGTGCTTTTTTTTTTTTACTTCAGATATATGGCTCAAAATTAAAACGAAGGTAAAAGAAGAAAAGTTTTATAAGAGAAAGCAGCTGCAAACATGCTAACAGTTGACATGTTTTTGTCTGTGCTGGTCTCATAACATGTTGGAACCCTGTCAGAAGAAGGCGTTTTCGATTTAACATGATATCTCCTGGCTGTATGTGTGACTGTGACTCGTAAATAAATCAAAGAAGAAAACAAAAACAGAAGTGAGGGTTGGTATTGCAGTTAAACCTATTATTGACAGCTATGAGAAGTTCTATGGAGACCTTCATCTGTAAAAATTTGATTTTGGAAGGAAACAGAGGACACTTTTCCCCCAAAAACTATAACTACGTATCATAAAGTGACATGTATTTTACTCCTGTCATTAACTTTACCGCGTTAGTTTGTGTTTCGCCGTTCATTAGTGCTGTGTGACGGTACACAGTCAAACGCCGTGCCTAACGTTACTCTACGGCAGCTAATTGCCATCTCCGGGGACTCTGGGCCACTGAAATGGTTCCCCACTGAGGTGAGGCTCAGCCTGAGATAATCACAGCTGTCATGTTGTTGTGTAAAAACAACAGCCCTACATTTTATCAAGTGCGAGTTAAAACACGAGTAAGACTTTGTGCTGACAAAACATTACAGAAAAGTTAGAATTATCTCAAATTTGTGGGATCTAGCCTTACAGTCAGTTTTAAGTTAGCTAAGTTAACTGACAAGTCGACGGTTATTTATTTATTTTATTTTTTGGGGGCGTCCTTGACACAGAGTGGACTCAAAGTCCTAGCCAAAACTTGTGTTAACTGACTGTAACTCGCCGTGTATGGATTTAGCCATTTTGATAGCACTTGTTTACACTGTCATACCTTTGATACTGATTCCGAGTCCTCCAACATCTTGCTTGGTAACTCGCACGGTGCGCTTCACGTTGGTGATGGTTTCCGGGACCGGGGACGTGCTGAGGTTCGGGGGGTCTCCGTTGATAGCACCGGCGGGACTCGGGTTGGGCTTCGCGGGCTCCTCGGAACCTTCCCCGGGATTTAGCGTGAGCGTGTCCTCGGTGAGCGTGGCCAACACCCGGATCCAGCGGTCCACGGTCACACGAAGTTCTAGCAGTCCCGTTTTCTGCTCCTTCATCGCGGCAGCCATGTTCAACGCATTCCTGGAATAACTCTAGGAGGGCTGGCAGTCCTGTAGAGAGATAGGGGGTGGAGGGCTGAGTAGGGGGCACACACACACACACACACACACACACACACACACACACACACACACACACACACACACACACACACCCTCTCTCTCTCTCTCTCTCTCTCTCTCTCTCTCTCTCTCTCTCTCTCTCTCTCTCTCTGTAGACTGTAATCCGCCCCCACTCCCCCCAGCTGCTGCTAATGCTAATTCACTCCAGCACGTTACTACATATGACATCTGTATTATAAAATGTCCATGCTATTGTGCTACAGTCCGTGTTATACTGCACTTTGCATGAGCTCCTATTATTTATCATAGAGGACACTCCTTCTGTGCTCGCATGCGTCTGAACTGTTTTTAACCGCCCACTTTGTTCTGCAGTGTCTTTTCATACTTATAATATTTATATGATATCTGTAATACATAGACAGAGGACGCTGCCTCATCATATTTCTCCTGTTTGTCTCATGCTGTCGTGTTTTCTGCTGCTGCAGGCCTCTGACAGTTCAACATCATTTGGTTGTGTTCCTAAATAAACTGTCTTATGTCTTTTGCTTCGTTGCACACACGCTTCCAGCACCAGCACCTTCTAACCAACCGACCTTTACATCTTCAGCTCCTCTGCGTCTCTGCGTTTCTCTTTCTCATTCTCTCCACTCTGCTTTCAGTCCTGTGAGGGGAGTCCGTCACTGGCCTGAGGCGGACGCTGCCGAAACAGCCCGACAAGCTTTCACTAATTCAACATTAACGGCACGTTTGAGCGTTTCCGCCCACCTTCCACGTGTCTGACTTTTTTTTTTTTTTTTTTTTTTTTAAAGGCATTTCTTGTTTGTGAAACTATTTTAGTGTAACGTGTCCAATGATCTCTCGGTCTGGTAAAAATGGAAAAACCAAAGAAAACTGGCAAGAATAATGTAAAATTATGGCAGTGGGATTCCGAAAATGTGTGAGAGAAATTGAAATGATTCAAACCTCTGGAGGGATTTATCCGAACTGGTCCAAATCAAATGAGAATCAAAGCGTTCAGCTTTGATTCTCTTGTTTGGCTTTTGGATGACTGAGATGCCATCGGGGCTATAATTGGGATCTAAACAGCAAACAGTTGGTTTTAGTTTTTACTGCTGGTGTTTAAAGAGTTTCCTCTCCAACCCAACCACCCCCCACCTCCAGCTCAGTATGTTTACGCGCAAACGTTTACTCGTACAAAAGCATTAAAACTGTATAAAAGCAAGAACCAGCGGCTCATAGCAGCATCAATTCTAATCGAAATATTATTCAGATTATTTCTATCTGCTTGTTCCTCCATGATTCTCCGATTTCGCAGTAATTATTTTTAAGCTCAAATCAAATCAAGTCTTAGCGGACACATTATTTAAACTGAAAGAATTGCAAATAAAATCTCAACGCTGAATAACGTTAGTTTTCACGAACCTGTAGCTGTTGCTGATGAAAAGTCAGTTCATATTTCCGTAGTGACTAAAACAGGAGGGAACCGTGAGTTTATGTGACCCAAACGTTTTGGACTTTTCTAGAAACCGTCAGTAAAATACTCCGACAGTATTTCCAGCCCTTTTCCTCCCTTTTTATTATGATTATGATTATTATTATTTATTTATACTTCTATTGCCTTTATCTTAATTTGTCACAATGTTCTTAACTTAATGCCACAGTTTTTCATAAAGTCATAATCCGGGTGTGCTCTGTCTAATGTTCATTTTAAGATGACTCATGCGCAGCGGTGACCTTTGGAGAGCTCCGTTTTCAGTAACCGCAGGTTGACTTCAGGCCTGCTCGGCGCAGACAGCCGCCTTTCCTCTGACGGATCATACCGGCAGCGATCATCCTCTGCTCAGTTTTTTTTCCTTTGCCTGATCTCCTCGTTTTGCCGCTGACAGGAAAAGGGTGAGATATTTTCTTTCTCCTCTTTTCTCTGCCCTGTGCGCCTCCTCTGGAGAATCGGGCCCGCAGACCGATCACATGCAGCTCAGGACCAGGTCTCAGCTCTCTCTGTTTTTAAAAAGCCCCGTTTGAGCTGGAAACCGATCATCTCTACAAGTCTGACCAGAAACTGCTGCAACAAAACGGCCCGTCAAATTATGATTATTGTCATTATCAGCCTAATAATATTATTATTTCATTAACATATTTAGTAGCATTAGTCTTCTATAATGTGCTGGACAGTGTTACAGTGTTACTGAAACCTAAATATTTGTTTGTTTTTCAACAATATTAAATGCAAAAAAAATGGGTTTTTTTGTGAGTAGTTTAAATTGTTATTTAATTGAATAAGTGACTTCATTTTAAAGGTTATTTTGCGCCGTCTCTGGTTTGATCAGTGGTGGGGATTTGGCTGTAATGTGTCTGAGTAAAAAGAAGGCCCTAATAAAAGAGTATACAGTTAAATAATTCACAGACTGATAGAATAAACATGACAGGCCGTGGCTGGAAACCGACGTTTTAAATCGAAAATCATTATTTCAGCTCCTGAAAAAAAAACCCACTCTGACCTTTAAACGTGCCAGTTTATTGTCCATAATAACTGTAGTCTATATTTTTCTGTTACAGACCTGCAGGTCCGCAGAAATGAGCTCTCAACCAGCCGAGCAGAGTCACACCATTTCACTTGCTAATCTTCTCGTTCCTTTTTTGTGTCGGAGCTCGCAGCTCTGAGATCAGCCCACCTGTCCCGCTCCGGCTCTGCCCTGGCCCTCAGCTGTCGGCTGTAATGTGACTTTTCCTACAATCCCTGGTAATGGTGGAATCAGCGGCTCAGACATACTCGGTGAGAAGACGGATATTAAAATGTCTTTTGGATGTTCGCCATGAGGTGAGGGCCTCGCATCGGCCTTTGCTGAGAGTCCCAAACCTGACTGACCAACCTTCAGAGGAGACGTGATCTGAAGCGGCAGGATCTGGGTGTCAAACCAGACCGCAGGACTGGTGAGGTCGCTAAATGCATAATTAAACTCTGACACGACTCAGTTTTAGAATTGAATTATTTTGTTTGTATTGTAATCTGCGTTAAAAGCAGATGTTGGTACAATGAGAAAAGAAAACTTAGGTGAATGTTTTTTCCATAGGCAACCTGATGGAGCCCGTTCATTAGGCTGCTGCAGTCCGGATGACGGTTCCTCTTCCAGGACGCGCGTCTCCCTCCACTGTCATTGGACGGAACACTTCGCTTAGCTGTCTTTCCTCACTTCTCATTGGACGCCCGCGTTTGACAGGGAGCACGAGGGCCGCCCTCTGCGCCTGGAAAAAAAAACTCCTCCAGAAGTGAGTATCAATCAGAGAGAAGTTAGGGGGGACAGAAAGAGAAAAAGAAAGAAGCGGAGTGGAAGGACCGAGAGACGCGCAAAGCGGCAGACCGCATCGAAACTATCAATCCTCCCGGACTTGATCTCGTGCGCAGCCAGGATGGCACAGTCCGCCGTCAAAAGTTTGATGCGGCGTTTCTAGTCACAGTTGGGATTACTTTGGACACTTGGTGAGCTTGCGCCCCGCTGTAAACACTGACGTGTGCATTTTTTATTGTTTTGCTTCACTGCGTTGGACGGACGGAGTGGGTTTTTCGCCGCGTCCTCCCCTTCGGGTGGATTTGAGAGAAATGAGTGAGAGGAGGCGATCTGCCGCAGCTCTGAGCTCTAGAGCCCACGCTTTTTCCGTGGAAGCCCTGATCGGCTCCAACAAGAAGAGGAAGCTCCGGGGCTGGGAGGAGAAGGAACTGGAGTTGTCCATGGAGAGCCTCGCCACGGACGGAGAGGACCCGGCGCACTGTCTGGATATGGACCCGGGTCAGTGCTACAGACATGCACCACACCGCTCAAATTACCGGATTCTCCGTTATATCGCTGCAGCGCAAAGCAAAAAACCACGAGTCCCGAGTCAAAACATGGCTCCACTTTCAGTGACCCAACCCAAGACAGGGCATGTAGCTGTAAGCTCCACTGTCTCCATGTGAATGTGGAGTCTTTTATTTTTTCCTTTAAACCAAGCGAGAGATTCCACTCAGAGATTCCGCTCTGCTGCAGCGTTGCTGCACAAAGAAGAAAAGTTTCACTGTTGTAGGTGTAGATTATAAACCTGACGGGTGCAGGCCTTCAGGGAAAGTCTGTCATGCTGCTCTGCTGTCAGGAATATGACACATATGCATCAGGGAAATCTTTTAGAGGAGCGAATTTGCATCAACAACAAATCAAACTATTAAAACAACTTAAAACAGATTTTAGGACTCATCATATGGCCAAATGATTAGATGTGTTTTGTCTTTGTTTCTGTCACGGAGGGTTGGCTTGTCCACTTTTTGACTCCGGACTGGTGGATTACTCTGTATGATGTAGGTGACCTCAAAATACTTAAAGTTGTGTTGCTGTTTGGACGCTATTTGCTTGCAGCATATGTCTGGCTGCAGGCCTGCAGGGAGGCCTCGCCTTGTTACACGGTGCACTGACATGAAGCAAATGACTTAGTGCATTTTACTCTCAAATGAGATAAAGTTCAGACTGTTTTAAATTAGACTGACCGCTGCAAAGAAATAACCCCCGGCCTCCGTGCAAAATTGCGATTACCTGTGCGTCCGTTTAGCGCCACACGCAGAACATGCAGTATTTTCCAGGTATGAAAGCGCTCAGAGAACTTCTAAGGTTAAAGTAAAACCTTGATCATTCATGGACAAATGTCATGCAATTAGTTTAAAGATGTTAAAAAAATAATCAATCATCCAACCACCAGGGAAAATGTGCTTTGTTTTTTTTTTATAATAAAACAATTAGATGATTATAAAAATAAAATAAAATTTACAGGAGAAACAAGGCGGAATTAAGACTTTTTTTAACTGAAGCAAAAGAAATGACCACAAGCGGAAATCAGCATTAAAAACAGTAATTTTCTTTTGTATTAACTGTTTTTAAAATTTAGTTTCTTATAACAAAAACGTGATAAGACAGCTATGAACAATTTATTTATTTGTTTTTTGTTTTTTTAATTCGTGGATATTTGCATCTGCCTAATTGGTGATTGTTTTGGCACATAATCAACAGTATTACTCTAATCTGGAAATTAATTAATTACAGGTGTGATGAAATATTCTGGCTGCTCGCTCTTTCACCTTAAACTACTGAGATTTCATTGTGTGGAGATGAACAGATCACACACAGATAAACCTGCTGCGCCGCTCTGAAGTAACTTTTAAACTGACAGATTCAGACCCGCGCGTTCTGCTTGATCCTCAGCTAAAAATCCATTTTGTTTGAAAATTCAAGGTGATTCAGTCCAAACAGTGCATCAGACAGTGTTTAAGTTTAGTCGCCTTCTTGCAGAATTTTAGATTGGCTGACAAAGAATTATCTTCGTGAGGCCAATGGATCCAAAGAGGCCTGCTCTTATTTTTTTTTTTTAAATTTTATTTAGCTTGAAATTCGTAGATCACATTATTTAATATGTGCATCACAGCTCGTTAAATTATCGTAGAAGTGCAGAGACAGGCAGAGACGAAGCTCTCCCACCTCTGCATGCTGCTCAGACAGTTGAGGGCCCGCGCTGAGTCCCGCTGCCTGCTGCAGTCTGACCTCCGGGGCGCAGCGCCGTTATGCGCGGCTCCTCTCCGGTGTGAACCTGCTGCCAGTGATTGAAAAGCAAAACTTTACAAAATGGGAAAAGAGAAGTAAATCAGAGGGAGGGAGAATTTTGTCCAGTGAATCCTCATGGGGAGACTGTTGCTGCTGCTGATACTGACGTGTAAGTTGTGGTTAAATGAAGGAGGTGAAGCTAAACACTGATTACAGTGGCAAACAGTTTGGTTGTGTGTGTTTCAAAAGGTCAAAGATAATCAACAAAAATGAAACCTCAGACATCAAGAAACGGCCATGAGGTGATTTTTCTAATCTTTTTTATTATTTTTTTTTTTTTCAATTCTCTGGAGAAGAAGAGTTTCTCTGTTCATCTTCTCCTTGGTTTTGTTCCGGGTAATTTCAGGATTTTTGACTCAATGAATAACTCAGTTCTAGGTCCTCGCCCCCCCACCGGTACAACTCATTAGCAGGCGGGTTCCTGGCAGGTTCAGCGGGTCCTGCTCGGGTCCTAAAGCCTGCGCGTCGGGCGGCGGTGACCGTGAACAGCGAGTCTCTGTGGTCGGATTATGCGGTTTAGAGGAATCCTTAACGGAGTAATTTTATTTTTACTCAACTGCAGGCGAGGCTGGAAGCCGGCCGGTCGTATAACACGTTTATTAGCCTCAAAGACAAGGGCAGGACTGAGAAACGCACAGGCTCTGACACAGGCTCTGACACAGGCTCGCATTTAACAGTATCAGTCTTCAGTCAGTACAGGAGAAGCAGTTTTGTTAGACCTCACAAAACTACAACTACCATGTCGCTAAAATATTTTCCCTTTGAGATAACAATTAACAAGTTAAAGTACATGTAGTGTAACTTAATATATTTAATTCCATTTTCAGAGGCCTGACCCAAACTTTGTGCAAACTTTTACAAGTTGACGCTTTTCGCTTTTACGCACAGAACTAATTCACTGCAGACACCTGACTTTTCACTTGGCATCTAATTAAAATCTAGCATGATTACTGTGTAACAATACGCTAATAATGAAGGATCCTTCCGCTGTTTCTCTAAAGACTAATTTCTCGGTTGAGCACGAAAGCTGATGAAAGAGACGAGTATATGATTGAAGTCTTTACTGCTTCCTTCGTGCCTGAGTCTCCATCAGTGAGGAAACAGTTGCTCTCACCGTGTGGATTGAGTTACTCCGTGATTTCATGGTTGGCACATTGCTACTGTCCACTTCAGAAATAAATATATCAACTTCATAAACATCATTTCAGTATAAAGACTGAACGTCTCTCTGTCTAAAGTGTTAACATCTTAAACGTTTGATATCCGCATTTATTTTCCTCTTAAAAATCTACAAAAAACGCATAGTACAACAGCATATCATACAGTATACTGTACATTTTGCATCTGAGAGGTGTCAAAGGTGTTTTTTCTATTGCTGTACCACCAATGTAAATATTGGCAGGTAATATGAAATAATTTCATCAAGGTTTTCCAAATTTCAGACATATTTAACTTTATTTAAAAAATAAAGCAAATGGAAACACAACCAGGTTTAAGAGGTTCATGCTCTCTGTTAGAAACATAAAAGAAAATGAAATGTTCTAAATTTGAAGACAGTTAAGTGCATGTCAGGCTGATCGTGAAGACAATTACTATAATTATTCCCAGGTAGATTCAAAGCACATAACATCTCTCTGCACCTTCCAGTTTAAAAACTCATCATTGTTAAAACCATCTCCTCACAAGAGGCATCTAATGTAAAAAAAAAAAAAGAAAAGAAAAAGAAGAAAAGAAAAATTTGATCCCCAATTTAAAATAATTACAACTTAATAAAACACAATTTTTATTCATAGACGTTCTCCAAAATAGGTGTAGCTCCACAGAAATAATCATATCTACGAACCTTGTGATTTAAAGCGTCCTCCTTCAGTTATATTTCCATTAGATGTATTTTTAAACAAACATTCAGCCCCTCAGCTGATGTGAGTTAGACTGCATGTGCACAATTTGATGCAGGTCACTGACATGATTAAATTCAGACCAATTAGTGGCCTATTATAGATGTTAGCCTCATTTTAATGAGGCCTGGCATGAGCTGATTGGGAGCCCTTAACCGCAAGATACAGGCCCCGTGTCTCTGTGTGTGTGTGTGTGTGTGTGTGTGTGTGTGTGTGTGTGTGTGTGTGTGTGAGTGTGAGTGTGAGTGTGTGTGAGAAGCTAACCACAGTAGGGCAGCAGTTCTGCTGAGTGGGCAAATTTCTGATCATCAATTAATGTCAGTTTTTATTCATTCAGCTTAAAAAATCCCAGCTGAAGCTTTCGTTTAGAAACTCGAAACCTTCACATAAACTCGATGCTGTGTGATACTGGTCTGAAAATATTGTCCTGTGTTTCCAATTTTGCTATTTTTTTTTCTTTGGCAATTTTATTCTGAGTGTTTGAACTTAGGCAATGGACTGGCTTCAGGCCTGATGTTTGACTCCATGGATACAGACCTGTGTGTGTGTGTGTGTGTGTGTGTGTGTGTGTGTGTGTTTGTGCGCGTGACTGGTGAGTGGCGGAGGACAGGTCCTTCAGCCTGATGACAGGGCGGCCAGGCAGAGTCGACAGGCTCCCGCTTGGCTGGCGTTTCCCTCCTCTGCATCTCGGAGGTGTTTCTGCCAAATGATCTCGTTTGATCGGGCTGCTTTTGCTGTCTGGAATGTGCCTGTTTCCTCTGAACGCCTCCGTTCCACACACCAACATCCAGTTTCAGATGACTGTAGTAGATGCAGGGTTGCTCAGTGTGGCTTTTCGGGTGTTTGTTGCAAATATTCAAGCAGCTTTCACTTTCGATGCCAGAAATATCACATTTTTCTGTGTAGTCTCAAATCTTCTTCCTGTCACAGCAGAAAAGCAACAGCATTATATCATTATAAGACCAAAGCTTTGTCGAAAGCAGACCAATGACATTCTTTATCACCTTATTCAGCTGGAGGAGACAAATTTTAGGCCTTTAGATGTTAAACGACTCACATTTACTGAACATTAAATGGTTGCCACTGCAGATCAAAATGTTTTTTTGTGGATGTGTTCAATAACAAGCCTCCATTGTGTTTGGTGAACAAAACTGACCTGCTGATATTTGATTAAAGCCTGAAATTGATAAAATTCTGCAACACTTACATCCAAAACGTGTGTTTCTGCAAAAACAGCTTGAGGCTGAGATTATAGGAGCTTTGTTGCCTTGTCACTGCAGCGGCAAGAGGGAAAATATACAACCTAATTAGAACAATTTATAAGATCATTAAACGTTTTGGACACTTTAGGAACATAGAAAAAAAACTACCAAACAATAGTGGGAAAACAAGGTTGTGATATTTATCCATATTTGTTTACTTTCTTATGCAGAATGTAAATGATTCAGCAAAACAGTCAGATACCCCTGGTCTTCCTCTATTAGATGCTCCAATAAAATGTCTTCTGTTTGCATGACCTGATCTTATTGGCCCCGTCTGAAGATCACATTAACAGTGCAGACTTTGAGTTATTTTTCTGGGGCAGGATTCGAGCCGTCTTCCATCTTGTCTTCTTCCTCAAACACCGGGATTGTGTTTAATAGAGAGTGAGGAGGCAGCTGACGGACTGATTGTCTGGCTGCTGGTGTGTATCTGCATGTGTGTGAACAGTTAAACGGAGAAGATGGGGGAGAGTAATGATGTGTGACAGTCCTCACTGGCTGCAGTGACATTGGAAGGATCTCCCAGGACGATGATGGAAAGTGTCTCTCTGTCTCTCTGTGGTCATTACACCCCTCCGCTCCTCCTCTCCTCTTCCTCCTCCCTCTGCTCTTCCTATCTCCATCTCTCCTCTCTGTGCTCTTGTTTCCAGCGGGCTTGGCTCGGCCTTCCAGCGAGGTTGGCTCGCCAGTTTCACCTGGGACGCTGTCCAGTCTCTCAGCAGCTCCGCATTTGCATAACCATATTTGTGAGCTCTAAGTCTGCCAAGTAAACCTCCTCGTGTCAGGGTCCTCAATAAATAATACATTATTAGATTCTTTTTTATTTTTTTGGGTGGGTAGTGGTGGTGGTGTTGGTGGGGGTGTGGGATACTCAGCTCTAAACTATTTCTGAGAAAAGTGAAATAAGAGCTTGCATGTGGTGATCTTATGAGAGTTTTATCTGGGTAAAGTGCAGCTCTGAAGTGTTGAGCATTAAAGATTTGACATCTCAGCTGGAAAAACTATGATCCATTTTGATATTTAGCCCAAAAGATTTTCATTTTCTTTTGAAATAACATCACACATGTGTTAAGCAACATATAAAGGTCAACATCAAGTGCAATAGTTTTTTCCTTTTAAAGAAATTCTTCATTTCTCTTTGAGTAGAAGTGGATATTGATGTTTAAAAGTCTTATTATGAAGTGATAAAAAGCAACTTGGATTTAGAATCTGATGTAATTTGTAATTTCCTGTTTTAATTTAAATAAATACTTCACTTTAGTCTTTTTGAGGTTAAATAATATAATGAAGATATCTGTAAAAAAGAAATGTTGTGGACAAAAATATATATTTTAAAAAATTCTGATGCATTAGGCAAATGTAAAGAAGGCTGAGGTCACCCTGGTTGGTGTCAGGGAGTTAGAGGCTCAGGCGGGTGGAAACCTCTCCTGTAGGTCTGGATTTGTTTCAGGTTTTGGGGAGGGGGGGTTATCTGCTCTAACATTGTAACTGTGTTGATGACTCTGAATGGTCAGTCTGTAAAACGCGGTCCAGAAGGAGCACTTGAGGGGAAACTTCATTTGCTGAACGTTTCCCATCGGAATCCTTCATTGTGTGGCCCAATTTAAAATTTAATATTTTCTGCATCGCATTTCAAAGCTTTTACGCAGCATTTATTCTGCTTTTGACATCAGCCCAGAACTCCATGACGAGCTGAGCCAGCGAGCCAAACTCGGTCGCTTCTCTCCAAGCTGCAGACGGCAGGTGATTTGGAGTCAGCGGAGAAAACCGCTGTACTTTCTCACCGCGCCAAGTTTCCTACCTAAAGGCTAAAGCGTATTAATTCCACTGTTTCAGAGCTGCCTTCTCATCGTCTTCCTCATTTCCCCCCTCAGACTCGGAGGCGAGTCCCGGTTCGGACGGAGAGGGTCTGGCCGAGAGGACATCGTGTTCCTTTGGCTCACCTGCCGACCTGGCCCCCGGCCCCTGTGACCCGTCGCCCCCGGCATCCATGGAGGAGATCCAGGTGGAGCTGCAGTGCGCAGACCTGTGGAAGCGCTTCCATGACATCGGCACAGAGATGATCATCACCAAGGCGGGCAGGTAGGCCGAACACACGCACACACACACACCTGTACCTCTATCTTTGTAAAAGTCTTAATCCTCAAATGGTCCTTTGAATGTGTGTCAGAAAGTGAAATGTCCTCACTCCCTAAGGCCTACAGCTCAAACTGGTCCTCACAAAGATAGAAGTAGTAGTACACAACCAAACACACACATACACACACACCCAGCCTCTGGAATTAACCCAGAAGGTTTACGTGCAGCTCTGCGGTGAACTCATGGCGCAGACAGACCGTGCGTAAAAGGCGATTTGCGAATTTTTTTTTTCATGATTTGACAAGAACAAACCGCCAGGTGGCCTCCTTATCAGCCGCAAAAATATGATTTTAAAAATAATTTCCTATGAGGTAACTCAGACTCAGGTCAATCACACAAACGTCCAAATTTCTCAAATACATTTATCAAGTTTTAAAGAAACGCGCCGTTCAGTGAGAGCTGAACACACACACACACACACACACACACACACACACACACACACACACACACACACACACACACACACAC
>JBBMJY010000018.1:19468342-19503722 GCA_037833715.1 Toxotes lorentzi
AGGGGTTTACCCAGTAGAAGGAAAGTTAAGTGGGGGGGAGACGAGTAGAAACGGGGTGGAAAAACACTCTCAAAGTTCAAAGGGTTTTTTTTTGGGTTCCCCCCCCCCCCCCCCCCCATTAATGAACTGTATGCGGTTGAGTCACACATAATTAAGTGTTGATACATTCATTTATTTATTTATTTCAAGTGCATTGACCACCCGGGCTCAGATCACAGATCTAATTTGCAGTGTGCCCAGCAGACACAAAATCACTGCACTGATATATGCAGACGTTATGTCATGAAGAAAATGAAATCAATAGCGCTCCCAAGGCTAGAAATACTCATATCAGGCATGAAATCCACAAATCGTCTCCAGCGTGACTTCTGCTGACAGAGAACATGCTCACAGTGGATGTGATGTTAACAACAGAGTTAAGAAACCTATTGTTTTTTTTTAGCATGTTGCTCTGGATCCTCTCAGCTTATAACAAAGAGAATTATTTAGACTTAGTTCTGGTCTAATCAAAAACATCCAGGCTGATTTTGCCTTGGAAGAGAAGATGAAAATGATGCCCAGTACCATGACAAAACTTCTTGTTGAAAATAAAAACCAGTGGCATCTCAGTTTTTCAGTTTCTCTCTGTCTCAGTTCTGAGACTCAGGGCTCAGAACATTTTGAATAACTTTTTCTTTGAACCAGCCCTATTTTTCCCTTATTCAGTTCCTTTATTTTCCCACCACCTTCCATCAGTCTGATCTATCAAGCAATTTCAAGGGATTTGCAATTATTCTGCCTCAGACACACACAATATCTGTGTAAATTTGTAGCTGTAACCTTTCATTTTTTTTCTTTAAATCTATATTTCAAATAACATGGAAAACTTTGAAAATGCTGTCTAATATTTGTTTGAAACTGATTTGTAAAAAGCTATGATTTCAGGAGTAATAAGCAATGACCAAGCCATTTGGTCTTCATCTTGACTCCAACTCAACATGGAAGTATTGCACTGTCTTGGTGACTCAGCAAAGATCCGCTTAATTGCGCAGAGCAGACATTAAGAACATGCGTGAGTCACTGAAACAAGCTGATGAAGCAGTCCACATTTCCTATGCTGTTGCATCTGCGAGTAATCTGCCAGCCCTTCAGCTGTGTGTGTGGCAGCCAGTGTTGCATCTGCTTCACAGCAGGTGAAATAGCAAATAAGTTACAGCACCCAATTTTAGAAAACTCTTCTGGGTGGGCTGTTGAGGGGCTGTTGCTCCTTTAATGAAAACAAGTTTGGAACATTGACTGAAATTTGCTCTCAACTCATACATATGGTTTAAAGATGCTCCTCCGTTAATAAAATCTCCTGTTAATAGTAATGCAGCTAAGCAGATCGACTACTCCAACCTAAACATCTGCATTCAGTTGTAATTGGCTGATGTTTCCTGGGTATATGTGGAGTTGTAGCTTTATTTCCTATAACTGAGTTTCATACATCGATTGAATATAATGCACAGACTACAAACTGAACATTCTGCTCAACACGAACTCTGTTAAAGCTGGTTCTTAATCTTCTGTCTCCCCCTAGTGATTAAATGCCTCCATTACTTCAAGACAGATTCAAAATACCTTGGTGCTGCAGGCGAAGGCATGGTTTTGATTATGACACAGATATCTGGCCAGGATTTTTAAATATATGCTATGCTTAATTTGTGTGTAAGACATTTAGGAATATATTTTTTGGCTTCCTGGCAGTTTTATTGTAAAACAGAAGCAAGCCAAATGTAATCAAACAAGTAAACAAGTAAAAAAAAAAAATGCTTTGAGGGCAGCAGTTTCTGACTTTTTGCTGGATATCAGCATCAACTGCTCTAAAATTAGACCAGACTAAATATAGTCCAACTGACTTTGTTAAGCAATATATCTTACAAATAGATTAATCTCTTTAGCATAAGATTAAAGATACAATTGCTGTGTCATCAACTAACATTGCGCCACAGCAGTCATTAAATCCCAGGATTAAATGTACTACAGTCATTAAGATCATATCCAACCATATGTCCATTTAAATGCATTCATTGTTTAAGCAAACAGCTCGGCATAGTACTCAAGTCTTGTAGGTTTTGAAGAAATATTGATTTTGAAAACATTAAAGAAAACATCTTTGACTTAGGGAGTCAAAGATATTGAAAGCTTTGCAACAGGAACAGAGGAGGCCTTGTTTTTATCAACTACCTTAGAGTTTAAAGCTCAGAAAAGAACTGCTACACAAGAACTCTACAGTTATTGTGTTTACCATTAAGAGCAGCGTATCAATAAATTAATATTATTCATGTGTGTAATATATTACATAGACTATGTAACCTTTTGGTCACTCATGCTTAAGAGGTATGTTAAATAGCTGGTTCAATTTATTTAAGAGGCATAAATTAATGAATACATAAATATTCATAACTACTCTGGATATAAATGTGGTGATGAACATAATCTAGCAGTAAAAAAAAAAATACAAAAACAATGCATAGTCTTTTTTGGGGTCACCCAAAGTGACAAACCCATAGAATTATTACCCAACTCTTTTTCTCTATGGAGCTTTTTAGTCTCTTTTACCCCTGGTTTGGTTACAGCTCATAAATGGTTCAGTTTTACAGCTCTCTTCAGCCAGCCACAGCTGGCAGCTGTTGTCTGTAAGAAACAGCTATGATAAACCCACTGTATTGTACATCCCCCAGCAACAACAGGAGACAGATAATCCTAATGACCTGCCAGTGAACAGAGCGGACTGACCTGACTTTTGTGCATTTAATAAACTAAAAGCCAGATATTTCCCTCAGGAGATAGAAAATCAAAGGGAAAAAAAGACAAAGAAATGCTCAAACTACTTTTGTTACATGTCCACAAGCGTGACTTTGAATAAATGATAATGTTGCCACGTGTCTGCTGAATGTGTATTTAGGTAATTGTTTACTAACATTACAATTTCATGAGGTGATAATCAGTGGAACAATGGATTTATAAGAAGTTTTGTGACGTTTGACTGTCTCTCAATACTGTTACAACTCTTTCTCCAGACAGCACTTTGATGTTCTTCTTAGCACATATATTGAACAACACATATAAACAGCTCAGCTGACTTCGGGAGTGGGGGGTGGGAGGATTCAGGAACAGTGCTTGACACAAGCAGTGCATGTAGAGCGTGTTTAGCATTATGACAAAGTATTTGACCATCTGACCTCCTGTCTATACATCTGTCAGCCTATTCCTTTGTGATGTGAGTGGCAGGTGGCCAGCCTATCTTTCACAGTACCAGACCTTAATATTTTTTTAAGGCTTCAATAGAACAATAGCATTTGTAAGGATCTCTCACACACAAAAGAATAGATGTCCTCTCATAGACAACACATTTGTAGTTTGGAGTTGATGTAGCCATGCAGGGTACTGAAAGGTTGCTTGTCATATGGAAACATATGTACAGTGTCCCATTTCCTAATGTTCTGGCTTTACTCCAGGACATTTGATATGAGATGAAATGATGACTCTTGTCTTTAGGGGTGTTTGAATGTATTTTCATCCATACTGTATAAACACTGTGAGGCTTGTAGCCCTGAATATGCATTGTCCCCTAGTACCCTCACACTGTTGAGCCAATATGGGTATAGACAACCCCAAATTGATAAAAAGCTAATGTCAAGACTTGTAGCCTCATAGCCATTGTTTCATGTCAGTCCCAGTTGCAGTGTGGTATAGAGAGCCAAAACAACAAATACCTTAGTTAAATATACACTGTTGCCCATAAAGTTGGAATGAAATATATTTTACTTCTTATCATAATTTGATTGTGACAATGTGATTTATTCTTGATAGATAAAGTGTATATCTTCTTAAAACTTTATTGATCAGTCTCTTACAATGTGATTACTGATGTGTATAAATAGGAATAAAAAGAGGAATGTGTCTGAAAACAAAATTGTATATGTATATTCTAACATAGGGTTTCTGCACAAATATACAAATATATATGCCATTATTTTAAAATGATCATCTTTATCATTCATTTATGGAGATTACTAGGTTGTGGGTTATGGGCTCAAGTTAATGCAATGGGTGTTCAGAGGTTAAAAATGTTTATGGATTTTAGTTAGGTTAGACAAATAGTCTAACAAACATTCGCACAACTAAACATTACAACCCCCCCCCCAACACACACACATCCTTGGTTCAATCAGCCACATATATGCATGTCTCAACTCCCCAAAGACAGTGGACAGTTGGGGTGGCCTGCTGATTAATTTCAGTCTCCCCCCACTTCCTTCTGCCTCCATCCTCCATCCCTCCATCCATCCCTCCCCTGTTCCACTAAGGGCAGCAACTCCAGAGGCCTACCATATGGGCCACTGTCTGAGTGGCTGTCTGCCCGCCTCCCTGCAACTTGCGTTTGTGTGTGTGTTTGCATAGCCTGCTTTGTGAGGACCTTTTAGAGTTGGACACTTTTTACAAAATGAGGACATTGGGGCTGGTCCTCATAATTATTTTCACTGTAATGGCCTCCAGAGGCACGTTATAGGTTTCTCTCAAGGCTTCAGAGAGGTCCTCAGATAAATGGTAAAATTAAGAAAAAATAAAGAAAAAACATTATGTGTACATTACGTGCATACACTTAGTTCTTGCTCTTTGCCACCCTCTATTGTCTTTGCACATTCACGGCACAAGAGCTAATAAAATATAATTGAGAGGAGAGGCCAATGAAAAAAGCTTGGGAAGTACCAAGCACTCATCCTCGGATTCCAACAGGAGGGATGGCAGCCATGGAATCTCCCAGTGGAAGTAGGCTGCAGAGGATTTCCAGGGCAATCGCTTCTTTTCATAATGTGGATCAGTGAATCCACCCAAAAGAAGCTTATGGCTAACATCACCAAGCAAGCAGCGTCCAGGTGGCTGTGGCTGAAACACGATGGATGCTGGAACAGCATTGCTGTCGGGTCCCTATTTGTACACAGTGATGCCACTGGATTTAAGGAACGCTCCTGCACTGTTTCAGTGTTTGATGAATAGAGTTGTGCTCATGGTTGTAACATCATGAGCAATTTAGTCAGAAAACTGACCCTTGTTTAATAGAACCTTTGAATGCATACTTTGGGTGTTAAAAACTCATTTTACAGCTCAAGGATCAAACCCCAGAACTCAAAATCCAGAATAGTTATCTTATTTACTCTGTAATTTTAACTCATATCCACAAATCTTCCAAGCAGTTCTCTAACACCATGTGCTACTTCATCAGACAACTGACTCATATCCCAGAGCCTTTGAATATTTATTTTGGGTGTTGGTCTGAAATTCCCTGCAAAGTGTAAGAATTGCACCCAAGATCTCAAATCTCAAGAATAGTGCTCTTTTTCCCTCTGCTATTAGAACAGAAACACAGAAACACTTTCTGACTTTCCATTGGACATCTGGCTTCATTCATTGGCATAGTCCAACAGTCCACTGTTGGTGGTAAGGTAGGAATGTGTGTGTGTGTGTGTGTGTGTGTGTGTGTGTGTGTGTGTGTGTGTGTGTGTGTGTGTGTGTGTGTGATTCTAGCCTCTGCTGACTGTTACCCTGCCCCACCTGTTCCCTTGTAACAACAGACCAGACCTCCCCTCTACAGGCCATCCAGGACAAGCTGGTGGATGGACAGATGAACTGATCACAGACAAACAGATGAACAGACTCAGAGAAAGATGAGGAATGCTCTACAGATGTGACATTTGGGTTTTGAAAAAATTTCAATCAACAGTCAGATGAGCCATAATTATTATTATGGAGTTTTATTCTTTGGTGCAACTGTAAATTAGGTTATTGACAAGCACCTGCTAAGCCACTTAAAAAGTCATTGGACAATGACCCGTCTGCCGTCTGGCAAGTGATACAGATATGTCCACTGGTATACCACCAGACCTCGGAACCATTTCTTTCCTCAGGCTGTGAGGTTACTGAATTCATCCTCCACACTCCACCATAAAAAACAGTTTTATTTTCATGGCTTAGTTATTCATTCATTTATGTAACTTTTTTTGTCAGTAGCACATAGGGAGTACATCTATAGTTTTGTCATGCAATCTTGTGTTGTATAATGATAACTCAATTGAATCTTGAAACTTGACTCTAGAATCTTGACAAGTGGTCAAAATGAGCAGAGACAGGAGAAAGACACTGGTAATGGGACAAAAGAGAAAGATACAGATGGATAGACCACAAAACACACAAATAGACAAGCAGACAATAGATTAAAAATATGGAATAATTTATTCCCAAAATATAAATGACAGACACACCATGCTGCTCCCTAAACACCCGAGGACAGAAGATAATAATGAATGAGAACTTGGGGGTGATAATGAGAGGTCAAACAGAAGAATAAGTCTCAGGCTTGTACACCTGTGGCCCACCTTCTGCCATCTAAACCGCCCAGCAACCATTTTTTTTAACCCCCACAACATTCAGTTACTCTCATTATAGGCTCCTGAATAATGTAAAGGTATATATGCATGAGGGATCCAAGCGGAGGAGAGGAGACAACGCTGAGGGATGGAAGGATCTGCATAATAGGGCTATCTCTCGCTCCATCTGGTCATGTGTTTATAATCTTTCCCTCCTCCTTCTTAAAGCCAGTCTATCTGTTTGTCTGACAGACCATCAACAATTTGCTCTCTCTAATATCATTCTCTATATACAGTATGCATTGTCTTATTTTGTGAATAAGACCGAATAATAAACTGTGTGTATAAGAGTGAACACAAGTGTATTTGTCTCTATTTGTGCGTTTCCGTTTGTAAGAACTGACGTGAGCAGCCTCAGGAGAATTAACCAGGCGTCTGCCACCTGACCCCATTGACTCTGACCATCCTGGGCTCAGCTGATACACGTGCCGTATAGGCCTGACATGAGGAGGACAAAAAAGCAGGAGCAGTGGGAGGAGGCCGAGGACAGAAGGACCAGCAGGCAATGAATGATTATGATGACTAGGGCCATCTTGCTGGCTTCAGCCCCCCCAGCAGAAACCCTGGCCTTGGCCCTGGCTCTGGCTCCCACATGGACGAGTGATCTGGCTCAGGTCGGCGTGGGTGAAGTGTCACCACCAGGCAGGATCTGGCCTGTCAGCTGTTGGGGATGACAGGAAGAAAGGAGAGGAGAGAGGAGAGAGGATGAGTGGAGAAGAGAGGAGAAGAGAGGGAGTATGTAGGTAAGAGGGGGCGATATACAAAAGGTGACAAGAAATAAATCATGAAAGATAATTGGTGAGGAGAGTGAAATTGTGAAAAGACAACAAAGGGAATAAGAAGGGAGACACACTGGAGAGAAAGGATAATATTAAAGGCAGCAGACTGAAACAGTGGATAAAAGGGAACAGGTTTTATGGAGGTGTCATATCTGCCAGGCCTTATGCAACCTACAGAACTCATGCAGATCACACAGCTGCTGGGAAAGTATGATACACGGTCCCAGCTAATGCCTCGCCCCTTCTTGACTCAGTATAGTAAAGTGAAAGAGCAGATAATTGGAGAAAAAAAAATTCTCTCATGGAGATTAAGAATCTGTCAGGTCAACCACTGTACAGTAGAGAGGGTAAGTGAACAGGGTTGCAAAGGGTAAATGTGTGGGATTAAAGTTGTGGCATCTTTTCACAGAGCTGTTGCAACTGTAAGGCAGTGATTACTTAACTTAGCAGACTGAGTGTGTGTGTGTGTGTGTGTGGGGGAGGGGGGAGGGGGGGGGGGGGGGGCAGCATTCTGGACATTCCAGTATTATCTGTATCCTGAAAAGGTAACTGCTCTAGAAAGTTCACAACTGGTCAACAGTACAAATCTGAGGGTCATAATTCATCAAAGTTGATCTCCAAGTGAAAACATTACACAATACATAGCATGTTTTGGCTGGAGCTTTGAACTGAAAATGTCAAAATGTCCATGCATTAGTTTTCATGGTGAATCTTCCTGAGATAATGTGAGTTGATTAACTGGAGAGGGTTACATGTTGTAAAAACTTTGGTACAGCTCAGTGGGTCAGTCATTCAGTAAGCCAGGAGGTCAGGTCAGCTGATTTTCTGTGTAACAGTCCTGCTGGTGTGATTAAAGGCGCTCTGACAAAGACGCTGAAAGGCGATGAAGGGGGGCAATGACCAGCTGTCACACAGACGGACCATAATGGCCACGGCAAATCCCGCCACCGTCTGAGCCTGTTTCTGCTTTGACTTCAGCCTCCTGCTAACTGACTAGTCGTCTTTTTGTTAACCTGTCACAGAGCTGGTTGACAAGATGAGTTAGACAGGACATTGTTGTCACAATCAAAGGTTTAGTCTGGATTGATTCACTGAATGGGAAAGTCACTGAATGCGTACTAGATGTAGATTACACTGATGGATTTACATTTACATTTGAAATAAAAGATCATGATATGATTTAAAAAAATACATTGATTGTATTGCAAGATTTGTCAGCACAACATTTTTGATAGTTCATGCATGCACAGAAGTAATAGAAGTCACAAATTCCATACACTGTCCAATAATATACAACCACAATGTAATTCAAACAACTAGGCAACCCATATAAACAGATTTGATGCTCATTCTTGTGGCAAACACCTCTGCTTACCGCTGTCTTTGGTTCATGCTGCCCAGTAGATCATTTTATAATGTTATAAATTTGTGTAAAAGGAAAAACTGAATAACTTTTAATTTCCCAAACATTCTGTCTTTATGTTGATTCATTAATCTTTTCAGGATGTGGAACTATGTTTCTAAGTTCTTCAACAGTCGCTCAAGAATGGGTCATGGTAAATAAATAAGTAATTTTCAAGCAGGGAAGTGATTGTGTTGTTGGAAATACCGTGTCTTTTCTCCTTCTTTTGTTGTTTGTGAAAACAGCACAGTTGACAGCATGTCACTTGCTCCTGACACTTGGCTTCTGTGTCACCAAACCGTCGCACCCCCTGATCCTCTGCTCCACATCAGAACAATTAGTGGCCCCTTGCTTTACACATAAAGAGTGAAACCTGTGTTCCCCACACACAGAGGTGGTAGCTGATGCCTCCTTGGCTCTTCCATAGCAGGAGCAGTAGGTAATGACTCCTGTCTGCCATGGTGGACCTTAATTTGTTATTGTAGCAAAGCAGCTGTGCAGCATGCTGCAGAGAGCAGGTGGCAGCCTGGCAGGAGTAGCGATTGGGGAGCTGGATGGAGGGGGGGGCAGGAGCGTGTGGCATATGTGGGTGGCTGTGGGGTGTGTGGCGGAGGGGGGGGGGGATGGTTGTGTGTGTGTGTGTTGGGGGTTGTATAGCTCACAGCCTTCTCAGCCAGCATCCAAATATTATGCTTGTAAAGAAGAATAACACGTGAGTTCCTGGATGAAGTCCAGATCCAGTCTGTCTGTGGAAGTTTAAGTGTCTGCAAAGTTCTCCCTGAGTGTAGTGATGCTCAGAAAACGACACACTGAATATTTAACTTTGGTTTTATATTTTATCATACTGTCCCACAAATTACAGCACTAACTAATCCCTTAGGGCTGAATATGATTGTCTACAATGCATCGTTTTTAGTTTAATTGGGCTTGCTTAATTTAATGACAGTTTGTGGTGGCATTCCAGCCTATAAATAAAAAAATAAAAATCAATACACCAATATGTCGAGGTCTTTGACGACTTTGCTCAAGGCAATGTAAGTGTGTCTGCTGTGAGGATTATGTGAGCTGAGCTCTGGTGTCCTATTGTTACCGCTCGCAGTTAATCATTACTGAGAATACCGTTTCCCTGTTGCTGCGGAGCGTTATTGTCTTACTGATTAAATGCTTACAATTAGTACCGCCCACTCAAATATTCTGCGCCGCGCTGGAGACGAGATACCTGATGCCTGCTGATGAACCGGATCGATATCGCCTCCTGCAGACTGCGTGTCACTCTTTGATTCAAAAGTGTTTCAATCCAGTAGAGACTCTGCCGAATAGTAACTGGGGGACTTTAAAAGACTAATCGTACCAGTCATTTTGCCAAGAAGGCGAAAACTCACAAATAACGAGGGAGCATGGTGGGAATGCCGGGTGTCTTAAATTGTAAGTAAAATTTAAATTATGCTTAACATGCTGAGCAAAATGAAGCATCACATCTGAATTACTTTTACCTGACATATTTTTCCAAAGCACCTATATAGTTGCACCTGCGCACAATGATGTCCTCATTTTTGTGTTTTACATAATTAATCACCCAGCATCTCAGCCTAAGAGTTGTCTTTGCTTGGTAATGAAAACATAACAGAACTTGCCCGCATCTCCAGAATGTGGAAAAAAAATCTCTGCTCTATTATTGTCAGATTCTTGTCCCACAGAGAGGGCTAAGTCTTCAGAAAAGACCTTAAAATGTGTTTCTTCAGATCATATGAAATCATCATAATGACCAAACAAAAACTCAGTCGTCCCTTTGTCTGCTGAGATCTTACGCTCATTAGGATCCATTAAAGAGTGAGAATAAACTATGCATAACACATACTCTATTGAATGCATTATCCCTTATATAGCCCCCACAAGACAGCTATTATGCTCCTATGTGATTGAATAGCAGCTTTCGGTCTATGTGTCTTTTCAGTGGAGGATTTGGAGCCCTTAATCCACCAGGCAAAGTTTTTTTTTCTGTCTTTCCACCATCTGGAGTTTACCGCTTTTCAAGACAAAAACACCAGGCAGTGTGAAACCAGCCTGGAGCTGCTGCTTGATGCCAGGAGGAGGTTTTCTCCCTTTTTTCCTGTGGTTTCTTCCTGCTTTACACCAGAGGTCAATAGTACAGCCCTGCAATGCAAGTGGGGGCAGTGGAGTCTGAGGGCTTGACTGTAGGTTCCAACGTGTCACTTGAGGACTCCACTTGATCCCCTTACCACCACAGAATAACAAATTATCACATGACAAAGAAATGACTATAACGCTGATGGCGATGTTGTGATGATGGTGATTATGATGATGATGGAGCTACAGTGGCCACCAGGGAGCAGCAGAGAGTGTACTGTAATATGAAACTATAAACATGATAGATGCTGGGTTTGAAAGAAATTCAGATTTTGGAAAATTTGTTTACTCCAAAAAAGATAAACAATGCGTATTTTCCTGTTTTACCCTAATTGTTGTTTAGTTGTATTATGTGTTATGATGTTATACAGAAAGCTAAATAGCCCTCTGGGAAGCAGGGATGCTGTGTGTACACTGTGAGAAAATGTGTTAAAGATCATGTAGCCTCAACATCGCTCACACTAGTCAATCATTTCCATTCTCCCTTGATTCAATTAGCTCTACTCAAAAACATGTGGATAATTTGGAACCCCTGATAATTTTCCCTTTTGCCTTTTCCCTTCTTTTCTTTGGGGTGGGTTATAGAGTCAGATTCCAATCCTATGACATTAAAAGGGGAAATAAACGACAAAGGGGCCCTGCAGGTTTGCATTAGAGACCTAATTGGTTTTGGCTTGAGTGGGCTGTTAGCGTTGCCAGACGTGGGCCCTTTGTGTTTTGCCATGTGGGAGAATTTGCCTGTGCTGGAGGTAGAGAGAGGTGCCTGCAGAGCTTCTCTGAGTCACCCCTGCACAGTTTCTTTTCTTTGTGGGTTGTTTGTATACACGCGAGTGTGTGCGTCTGAGAATGTGTTCGTGTGCATATGATGTGTCTTTGCAGGTACGTATGTTGAAATAGCATACGCCGGTGCTTTAAATGGGTTTCCATGTTATTTGTCTGTTTTTCTGTGTGCCGCAAGTGCTTGTTTCTTTGTGTTGCTATGTGTCATGCATGAACTTGGCTGTGTATTTATAAAATGCGTGTGCCTTGGTGTGTGTTTGTGTGTTAGGCTGTGAGCCCAGTATCCTTCTCACTCCCTCTGGTCTCTGCGTGGGTCTTTTCCACCAGCACTACCACCTGTTAGTGTTTTACTCAGGCCTCAGGGCTACAATGACTGCAGAATCTTCCAGATTTGCTCATCAGGCCCAGCAGATCACCTCCCTTACCTCAAATCTGGCTCCCATTTCCTATCAGAGGACCAATCTGAGCTGGATTCCCCAGTGCAGTTTAGCTGAGTCAAGATGGTGCGCAGTTGAACTGGTTCGAATTGAGTTTGATTAATGACTCATGAGCGACAACATTTTATTCAGTGTGCTGCACTGCTGGATCACACTTAAGTGTTTGCTAAGTGTGGTTTTAGTGGGAAAAGAGATGTTTAAAGACTGGGTTTATGGGGTCATTTTTGTTGCCCAATGCTCCACATGTAAGAACCACAACAAAGAATCTGGCATCTTCTGTTTAAGTAATAATATGTGACGAAATTACATTTTAAACAGACTTTAATTGCAAGTGTCATAGATCTACTGTTAGGGATTGCATGCTGTGAAAATTTTGGAGTCTAAGATTTAAATGAACTCTAATTGTAATGAAGCGTTTACTACCCAATGACAGGAAATGAAAATATATCATCTCTGCAGCCTATTATCAAGTTCCCTTGTGTCGAATCTCAAACCACTGCAAACAACATCATCAGTCTTTTCAAACAGATAGGATTTGTCATGTTCCGTGTTTCGTGAGACCTCTGAGCTTTCTGCCCCGTTGTCTGTTTCCAATTCAGCACACTGCATTCCCCTGCGTATTATTTCAGACAGTGTGGCAACCTGAAGTAAAGCTTAAAAAAAAAGAGAAAGAGAGGAGTGACCGAACAGTTTAAGGAAAAAAAAAACAGTGAGAGAAGGAGGGTAGAAAGGGATTAACTGTCAGGGAGAATGTGAAGCTAATTGAAGCCAGTTTTGCACAGCTGTTTCTTGTTGCTGTGCAGCACTGCACGGAGCGGCTGGGAGGACAGGATCCAGATGTGATCTTGCGCCAAGGATCACCCGCCAATAACAATCCTCAGAATTACCAGCCATACAGGAGACGAGGGCTATTAGAGTGTCCGTGCTTGCCTTGCCCCTGACAAAACATCACGTCTCCACCTCTGAAAGATAACCCAGCTCTGTGCTTTTCACTTTTGATTGCAGGTCTCAGCTCGGCTCCCGAGCGTTGTTAACACTTATACTGCCAGCCACTGCCATGATCTCTGTATTCAGGTGTCACTAGGCAGCGTAAACATTGCTTTGACACATTTGACTATTCTAAAATGGTGGCTCACAGGGTTTGAGAGTGGTTTTGCATATTTGTCATATGGCTTTAGAAACACTCAACCAAAAGGGATTAACACTTCTTTTGTGTGTTCCTCTGTTAAAAGTGTTTCATTTAAATCATCATGGAAAAAAAACATGTATCCTTCATTGGGATGGCGGGATGCAGATCCCATGATTGTGTGCAGGCATTTATTCGCTCCTCTGCTTTAAGTGGAGGGACGTTGGATGGGAACAAAAGGACCCAGTCACTTCAGAGTGGTCAGGCAAAGAAAAAAAGCAAGCAAAGGGAACTTATCACCATATTATGCTTTTTTAATGCCCCTGTTTCTCTGTTCCCACTCCTCATGCCTCCCCCCATCATTCCCACTTGGCTCAGACAAAGAGGAGTTAGCATTGGTTCCCCCTTTTCTCCATGCCAGGGTTACTCCAGCACTTCTTTCTCACCTCCTGCTTCTGTCTCCCGTTCAGCCTCGCTCCCTCCATCCCTCTGTTTGACAATGTATGGGCAATAGTACAGTTTTTTTAAAAAAACAACTCTTCTTTTATATCCTCATTTTATGTCACGAGACGTCACATCACATCTTTTCTCAGTAATATTTCTGTATACTAAAAGAATAGGTGTCTTTTATGGGATTATAAAATTATCAGCAGAAGAAAATTTAATGTTTATGGAAAGCATATGTAACAACCCAGCAAAGGCTAAGACCCAGATAATCACTGTTTCACATCCTCACATAATAATGAGAATGATGTGTGGCCTTGTCCTAATCTCGCTTTTTCTCACACACACACACACACACACACACACACACACACACACACACACACACACTGTGAATGTGACACAGGATCTTAGCCTAAGCCAATATCACTTGCAAGCTCTTCTCCCCACATGTCAGTTGTGAGTTTTATAACTTTTGTCAAGTTCACCTCATCTGTCCCATCTCTGATTCCACTCCTGCTGGGCCTTGTGCTGTCAGAGGACAAGGCCTGCACTTCTGCTACACACATTAACTTGTATTGCACGCTGTCTGCTCTTGCTCCCAGGGTGGAATGTGTTCTGGGTGCTGTTGTTTATGTGTCTTGTCCTCAGCTGGTGTCTCTGCTTGTTGTCTTTGCTTGTTTGTCCTAGCGGAGTACTGCAGCGAGATGTCATACCCGTGGCAGATCTGCAAAGCAACAGCAGAGCAGGTGCTGCCACAGTCCCCTGTTGTTGTTCTGTTAGGAGATATTCGTACGATTTGGTCCACAAAACTAAGCAGGAACAACTCTGAAGGCAGGAGGAGGTTTGGTTTAGTTTGTTATGTCTTGAAAAAAAAAAAAAACATCATAAGTAAAACTGTAAATACACCTCCCTCTCCATGACATTCACACACATAAATTGCAACACTGACAAGTCCAAACATCCCTGAGGCTTAACCTTGGGAAATGCCAACACATGCCTCTGAATGTGTGTGTGCGTGTGTGTATGTGTGTGCGCGCGAATGTGGGTGGGGGTGTGTGAGCAAAGCCAGCCGTTATCTTCCCTCAGCTTTAATTGAGCCCTTCAGAAATCCCCAAAACTATTACACGCACACACAAACACACACAGAGAGTAAAGCCTGGAGGCTCTATCTCTGCCTGGCCAGGTGTTCCCGGCTCTGCTGCCAGATGAACCACCTGCAGATCACAGGTGTGGCCATCGCCAGGGAAGAGAACAACACAGCTGCTCCTGCAGCCTTAGGGAGCAAAAAAGAGAGATGGAAGGTTTATATAGAATCAACTGCTGGGAGCAGGAGACTTCACACACATCAGGCAAAAACACACAGGGTATAAAGTAACATTATATTGTAGGTGGTGTTGTCATCGCCTGCCTTTCAGTAAAGACAGCCTCTCATTTCTGATACTTCTGGCGATGTGCTTTTAATTGAAGCAGCTGGATCTGACTCTTGACACAGCAACTAACTCCAGTTATTGAAATAATATTGAAAACAGAGAGCAGTATTCATTCTGTTGTGCTCTATGAATTTTTGGCTCCTGTCTTTTAAAACTTAATTTATTGCTCCCACTAATGACAATTCAAGTCTAATCTCATCTACAAGCAGATAACCAAATGCAGGGACAAAGCTGTAATATGCAATAACATTTACTAATACTGCACATTCGGTCTTTGTTTTTGGATGAAATAGAGGTAATTTTCAGTTTAATCCATTTTTTAATAATCATTTAATCATGCTTTTTATAATGTATGATTTGTATTAATGTGTAGTGACAGTGGATTTTGTCTCCTTCAAGTGACACCCTTCACAAAGTCTTGTGTTAACCTATAAATTATGTGATTGATTCATTTCAGATTTGAACTATAATTAATTCCCTATTTAATAGAAAAAGAAAAAATATGGCAAGTTACAAATGTTTTACTGGACAGCTGTTAACAATATAAAATCTTGTCAATAAAATAGGCCTGTTGTACTGAAAGGAATGTCCAGTGTGCAGCTACTCACTGTATGTATTACGTCTGTGTGTGGGCTTGTCCGTGTCCTAGCGAGCGTACACTTTTATCAAATAACTTCTCCCAAACATGGGGTTGTTTATGAGAACGATTCATGTTTATGTACCGACAATTGGGTGAGGCTGGCAACAAGGAGCGAGTTCTGATCCGTGGTGTCATTTTCCAGTTAACAAAATTGGTGCGTTTAAGGATTTAATTGTGAGTGCCATAGATGAGTAGCTCTGACAGTGTATCTGGTACATAAGTTAAACAAGAGAGCGGCTGGAGAGAGTGGTTGTTGAATATCGTTTAAGGGGAGTTATTGGTGAGAAGGGTTTGGCGTCTGGCTACGCACTTGGCCTCCCTGTGTGGAAACTTTAGGAAGATGCAGCCAAGTGAGCGTGTGACCCACTGCTCATAAATTTTAAGCACACATGCAGCCACTCTCTCATTCGGTCCCTCTCATACCAATACACAAACACTTTCCCACTCACTTTCCCTCTCACTCATAAACACACACTCATACATGCACTTCTCTCCCTCCTCCATACCCACACTCCGTACATTTACTCATCTCTTTTTGTCTCTGTCTCGTATTTACACACATACACACACTTGTTGCACCCGAAGAGCAGCCGTGTGTCTCCCCTCTATGTGCCGAGTGTAATAGGAGATCTGAGGGTTTTCCGTGGGTGAGTAGGCGGGTCAGGCCTTACTTAAACTAATGGCTCCCAGCAGTGTTGAATAGCCAGACACACTGGAGCCGAGGCCTGAGGTTTTGGAATGCCACTGCCGGCTCAATGCCTGCCTTTCATCGGCACAGAGTGAAGGAGAAAAAGAGAGAGAGAGAGAGTAAAAAGAGAGGGAGAAAATAAGAGAAAGGAGGGGGAGGAGGAGAGAGGAGAATACGGGACCCATTTGTTATGGGTGATATGAGGATGCCTGAAAAGAAGGGCACAATAGTCATGGAATGGAAGGACAGAGGGGGGCAAGAGTGGGTCGGTGGACTGTGGGGAAAGAGGGGAGGGGAGAGGCGTGTTTGGGCTAGTGGGATGTCAGGAGGGGGTAAAGTACCAGTCAGTGGTTGTTTTGTGTCAAAGCACCCTGGGACTCTTCTGACCGGCCACCCAATTGTTTTTAATGTCTTTGAGATGAGTTGTGAATGAGCCTTTAGAGAATCAATATCGTTTTGAATTGAGGCCATGTCCAAACTAATACAAATCATTTTAAAGTGGACCATTTTTTTTCTTTAACTAACAACATTAGTATTTTTGACCAACAAAATCTCGATACTCAAAATTACTTGACAATAACCAACACATAATTTGTGGTGCTACGATGTGATGTGAGAAAATTTGTATAAACACAGCTTGCATGCTTACTTAACACGGTACATTTAACGTTCTTTGTGAAGTTATTGGCCACTAGTCAGGCTATCTAGAAACACTTTGATGAGCATGTTTCGTTTTGATCTTGCGGTTTGCTAGCATGCACATGAGGATGCAAATACAGTTGGTGGCACATGCCAAGAAATGCAGCATCGTATCAGCAAAGGCAGACGAAGAGGAAGACAACCGCTAGCTACCTTAAACAATGCAGGTTTTAATATATATATATATATGTTTTAACCAAAATTGACACACTATGAGAAACATGGGAGATGCACATAACTTCGAGCTTTATTGTCAGCCAATATCAGCTCTTATCAGAAATCCAAATGACTGAAATATGATGAAAAATGGTTTCCAAATAAGCTCCATGAGAGGTATACAGGAAGATAACTTACTGATTGATTTATTCTCCTCCAATCATTGATTTGAGTGTCTGTGCTTAGTTTAACGTCAGATTGTTACAAGACCCTAAAAAGTGGTTTAATTGAGTGTCATAAATGCTGTTTGCTATTCAGGGAAGATCAGACTTGATCAGAAGTTGTGCAAACCTCTGACCATAGACGTAGATGTCTCAATACAACACCTATACTTGGCTGTTTTGAAACACATACTAAGTTAAAACAGAGAGAGGCAAAGAATTCGTTAGAGTCTTTTCCCTGAAAACTAAAGCGAAGTCTATGTCGTCGGACATGTTTGTAAAAACGATTTATCCATCCAGCCACACTGCTAATCAGAACCATTTTGTGGTTTGCCAACTGCTATTTAACTGAAAGTAGAGGAAGAAGAATAGATTTAAATGTTTTTTTATGTTTCTTTGGTATTTGAGGTTGTTGAAGTAGAAGCAACTGTGTGTGTGTGTGTGTGTGTGTGTGTGTGTGTGTGTGTGTGTGTGTGTGTGTGTATGGGATGATGATGTTCCAGGAACCTCATCCTTCCTCTCGCCACCCTTCAATAATGTCACTGTCCAGAACCAGCACATACAGTAAACAGAGCTTTATGCTATCTGTTTTTTGTGCATATGATCTATCGTTTATCAGACCCTGCAGATAGAGAGAAAATGGCCCTCACTTTAGCCTTGATTACTACCGAGAAGCATCTTATTTTATCTCTAACTATGCTTTTTCTCTGTTCTTCTTTTTTTTTTCTAACAGTAAACGGTCTTCCAGACAGACATGGACCTGGAAAATGACGTGTCCCTATTAGATAAATGTGCTGTAGATGTAATGGAAAATGTGGCCATGCAAGATCAGACAGGGAAATCTATGGCTGCATCAGATTAGCCAACATCAGGAGTCTGAACAGTGATGAGATGGAAGGAAAGAGGGGAAGGAGAGGGAGGGGAACCATGCTGGTAAGACGGTTTGGTGGGAAAAATAGCAACAACGCAAATAATTACCCAAAAGAGACATTTTTATCAGATAGCTAGAGAGAGGCAGGGAGAGAGGAGAGACAGAGACCGAAGGACCTTGACACATTAAACCAATGTTTTTCAGGCGCTGTTGAGCAGTGTGTGTTGAGTCTGTAGTGGTGGTTTTTGCTGTGTGACTCCAGTCAGGTCTTATTGGCAGACATGCGGCCCCTTTGGCGTTGTGATAGGTTGTTTAGCCCAGCAAACCAGTGATTTAACCCATTTGGTGTGGTCTCTCTGCATGCATCTTTTCATTTTCCACAACCAAAAAAATGATGGCCTGACAATGCAAAATTTCATTGTGCCCGTTGCCACTTTTAATCATGCATTCTCATTTTGTATTTTGATCATATCGCAGCATTGTTACAACAGACTCACAGAGGCGTGAAATTATCCTTTTTTGTGTTTATCTTTTGCTCTATGACTGATCAGTTTATTCCTCACTTGTGAGTGCAGAGCGTACATGTTTAGTAGCAGTCGTCTGGCTGTCACTTGTCTTTGTGGCATGTTCAAGTATAACATAAAATGTATGTTGAGGTCATACAAAGCATGTCTTGCTTTATTTGCTCTAGTGCTTGTTGTGTCAGGGTCCTACAGAGATCTCCTGACCAGTGAAGTTGAAGTTTGTGGGAGTCGGGCCAGAGAATGAGCTGCTCTGTCTCGCTTTCCACTCTATATGGCAACAGAGAAGCCTGATAACTGATAAGGCCACATTCACATGACAGACACAGCCAGCGCATGCACATAAAATCTCACAAACTTTTACTTAACATTGTGTGAAGTGGGAAAGCTTCTGACTGTAGGAAGCTGTGGCTGGTAAAAGAATACAAAGCGGGACCATAGTGATTTTTTTTTCCAGCTTATGAAAATCTCTGTCATCATTTCACACTGATTTGGCAGCAGCGCTCCCAGTGAAATCCCATCACTCAGATTACTCTTTCAAAGTCCTTAGTGAGTGCTGAGAACAAAATACTCTCTCCATGTGTGAGTTGTATTGTTTTATGTAAATGAATTCGATTCCAGTTGCACAGTACGTGTTGAAGACAGAGTCTTACTGTTTTCTTCAACACCCAGCAGCACTGATGAGACTGAAGTGGGGTCCTGCTGCAGGGGTCAAAAACACATTACATATGTCTGTACTTTCTACAGTGCAGAAATCTACAGGTGTCTACTGTCTACACACACACACACACACAAAAAACCAAAAAATCCCGAAGCATGTACTTTGTGTTGTACTGATTTGTCGTTGCTTGCAGGTGGAGGGCAAACGTGTTACTGCTGTGATTAATTTTCTAGAATTATGCAATCCAAGCTCAAAGGAGTGTAAGCCACCAGTCTAATACCTTTGCATTTGTTAAGCCTTTAAACCTTTTGGTATTTTATCTTTTTTAACCTGTACTCTGTTGCAACATGCAAACACCAAAGAGCCCCTTGTTGTTGTTTTTGCTTTATTGCTATTGTGAGCTTGAAGGCCCAGCTATCCTGAGTTAATTAGCATTTTAGTAAAGCTGAGGTTAGCCATCAGTCCCCTTATAAAGGCAGATGCTCTTTCCCAGTCATGCAGCCATAGGTAGGCTACACAAATATTGTCATGATAATGACACTTAACTAAACACTGTTTTCATTAGAAATGTGCATCCAGTGATTCAGGAGTGTAAAGGCTGTGTGAAAGTTGAATCGATTTAGTTTTTTCTCAGTTAGAAATTTGTATTATTGGTGCACAAAATATCACATGGCTGAGGTCATCACTTTTGACTTACCTATATGAAAAACTACTGAAAACCACTGAGCAATACTTTGAAAATGGCTTCTCTTCTTTTTCTAACTTTCTGTGGTTTTAAATGCACAAAGACACATGTAGAAAACCCATGTTGGGACTAAGTGATTCTTATCTCGTTTAATCAGTCATCAAGTCTTAAAATCCCCTATTCCCTGTTCGCCTCCTCTCATTTTTTCAGTCTTCTCTAAAAAAAAAAAAATGCTGTTTACTTTTTCTAAAAGTGGAAGTTTGGTGAGGGAGCGTGTGAACAGAAACAGATGTTGCATATTCTCTTGTTCCATCGCTCGCTCTCACTCTTGATCTCACACACATGCACACAATGGCAAACAGCTGCATGGGGGCCTAAGCAGTTACAGTAAAAGGAAGCCATACAGTATGCATACATACAGCATGCTGACATTCCATTACAGAAATGATATGTATACGACAGTGTAGTTTCATGAATTTGTCCTTGTTTGGAACCATTTTGAAAAGTGCAGTTCATAGACTTGAGGTTGATATGTACTTACAGTTATATATTTCTCTTCTGTTTTGACAGCTAGGCTACTGGCCTAGCCAACCACTCACCAAATTATATGGACTCCCATACTTAAATATGAAGTAAGACATTTAATGCCATATTTGCTTCCTATTTATATTGCCTGCTGTCCAGAAACCTTGTATTTCCTAAAAGATTTCAATGCTTTGATCGGAAATTAAAAGAAAGGTGAAATTAAATATGATTTAACCTGTCGAGGAAAGGTTGGAACTTTTCAGCCTATGATGAAACATGGCAGAATACTCTAATGATGCTCACTCACTGCCACCTGCCAGTGATAACACCTGGTTTTAAATCTGTTTTGCTAACAGCCTTTGTCCATCAGTAGTGTCAGTTGCAATTTGCCACCTACTATGTGCTACAATAGCACGTGGATTACAGTATATGGCTTCAGATGCCTGGCCTTCTTCATTTCTCTATCATTCCACCCCCTCCCTCTTTCCCTCTCTCATAGCCACCTGGCCCTGCCTCTGAGCCTGCTGGCTGACCAGATGCACCCTGAATAGAGCAGGCCTACAAGGAGAAAGGAGGGGAGATAGAGGTTATTATGGGTGATTATTCAGTCAAATGTAGTTTTTGACAACCCATGGCAATGTAATAACCCACATTAAATCTTTTTGTGATTAATTACTTATCACATTGCTGTGTATTTCACCTGTGTTTCAAAAGGACAGCCACTGAATTGTTCATGACAGTAAAAAGAAGGGGTAACACCATCTCCTAATGAACTGTTTGTGTTTATCCGACAGCATTTGCTTGTTTGTGTACACAGCCAAGTCTCACGCGTTGATCGTGTTCTCTCCATTGTCAGTTGTCTAATTAAAAACAGATTAATGTCTTATTTACCACAGACTTAGAATGAACTTAGCACTGTCCTCTGTACTTTCAAGAAGTAAACTGGTGGAGGGAATAATAGGCAGGAGTGAATAAAGCACGCAGGCCGTCCGATCTCAGCCAGGCTCCATTATCTTAACCTGCATTGTTTCTATGGCACCACTTGTGCGCGAGGCCGGGCATAAATCAGACAGTGATTTAAGTTTAACTCAGTGAAGATGGAGCGCAGAGGATAAGAGAGTAGAAGAGGAGGGAAGAATAACTCATTCATGCTCCTCAAGTGTCCCCCAATGGGTTGGCTGGTGAGGCAGGGCTGAGCCGACCGGATTAAGGAGCTGAGACAAAAGAGGGCATCAGTGAAAGAGCGAGAGGGGGGGAGTGGTAAGTATAAAAACATTTTAAAGGGAGATCCCCACTTCTCTTGAAGGGGCAGAGGGGAGAGTGGTAGGGAGTGGGGTTGCAAAGGACCCCCCTTTCACACACACATGCAGATGCACACACACACAAACACACACTTTTGTCTCCTTTGGCACAGTCTCTTGTTTAGCCTTTAGGTGCCAAAGCAATTAGTTATGTTAATTGCAGGGTCCATTGCCGGTGAATGCAGGTTGAATAGAGCCAGTCAGCAGTGGCTGATTGGCCAGGATCCATGGGGGGGGGTGGGTGGTGGGGGGGGGGGGGTTGTGACATTGCTGCAGCACCCGGCCCATGAAAAAAGAGGAGAGGACAGTGTGTGGGAAAACAGGGGAGGAGCTTGAGCTGAAAGAGAGATATCGAGAGGGTGGGAGGCTCAGAGCTTGAGAGAGCGAGCGTGAGAGAGGACGCACATTCAGTGAAAGAAAGAGAGAGCTAAATAAAATAAGATTTGGCAGATTGGGTGAAGGAGATAATAAGAGTGAGAGAGAGACCTTCACACGAGAGAAAGAGAAACAGCTAAGACAGAAAGAAAGTAAGAAAGAGAGCGTGTGTGTAGTGCAGCGTTGTGCTGGTCTGCTCGGTTATCTGTCTCCATCTGGGTGCCATCTGTGTCTCTGGCTCTGGCCTTCGCCACACTGGAGCTCACATATGTGGGAATGCAAACACATGCCTGACATATGAAGGCGTGGAGTCACAGAAAGAGACAAAAAGGAAAGGATAAGAAAGCAAAACCGCACCACTGCAGCTGACTTTCTCAACGGACCGAAGAGTGGACTCTACTAGAGTGGAGGTAGGACAGAAGAATGTGGATTTCAGTCTGGATTTTGTGTGTTTGCGTCTTTCTGGGTGTGTTTTTAGGGAATAGTGTTTATTTTTCTCTATTTGTGAGTGAGTGTGTGCATCTACTTCTGCAAACAGTGCATTCATGTGCATAGTGTGTGTGTGTGTGTGTGTGTGTGTGTGTGTGTGTGTGTGTGTGTGTTAGATCCTAATTCCCGGAGCCGCTCTGTACTACACAGATGGTGCCTCATCCTTTCCTCTTTATCTCTTCATCTTTTCATCCTTCCTATACCTCTGCTGAGGTAAGGGGGAGGGAAGGATGAATTTATCTGTTGGCTTTCTTTATCTGTGCGCAGAAAACTTCTATTGCCATAAGCACAAAAATACAGACTGTTTTAGAAAGTTTTAGTATTTGTATTTGTATTGATACTTGTCTTTGAAGTTTAGAAGTATATAGTAATTCTCTACATGGCAGTAGTCCAAATTTTTTTCTGTCTCACTCACTCTCCATGGTCCCTTTTCCAAATGCACCTTAGCCCACAAACTTTTCATGTTTCGCCTCACGTGGAAACATCAGTAGCAGGAGTTGAATTTCTGTATAAGCTGTTTTGCAATTTAGCATCTCGGGGTGTAACAGGATTCCGAAACACTTTCACCACATGTTAGTGCAAACAAAAGCAGTAATTTCCCCATGTCTAGCATCCAAAAAATGAAGCCTTCTGTTCTTCATTTCTCAGCTTGCCACATTTGTCTGATCTACCTAGAATGGTTATGATATGTTGGAATATGCTTTTTCCTTTTTACCATAAGTGTGTGTAAACATAAAAAAATCCCACTACCACAACCGGTTAAATAAACCCAGCATTGTGATTGGCTCCATGTGTAAAGGGGGCTTATCTCTCTCAGCTGTCATTTACTCAGATAGTAATCAGTTCTTCCACATGGCAAGCAGAGCAGAAGAAACGAGGTAAAGAAAAACGTGTGCATCTGCTGTACAGTTTCTCAGACATATGGGAAGAGGAGGGAAACTGCTGTGTCTGTCTTTCATGCTGTGCCTACATGTTACACAACACTGACATCAGTGGGAATCTGGATCCCAACAGAGTGCAAATGTCACATTGTTATACTATGGATATTGTGTACAAGCGGCTTGAGCCACAGCATTGGAACACCTTTTTCTGATATCAGGAAACTTGTGTATGGGGAGGACGTGGAGGGAGGAGGTGTGTGTGCAGGAGAAGCAGACAGAGAAAAGGCAGAGAGACCTGGCTAGTATCACACCAGGCCAGACCAGTCCATCAGGGAGATAGGAGCGACTAACTGTTGACTGCACAGTCTCAAACCAGAGACCCCTGTCTGCTCTGCTGGACACTGTCACACCCCTGACAGCAGGCACTGTTCTGTATCTGTGTGTGTACGAGTCTCTGTGTTTGTATATGTGTTTGTGCAAAGATCAGGGATGTGATGTCTGAGTTCATTTTATTCAGAAATTTGACCGTCATTCATTCCTGCTGGGCAGTTACTGTTTTCGTCTCATATTTATATCTCTTTGAAGTTTTCAATCACACACTTGACAAGTGTATGGTTGTGTCTGGGGAAGTGAGCGTGTGTGCATGTGTGTGCCAGGTGTCTTGTAGACATTGTGTCTACTGAAGCACAAGGTTACTTGTGATATAGCTTAATGTGGCTGTTTTCTTTCTGCCCTCAATCCCAGCTGTGAGTTTCTTGTCTGAAAGTGTAGTAATAAATAGAGAAACAGACCACCATGACCATTGCTCACCATGCTATTATCTGAGGAATTCATCCACAGAAGACCCCCTTTTTCAACACATACACACAGAATAGAGCAGCTGCTTCAAGAGTTTGATGCAGGAAGCGCTCTATTAGTTCCAGTGGCGAGGACTGTGATATCTGGCCCCAGGGGTTCAGTGAGTGGTTGTGTGTTTGAGTGTGTGTGTTCGCTTCTGTGTTTGTGCGGACATAAAAGGGTTTGGTCATTTACTCAACAGAGACCATTAATTCACTACAAGTAGCACTTTGAAAGATTGAAAGATTGTTTCATCACAGGCAACATCTCCCGACTGTGTATATAGCTCTGTGTGTGTGTCAGTGAGTGCGAAGACACAGATCTGTGTCAATGAGCATCTAACCACCTGCTCTCCCCCTTTCTCCTATTCCAATCTCATTGACATTGTATGGGGGCCCCTCTCCTTGCGTACATGACTCAGAGGTCTGTTGCAGGGGTCTGCTGTCCCTTCGCTGGCCTGAGAGACCCACTCAGTGACCCAAGACGAGACCTTTATTTACTGGGCTCGTGTGATCAGCACATGCTAAAATGACCACAACTGAATTTCTGAAATGAACTTAATTGGCCACGTAGATAAAGGAATAATAAATAAGATAAAATCTAATTGGCATCTGTGATATAGTAATGAGAAGTATAGTTTCAAAAACATGTTAGAATTACAAAGTTTAAAAGGAGCTCTGAAAGGTTCAGCAACCATTTTAAGGAAAATGGGTCGACAATAATCTCACAGAAGCACAGTTGCTAATGTCATCATCTGCCGCTTATCTGGGTCTGGGCCCAGGTAGCGGGGGTGACTGCCGCCCAGTCCACAATGCACAGAAGTCCTACGGCACCTCCCACAGGTGGTGGGCCCATGGGAGGCGGTGCCGCCTGGAGTGGGGCTCAAACTCACAACCCCAAGAGGTTGAGTCTCGTGCTCTACCAAGTGAGCAAACCGGGTGGCACAGTTGCTAATATGACAGCAAAAACTTGAAAAATCTCTGTTGATTCTCAGTGTGTTCAGCAGTATTGGCTACTCTTTGAGTAATAATATTAAAAATATTATGCAAGGGAACCTTTAAGCTAAATTTTCCTATACTTAATGGAGGAGGCTCAGATAAATATAAGGAACACTCACATTTGTGAGCCCCTGTGAAAACACAAAGCAACAAGATGCATTTAAACTTGTGTAACTGTAAACACAGTGTTATATTTCCAATGCTAAACCCAAAAGGCAAGAGTTGTTACTCAGGAGAACTTGCAAGAGTAAAAAGACTGTATGTGCCTGTGTTGTTAGGTGTGTGGGTGGACAAGAAATGGGTGGTGCTGCCTCTCTCGATGAATTGTCTGTCTTAGTCATTATTTTCTTTCTTTCTCTCCATCCCCTTTCCCTCTGTCTCCTTCTAAGCGAGTGCTGGCAGAAATGGGTGCATTTTCAGCAACAAAAGAAAGAAAAAACTCCTCTCGCCTGTTATTATTTGCTTGGCTGAGACTAAAAACTTTTTTCTAAGCAGACACGCACACATCAGCATGTTGTTTATAGTAGAAAAAAATCTGTTGGAAGTACAGTATAACCCGCCTCACCATCAAGAAGCCTCGCACATTTACAAAAAAAATACACCATCTCCTTAAACATATGTGCAGTCAAACCCATACAGTACACAAAACTTAGTGATAAGACTGTCATCAAAACACACCTCTACCCACACATTCACAACCATACACTCATCCTCCACGGCTATCTCTGTCTCATTCTCCTCATTGTTTTGAGTACAGCTGGCCTCTTTGTTTTACTTATCTGTCTCTCTCAATGGCTGTTGAGCTCTGGTCTTTTATACAGCTGGGCTAAGGTTGCCCACAGCTCTGTTTGTGGACTCAGTGGACCATTCCTGCTGCTCGGCTTTAATTCAGTGTAACCCCAAAACCTCAGGGTAATAGATTAGTCTTCTGCTTGGAGAAAGGATAATGTCTTTCTTTAACTGTGGTTCAGTAAGTAGATTTGTTAGTGTGTACATCCATCAACTGTCATGTTTACTGTCAAGTAAACACTTCTACCTGGATAAATGTCATGTACATGTCTTGAGATGAGCCTAACCTTAAAGCCTATTGAGTCACCGTACCAACTCTCCCATTCTGGGTCACGAAAGGCCGTGTAAATGTCTTCTGCAAGGCCCATGGTGATAGCAACATCTGGTTGGACCTGAGCCCGGGCCATTTGGCTGTTAAGGCCTCTGACACCTGGTCTGAAACAGGCCAGTCTTAATGTTCACTTTGTTTTCTCATGTCTCAAGCTCGTATTTTGTTTTACGGACTACTGTAACTCACTAGTCAAGAGCGTGTGTCTGCATACATATGTCACTCGGAGTACAGCAGACTTGAGGAAAAGCAGTGTTTTGCCTGGCTGCAGTTTGAGTTGATTGTCGGGATTTATAATGTATAGGAGCCACCCAGCCTTAATCCCCCAGACAGACACAATGATATATGTCTTCAGTGTTAGTCAGGGGAGCTCTATAAGTCTGTTCTGACATCCTTTTTTTCAGCTTGAGATGAAATGTGCATGGGATACAGAAAATAAGGACAGCACAACTTACTTTTAATGGTCATGCTTCCTTAAATGGTATAGCTGGTTGTTTTTCACTTGGTGGTTTTGGCTTTAAAGACTCATGAGGCTCATGATGATTGATGGGCAGGCTAACCAATTAGTTATGGAGAGGTGAGAAGGGTTGTAACCAGATAGGCAGATAATGTACTGGCCCCAGAGGAGGGGAGCTGGTGTGAGGAAGTCTGTGTATATATGTGTGTGAGTGTCATGGCTTTTGTGGCTGGAGGTCATGATTGACAGATTCAAATTGTCCCGGTTATGTCACAGTTGTTATTTGTGTGGGAGTGTGGACATGTGCCTCAGGCAGGCCATTTCACAGGTGTGTGTGTGTGTATGTTACTTCAGGGATAACTGTCCTCTCTCCACTCAGGCGATGACAAACCCAGCACCTGGTAAATGGGGCCAACATATGCACACACGCACGCGCAAACACAGACACTCACACATGATGATACACATCCACTTCGAGCTCTATCCCCCGTGGCCCAGCTGTGCATGACGCAGTGTGTCTGTGTTAAAAATTTGTGCCACTCTGAATAACACACATTCATTTGACCCAGTGACAGTGGAGCCTGTAACAGAGGCTGAATGCAACTACATGTGTGTGTGTGTGTGTGTGTGTGTGTGTGTGTGTGCTATCGGCCTTCCTGCTTGCGTGTAATGTGTACTCATTGATTTTGACAGTATTAAAGTTGCGAGCTGGGAGGAGCTGCTGTTAACTGTTATTGAAAGTTTGCTTCTTTTAATAAAATCCTCAGTGTCCCTCGCCACAGGAACATGGGAGTATCTTGGATAATTTAACAGCACTGTGGGTTTATGGATATGATTCTTTATCAAAGAACCAGATCATTTTCAATTCAGCTGCTCATGTTTGTACTAAATCAAGCTTGAGAGTTTCTTCCCCATCCAAGCCTTGGAAGTGCTTCAGATGCTTGTCACCTAAAGTTGCCTATTCATTAACATAATTTTTCCTCCCACTTTAAGTTTCGGTCCTTGCTGATGCAGCGATAAGGTTTATAGAAGTACCCAACTCTTTGAAATTAGAGCCAAAATGAAAAATGCTAAGATGAATTATTTCTGACTGTTGCCAGTGTTTTGGAGTGTTTGTAAGGCCACAAACTTGTCTCGTCCAGTATATTCTCCCTTCAGTCTGACCTCATGTACACGTGGACACTGTTCGTTCTTCGCCGTCCAGCCTCTGCCAAACCTCCTCTCCCTCCTCTGCTTCCAGCATCACATCGCTGTGCCTCTTTTTATTGCTCATTCTTAGTTTTTATGGACAACGTCTGTCTGCCTTGTCGTCCCCTCTTTCGTTTTCTCTCTCCCTTTGCCACTAAGTACATTTCCATCCCTGCGTCCTTTTTTTCACCATGTGGCACGCTGGATTACAGCAGTGTTTTTGTAATTATCCACTGAGTGACGAGGTTATGTGAGGGCTTCTCTCATCATGACTCCTTCTCAGGGAAATATGACGAGTTCGCTCCTCGAACACACCTGTGCTTCTTCACACGTGTGCATGGAAGTCACATACGTGTTTTCTTTTTGTCCGTTCCTTTACCTCCATTTTTGTTGCCAGTTTCTCCTCTTCCCTAAGCTTGTCTCCTTCTCTCCCCACCTTTCTGTCCCTCTCGATGTGTACAGTACATCTTTCTCCCACTCCCCCCCACCTCACTGTCAGTCTTGCCACCTCCCCATCTCTCCCCTCCCTAGCAGAGTGAGGAGCAGAGTGTTGACATTGGGTTTTGTCCAAATATGTAGTCTACAGGGCTGGAAGGTGGTAATGAGAGCCAAGAAAAACAGCCTGGCTCTGAGTCTGACAACCAGCCTTGTCTTTCTGATGAAACCAAATGAAAACAGTATTTTCTATCCTTGCTATTCCCTCCCTCCCATCCTCCATCCTTCTCTACATCCCTACTTCTCCACCTCTGGGGCCTCTAATTTGCAAACTAATTTCTTATTCCTTTTGGTGTTTGTTTAACAATGTCTGTAAAGGTGTTACTGTGATCATACACAGCAAACTTTTAGACTCCAGTTTGGATGCCAAATGAAAGTCAATTTAGCCTAACCCTAACCCAACAATCAGAGATTTAATATTTGTCACAAATATGTCCAAAGTCACTCTGCAGCCTTCAGAGTAACAATTTTCAAATGTAATGAGCGGCAAAAATTAGACCCCAAATGCAATGTTTTGTTTTAATACAGAACTGAATTTGAAAATACATAAATGGATGTATTTTAAATGACCTATATACAATAGGTTTGCAAAATTAAGCTTGCGGTTATATTGTAAACCTGTATACTTCAAACTATGTTGTAAAACACATCTGATGACTTTTTAAGTGGACGTGAGGCAACTGTATTGTGGCAACAGTTGAGGAGGTGTCAGCCCCAAGAGAGCAATAATATAAATTAAGGTGATTGAAATAAGTAGAGGGGACACGTGTTGACTGATTTTCAGAAATTTGATGCACTCTCTTAAATACTTAAGTCCTTGAACCTTTTGTCTAGCTGTAAGGTTATAACAGCAACCTGACACTGAGAGAGACCATACGCTGTCGAATTATCTGTTTTATAAGTGGACGTGGTTGTGTGACTGTTGGTGCATGCGCCCTAGTCTTTGCTGTGTGTATTTTTTTTTGTGTGTGTGGGGGTGGAGGTCAGGAGGGAGTGCAGGATAGAGGAACAGATGTGTGCTGTATTGTGGTGGTGTGCGTGGACGGATGGGGACCAGGTGCAGCCTTTGTCTCCCTGGCATTTAAGTCCACTCGCTCGCATTCAGCCGCCTCGTGCCTCCCCTCCCCTACCCTCCACACCTCCTTCCTTCTCTCCTTGGAGGGAAGGCAGAGTTTTGTGTGTGTGTGTGTGTGTGTGTGTGTGTGTGTGGATGTGGAGGAGGGGGCAGCCTTGGCTTAGTGGAGGAGGCTCCAGAAGTCCCTTCTGCACCCCCCCTCACAGGTGACTGTTGGAGGTCCCAGCTGGCCAGCTCTTGGCCGATTAGATCCATATGGTACAGGAGGAGGAGGAGGAGGAAAGAGAAGTACCCATCAGTTGCATGGGTGCTAAGAGGGCTGTTAGCTTGTCCCTTTTTGCCCTGAGCCTCAAGACAAATCCTCTGTTTTTACACTTTTTCATTTTAGCTATTTACTCTCTTTCAGTTCCTATTAATTTTCAGATCACTTGCTGTTGTCTCTGTTTTATGTTGAAATGTTTATTTTTATCATATGGGAACTGTGTTAGTTCAAATTAAGACACCGGTTTGTTTCAGATGTGTTTATGGCTTCATGTGATTGTAGACAGGATAATGATTTTTACACTTTCATGTTCTTAATTTTAAGTTCTCCTATGTATGTGTGTTGGCTTGTTAGTTGTTGTTGTGGAGAATTGATAAAGGTAGGACATGACTGCTGAGCTGCTGTTTTAAACACAAGATGCAACACATATTTATGACAGATTTGAAGTTGTTGTATGCTTATCTTAGTTTCCCTCTTCTTCCAGTGTGCTCATCTAGGCATTAAAATGTCTCTGCTAGGAACCCACATAGTTGTAGCTTTGCACATGCGGCACATTGTCTTCATGCTCACAGATAAATTAGTCAAGCCTGCGTTACATCTTCTCTCACCTCATCTGCAATGACAGGACAGCGATAGCAGCACGGCACACACACAATCTCACATCACCACACACACTTGCACATGCATGCCTCATGACTCACAGCTGCCAACCTCTCACAGAGAGTTTAAACTTCAGAGTTAAACTGTGTGCTTAATTAACACTAAACACATGTATTTATACAGCACATCAAGTGTAATTTATTTGTACTGACTCAAAGTAGGTTATCAATCCTCATTTTACAAAAGAATCTAAATGAATATTCTCTGCACTTTATCTGCGTTGCCGTTTCCAATTTCATTTTTTAATGAACTACTTTCAGTCACAGTATTGGCTCAGTGGGAATAGCCCCTTTCTGTTCCTCTCTGTGTCTTTCTTTGCATCACCTACATCACCTGCAGAGGCAGAGGCAATTAAAGCCGATTGAATGTTTTAATGCAGACGAGCGTCACCTGAAGCTGAACAAACAAGGAACACCTGGCTAGCAACAACAGCCATCACCAGAGATGCACATTACTTTTCCATCCCTGCAGTAACAACTATTGTAGACATAAGTCGGCCCAAGTAACCTACAAGACTATAAAACTTTATATACATATCATCTGTTTTAGAAGAGATGAGAGAAGACAACAGGAAGAGCATCAGCCCAGAACGGTATGAGCAGACTTCATAAATATTTTTGTTTTTATCAGCCACAAATGTCAGAAGTATTTGACAAGAGCGTAGATGAAGCTTCGCTTGGCAGTATTATATTCAGTATGTGTTGGTCTGCTCACAGGGTTATCCCCTTTGCTTCAAAGTGTTGTCTATGCATCATGGCATTTCCATGTAATCCTGTTGATGTGTGTTGACGAGCTTTGTGTGCCTTCCCTTTGTTCCGTTAGAGCCAAGATGACAGGTGGCATTTAGACCAGACAAACACCCCACATCCTCCTCTAAGCCAATATTCACCTGAGTTAACATTAGACCACTTTGTGCACTCTGTGTATGTGTGTGTGTTTTGTGGCTGCTGTGACAGCTGCCTCCCCTGACAGTCCTGTGACTATATACAGTGGACTCAGGTGCTTGCAAGCCAGATGAAGTCATCCAGCTATGTACGCTGTCTAATTGACAAGCAGAGGCAATTCTCTGTGGGCTGTCAGCACTACACGCACACACACCTGATGTCTCCTGTTGTGGCCATTACCTCTGGCATGGCTTAACGACAGACCAGTCCACATCTTAAGACTGCGGGAACGCAGCTGCAACCTGATTGCTCAGCTCCATGCTGAAATGGATGCACAATAAGACGTATGTACTACATGATTCTGTCTGTTTTGGTTGCTTGTGTTCTATGGCCTGTCTGTCAAACACAATAGACCTACACGCATGGCTTTTCAAAGCTTTATGAGGATGACAGGCAATTTGGACAAAAAACTCCTGTTCACCGCCAATGGAGAACTGTTTTGATGATGTGTCAACAAAGAACTTGTGAATACATTTATATGCAACACTACTATATAGCACATCCTGAATGCCCTAATCCTAGATCTTGTGTATATATAAAGTTGTTTACATGGTAACAGTGTTGACACTGAGGCCATATGCCCCGTTGATTCTGTTATTGAGATGTCAGTCTAATTTCCTGGCCATACGGACGGAGTGTGCAGAGCTTTGGAACCGGTGTGTGTGTGTGTGCGTGCTGCAGGCTGCTTCCTGCGGTGCACTGGCAGACCGTGTGTGTGGTGGGTATGACAGTCCAAATGTCTGCATAGATCCCTCCTTCCTGCCCCCTATGTTGGTGAACAGGTGGAGTGATGGCAGGCAGGCCATGGGGCTGAGAAAGAATGAGAGGGAAAGAGGCAGAGGGAGAGAGAGGGTGAAGAGGACTGCAAAACAGAAGGAAGAACAGTCAAAGCTGTATAATGAGTTGCAGACATGACAGATGAGTCGCAGAGATGGACTTTAGGAAAGGCAAACAGGGCTAAGAGATTTGTTATCAAGACTGCAGCAAAGTGAAAGTTCAGTTAAGTTTCATGGCTTTATTATATGTTGACATGTTTTAGTAATTACATTTTTCTCTCAATTCTTAATGCATTGATTTCTGTATGTTTTTACATATTTCTGCACTCAAAGCATCTAAAAGAGTAAAACGTTTTATTTATTGGTTTAATAGGCGTGATTCCTTCTTTTGAGTTACATACCGACAGCTTAAACCTTCCAGCTTAAGCCTTTATAAACTGGGACCCTGTGGCTCAAGGCCATGCAGAGTTCATAGCTGTGAAAAAGATATACAGGGTGCCATTGAAGCTCAAAGCCCTAAAACCATGAAACCACATTTAAAAAGCTGCTCTCTGCTGACCCATGACCTGTGAGACCATGCTTGTCTATTAATTGTTGATTCTTAGAAAAGTCTGATCCACTCTAAATGGAGACGGGACCCAGCCGTCATGGATCTCCAGGAGACAAAGCTTCTGAACCCACATCTCCACACCGCCCCCCAGCATCACACTTTCTCCAAACCCCCTTATCTGGTGGTCTCATTCAACAGCAATAGCATATTGAGAAGTTGCGTTTAACATTCAAAAGCTTTGGCGATCTTGTTAGTAAAGCGTGAAATAGCCCTGTCCCTTTCTCTCCCTGTCCCCGCCCGCATTTTGTGGAGAGCTCAAAGAGGGGGCATTCTTCTCCTTCACAATAGGCTTCTTCAGCATTTCTTCTGTTATTGATCTGAATGGTTGGGAGTGAGGGGCTAAACTTTAGACATCTGGCTCAGATGGGGGGGTTGATGCCCTGGCAGTATGTGTTGTATGATGTGAAGTGGGTTAGGGGGAGGCATTTTCTTTTCTGACTATAGACCTGTAGCTTTTCCATTAATGTTAACCATGGAACTGATAGGAAAAGTAAAAGCGATTGTATCTATTTACTATTTGTCATGATGACACTTCAGTTAAATGTGAGTTAAATTCCTTCATTTCTTTTTATGGTTTTCAAGAAGAAAATGATTTTCTTTGAACTTCTGTAGCAGTTGCAGTGAGATTTGAGTGGCAAAAATGTGTTTTTGATTTCCATTCACGGCTGTGACCACATGACAACAACAGCTTTAAGACTGTTCTAGTTTTTGACCCCCAGCTGACCTCTCTTCTCTCTTTCTGCAGACAGTAGAGAGAAGAAGAGCCCTGCCATGCCCGGTTCTCCTGTGGATGCTAAGACTCATTCCAGATCAGCCCCCAGCAGCAGCACCAGCTCCACTATGCCACCCCTGCCTTCTGTCAACCCCAGCGGCCCTCGCCCGGCCTCTTTTTCCACCACAGCATGTACGGGCCATTCTTAAATTCTTTCTTGTCTAGACGACGTCTGATTCCTTCCACTCTAAGCCTCTGACGCTGCTGCTATTTTGTTTTTCCCACCTCAGACTTAATTTGTATTCATAAGCTAAAACTGTTTTAGAACTTATCTTAATAAATTAAATCCTAGTCTGAATGTATACATTTCCCTTACCTGGAATTCTTAGTCATAATAAGAGAAACACAATCTGCCCGCTCTAAGCATTGATCATCTTGACTTTTCTCCTCTTCATCTCACCTTTTAATCCCCAGTGACCAATGGGAATCATCATTCCCCACCAACCTTGAATGCAGTGCCATCTCCACCACAGCGTTACAGCAACGGACCATCCTCTTCCTCTTCCTCATCGCTAGCTAACCAGCAGCTGCCAGCCACCTGTGGGGCTCGCCAGCTGAGCAAGCTGAAACGTTTTCTGACCACGTTGCAGCAGTTTGGCAATGACATTTCTCCTGAGATTGGAGACAGTGTCCGAAGCTTGGTTCTGGCCCTTGTGGTAAGTCCTTTGTTATCACATTGAAGATGTACAAATGAAGCAGCATTATGTAAAAAGGCATTTTGTATTCTCAGCACGACCTCAGATACGTTTTCCAACAGTGCTGTTGCACAAACGTGGCTTTAAAAACGAATAACTCATTGGTTTGATGTCTTTCTTAAACTCAATTTTTTCCTGTCTCCTAGAATTCAACAGTTACCATTGAGGAGTTTCACTCGAGGCTTCAGGAGGCCACCAACTTCCCCTTACGGCCTTTTGTTATTCCTTTTCTTAAGGTAAACACATCTTCATACTCCTCTCCATCTTCCTATATTTGCTTTGCATTATTCCGTTGGATCACTTCCTCTTTTTGTTTGCAGCAGTATTATTTTTACAGGTTTATGGTTGTGGTCTGTCAGAATCATTTAGCCCCACTGAAAGCATCACCTTCCCATCAGCCTCTCATGTCTTGGCTGTGTCAACTATGCTGCATTATTAACTAATACAGAATAACAAGTGATAAACAGAAGGTCCTTGACACCAACATACCCCTCATTCAGGATGATCTGACTAATCCATGGGCAATCACGTTACAGCTTGTGAGTCATGGTAATGGAAAAGTAATAGATTCATTACACTTTATTACAATGTTTCCAGGATACAATGCAGTAGTGTATAAATAGGCCTCTGTGTTGGGTTTCTAATTGAATAAACTGCTTCTCAGTGGTTTAAAGTAGCTATCAAGATTTGCATGTTGACTTGACAAGCAACAGATGAGTGTGTGTGTGTGTGTGTGTGTGTGTGTGTGTGTGTGTGTGTGTGTGTGTGTGTGTGTGTGTGTGT
>JBBMJY010000018.1:19503822-19526555 GCA_037833715.1 Toxotes lorentzi
GTGTGTGTGTGTGTGTGTGTGTGTGTGTGTGTGTGTGTGTGTGTGTGTGTGTGTGTGTGTGTGTGTGTGTATGTTAAACAGCCTCTTGAGCTCTTTTGTAACCTGCAAGAGTATACTTTTTAGGAGCTCCCTTCAGTAAAGCAGCCCATAAATCTTCAGTCAGTTGTACCGCTGTAACTTCAAGCAGTTGAAATCTGCTCTTTTTCCACATTTACCTCTTACTCACCTTTGGAGCCCCTCCAGCTGTCTGAGAGTGCTGAGACAAAAAAACCTCTGTTCCCCTCCTTCCACTAATTTATTACAAGGGGGTGGGGTCCCCACAACTTAATTCCAACTCCTTGAGAGTAGTCTCTCTTAAGAAAGAGGGAAAGGGGGGTGAAATGGACAGATGGGACAAACTCAGGGGGTGAGGAAGTGGAAAAGAGAGAGAGAAGTGGGTGAGGAGGAGAGAGGGAAAAGTGGGAACTCGGAAGTGTGAAACATGCCTATAAAGTGTTCCCTTCCCTTTTTTATGGGTTCCAGTGCGCCATATGGAGCCGCTGTCCCGTTAAAAGAGCATTCAGTTGCCAAGGCGCCGCCATCTAGCCTCCGCCCCGCTGAACCCCAGAGAGCCCTCCGCTGAACTGACACACAGCACATGTGTCCGTTAGCTGGGGCCCCAGGGAAAGAAGGGAGGCAGAGGAACATGGGAGACGGGCAAAAGGCACAGGGGTGTTATGGAGAATCGACCATGAAGCAAAGATATCAGCATCTTTAGGGTGAAGTACGAGAGATGCCATAAGTGTCAGTTTGTCGCAATATCAGGGAAAGGTCAGATAGGACAGGATCTGCTGAGCGATAGTTGAAAGTGCTACGTGAGAAGAGGAGGTCAGAGTCGGAACTAGAACGGTATGGTTTTTTATTTGGTTTCCCAAGAAAAGGGAGACGAGGGAGTGAGGAAGTGGTGTAATTGCAAACACGCCGGAGTCTGTTCCTAATTAGGGAAATGAAAAGAACAAAAGCGAGATGGAAAGATACGGCGCAGACAGTCACAGATAAATATTAAAAAATGAGAAAGGGTAAGGAATGAGGGAGAAGTGGAGCCTGTGTATCATTTGTTTTGAAATGTTTCTAAGTTTTTAAGCCTCTATCATCCTGCATATCTTTGCTGTGACCAGTGTATTGCGCTCAGCTCTCAGGCGGTGAGCGGGGGGTTAGTAACCAGCTTCAGCAGCAGCTTACAAAACTCAGCCTTTCTCATTTGAGCGAGGGAAACCACAGCCAGCATGGAGGCAGCCACAGAACAACACCCAGACCCATATTGAGCCCTACTGCCAGACCTCAAGGAGTCAGCTCCCCCCTCTTAAAACCCCCTCTCTCCCTGCCAGGCGTCTTCCCCAGGAGGCAGATTTGTGCTGTCTCTTAGGTCTGTTACAGCGCTGCAGTGGCCTGTGTAGGATAGTTATGGTCTGTTTTCTCCTGATCTCCTCTTCTTTAATGACGAGCTACCTGGTGCTTCTCTTTTTGTCTGTGTCAGCCTCTGAATGAGTGTGTGTGATATGACTGATATGTGACTGAATATGTGCGTGATTAAAAAAGCTTTATGGGATGAACTCAAGTCATTTAAACTGATACAATAATGCTAAATATTATTTTCATCTTTGTAGTTATACTATTTTGCGAATTGGAATGAAACCTATTAAGTCTATTGCTCTCTTGATAGGCAAACCTGCCCTTGCTGCAGAGGGAACTGCTCCATTGTGCACGGGCAGCCAAGCAGACCCCAGCCCAGTACCTGTCCCAGCACGAGCACCTCCTGCTAAGCACCACTCTAGCCTCCTCTCCAGACTCATCTGAGCTGTTGATGGAGCCTGCTGATGCTGGGACCAAGAGACACAGCCCCAGCAGGTAAGATGAAAGCATGAAAACTGCTTCTGTTAAGTCCTATATGTTGGTAGACATTTAAATGAACACAGCCACATGAGAAATAACTCACCTGTCTCTTTTTCAGGGCTAAAGAAAACGGTTTCCACGAACGTCCTCCCGTAGCCATGGAGCCTGCCGCAAAACGAATTTGCACCATCAGCCCTGCTCCTCGACACAGCCCCGCCCACCCGTTGCCCCTCAGTACCCAGCTTCACCCAACTCCTCCACCCTTGCAGCACTATGCCCTGGATGACATCGCGGCGCCGCACATCCTACACCGTGAGCACAGCCAGCGTATGCTAGAGATCCGCGAGCTCAAAGACAGGCCCAGACTCCCTGGTATGTGATGCAAACCCAAAATTATGCTTTTTTCTGGCCAAGTTTCTTAGTCTTTTTTTTATGTTATTCCTTTCACATGATTGATGATGATGAGAAGTTGAGAAGTTCAGTCTTAGTCATGCTGGTTGCATGGAAATTTTTAAATTGATTAAAACGAACAGCATCAGATACTAATCTGATATCATGATGAATTTTGTAGCAGTTATGTATGGTAGTTGCAGGCTAACATACATCCCATCCTCATGTTACTGCAAACCACATAAACACTAAAAACTTGTACCTCATCTGTGCAATAGTGTGAGTGTAAGCGGACACGCACAGACACACACGCGCACACACACACACACACACACACACACACATCATATTCTGTGTGTGATAAGGGGTGGTCTCTGTGTTTGTGTAGCCGCCCCCGTATGTCTGTGGAGTCCACATGTGTGTATAAACAGAGCCATACTGTCCAGGCGGGGAGGGTTGGATGTAATCTGGTGTATATCTACCCTCCATTTGGGGCTTGTCAGCACACAGTGGAAACAGCAGTAGCTCACAGACACAGGCACACACACATATATATACACAGACACACACCTTGATATGTTCGTGGTAGAGGTGCTGTGTTTACGAGGCCTTAGTCCCTTGTCTGACAGCCTCCCGCCCGCCTGCCGCCACTTAACTCATAGGCACACACGTGCACACTCACACATAAACACATCAGTCCACACACTCATGGCTTTGAACTGATGAACACTGATGAGAACCAGGAGTAGAGAAGAGGTTGTGGGGAAGGCTATTGAGTGTGTGTGTGTGTGTGTGTATATGAGGGAATCATTAGGCTCTTCAGCAGGCCTAGTGTGCATGTGGCCTTTTGTTGGTTGTTTCTTTTTCAATTTTAAGAGATGTGGTTTGAGTCTTTGTAGCCTGTGTGTGTGTGTGTGTGTGTGTGTGTGTGTGTGTGTGTGTGTGTGTGTGGCTGTGTATCAAGATGTTTTGGGGCTCTGTATGAGCACAAGCTTGTGTGTGCAAACTATTATTACTGCTAAATCTACAATTAAATATTGCCTAAGACATAGTATTGTGTAATAACTGAACTGGAATCAGATAGTGTGTGTGTGTGTGTGTGTAGTTGTAATGGTCCACACTGAGTGTCAGAACGGCTGGTTGTGTTTAGAAGTGGAGCCACTCCACTCAGCCTGAGTGTCTCCCTACTGGAATGCTGTGAGCTCCAGGAGGGGAGGTGCTAAGGGAGAAGTTTGGGGAGTGTGTGTATGTGTGTGTGGTTGACAGCTGACTTCCAGATGTGTTCTGGCTCTGGGAGCTGGGAGTCTGTTTTGCATCACAGGCTTCTCTTTTTCTCTTTTACCCCACCTTTCTCGCTCACAATCTCCCCGTCCATCTCACCGCGTTTGTCTTTTATTTTTTGCTTCCCACTTACTTGACCTCATTCCTGCCATTCTTAATTTGGGATTTGAGAAGATGCCTTTGACTTTTAAGTCTCTCCTGGCACAGTTTTACTTATGGTAAAATTATGAATCTATGTCAAATTTTATATCAAAGTTAAATGTTTTTTTAACAAAGCTATTTGAGAGTTATACACATAGATACAGACATACACACACACCTTCACTCACTTACTGTCACTTGTGGCTTCTCTTATATTGAGGGGAATGTTAATCACACTGGCCTGTGGTCTGTCTTGTGTGTGTTTTAATCAGGCACTAACGGGGGCTACCGCGAGGAGCCGGTGGACCACAGATTGACAGATAGAGAGTGGGCTGATGAATGGAGGCATCTGGACCATGTAAGTCTGCAGACAAGTACCACTACTGCTAATGGGTTGTGATATAGAAAGAATGTAAAATGTAATTTGTTTTACTGCAATCCTCAGCAAAACAGCATTTTACTTTCTCACAACCCTCTGTGAGGGTCTGTGGTTCATTTGGACATGAATGTTTTGCCACTAATCTGGGTTTGAGATACATGACTTTAAGACATAATAAGGTTATTTCCTATAATGTTTATGCTGCAAGTTCCACTGGGATGTTATCATGCCCATAATTGTTAGATAGCATGAACACAGCGCCCTCATCTTATATTTCATTCAGAAATAAGCTAAACTCAGAAGTCAATAATCTTCTGTGTGCTCAGGTGTTGAACTGCATCGTGGACATGGTGGAAAAGACACGGAGATCAGTGAGTGTGCTCAGACGATGCCAGGAGTCAGATCGCGAGGAGCTCAACTACTGGAGACGGCGTTCAAGCGAGCAGGAGGATCCACGCAAAGGAGGCTCAGGCTCCACTCCCTTCTCCAAGACACATAGCCCCCACTCTGCAGAGTCAGGTGGGTACCACTATTTTTTCGGCCAGTCCGACTCTGCTCACCCCTAATCTTCCACCAATCAAATATGTGAGAGTGTGCGTTCCTAGAATGGAGTTCTGGATGTTTGAGCCACAAAATTAAATTTGTGGCAGAGATTTCAGACAGAGATATTTAAGTATAAAAAGTTTTTTATTTATTTTATTTTTTCGATTAAGGGTGAACTGATCTTTTATATTAGATATGAATAAGGCGAGCATCAGCCTCATATACGTCTTTGGCAGGAAAGTGTAACTGGAATTGAAAATTCACTCAGGGATACTGATTGTAGATAAACATTAGAGCTAGGTGACTTGCCAACACTCAGGTCTGTTACAAACCTGACCCAATTATATGACAAGGTCTGAGCACAGACCAGGACAACCTTACCTCTGTTTCATACTCCATACACCGTCTGGTGGTCATTAATAGAAGTGCACCTAAGTCACATGTCAGTGTGTTAGTGTGTCCTTCCACAGTTAGTCCCCCAGTCTGCTGTGTACTGGCAGTGTTCTCTCTGATTGCCAGCCTTGCCGTCCCCCTGCTGGTCCATAGTCACAGACAAGTGCCAGGACTGGCCTCGGCCATATCGGCCACAGAAGGGCTGTCCTGCCGTCCTGCAGGCTCAGAGACCTAGAGCTGGCTGACTCGCCAGAGCACCATCTGGGCCCCCAGCCGGGAAACCTGCCTGCCTGCCTGGGCTCGGGCGGAGGAAGACTGTAGTGGGGGTGGAAATGACGGCAGGGAGGGTGCATGCAGGCTGGATTGTAGAGAGAAGATGTAAATGAAGGAAAAAAGAGAGAGAGCGGTGATGAGACAGAGGATATAAGAGATGGGGGAAGAGGAGATGAGCCAGCGACACAGAAATGAATTGAGATGCGGGGAGAGAGAGATTTAAGGGAACAGACAGAATGTTGACACAGCTTGTTGGTCTGCAGTTCCCTCCAAGCCAAACACATTCCTTTCTAAAGTTGTCAGATCTCAGATCAGTCCAAGACTCTGATAAACAACAATTACATTGGTTCTGTGGCCTAGATATGCAGACTTGTTTGCATCGACGACAAAATAAAAAACTAGATTATATAATATCACTGCCTGCCTGTGTGGCTTTCCTTTGTAAGCACCTGTTACCTTGTGTGGGCTGTCAGTCACAAAGCAAACCATTATTTCAACAATTAATCATCTTAATATCTCTATAAGCCATGGCAGGTGCTAATCCCTTCTGTCTCTGCTTTCCCACAGACTCCCAGCGCGACTTTGCTCCACGGCCAGGCTCAGCATACGTTACAGATGAGATTTGGAGGAAAGCTGGTAGGAACACCATCAAATTTGAATTTTAATTGTTATAGTCACAAAAATAATCACACTTAATTTTATTAAAGCAATAATTAAGATTGCAGAGAATACATGTATGTTTTGAGGTAGAACACCCAGAAAATGCTAATGTGTGCTGATGTATGGTCTGTTCTTTTTTTTCTTTTTTTTTTTTACTGATGATGGTAGAGTTTAAACATGAAATGCTTGTCTTCCCTGATATATAGAAGAAGCGGTGAACGAGGTGAAGCGTCAGGCCATGGACGAGGTTCAGAAAGCAGTAGCAGAGGCCGAGCAGAAAGCTTTTGAGATGATTGCTGCCGAGAGGGCTAAGATGGAAAAGACTCTGGCTGAGGCAAAGAGGAAGGCTCAAGAGGATGCCATCATGGTCATCAATGAACAGGAGGATTCCAGTGAGGTGAGCAAAGATGTCGACAATGGCTCTAGTACAGTATGTTTGGAGTCCCGCTTGAAAGCACATCAAATATATATTTTTTTATTTTTGTATTAAAAATGCATCAAATTACTACATCTAAGAGAAAAGGGTCACTAGTGGTGACACACAAAAAAACACCAGTACACTAAGCAGAAGACTAAATGGCTAGTTAGGAACAAGACATAGCTCCAAATGCTATGTTTGCCATATCAACTGTAAAGATTATAGTGTGTCAATGTTGTGTTTATAGCTTGTTTTCACTGCCCCCAAGTGGCCAGACAAATAGTATATGCTAGTCTGAGAAATTTTATTTCGGAGGAGGCTCCCTCAATTACAATGAAGACACATATCTGCATGTGAGACAAGTTTTCATTCTTGTGAAAACTTACAGTTGTCCCTTCTTTCCTCTGCAGTGTTGCTGGAATTGTGGCCGCAAAGCTAGCGAGACGTGCAGTGGCTGCAATGCCGCTCGCTACTGTGGCTCCTTCTGCCAGCACAAAGACTGGGAGAGGCATCACCTTATCTGCAGCCCAGGACTTCAGGCTCAGCCCAAACCAGTTTCTGCCATCACTGCAAGCCGAGTAGCTGCCATGGCCACAGCAGCGGCAGCTGGGGTGTCCCCCATCGGTCTGGCCGGCGTTAAGGCTCCCGACAGCGTGCCTTCAGTCACCAGTCCTGGTGGAGAGAAGGCTTCGGTTGCTTCTCGCTCCTCCACTCCCTCCACCCCTGCCTCAGCCCCTGAGGCCAACGGACACTAGGCGATGAAGGACTTCAGTGGTTAACTTGTCACCCAGCCTCTTCCTCAACAGGGAAGAATTGAATCCGCACCATGAGGGAACTATTTGTGGGTTAAGTTAGGATAACAGATTTTTCATCATAATCTTTGGCAGATGAAAAAGGACAGATTATGGATGACTGTTTGAGTGATATGTCAACTGGGACTTTGGCTTTGGCAAAAAACAGAAGGACTCGTCTCAAATGCATCCATTGGAAAACAGATCTCCCTAACAGATGGAAACGTGTTTGTCTCCATCCAAAACCCCAAATCTCAGATCTACGAGGGGAGGGAAAAAAACTGCTGATTGATCTCAGTTTATCTCTGGCTGCAGGGAGAAAGTTATGAAAGGAAGGCACATGAGAAAAGACAGAGGAGATTATAAAACGGTGAGATATAAAGGCACCTCCCCAACTGATATTCTCGCATTGTTGTGTATAAATTTAAGATAGGGAGGTGGTGGTGTTAAATGTAAACAGTGTAATAGTACCAGCCATAAAGCACCTGTCTTCATCCTGTAGGAAAAATCAGACCACATAAGATCGTCTCTGCAGCTCTCCTGTATACATAAATATTTGCTCGCCAACTTCTTGTCAGGTTTCCTTATGTGTGAATGCGTGTGTCAGATGGTCGTGCCGTCAGTGATTATTGTAAAGCATATGATTACTTTTGTCAAAGCAATATTAAAAATGAAGTGTTCAGGTATCTCAAGCCGTTTTTCTGCATCACCAAAGTTTCCAGTCACTAAAGAGAGAGTCATCGTCATTGCCTGTAAATGTCCTTGTGAACAAGAGATAATTATAAACTAACCCCCACATGTCATATCTACTCGTATGATAAGTTCAACTAGGAAATCTGGTCCCTGTTTTTCCTTTCTGATCACCAGACATCTTCAAAGAACAGAGGTAAAGGGAATGGTGGTTGGACTGAGTAAGTGCAGGAAGATTCAGTTACAACTTTTCATTTTGGCACTTGTTCACATCACCAGTTGTGTATGGCAGGGTCAGATGCTGCTCCGAATCTTCCACCATTGCAGTGTTTTCATCAGACAAGAAGACCAGTTTGTAATACAGCTTTTTAAATACGGAGGCGCGATAGCGCTCGTTGATGTTACATTGCTGTGGTGCAGGTTTGAGCATCGACTCTGTCCCACAGAGAATCTCAGGAGCTAAATAGTATTTTTATGTACAGATCATTGTGTTCTTTTTTTTTTTCTTTTGTCACATTTAGATTACAGTCGAACGTTTAGTGCGGATCTTTGATATATCGTACTCTGCTGTTACAACTGAGACATCGTTCTTGTTTTTGTTTGTTGTAAGATGACTTTGTAAAGAATATTATGAGAGAATGCCTTTATTTTGTGAGCCACGATTTTCCCTTTGTTCTTTAAACACGTTCTTTTGTTATGAGGCATAACAACTTCATATGAAAAAGATATCTTGACATGAAGTATGAAATAAAGAAATAGAATTACTTCAGAATGTTTTTCTTCTGTTCTGTGACTGACGTTACATCCAGAAAATGAAGGTCAACTCAGATCAAGTCATAAATCCGTGTTAAGACGCCTGTCCATTAATAAAGAATGACATATTCTCATCTCTTACGTTGAATTTAAATGAAAAAATGTGCAAGAATGGGACCACTGGCTGTCTTGATTTCAGTGTTACTTGATCTCTACATAGCTTGTGTCAGATAAGATAAAAGATAAGATTAAAAAAACCCCACAAAAACATAAATTAAATTCATCATACTGAGTCTAGTGTTTTAGGTTGTGTACTTCATGCTGCATTAATGAGCCTTATATTATTTTTTAGCTGAAAACATATTCTAATCTTTCCGTATAAAAGGTACCATTACTTTTCATTGAATTTGATTTTGTGCTGTTTTCCACAGGGCTCTTTGTATTTCAGATGTTTGGTTTTGGGTCACTGGTGTCCAGCTTGGCTCCAAGGGTCTGTTGAATTTAATGAATGCAGAGCAGAGCAAATATCACTTTGAAATTAAAGCCATTTCCATTACAAACCAGCATTATATGGAGCCACAAACAGCTCTCCCTTTGAAATGAACTTTCCAGAAAAATAAGCTGTTTACATTACTCAAAATGCCTTGCCGTGTTTCTATATAACGTCATTACAAGCATTTACAAATGCCTCTTTAACAAACTTGTTTTACAGTTAAGTTGTGGGGTTGTGGCTCTTCTCAAAAGCCACATGCACGTGTCTTATCTTGCGTCCTCTTTGTCTCCTTGATGTAGTGAATGATTCAGTGACTCCTGATAAAATATGCAGGAGGCATCTTTGATTCAGGTATGAAGTAATGAGGAGGCCCTCGGCAAGACTGAATTATTCTGAAGTGGGTGGAAAGTCTGTCATGTATAATGCATGATGTTTTCCATCTCTGAAGTTAATTAATTTTCAGGTCAGTTCATTTTTAAGAACTTTATTAAAGAGAGCAGTGGATGTAGAAGATGACTGACTTCAAATGTTACTTTACTCATTGTGCTGTTTTACATCAAAGAAGCAAAAATATTAATTCAGTCAAAAGCCAACAGGCAGTGGAAAGGTGTAATATAATTAGTAGCCACGAGGTGGCAGTATATGATGAATTTTGAGAAGTGTCAATGCTTTGCATAAAATGGTAAACAAGTACAGATGAAAACCTCAATGTTGTACTTAAGTGTAGTATGTGACTAAATGCGTGTAGTAATATTTACTTCTGTAGGTAGAGGCATAGTTCTCGGTCAGTGATAACAAATCTTAACAAAAGCAACTGCTGTTTTTTCTCTTTGTAAATGCCACTGTTTTTGCTGTGCCCTGAGCTTTTTTTATGCACAGATCTACAAAATAGAGTATAATTACGAAGTGTATGCACTCATCATTAGTTCATCTAAAAATGAAACATGACTCATCTGTTGTCTGGATGCAATTGTGTGTGACAGTGTGTGTGTGAGCCAGAATCACTGTTGTTTATTTCTGTGCCCGTCTAGTAACAGGATCGTGATGTTTGCTTTATGCCAAAGATAATATACTGAGCGGTTTCACGGACACAGCAAAATGTGTTAAAATTCTGACTGGCAGGTCTTCTATTTGGTTACTATGGATCTGTGTTTACAATTCTTTACATATATGTACAATGCAAACACATACTGTAGACTTATGTGCAAGAGTATTGAAAATGTCCTCTGTTCGGGAATGTTGTTTATATATCTATCTTTTGTGAGATTACTTCATCTTGTCATCTTGTTCTGTTCTGCATCAAAGAAGTTCTGTTGGTTATTACTTTTATTAGCTGGCAGCTGTTGTGCCACAAGTCTATCTGCTCAAAGAGGAGAGAAAAAGCACAGTCAGCAAACGTGCACAGTTATGTTCGTGTTTATGTTTCAGTCGGTGTTTCCTGAGGACGGAGGAGCATTTCTAGTTAGTTCTAGTCACTTCTTGGCAAAAATGCTACTACACAATGTTGGAATGATTGTGGGGAGAGACTGGTTTGATTATGGGCCTGGTTTCTGTCCCAACTACAGCTAGAGGCGAGGTAATGGATGTCACTGTAGAGTCTCCCTTGTTTCCAAAGCTCCTCTCACGATGGCTAAAAAACAAGTACACAACACTATGCAAAGCAGAGATGGAGAAACACATTTCTCTCCTTCTCTCGCCCTTTACCCTAAAGGGCGAGAGAAGGAGAGAAATGTGTTTCTCCATCTCTGCTTTACCCTTTACCCTGCTTTACCCTTCCTCTCTTTTCAACCGTCATCTCATATTTTCTCACCTTTGTAGTTCTTAATATCGACTCCTAACAACTCACAAAGAGTGAATCATTTCAGTAATGAACACTGAAAACGATATGGTTTCTGATGTTCTCATCACCATATTGTCAGGTAATAACATTTAATTGGTTTTATTTGATGAGTCATAAGTCTTTTAACTATTTCTTCAGTGAACTTTAAAGATATGGCAGTCATGTCAAAACAAACTTGCACTGTACCTTTGAGAAGTTAATTATTCTTACTTGTCTTTGAGGATCTGTCACATTTCATCATCACAGAGAGGCAAAAAGGACATTGGCGTGATATCTTAGCCCCATGCTGAACATCACATGACATATATATACAATGCTATATATACAATGCATCCCTTCTTTTTTCACATCTTCACATCTCTCCTTACAGACATGCTTCTTTCTTCCACCCTCTCTCGCTCACCCTGTCTGCCCCTCCGTAAAATTTGGTTTTTGACAGCATGCTATTATGAACACTTAATGTTCTTCGAGGTCAGGGGTGATTTACAGTCAGTGATTCTGAGACAAATTTTTGTTTACCGCTGCTGCGCAGAAGACATTGCATGAAATGCAGCTTTCATATCTTCTGCATCAAAAATCCTAAAACCCTTAACTGCATTTGCAAGAATGTGTATAAACTAATAGGTCTTATGAACACTATTAGCTTAGGATAATACATTTCACAGTTTAGCAGAATATAGAAAAACTCAAGTCAGCGTGAGGAGTCTTTAAGTCAACGAGTGAGTGACTCAGTCTTTCAGAGGGAAGACGCCCTCTGAACATGTTACCTCCCACATAAAGTTTCCAGGGTGAAAAGAAGAAAGCGAGGCATGAAATAGGACAACAGCTGCTGCTTTGTCACCTTTGGCCCCCAGTCTTTGGATCTCTGTGGAGATAGGCTGCACTTGAGCACATCAGAAATACAACAAAAAAAAAAACATTTATTGTCTGGTGCCCTCTTTAATTTTTAGGTATCTTTTTATTTGTTGTATGGTGACTTATCTTCTCCGTGAACTGAATACTAATTTTGAATTTATATTTAGATTTATGTATCACATACAATACACAGCTTCTCTGACCTAATATACACTTACAAATTGTGTTTGTGAGCTAAATCATTCACATATTGTCTTTTAAAGCATCCGATACACTCCTCTTGGGCCACTGGGTTGGCATTCTTTAAGGTTTTCTGCAATTTCCTACAGAGAGAAGACAAAGGCTTTGACTTTAGATGCCTTCTGTGAGTTGACTTCAGTACAGTGCAGTAACCAAGGTGGAGAAAATGGCAACAGAGAGGAATGAAACAGGACAGCAGATGCCGTTTGGTCACCTTAGCCCTGGCCCTTGGCTCTCTGAAGTGATGAGGTGTGTTTGCACACATCAGAGCCAAGGGCACCTGCCTGAAAGAGAATTAAAAAGGCCTGTATTTTTTTCAACCGCTGCTAAAGGAGAGGTGCACAGAGAGGCGGCAGTGTTATTCAGAGAACTCTATGGTTTGAAATAAAGGCACAAGGTCTGAACCTTGACTTTGGCTATTCACTGGTATCCCACCTCCTTTTCAACACAGAAAAACGAGTTTCACAATCAGGAATAATAGGAAAATGTTACATGGTTAAAATGAATAGAGAATGAAAATGTGCCAGTGCTGCCAACCTTTTTATTTATTTGAACCTATGTACTGAACACTAGATCACATCAGACATCCATCCAGTATAAATCCAGTAGAGTCAAAGAAGCTGCTTACTACACGTTATTTCAGAATCATGCTGGAATATATAATATGACTTGTGGCTGAACGATTTTAGAAAAAGATCTAACTGCGACTTTTCTGACAGATATTGCGATTTCGATTTGATTCACGATTTTCTTCAAATCAAGCTTCAGTGCAATATTCACAACGTACAGTGACATGACAGAAAACTACACCATGCCATTAAAACATTAAATGTCATTACTCTAATGTAAGAATGAAAAACTAAAGTTAAGAATTTTTCGTTATGCAAACGCCTGTGGTCATTTATCAAGTGCCGGTATAAATTGTTTGTTTGTAACTTTAGCTCGACAGGTTTTGCACAGTGCCTGTTTCTGGTGCACGTCTGCAGACTCAAAGCCGAAATACTCCCAAATGTCCGACGTGCTGTTTTCCTTGGGGATTAAATCCCGTCACTCCGCTTCTGTTCCAGCTGAAACCATTTCAGAAATGAAGGAGCAGGTGGAGCAGGTTATACTGATTGGTTAGCGTCACCTGTCCACGAGCTGCATGCCGCTTCTGATTGGTGAGCTTGGCAGGTTGGGAGAAGGCATGTATGTTTAAAATAGTTGACACAGCAGATCCTGGGTCAGTCAGGAGCACTGCAAAAAACCGCAGCTTTGGCGACCACATGATCGCGTTGTCTGAAATCGCAATTTCGATCAGAAAACGATAAATCGTTGAGCCCCAATATGACTGCAAGACAAAATCTCCAGAGAGAATAATGTATCCCACAGTGGTTTTGATATAAACATTTCTCCTCCAGCACAGAATCCCTACATTGTCTGCACAGATGGAACGGAGTTAAACATCAACCACAGAAGGATGTGAATTCATATTTTGTGTGTTGCAGGAGCTTAAGAGGAACTGGATACATGCGGACATCATTTTCAGCTATAGCTATTTAATATGATTACATTTATGAAGCACCTCTATATATTGCGGTTTTCATTCTTAGTGGCGAGGTGCGCCATTCCTGCAGTGTGTTCAATAACCTATCTATGCACAAGGGATTCACAGGCAGCCTCACTGAGCTTTAAGAGATAGATGTGAGAGTTGATTTAATCATCTCGCCTAACTCTCCACCAGAAAGCGAAAAAGGATGCTGGCCAAAGTCAAACCACTCCTCTAACAACAGAGAAACAGATTTGAGCAGATTTGAATGAACTGCGCTTTAAACATCAGGCTTTTATTTAGTTTCACAGCAGCTATATTTATCAGCTGCTTTTGGGAGAACAGTTGATATGAGACCAAATAAGCATGTTCCATAAAAGAAAATATGTCCCTATGATCTGCTCTGTGTTTAGAAAGTACATTTCAGTGCTTATCTGCCTGTGTCAAGAGTTGCTGCTTCAAACATCAACAGACTTTATATACCTACCTATACTTTACTGTAATATAGATGCTCCTCTCTAGTGCTAGAAACAGATGCAGTGGTAACACATGCCCCTCAGGATTTCAAAGAACAGACGAGGAACAGGAGGTGTGGGAACACATCTTCACAGCCTCATCTACACGGCTGCCCTCATGTCCACTACATATTCATTCTGCCTTACCGGCGCTCAGGCGGCCTGCCTGACAGGAAGCTAAAGATGAGAGGGCTTCAATTCACTGACATCAATCATGCAATCAAATATTACAGCCCCGGCAATCAATGCAATGATGTGCCAGCCTCTGGGCCTGTGTACGCCTGTGTGTGCATTTGCAAATGTGGCACAAACAATTTCAGAAATTCCAGCAATTATGTGTTCCTGTCATACCTCGATACTGGCTGTAAGGAGGGATCTGGACTTTTTATTGCTATTCAGAGCTTGTAATTCTTCTGCCTTAAACTATTGTCATGACAAAGGGAAAAGCATACACATACAGCTCTGTTGAGCTTTATATGTAGCCTTGGGTGAGTTCACAATAAATTAGACGCATGCAGCATCCCAAGTCCAATTCGTCTGCTGCAGTGCACCACTGTTACATTTATGCTGCAAACCTTCTGTTGCAGGAGTGGACAGACAAAAGCTTCAATTTGTATGATGGTGGAAAGCAGTGGCCCCCAACCTGGAATTAAAAAGCAAGATAAATCTAGGATTGCTGTCTTTATTTTTAGCACTGTGGGAAATTCATAGCTTACAAAACACTGACAAATAAGATTATTGACAGAAATAGAGTGAGCCAGACTTTAGACATCAGGCTAATTTGGGGATTTTCTTCTTTTTCTCATTATCACGTTTTGGTGTGTTTGAATTGCTTCATTGTACAACAGTTACATTCAGACTTCACTGATATATGCAATCAACTGAGATACAGTACAATGGTGAATCTATTTAAAGCTGCATCAATCAATATTTTTTGTGTTGTCACTGATTCAAATTACCATGTTTTTGTTTTGTTTGGCCACTTGGGGGCAGCAGAAACAATTAGAGAACACAACATTGACATATCACCATCTTTTTTTTTATTGACATGGCAAACCTGCCGGCAAAAATTAAAGCAATAATCATTCTCTTTTAACTTTGCTTTCAGTCTCCATCATCTCCTGAAGGAAAGTGTTGTCTCTTAAGCTGCTAATGACTGTGTCTGTCTGATGTTTGGTGCCAAGCAGGTAGAGTTCAGTGGGTTGTTGGAGCTTTTTCACTAAAAACAGCTGCCTACTGTTGCTGAAAGTGATGCTGAGAGTGGTGAGAGTGAACCAAAACAGTGAAACTGTAGGCCAGACAGCTAAGCAATGAACTGAGACTTTGTTACTAATAAAAATCACTTATTATATCTGTTTTATCTTAAGATTTTTCTGTGAGACGATGCATTATCAGAGGAAAGTGCAGCCCTCTGATGATACCTCGATATCACTCCACTGCTGGTGGCCCAGGCTGGATGCACAGTCAGCAACCTCCATGTCTTTAGTTTAATCATTATTCTAGTTATTATTGGTGATAGTAGTGGTTGTAGTGGCAAAAATTACAACTCTAATTACTTACTATATTTTTATTTATTTCTCTCTCCTCCATTATTTCCCACAGGACCCACCCACCACCCCACTTCCATATACATGGCTTTCTAGAATGAATGGTATAGAACGTACCCAAACATATACATACACTGTCCTGTGTTTGTTGTCTTTTCCCTGTCTGATCCTGTCTGATAGATGGAAATATGGCATATCTGTCAAAACTGAAGATTCAGAGTCATTTTCACTTGTCAAAACAAACAATTAGTAGCTTTAATGATTTATTAAAGTTGCTTCTCAGTTTGTTTACAATTATGGGGTGTTCATTACCAAACCAAAGCACTGCAGAAATATGAATATATCCAAGTTCCATATGTACAGATGGAATGGGCTCTACCATGATCAAAATAAGTACATGATACATTAAATATATTTTCTCTTTATAACGTAGCGATACAATGTAATCTCCTCACAATGCATTAATTCCCTTACACACACACACACACACATTTTTAGAGACACTTACATTTGAGACAAAGAATGTTTCTCATACTGAAGAACGAGGAGAGATAACTAACAGCAATACTGTAGATAGATGTCAGGGCTAGTGCAGCTTTTATAATAACAGCTTTTTTGGCATTATGTGCACATGACGGTAAGGTAGCTAAATGAAAGAGAAACAATGCTACAATATCATACAACATATACAGCCAGGATTTAAAGGAACTATTCCTGAAAGCTCGTGGCCACAGTCATCAGCATGCATGTTTAGGCTGCAGTAACCCTTCATCACCTCCTCCTCTCTGCTTTTTCATCCAGTTTAATTGTATCCATAGGTAAACAACTCATCAAAAGCTCAAAACACTACTGCCATCGCAATTTTCATTCCAATTAAGGTTTTCTCTAGAAGCCTATTCTAGCATCTTTTGCTTGTTCTGCACTGGAATATTCTCAGACAAACACTGCACGGGAAAAGGAGGCCGCAGCACAAGTGAGGGTTATGAGTAAAATTATAAATAAAAAACTGGCTTATGCATTGCAGAGAATCAGTCACTTTCAAGTCTATAGATTGGGTGTAGGGTGTCAACTACCCCTTTTGATATAAGCAGCACAATAATGAGCAGTCAAAGACGGAGGAACATTTAAAAGATGCTGCTGGAGAATGCTGGGTGATGTCATTGTCTCTGTCTCCTGTTGCTTTCAAACACATGGATGCCTTTTGAATTCTTCGGTGTGTGTGTGTGTGCGTGAGTGTGTGAGCATATTTGTGTGTGAGTGAGTGTGTGCATGCGGGTGGGTGGGTTGCTGCGCCAGTGTGTCTTTGTCCGTGTGACAGTGTAGGCAGTAGATGTGACATTCTGGATTCAGTTGTTAGTTGTTAGTCATAATCCACCAGGAAGCTGAGGAAACACACATGCAAATAGAGACAGTTAGGTCACCTCACGGCAGTCTGCTGTACAACAGTCTGTAGGGCAATTTATGACTCCTTAGGGAAATGTCAGGGTACATTTAAAAAGCATTAACTTAATTTACATTTTATTAAGCGCTGATTTTTTCAATTTATCAGCTAAATCATATCCATCTGTCAAATAACAAATATACTGCAGAAATCACCTTCATAAAAGCAGGACATATTGTACATATTGTCATATGGTTGTGTGCACATTGTTCTGATGTTTTCAAACTACCCCCATCTTTTTTTTTACCATGAATGTCAAAAAACACAAGACAGATACAAAGCAAACAATTTTACAGTATGTTTAACTTGGTGCTCATGTTTAATCTGACCTTTTCAGTCAGAAAGCAGAACGCAGAACAATTTCTCAGTGGTAATCAAAGAAAGTTGGACAGGATAACAATGTCCTTAAAAAACATGACCGCTGGTGCAAAGCTCCTCTTGGAAAAAAAAATATGAAGCCAGTGTTCGGTGACAGTGGCACAGACAATAATAGCCACAGGTAGGAGCAGCACAATGCTGTGTTTTATTTATTTTTCTATTACTGATTCCAGAGTCGACTCCTTCCTGTGCTCCTGACGCACACCTCATAAACTATCCTTCCTCTTCCTCCCAATCAGTGTATGGTGGCCTCACTTGCATTCTCAGCAGCGAAGCGCATCTGACATTCATATCTTCCTTTGAGAAAACAGGCAATGTCTCAAGACATACGGATGAGTTGCTCTATAAAACGCAACTTAACAGCTATCTCGCTGAAAATACTGGACTTCTTTAAGCTGGTAAACAATAAACAAGCTAGTAGACAAATTTATTTTAGTATTTTAGTTGCACTTTTTCAAAGTTCCACTTTGTGTTCATAATTTAATTTTAAGTTTAGTCGGCTTAATTTAATCAAATATTGGCCATATGTTTTATGTTTTTCCAGACTTATTTTAATTAGTTTTTCTTCTAGACATTTTCATAATTGAATGACACACACAAGCTGTACTCCTACAAGTATCCTCATGAAGCATTTAACACTTAGGCTCAACTTCACTCTGTTTTCCAGTATCTGATTTTTCCTCACTGTCTGATTATACCTGCTTTCAAATGTGACCCATTTCTGATCCCTGTGTTTACACCAAAACTCAGCCGTTCATGTCTGAAACAGTCACCATGCATACATGAGAGTCACTAATGTGGAAGTAAACAACCATGTACGGTAACTTAGCAACGATCGCAACCCGCGCAGCCCACACAGCTAAATCACCATCTGCAAATGGATGCAAAGAGGCAGAAATAATAATTATCACTACTGCTTTCTGAATCATATTTAGAGGCTTGCAACAAATTAATCAAATGTCAAGATGACAGAGAAGAGTCATGACTGTAGCCTGGGCTGGAGTGGCAGTGATTCATGCCACTCTCCCATGTCGCGATCCTGCTGAGGAGTCAGCGACGTGATGATGAGAAACGTGCATCAGATGTAAGTCATGTTGCCAAGAATAAGGTTTCTATCGCCACATGCAAATGTGAAAGAAGGCAAGAAAACTTTTCTTATTCTGTGTTTTTGCCCTGTGTACAACTTATGTAATACACACATATCTGTCAACCAGACAACAGCACCTTTCAACAGGCAGTGTAAACATTTCCCCGAGTCTTTAAAAAGAATATCCCCATTTGGATTTTTTATTTCTTTAGAAACATCCAATATTTGCATATTCACAGTAAATATCTGTTTTGAAAACATTTTCTTACTTCAGGCCCAATAATGAAATTCCCAAAGTGAGTTACTGACTAGAGGCCCAGATATTCTTATACACCCCTGATATCCACAGGTTGGAGGGTTTAGTGCATCTGAACATATAATCATACATCAGAGCATTATGTAATAATGCAGTTAACAGCTGAATTGCACACTGAGAAATTACCACATTTACTAATCTGTCAGTTGGCCACTAGGACCAACAGACAAGTAGTCAATATGGAAAAGGGGCTACACTGGATGACATGGTTATCCCAAGAGGTTTCTTCAGTTCAGACAGAACTAGATAAACCTCTTGGATGAGAGGAGAAACATCTCCAAGTATCTACAACCAAATCCAGTTGCCTTCAATTCAACTGTTCATGGATTGATTTCAACATTTTGCAGCATGGCCTCAGATGACCAATGAAAGGCTGGATAACAAGTCATGAGGCAATTTCAGAGCCATGAAATGTGCAGTGGATGTGTGCAGATCCCTGACATGGATTCTTGAGGCAAACTCAGTATATCATTTTCAATCCTGCTATCTACCCAGGCCACTTTTCTAAAGATATTCTTCAAAAGACTAGGGATTGCTGTTGACCTGTTTGTGTGACCTGATAAAGTGTGATCACAAACAACTCTGAAAGCAGCAGAAAAATGACAGAGGCAACGAGCAGACAGAAAGGTAAAAACTGCTAGCACCTCAAGTGAACACGCATTGAGTTCGGGCCTGAGGTGCAGTCACTGTGGGGGGAGCCTCAAGCATCACACTGGACCCATGAGTCACGCGCGAACACATTGATAACCAATTCAAAATGTCATGATGTCTGTGGTCCTCATTGCTTTCGATGGACAAATGTCATGATATCTGTAATTACTTGCACAGTTGTGGAGGTTTGGCTATATCTTACATGTGTTGAGCTCATATTAAGTACTGGATTTCTAGCATACTGTCATTTGTAATACTGAATGTAAATGAATGACTATATATACAAATGAACAGATTATTGATACACTTATACAAACCTGGGAGCAACATAGTAGATACTACTTCAGCATCCTCCAACATGTCAATGACGCAGCGCTGGAAATCTTTACTGCTGTTGGACTGCAGATAGCTATAGAGACAGACAATGAAGGAGGAAAAGAAAGAAAAATGCAGTAAAAAGAAACATAAAGACATAAAAAAAGTCACTTGAGCGTCATCTGTTGCAAAATAAATCAGTACATTACTGTATTTCTTTTGAAATAGAGAATGTGCAGAGGGAGATATACTGCATTTTAAAATGACAGTGGTTTTGAAGATGTTTATTGTTAGAGATAGATATTTGACTGTGTTTTAATTAAGATTAAGTTGTTAAGTGTGCAAAAAATACATGATTTTGTTTTACTAAGAAAAGAGTATTAGTTCATTACTTTTTATTGAAGGGTTTGCTGTTTCTTTTTTAATCACATTTTTACATTCGGGACAATTTGCACATCAAAATGTCCCGAATGATAGATTAATATATTCATTGATATGTATATGGCATAGATTCCATTTTAAACCATTTAAGATGCATTCTTGAGTGTGTGTGTGTATGTGTGTGTGTGTGTGTGTGTGTGTCTGTGTGTGTGTGTGCGTGCGTGCAAACTGAGAGATGGGCCATCTGCTCATTTTCACTGGTGGGGAACATTTCCATCAAAAAGTTAAGAGTGCCAAACAGTCTGCCAATATCTGACACACACACACACACACACACACACACACACACACCATACTGACCTCATCCAGGAGATGCGGTCTTGCCAGAACTCATACATTATGTAACACGACTTTCCCGGGAGCTTCTGAACGGACACACTGACAGCAGGAGAGAGAAGAAAAGTAGAGTGGGGCAAGAAGAGGATACAAAATGAAAGAGTGCTTGCACCCAGCAAAGATAAATCACATGAAAAAGTTTGACTCTTTTGAGAGAGATGTCAGTCAGATCTAGGCAGCGAGAAAAACAAGAAAGCAGCAGAGCATTAATAATAAAATGGATCATTTTCATTAAGTTAGAGACAGTGTCACTTTATAGAAACTACTAAACTCTTATTACTGTGAAACTTCATTTGCAGTCAAGCTGTTAACAGTTCAGGGTCACATAAAAGCCGCTATAATATCTCAGGATGATTGATGACAAATGCTGATGGGAGTTCTTCATTAAAAGTATTTTTTCCATCCTTTTTACTTCTGGGCATCAGCTTTAACATCTTGAAGCCCTGAGTCAACACTGCCTCAATACTCATAAAGCTGCCTCAGCAGCAGAGCCAGGCTCAGTATTTTTTTGCCAGGAAACAAACGAGACACTCACTGCAGGTTGTCAGAGTGGGCTGAGGTGGCATCAATGTAGCTTTTCAGAACTTTCCGGAATTTGTCCAGATCTTCATCGGTCACCGACATCTGCCTCTGAACCAGCAGGATGTTCTGTTGGAAACAAGACAAGAGACAGAGAGGGGGACTCAGATGAGATGACACATTAAACAACTGGCTGTCCAGACGAAGAACAGGTTTCTGTGTGTGTGTGTGTGTGTGTGTGTGTGTGTGTGTGTGTGTATGATTCTGTGTGTGAGTGTGACTGTGTGTGAAGAGGCATCAAGCTCACATCACCCCCCCCGAGGTCCTGTGTGTAGATAATGTCAAGATGGATACTTCTGAAATGTTTGATGGGGGACTTATTGTACCTTCCGGAGGGTACACATCTCACCATCACTTACAGCAGATGAGATATAAATAAATAAACGTGATGCCTCTTTCTTTATTGAACTCACTTAAGGCACTTTTTTTTTTGTACTTTCAGCTTTGTTCGTTAGCCAAACACTGAGTGGAAACAGCTGCACAAAGAAAGAAAGATGGAGGCACTAACTGTAAAGTAATTGTAGTGAAATTCAGGGACTTTTTCTAAATTCTAATGAATCTGATTGCATAAGAGAATAATGACTCTAGACCTGCATTAGAATAATTGTGTTGCCATGATACCTCATTTGTGTTTCTTGTCACTTTCTTCCTTTAATATACTGGCTACAGCAGCTGGCAGGTATTTCCATCTCATCTAAATGTGAACTTACAGTAAGTCAGCATACAGTAAGTCACTGCTCGGGGAAACTGGACTTCAGCATGTTTTCTCCCAGTGTGCCACCTCAACCTAATGCCCTCTTTACTTTATCGACAATTCAATGCGAAAGTGTGCAAAGTGCAAAGTGTGAGTCATTGTTGTAATTAGGGGAAAGTAAAATCTGTCTTATGCGTTCTTTTGCAAACTCTGATTCACAGACTTGAATCTGCCTTAAAAGGTTGGTTCACTCACATTACAAAAACACATAGGCCTGAACGTTTGACCCCTACAGGGAGGGGGGATCTGTTATGCTGTGGGGGAAACTTTGTTGACATTCTTTGGGTCCACTTGCCCCCTTATAAGGAATTGCAATGGGAGTGGATAGCTTAGCTGATAGCTAAAGGCTCGGCCTCCCATTCTACTTTTAGAGATTCTGGGAACCATAAGCAGACCTGTATTCTGGGAACGAAGCAATCTGTTGGGATAATATGGTACCATCAGCTCTCTGAGATATGAAGGAGCCTGGCCATTGAGGGCCTTGTATGTAAGGAGAAGGATTTTAAAATCAATTCTGGATTTTACAGGGAGCCAATGAAGAGAAGTTAATACAGAAGTAATATGATCTCTCTTGCTAATTCCAGTCATTACTCTAGCTGCAGCATTTTAGATCAGCTGGAGGCTTTTTAGAGAGTGAACTGGACATCCTGATAATAGGGAATTAAGTAGTCCAGCCTAGAAGTAACAAATGCATGGACTAGTTTTTCAGCATCACTCTGAGACAGAATGCTCCTAATCTTAACGATCTTGCGCAGGTGAAAGAAGGCGGTCCTAGAGACTTGTTTTATATGTGAGTTAAAGGACAAATCCTGATCAAAAATAACTCCAAGGTT
>JBBMJY010000018.1:19536728-19556174 GCA_037833715.1 Toxotes lorentzi
GTGTGTGTGTGTGTGTGTGTGTGTGTGTGTGTGTGTGTGTGTGTGTGTGTGTGTGTGTGTGTGTGTGTGTATGTTTGAACACCTACTTTTCTTCACTCACCATTAGTTTTTAGTATTTTGGTAATAAAAGACTGAATTAAGGCAAATTCACATAAAACTAAATGGTTCATAACAAAACTTTCAGAAGTAAAAATAGAAGTTGTATATTATTCTGCTGAAATCTTACCTCTTTGGTTTTATCCATTGCCTTTAAAATGGCAACATTCAGGCTCTCCAGAGCTGAAAGGACATTGAGATACTCCCCCAGGTGCTGAGAAAAATAATCTAATAGGGAATAGGAAACAAGGTGTCAGTGCCATTGCAATGTCACAACAATCAAAAATTTATTTTGACTCCTGAAAGTTGGAGACAAACTTTTACATATTGCCATGACAGATTCCAATTTAAAAAAATACCATAGCAAGGACAGTGAGAATATCTCAGCAATGGGTAAAATATATCCACATTTTATTTTATAAGCATGTTGAGTTGGAAGCATTTGATCTTCATATGCGTCAATAACACTCAATGCTTACCATGTCATAAAACTGACACTGTGTTGTTATAGTCATTTTAATCACCGTGTTTTATAAGAGTAGCTCATTTATACCCGTGTACTGTTTGTGACAGATGCCGTAAAGATTAATTTGATACCAGATATAGCCAAATCATATGAATAACTCCTACACACACTTACAACTCATGACGTTCACAAAACTGAGAAAATGAAAAATGTTATAGTTACTTTTTAAATAAATCACAGTAGGAGGCTGTGTGGGGAAGCATTTCTAATTCTATATTAGCAAAGCAGAGAAAGACTTTAATCTTAATTAGTTCTTAGTTCTTAATTAAAGTCCCAATTTTACTATATCCAAAGCGTACACTGGATATGACACACAGGAAACAACATGATCCAAGGTTAATGGACCAGCATCACCTTTTACTCTCCTCTTACTTAGATTCAAATAAGTTACCATCACTCTGTAACACTTGGTCGAAAGAACACGACGCAGTGGCTGGTAAATGTTCAGTGAACATTCTGTCATGGAAAACAGTAAACTTCTCTTGACGTCAGATGGAAACGATGCCATTCCCACTCAATAAATTATGCAGAAGTTTTATTCTGGGTACTACTGGTATTTACAGGTCTCTGCCCTATTTCTCTTCACTTTATTCAGGCCATCAGCACACACATGCATTTTTAAGATGATATAAAAAAATATAGGTTAATAGATCTGTGTAAGAGTTTTTTTGTCATATTTACAGATTTAAATCAGTGTTGCAGGTGGATGGTGGTGTAGGTTGCAGTGTATAGAGTTTTTTTTTAGCAAAAACAATTCTAAAGAATGGAGAAAATCATACAAATAATAGGGTTGTTTGCTTTCTTTGAAGAGTTAAATGAATAGACTGATACCACTCTCATGCAAGCTGCTAGTTAGCTTAGCTTAGCACAAAGACAGGGAAACAGCTGCTTGTCTCTGTCCAAAGGTAAAAACCAGCACCTTTAAATCTCACTAATAAATAATTACTTGATCCATAATAAAAACAAAAATTGTTTCCAGTCTTGCTAAGCTAACCATCTCCAACTTAATTTTTATCCAACAGATAAGTGATAGCAATCTTCTAATTTAATTCTCAGGAAGAACACAAACAGTGTATTTCCCAAAATACTGAAAGGCTGCTTTAATGTTCTCCATGTTATGCTACTCAACACCTAAAAATATGTATTCACAGATAAGACAACAAACACTGATGTTAGTGAACTTTTAAGATGGGAATTTTACAGAAATAAATGTACTGTGACACATTCAATCAGACAAAGCAGTCTGCCACCAACCTGATAGCTTGTCAGTGTCCAGATTACTGCAGGGCAGCACACAAGAGGAGATAAACGGGCAAAGTATTGAGAAAGTTAATTAAAGAAATTCAAAGTTGTGCAGCTTAATTTCTGCCAGAGAGATTGTGTGGCTCTGAGCCACACACAGCAAAGACACACACACACAAGATTCCAGAGTCGTATGAATGTTAACACAGTTTTGCTTGTGCCTTTTTTTTTTTTCTTTTTTTTTTTACTTATTCCACTTTTGTAAAAACACTGAAATCAATACTTCTTTGTCTGCAAGTCACGACAGAAATGATTACATTGGAGGCTACACCATTCTCAGTATCACAGCCTTATGGAGGCAGAACCATTACTAAATGAAAAGTTCCCCTGTTGCTTTAATGGCGTTTACAGGTAATTTTCACAGTCAGGGTGCCGACCATAAGTGACGCTGGTTAAGGGCTTGTGTTTAGAAGAAAGCTCACACAGTATCTGTGGGCAACAACAATCCATGTCTTCAGCTGCTGCTGTAAATTTTCATTTTGATAGACAATATTTTCACACATCCCTGTTGCAGGGTACCATAACAATCACTAAAGAGATAATTATTTTCCCTTTATTTTCAGCTGTGCTATGCAACAACTGTACTATGGAACTTTAAGCATGATCATCAAAGCCTGTGCATGCTTTGGAAATGCTCTTCTTCCACAACTGATATCATACAATTGACAGTATTGTTATTCAGAAGAGAGAGGGCTTTAATTGGACATCAGAGCTCAGTTCATGCCAACTGCCACAAAGCTTGGAGTGTGGTTAGAGAGGTCTGAGAGGCTGGTGTGTCACATGAGTGACAGTCCAAACCTGAGTGTCCAAAAGCAATTTATCACACAATGATGGAAGAACTGGCAACACAACAAAAAAGTAAACGTAGAGTTGTTACTGTGTCCAAACACTACACTCACTCTAATTGGTTAGGTGCAAAAAAAAAAAATGTACAAAGTCAATTTAAAAACATCAGTGCATCTCAGTCCGTTTGGATTTCTTTGTGCATGTGAGTCCTCTCTTGCGAGACTATAACTATATGGTCCACCGGTCACAGTGAATTCTCTATGTTACCTCAGCTGATACATATGGTTTCACAGCCAAGTGAAAAAGTCTTGCTTAACCTTCCAGTTTTGGTACAATGTAAAGAGGTGTGGAGAGGAAAAAGGCTGAAAATTTTCTTATGAATACAAATCCCTAATCTGCCAAAGACAATAAAGACCAGCGGCTGTAGTAAAGGGATGAAACCTACAACTTTTTAATAAACCACGACATGGGAGAAATGGTCTTTTACTCTGTGGCTGCAGTTAAACATTCTCTGCAGACCAGTGATTTCAGCAGCTACCCTGAGGCTGATTTCTTCGATTGCAATTTTGGAGGAGTAGGTTTTGAAGTGGCTGGTGTAGTCCACAGTACTTTATGACCAAAGGAAGGGGGTAAACATTAATTCTGCCTGCTTGAGTTTGGTTGCAAGGCTCATTTTTACTGAAGACCTCCCTCCAGCTGTGAGGCATTTAGCCTGTAACAGATGACTTGAAAGGAGCACAATGACTATGCCTTTAGGCTCATAACACTTGCTGTTCAGTCTTTTTTTCTGCCTACTATAAAAGGCACAGGTTGAACACTGTTGTGAAGCAATTTAGTATAAAAAAAAAGCAAAACAAAACATTAGTTATTTTGCATTGTGATGGATTAAAGAGCCCATTTCAAGAAAAAAAAAACTCACTTATTTTGTCGGCCATCTATGGAGTAGAAAAGCTCCTGCAGCTCCTCAGTAGTCAGGATCCCATCCGCAAAGTAAGCATTGAACTCTTCAAATGACAGCTTGCCATCATCTGAAAAACAGAGGAAGTGTTGGCCTGCATTATTACAGAGGAAAAATAACAACCTATCATGAGATCAAAAAGTACCAATAATCAAGAGGAGTCCCAGGACCCTCACTGATATTTTTCCCCTCAACAGTACAGTGAATAACCTTAAATGTTGTTTACTCATAGGTACATGAGTAAACTGCCCTGTTTAGGTCACCAAGAAAAAAAAAACTGACAAAATCACTGCATTAATGGGAGAAAATGAAGCCTTGACATTTAATGCAAAGAATTCCTTCAGGTGTCCCAATGTCTGTTGATGACTTACAAAGGCAGTGTTGGAACAAACTATGCTGCTACACCCCCTGATACATTATTAGGACAATACTGTACTGCAGGAAGTAGTACTGCATATTGTTATCAGAATGGTGAACAAATAAAGGGATTCAGACTGGTTGGTCAGGGGTTCATCCTACAGCAAGATAATGACTCAAAACATGAGGAGACAACAAACAGTGACTTCACATGATGGAAGACCAGCACAGTCTCCAGACTTTAACCCCATGGAGCTGGTTTGGGATGAACTGGACAGGGGGTGAAAGCAAAGCAACCTGCAAGTGCAACACATTTGTGGGAACTTCTGTAAGAGTGATGTTCTTTAGGATTTACGATTCCATAATTCCTTTTTAAAAACTCTTCTTACTGAACACACGAGGCCAAAATGCTTCAATATGCTTCATCACCAATGTGCTTCAGTAAGTAATAGTCTAGAAATTGAATTCCCTGAAATCTGAGTCCACTTTATTATTAGTTCTCTTGTGTTGATACCCCTTTTTCTACCTCTGGTGTGGCAGCACACTAATCTTACAAGCTTGCTGGAACCATCTTGGTGCAGATTATTTCTTGGTTTCATCTGTTTTCATTCTACCTTGTTCTTTTTTCCATTCTACTCTTGCCCTGGAGTACAGGTGACCTCTACAAAAGCAGCAAAATCCCTCATTTGATAAACTGGAATCAGAGGATGTCTGACTTTTTTTTGATTTAAACAAGAGTTGCATAAAATAATTTGTTTTTTTTAATTAATTCTTAATGTTGTGTATTGGTGGCAGGCACTTAAACACAAAAGTCTTGTTTTAACGTGTGCTGTTACGTATAAGCCGACGAAAAATTCTCATCAATAACATTGCTCCACAGTAAATACTGTGCAGAAATAGTCCACAAAACGCAAGTGTAAAATATGAAACTACATACTGTCAGCAGATTGGAATTTTCTACTTCTTCTCAGACTGGTTAACTGTGAGCACAGCTTGTTGTGACAGACAATGCTCAAAAAAAAAAAAAAAAAAAATCAGTTGCTGAGGATAAATAGCTTGGTTGTCATCTGTGAAGAAGTGCTCCTTCGTGAGCCTGCTATCAGTCTGCCTACTGGCACAGATTACATAGATCAGTCAGCAGCTAGATTGCCAAAGAGAAACTGCTAGATGTCTAAATCCTCATAAGAGCCCGGGCCAACAGATAGATTGGTATCTGTGGAGAACATTTCGGAGCCATGACAGACACTCAGGCAGTCAGGAGTATACTGGAGAGAGTTGGTTACTCAGTCAGCTCATGTGACTGAAGGATAGACGAAAATGATCAGAGTGATAAAAAAAGAAGAGCCAAGCCAATGAGTATGACTGTGAAGTATTTGTTGAATCCGGCAGACAGACTGGTTTTGTCATAGAGAGTCAGACAGCTCCTGAAACAAACAAAAGCAATCCAACCATGTCATTACTGCAACCATACGGCAGCTATCATCACTAATTTTTTACTAGGCTCTGTCTTTAAACCTTCGGAGTGACTTTTGGCTTCCACTGAATTATCTGCCCAAATAATGACCCTGTCTGCAACATGACAAGGTAAAATGAGAGCAGTTTAATATGCCACGGAGTTCCAGTTGGCTGACTCAGCATGGCTGAAAACTCAAGGGCAAGCTTGGAGACCATCTGTTCAGCTGGAGCCTTTTTGACACCGCTCATCATTACCTCTGACCGGAATGTATAACATGCTGTTTAGAGACAATGCCTGGCCCTGGCCACTTTGGCCTACTTCCTCTCTTTTTCAGACAGTCTTTAAATCTTCTTCTCACTCTCTATCGGTATTTTCCTCCTCCACATAAAGAGTGAAACCAAACTATTAACACGATTTTGTGATTGAAAGAGAAATGTCTTTCCACAGAAAGTTTGAAATCTCGCCATCACTGCCAATCAATATGTATACTGAGAATACTGAGCAACTCTGTACTTTAGAAACTCCAAGAGTGATTTTTTTAGTTTCTAGTTCTAAGGAACAAAATGTGCATGTTGGAGCACAGACTGAACATTAAAAACATTAGATGAGAAACATTATTTTATTCTTAGGGTGAAGGTCATGCCCTTTTAATACAGATTTTATAGCATTTTTCAAGAAACTTAATTCGTGCATTATTATCCCTCTTCACTGATAAATTTCAAACCCTTCGTGCTTTGTTTAGGAAGTTTTATGTATATTTTGATGCCATCTGTGCTTAGTTTGTGCATCTGAGACTCAAGATCCCTCCACATGTCTTTGTCTCTTCTCACAGTGTTGTGTTGAACAAATGTGTTTGGAAAGCTCTTTATATTTGGGGTGCCAAACTAGATAGGCAGCAGTTATGCTCAGAAGTGACACTCTTGATAATCTGTGTGATGGACTACTGATGACAACTGACAGTCTCTTCTATTCACTTTGACAGTTCAGGGTTAAACATCTTCTTCATGAAAGAGGATGACCGCAACAAATACACAAGATGGAGGCTCCGTGTCTTTTACCTCTTCTGTTACAACAGAGATTTATGATAAAGAGAAAAGATTTTGAGATGCTTGTTAGATGGCTCATAAGTCGATTTTTATTTATTTTTTTATTTTTTTTACTCTGTGCATTTTGAAGGTTGTGTTTTCCTTGACTTTTGGGTGACTAAGGCTTCCTCCCACCTTTGAATTTCCAATTTCCAGTTTATATCCACTTTCAAATAGGGCCATAGCTGATTACTGTTTACACTCAAAACAACCTGTTTGCATGAATTAAGAAATGTAAACCCAGTCTAGGAGCAGCTAAATTGCCATCTGCAGTGAGTGCACAAAAGCCAAAAAAAATAAAGTTGGAGGGTTGGAGTGGGCCGAGTTAAGTGCTCAGAGAGCGGTTCTGGAGACCGAGAGATGCCCGTGGCATGGTGTCCCATGGCACAGAACTACTATCACTTTTTACCCTGTATTAAGAGACACCAAAGTCTAAGTCCTGAAAATGTACATCTGTTTGCCTAGATTAAATCCACATTAGCAGATAACAGATTCGTATCAGGTTCGTAAATGTGGCCCACAGCACATTTGGAAATAACACACTCCATGTGATTTTTTTTCTCTCAAGACTATGAGATCTGATGTATGCCATGTATGAAAATCCAGGAGAGCACTTCAGCTACCGTGTATGTTATAAACTTACATAAGGGATGTAAGTGAAGAAATGGCAGAAGTTGTACATGTACATATTTGCCTTTCACACATTTAATACCAAACAGCAATCATGCTTTTAATCTCACACAGGCCCTTAAGGGATGATCGTGACAGATGGCATTAGAAGCATCGGGAAAATGAAGATGCACAGTCAGGTGGGGGGATTATGTTTGTTATCTTACGACTCATACCTTTTGGTCTCTTCTCAATTCCAATGCAATTATACATCCTCACTCCTTTCACCCTTCTCCTTTTATGACTTGAGGGATGTGAGGATGATGGGAGGAAGTCGAAACCGATGCAATGCTTATTTGCCAGATGGGATATCATTGTTCGGTCAAGTGTAATTCTGAAGCGATGAAGTGATGCTTATCATTTATGATGTGTTACACAACTGTATTATTTATCACTCAGTTTATATGGGTTGGCGAACCCCAACTCTGAGGCACTGATATACCTGAATGGCACTTCCTGACCCAAACCTGTGTTTTATCAAAAACAGGTTGCATTTAAATGTCATTGGCTTTCAGTGAGTCTAAATCATCCTCTTGCAGTCCCATCAGAGCAGCTGCACTATCCAGTTATTAAACAGATTCCCAACCCAAACACCAGCTGATACCTTTAAATGAATGAATAATTCATGCATGGTCCAGTGACATTATGAGTTCTCTGAGTAGATCACCCCTCTTCTCATGTTTCCAGTTAATGTGAAAGTAATATGATTTTGCAGCAGCCATTTCTGGAACATTTTCAGAGAACAAAACAATGAGATTCCCGGAGAATAACTTAATCATAGCCTGCAAATGAATCATAGTCTGCATAAGCAAATGTTGTTGACCTGGTTTTAAAGGAAAGATGAGCTCTTTGAAACAAACAAAATTCCTATTATTGCCACATGGAAGCAATAAGCTTTTTTCCCCTTAATTTTACATTTCTAGTGATTTCTAGGATCAAGCTGTTTCATTTAAATGTTGAACACAGATGTGGTAGAGAATATTCACATCACACCTGAGGAAAAAGTGTGCAATATCCCCAATTTAAACTGAAACAAAATCTACACTTATATCTTTTATACAGTACATAGGAAATCCTATTTCTACAGCAAAAGAAAGCAGCTATAAATCACACTGTAGATTGAGTCAAAGTTAAAACTGAGCCAGAATCACTTAAGAATTACAAGGTGAGAAAAGTGTTTCCAACAAAAGTGTGAAGCTAGTGAAGTGTGCTGAATCTTCCACACACCAGGAAATAGGCAGTTCGTATGTGGCCTTTTCTCCTTTACAGAGAAAAAAAAAAAAAAAGGAGTCAGAATAGTCTAAACAGAGTGCTTGGAGGATCAGAGTAAACAAGAACCAAATGAGCAAGTGAGGAAGTCCCATAAAGTAGGACACAAAGTAGGCCGCACTCTTATCTCTCAAAAGGTTAGTCCCATTGCAGCCTCTCCTAAGTGGTTTATAAATTCCCACGAATGCATCACAGCTTCAAAAGCAACTACCATTACTAAGAGAGTTGGGTCGTGCTTCTTCATGGTAAACTCCGATGCGATACTGTATACTCAAACCATTTCCAATTCTGGTATTCTTAGTATCAATGCTCTATTTAGGATGTGTTCCACCAGGCCATCTGTGAGGACGTCTGTGATATAAGCTGCCTTTCAGCTTCCATATCCCAATTTAAGCCCATATGCTGCTTTTAGACCACATACCCTACTGCTTCTCCATTGTCCAACTCACTAATGGTCTGAAGCTGACTGGTCTTTTCCTCCATGTTGGAGTAGATGTCAGGCAAGAAGAAGCTTCATTAAAAGCTGAGGAGACAAAGAGGAAATTACCTCCTCGGTTATCACACTGAAAAGAATGTTCTATATCTATGGGAAATCTGAACATCCGGATAAGAAAGACCGATATTTTCCAGAAAAATGTGAAGTTCTGTCTTATTTAGATTTTTATAAGGAGAACAGTTTGGGGTTTTGTTTTGTTTATAACTAAACGTTCAGCTGCTGCACATAAAAATTTCAAACAAGAGTGCTGATCTGTGAACATTCGGCCAATTAAGTTGTGTCACAGTTGGGGGTTATGTAACATGGCTAATTATCTTCAGGATTTCATGCACTGGTAACAGTGAGTCTTAAACCATTAAAAGCAAGATAGGCCTGCAGTATAAAACTTCAGGGACATGAACATTCACTGCCTTTTTTCCTCACCTTAAGGTTCACTTTTATACCTTTTTGAAATATCATATCATATCATGATATTTTTCAGTAAGTTTTCCTCAGTTCGCCTGGAGCTGCATTTGTTGACATGCAAATTCAGTAGCTTGAAGACCATGTATTAAAAAAAAAAAGTAATTAGTGAATCTTGTTTTGGTTTTTGTTAAACTTAATTGTTGTAGAACTTGAATGCTTAAAGCTCTTTTTCTTGCCACAAGAACAACAGACCAAGCTGTAAACACAACACTGACATATTATCACTTTTTAAGTTAGCAGGCATGCAGGCTTTGCAGACACACATCAAACAAATGTGGTTAAATGTAAGCTCAATATTCACTTTCCTTTTAGCTCTGGTCTAAGCTGTACAAGCTTCTGAAAAAAAAAAGCTGGCTCTTCAGTAACTAAATGGTCGACTATGTTCACCAGCTAGTTGCTAAGTTGACATCAGTGGTGTCAAAGCTCTCTGAAAACAGCTGCCTGCTGCAGCTGGAAATGATGTTCATGACAGCTGTGAGGGCGAACCCAAACATATTGACTGAACAACACTGATAGATGAAACTTTAACATTTTATGCCTGCCAGAGGCTATTGAGCTAGCCTGCATGATTACATATCCACCACTCATACTAAATAATGTCTCAGTAAAACATGTGCTCTGTACATTATTGGTTTCAACTACAGACATACTTTAATACTTCTTTACTATTCATCACATTCCACTGCTGAAAATCCCATCGTTACTTTGTTGATATTACGTATTCACTCTAATCCCTGTGGCATTTATTACTGAAAGATAAAGAGCGGTGGATGGAGCACAGTATATTTTCTTTGTGTTTTCCTTTTATATTAACACTCCTCCCTTCCCCCTGCTTCTCCACAACTGGTGAATATATAGTGAAAATAACAGTGAATATACTGTATTTGGCTGGAAGCTGCAGAACAATTCATCATGCACAAGACTCATCATAGTGAAGGTTAAGAGCTGTTCAGAATTAATTGCTATTTGGAGGAATGCTGATTACAGCCCCTTTAAAGGCAACAGTGATGTGCAGTTTTTCCTTATCTGCTTTGGCACCTTATTTCACCTTGGTTAGATTGAAATAAATATCTTTTTTTGGGCAGGACATTCTTAGCCGTAGTACCAGCAGAAGCAAGGAGGCAAGGATATATAAAATCTCATGTGTGGTGGTAAAGAAATATTACTTTCATAAATATGTGATGTCTCAGGTAGATTTCACACATGGGAAAAATCAAGATTGTTGGGATTTATTTTCCTGTAGGTGCAATGTTAGGGCAATGTGACAAGACACTATTTTTTTCCTTGTGATTACTTTTCTTCCACTTTTTTAATCTGCATAACAGTACAATAATAATGGTATTTTTTTTCCAAGTGAATTGTTGTGGTATAATTTAAAATTAAACAAACTGAACAAAATCAGGCCAAACCAGCTGTGCAGTCTTACATGAGTTTTTCCTTAGAATTAAGCCAGTTCATTACTGTTGTAAAATGAGTTTTGTCCTCCAGCCCCATTAAATTGTTCCGTTTGTTTACTTTTGCTTTACTGACAAGGATAAGGAAAATGACAGGGAAATGAAGGGCAGGTGATGATGTTCTTTAAATCAGGCTGGAGGTAAAGGTTATAAAAGCCGGACCATCAGCTTTCTGCCTTTTCAGAAATGATCCATCGTGTATGTTGCTCATATACAGTCACACCACCATGAAACTACTGTACAAGACACATCTCTGCGAGCTTAATGAATGTTTCTATGAGCCCGTTTGTGTCACATTTTCATTCATTTTGCCAAAAATAATGCAACAGATGAATCAGACGAACATGGGAACATTTTGTGCCATTACAGCAGGATAGTTTAAACACAGAAAAACAGTCTAAAACAAAACAACAAAACAAACTTCAGGGGCTGAATTTGGTCTCATAGCAGCAAAAGATTTCTTTGTGAACTCAGGAGTATTAGTCCATGATGCAACACAACCACACCCAACACACCAACTCACACACACATACACAAGATGTGGCTCTTCATTTTAAGATTTGACGGCTGTATGGAACAAGTGCTGTCACTGGGACTTTACTAATTTCCTCATCAAGTTATTTCCTGGGACTTGTTCAAAGCTGCAAAAGTGGAGACAATCACTCACGTAAACTTAGATGAGACAACTTTAATGAAAGTGGGTACAAAAAAAAAGTAATTTCACTACAATACAACTCCTGGAATGCATTTAACACAACAGACCGATGATATACAACAGTGTGAGAGGGTCAGTTGGTTATTGAGACAAATGATAACACCTACAAATCCTGTTTGAGTCCATGCAGTGCTTCTGAGGTTTGATCTCCAAAGCTTACAAACGCGTAGTACCTCTGAGGGCCTTCTACGCCGTGAAATAACAGTCATCTTATAGGTTCATTGCACGTCACACTGCACAAGACAGTTTAATAAAATCTATGCCAGATTGTGCGATATCAGTTTTGAAGGATATTAGATTTTGCGGTGAATGCCTGGATATCGTATTGCACTATTCAAAAGTAGCACTTATCATAGATATACAGTACACAGTTCATGATGTATGCACATCACAGTGGTAACTACAAGTATATAAAGGCACTTTTATTGTTGCCGTTGGCCAGTGTATTATGTTTCATTATGTTTCTGACTGGTTGGTTTGTAGACACACTCATAGCAGTGGTCACATTGTTAGAATTAGTTCCTAAATTTCTAAATTTTGAAATATGACGAGCATTTTCAAAACTAACTCCCCCCCACCCCCAAAAGAAAAAATAGCTTGGCTCAGCCTGTGTTAACATGACTCACGTTAATTTGTAAACAGCGCCCATTCATCTGTGTCGATACTGACAGAGAGGTGCTTTATTTTGTGTGACACATTCTTCCAGTCATGGCTATAATCCAGCATCTTAGCATCATTTTTAATTGGGCAGAAAGACTTGTTGGAGCATGAAGAGGAAAGGAGCTTCACTTGAAGAGTCATTCATGCAAATCCCTTATTTCTCCGCCCAGACTGTCTCAGGCATAATAACAAGTGAAAGAATGTGGGGAAACAACAAGCATGCATTGTGACAAATTATTCATCACTGAACATGCTATGTACTGTTTACTCACCGTTTTTGTCTGCTCTGCGGAAAATCTGGGAGACAAAAAAAGATATGGGGGGGGGGGGGGCAGGGAGGAGGTGGTTCTTACTTCTAGCCAAGTATCACTGAAGGGATTCTTGCAATAAGCAGGTGCAGATTATTAAGCATCATGTCAGTTTGTCAAAAACACAATGGGATGTTTGACGTCTGCTGCACAAGGTTCATTTGTTCTGCTGCACTGAACAGAACCATCATATGAACAAGGACACTGACAAAGGCTGTTATACTGAATGTGTGACTCATGTTAGGTTGAAAGCCAGTTGTTAGTATGTGTCAATTTGAAAGCAGGTTTAGCAATTATCACTTCTGAAGTAAATAGTAATTTCAGAAACAGTGTCAGGCCACTGAGTAGCAAAGAGCCTAAACAGTCATTATCTTGCAGGTGCCTCAGTCATGAGAACTGCTCAAAGCAAAAAGAAGACTTCAAAGCCATATTCTCCCTGCAAAGGCAAACAGCATTAATACAGTGTGTGGTGTGGATATGCAAATGAATTAAACGTTTGTTGATTATACTGTATAATGTAATATGTAAGAGTATTGTTGCCCAGGTAACAGATAATTAGGATCCAAATAAACAATAAACAGGAAAGCAACAGCCACAGGTTGGCGGCTCATCAGAGGTGTCCGTACTGTAGAGTCAGGCAGGAACATGAGGCCAGCGGATCTCCCTGATCACTAAACATCACTGAATAGAGCAGAGGTGACTGACTCCAATCTTCAGTCGCTAACGCTGCTGCTGCTTCTGTTACAGATGACTGCATTTACTGGCCAATTGCTGCAACTCCAAGTTCAGACAGAACAAGCATCATTCCAGGTTTCACCCACGTGATTCAATAGACAATTAACGTGTCATAGAAGAAAGAGCACAGGTGCAATCAATAACATTAATAATGACTGAATTACAGTCACTAACGACGGCCTAATTGCCATTTAGTCACTGCCCTGCTTTGTGAAAGACAAAGACAGAAATAAAGTTGGAAGTTGAATTCTCAAGGAGACAGACCACTAAATTAGCAAAACAAAATAACAAAACATAACCCAAAGAACACCAACCAGCGATGGACTCAGCCAATCACCAATAGCTGATGTATTTGTCCAATCATCCAAATCCTGTTCAGGCGACACTGAACAAGTTCTCGCTCCTTTCACTCTATTTCCACTGGGGTTTCTGGTGGACTATGAGATGGTTTATGATTAGCAAGAGAGGCAGTAACACCAAAGTCAGTTGTATTTGTTATAATAGGAAATATGATGAGGAAGTTTTTGAATGAATAAGAGATAATGTGACACTTAATAATAATAATAATAATAATAATAATAAAAACAAAACTGCCACCTCAAAACCTTACAACACTGAGCGGGAAAATAGTATATTTCCAGTACTCAAATACTGGAAATTCAATATTTAGGTCAGATTGATAATAGGTCGCCCGGTTAGCTCAGTTGGTAGAGCACGAGACTCAGTCTCTTGGGGTTGTGGGTTTGAGCCCCACTCCGGGCGGTACCACCTCCCATGGACCCACCAACCGTGGGAGGTGCAGCAACCTGAGCCCGGACCCAGATAAGCGGCAGATGATGACATGACCTGATAATAGGTCAGATTGTGTGTATGTAGTTATGCATAGTGTAAAAAAACATAAAATCTGGACTCCTGGAAAATGAGGAATATTACAAGGATGAATGAAGCAACGGCTGACACTTCCACACATGCTCTCAAGAATCTGTTCTTTCTTGCTGATGAGAAATTGTCAATGTGATCATTGTTTCTCTGATTGTGTGAGTGGTCAGGAGCTGGCAGGGACTGTTGTAGTAACTGTCATGGATAATAAAAAGCCTATTTTTAACAGAGGTTTAAATATTCACAACTGCCAATGACAGCAGCTGTATAAAAGAGCTGTGCTTCAAAGCAGAACATAATAAACTTGCTTGACACAGATCAGCTGAAATCAGCAACAGAATGACAACAGTGAGAATGAGTGACTAACACTGGGAAATTATTTGTTGCATGATATGAACAAGACACAAGGCCACGATATGGCTTATGGCTGACCATGTAAAGGCTGTTATTCAGCTGCTGGCAGTGTGGAGAACAGAGGCTGCCTTCTGGTCAACAGAGAAAAATTCCAGTTCATCATAGCCTGGATCTTACTTGGTTTGTAAGGAACTTTATTGTCAACAAAATTGAAATTGTTTTTGGCTTCACCATACAGCATAAATTCTGAGATCTAAGGACGAGGCAGGATCTGTGGACGACAGACTGCACTGGGCAGCTGCACAAACGATCTGACAGGTTTTAAATAGTCTACAGCGTAACCGTAATGACTAAACCACTTATCTGGAGTGAAAATAAAGATTAGTGCCCCAGACTGCCTATTATAATAAACTGCTGAACTGCTACGTTGCGTTCACAGCTAAATTAAAGCAGACAAAGTTGAAACAGTTTGAAGTGGCTCTTATAAATCAAATAGATGTTTACAATGGACAGTTTGAGTGACGATCACCTTTGTTTACATGTTCAATAAGTGGTTTCGATAATAGGACCAGTTCCATTATAAATTGCTGTCAAAATAAGAGGCTGAAAAAGTTCACTGTGCACAAAGACATGTTTCAACAAGTTCACACTTAGATTACAACAACTGAGTTAGCACAGAGAAAACTAGAATTAAAAACCACTTGACGTTTAGTTTAACTTATGCTCTACAATTTCTAAATTCGTTCAACGCCACATTTCTTAAATTAGCAACTTCCTACAACCATGACAAATTCCAAATATATAAACATCTATTTCTAAATTTGATTTCCTCCTGTATGCAGCACATTTATCAACCAGCAGCACAAAATACAACTCCTGCATGAATAAATCTAACTTTAAAAAGATGCTGTGCAATGAAAATTGAAAAAAAAAAAAAATCTTTGGTCTGTTCTATGCTATCGATTCTTCTCAACCCCTCTGGTCTGTTGTTTGCTTAGTTAGGCAGCGGTCAAGACTGACATGTTCGTCATTTTTGACCTACAGGTTATTAATAACAGCAGAACCTGCCCCTCACTTTCATTTTCCATAGGTCAATAAGCTCAAAGTCTGCACTTCTGCCCTTCGTCTGTCAACGTCTGTCTCTCCACAGCTTCAATCCTGACTAATAACACGAGCCAGGTCATTTCAAACCACTTCACAACACACTCGTTGCTCTATTTCTGATTCATCTGTCTAGACTCGAAGGTAACTGTAAAGCTGCAAAATGCTGCTTTTATATAATTTAATAGGGAGGACATTCTGAACCCTCCTCATTTAATACATGAATCCGAAATTAATATTCTACATTAGTAGAATAAATGTCCTTTTCTTTCTCAGTCAGCAGTCTTTTCTTTTCCCCTTTGGCACTGTAACCATCCAGGCAGCATTGTGTCCCTCCTGCTTGATCCAGTGGAGAACAGCTACAGTACTGTTAAACTTGTTTGTTGTTTGGCTGTGTCTTTGGGTTTTTCAGTGTCAGGAGACGATAATGTATCATTTACAGCAAGCCCAGAAAAGGTCAGACCTGCTTCCCAGAGTGCTGCTGTTCTGATGTCATGGTGGCAGGTGTTAAGACAGTGGGTTCTCTCTGGCTCTGCTGACACCCTGTTTTTCTTTTTTTCTGGTTTTTGTGCTTGAGGTAGAGGAAACCGGAGCTAATGATCACATTTTGTCGAGCACATTATTTGTGGCACATTTTTCATTTTCTCTGGGATACTGGCTGAAATTTATACTTTCAAGCTTTTTTCCCCCAGCATTTCTTTTTTTTTCTTTCTGTTTCCTTACATTACTTTTTTTTTCTCCAGCCCAAGAGCAGCAAAAGATGAGAATCAGGAGAGGGAGGGCAGAGATGCAAGCGAGAGAGAGAAGGACAGAGAAAATCAGAGAGCGTGCTGAGGATCGAGCAAGACTCAGAAATGCAGCACCACTGGAAACACAAAACAAAGACTATAAAAAAAAAGCAGCCAACAATGTGGATGATAAAACCACCTCCTACGATCATCGCCAGCATCATTAATTGTCTGTGGCCTTTGAACAGGACATGTTTTTCAGGCACTGCTTTGTCTCTTACTGTGGGAATCTGAGTTGTTATCGTCTCTACATCTCTAACATTACTTACCGGCTCATCAATATATTAAAAGGACTCTATATAGACCTAGTACTGATGTATTGATATTACTGTTACAGAGGAGTGTCTGTTGCATGTACCACTGAGCAGCATGTTTTTCAAAATAAATTGCTCTTATTCTTACAAAGAATGAACATGCCTTTACATTAACATCCCCATTCTGCTTAGTAATTCCACAGTATTTTTCTTTTTTTTTTAAATCTCCAGTAAACTATTGAAAATCAATGTGTACCACTGCAATAATAAAGTTCATCCACTGGCATTATCTCTGAAAATCAATCACCATTGATCTGCTTTATTCCAGGCACACAAAACATTTATACTAGCTGACCAGCTGACTTTTTTCAACACCATGGGGACTGTGGGAAACAAAATAGCAGCGTAAGACAGCCCTCTGCCTGCTTTAAATACAAATATAGAATTCTCATGTCAAAATCTGTCAGCTGACCCAGTGGAATAATTGGGCAGCCTACAGCCAGGAATAATATTTCCAATGTCTGCACGATCTTTCACCCTCACCAAACCAGAGTAGAAAGACAAAAAAGGAGAATCGATGTGGTAAAACAAGGAAATGAACAGACAAGTATGGTTATCAAAACAAAACAGCAAGGGTATTTAGTGTTTCTTGACACCATTATCTCATGGACATGCTGTTTTAGACAAATTTCGTTTCTGAGTGGGAAACCATCAAGCAGCGGGCGCCTGTTAGAAAAACTCAAGGTTGAAGACTACATGCGGAGGCTCTCTTGTGCTGTACTCCTTTCAGGGACAGTGTGTTTGCACCAACACAGGGACAATTCTAAAATATGAGTAATGCGTCCTTCTTTAGACAAGGCTGTCTGTGTACTGCATTAGTGATGGAGTAGGCAGAAAGCTGTCAGTTAATAAGAGCTCAGATTTGGGCACATTATTGGCCTATTAACCCAGGACAAGACAGTATGTGATGGATGGATAATTACTTTGTTGATGGATACTCTCTACTGCAGTGTTGTGGGTTAATCGGGCAGTGAGTGTTATTGGTTTAGTCTCCAGTTGAGGTAGGTGCAACTGTGTGCACGTATGTGTGTGTAACTAGGTTTGTCAGTGGAAAAAAAACAAAAAACATGACACCATCCTAAAGGGACTAAGTTTAATCTATTCATTTGATTTTGAAATGTTTTCATAGCAGATTTTTGTGTTTCTAGTGTGTAATGTTGCATAAAGCTTTTGAAAGATCAGAGGTGTTTGTGTGTGTGTGTGCAACAAAAAGAGGAGAACCCCCAGCAGCCCCTAAAACTGTCTGACTGTGAGAGCTTAATTTATCATGCAGAGGCAGCAGCTGCGGCGCTTCCTACTTTGCTCTGACACACACACACACACACACACACACACACACACACACACACACACACAGAGTCACATACTGTATCATCCTTAGGTGTGTGATGTGGGTATTCAAGAAAAGAACATTTAATAAAACATTTATCTTTTCACTTTCATTGAATTTTCTAGAAAGAAACAAGCAACAGGGTCAAAATGAAAACAACACACTGTCTGTAAACTGTACTATAAGTCACTCATAGATGTTTCCACCCTTAATGTATTTTGACTTTTACAGTTAATGTCACCAGACACTGTAAATGCTTTTATGACCAATAATGCATGACTAGCAAAAGCACTAATTGTGGTAACAGTAATTGTGTGGACAGATACCACTTTTCAAGGTGATGCATGAGTAACAGAGTCGATCCACTCACATCATGAAAGATAGTAAGCCCTTGCCCGGCGATGTGAAGCGGCTGCTGTTGCTGCTGAGCCCGAAGATGCTTCTGTTTGGCGGACTGCAGGCACATAGTGATCATCTCCGTACATGCCAGCATCTTTGGACGCGTCCTTGATTCTGTGCAGGTCGCTCAAGCTGTTGACGGCTAAAAGGTGGACGTGAAGCGAAAGTGTAAGTGCAGAGGAGAGGCAGGTGGCAGGTGTGAGAGATGTCAAGTCAAAGCTACCGGGCGGCGACTCAGAGATGCTCTGCAACTTTGTGGTGCGCTGCTGAGCAGAGCTGCCAGCCCCTCCTGCTGGAGCCGCTGTGATTGGCTCGTTTATCTGCGCCGTGCATCTGAATCAGCGTGTTCACTAGATCAGGACCAAACGCTGCTTAGACTCTTAAAACCATTTTCTTCATCAGTTACTGTCATTCATGTATGGATGACAGTAATCATATATTTAAACAGTGTACAAACTTTGTAATCCAAATTATTAAGTGAGTTACTGACACTAATAATAATGCTATTTATTCTCTTGTGTCGTGCATTTTATCGCTGAGGTCAAATGTACAGTCAGCCTAAGTGTTTTTAAACTGAATCTAAAGTTTAGCACTGTAAAATCTGAATGATGCCTTCATGTGAGCCAAAACTTCTAGCTGTAAGAATTCCAGCAGAGCAACTTTAGATAGGCACTGCCATCTGCTGGATGTTGGAAGTCACTATTTTTACATTTAAAAAAAATATATATATATATATTTAGCCATCGGGGCGCTGCTGTGGCGCAGTGGTTGGCACTTCTATGCGGAGTTTGCGTGTTCTCCTAGTGCCTGCGTAGGTTTTCTCCGGGTACTCCTGCTAAAACAACGTGCCAAATTTGAAACATGCCAATCGTTGGTTTCGGGTGACCCCCTGATGGGGAACAGCCGAAAGTGGGACAACATATATATTTAGTCATATATATATA
>JBBMJY010000018.1:19556274-19569767 GCA_037833715.1 Toxotes lorentzi
GTTCATGATATTGGCTATTTCTATTGCTCGCTGTTTTATTCAGTTATTACTGAAGTAGCGTCCTTTAACTGAAGACAACTGTGTATAACTCCCCAAAGATAAACTAAGGAAGGGGAAAAAAAGAAAGTGACAGAGCGCGCAGCTGGATAGTTGAATGAAATGTGTAATTTATTTATTTTCTGTGTATTTAAAACCCATCATCATAAACTGGAAGCTTTTCAGGGGGAAAGGCGAGGGGCGGAGCTGAGCACTTCCACGGCGATCCTTTTAAATTTTCTCTTCCTGAACTTGAGTCAGTTTCACTTTCCGTTCCACCTGCTGGTGGCTCAGAAGTGAGAGCTGTACGCCGCGGCAGGAGAAGAAAACACGGAGCTTTAGTCTTCACTGGGCTGTCGTTGTTCTTCCATTTTCTTTTCTACCTTTTCTTACCATTAAGTCGACCGCAGGAAGTGCCTGTTGGACGCGGGCAGGACCGCAGCAGGACGCGCCGAGGCAGCTGGCTGTAAACGTGTCTTACAAACAGCTCTGTTTTGTCATAACTGCGATGTACATTTCGTGTTAGGCCTACCTGTCGTTTCAGGTGTGACCATGGATTGTGAAGTAGCACCGAAAGTTAATCTGAAAGAGGGTGAGCTGCCCAGCTTCGTTTCGATTTTGTTGTGGGCAATCTAATTTAATTCCACGTACTAGTTTTGGTATAAAAGGCCACTCTTTTCATTTATTCTGTCTCAGTGAAAAGAATATGTTTTATATGTGTCACTGTTTATTATTGATCTCTGTCTGGGGATAGTGAAAGTCCATTGTCCATTGTTCTCATTAGTCATAACAACCTGTCTTTAAACTGCTCTGTTCTTCAGTAATAAGTCAAACATGTTACAAATTCTTTTTTTTTTTCATTTTAGAGCATTTTTACTTGTATGTGTGATGAAGGTATAGAAAGAACTGTAGACAGTGGACCACATTTAATACACAGTGGCATCCACTGTTGACAGCCATCACTGAGAAGTGAAGTATGCTGACAAGTGAACTCTTTCATCCCTTTCTGTTTCTCCCTCTGCAGCAGAGGAACTTGCCCTCGCCCTGAGCAAAGCCCTTAGCAGTGGGAGCAGCGAAGAAGCAGTTAAACTGTGCCAGAGGCTGTCGCAACTTTGTGTTCCAGTGTCTGTCACTATCAACTCTCAGGCCTACCCTCATGACTCCATAAGGTGGGACAGAACTTTGTATAGGCACGTGCCTGTATGGCGACTTCCTCATTTCATTTACTGAAGTGTTTATTTTTAGAGTCAGGTCTGTTTTGAATTGGGATGTAATGGATGAGTGGTGGCGAAGGAAATTCCAGTATGGCAGCAAGAAATGACTAAGTGTGTGCATGCGTCACTGTGTCTCTGTGTCTCTGTGTGTGGTTGGTTGCAGGAAATTGGATTCTATTATGGAATAAATACTACTACTATTACTACTACTACTAATAATAATAATAACAATAACACAATAATGACAGGTTCTATTGTTTCCTTTTCTATAGGTTGCGGGTCGGAGTAGAGGATGCTCAGTCAGATACCTACATTCCAGTGACCATTGTGGTTTCTGCTGCTATGACAATTGCACAACTTAAAGACAAGGTACTGATGTGACAGTAATTTTGATTACATTAAAATAATATGTTACCAGCCTGTAATACGTCATCAGTGATACAAGCTATAGACGCGGAACCGAGCCATGATCTATTAATTCTGACCTTTTACCTGTTGTTTTGCTGTTATGGTGCATACTAAGGCAGATGACAGTAGCTCAACTGGCATTTGGTACTGCATTAGAAGTTTTCTATTTATAAAGCAGTTCTTTATAGCATTAAATTTTGTAATATACATAATTGTTGTCACATTACGACTGTAGTAAACAGTCTGTCTATCCTTAATTTCAACCTTCACAGATCAGCCATGACTTTGGGTTCCACCCTTTGGTGCAGCGCTGGGTGATCGGCAAGCGCTTGGCTCAGGACCGGGAGACGTTGTACAGCCACGGTATCCGTCAGAACGGAGACCAGGCTTTCCTGTTCATTCTCTCCACCCATGCTGCTCGTCTCACACGGCATCAACATAAACTGGACCAGGAGCAGCAACGCATAGAGGGTCAGTAACACACACACAGATCAAGGCTGCAAATGAGTTAATTTCATTTTCAGTTAATCGAGAAATGTAGACAAATGCTCATAATGATGAGCCACTGCAGGTGAAAGTTGAAAGTTATTCAGGCAGTAAATGGAATGGGAATTTGTGGAATCTTTTCAGTATCAGATCCACTTTAATAACTTTCTCATGTGAAACAGTGTTTGTTCTTTGATTCAGACACATGTAAGTCAGTACTGAAAATATAAAGTTTTTCTGTAACTACAAGCCTTGATTAGCAGTGAAATGAACAAGTCAACTTCTACAAGTTTTATGGAATGATGATCTTTTGTTAGGGATCGTGGAGTCCATGGAGTCCATGCAGCTTTTTCCCAGGGGGCTGGGCGGAGTTGGTGGTGAGAAGACAGCTCCTCCTCCACAGCATCAACACACTGCTCCTCCTCCTCCTCTTCCTCCTAAACCCCAGACTGCTATTAAACCTGCTGTGCCACCTAAAACTCAGGTCAGAATACAAACTCTGTTTGACATTTTGTCTGCCATGTGTCTGAGCCTATAGGTCTGCCTGTACCTACACACAGTGTTTGTCCAGAGGCTTTAAAAGCATATCTGTTTATATCCGCATTTGTGTGTTTAGATGGGATGGACCTGTACTCTATGTACTTATGTGAACAAACCAACGCGTCCTGGCTGTGAGATGTGTGCAGGGGAACGACCAGAGGATTATGAGGTGCCGGACAAATACCAGCCAGACCAGCAGGAGGTTCTACGAATTCAGCAGGAAGAGTTGGCCATGTTGCAGTATCAACAGGTAACAGTGCTGTTTATTAAAATTGAGACAAATTCCTGAAAATTTTGAAATGAAAGCACAGGATTGGGATGTTTGTAATGAATCTCTGTGTTCTGCACGTATCTCTCTCTTACTGGGTAATGAAGGCTCAGCAGGTGGAACGAGAGATGAACTTCCTGTCCTTGTTGGCAGCAGAAGAACAGAGCCTTATCCCCAATGCCACAGAGACAGACTGTCCCATCTGCTTCTCAGCCCTGGATCCAGGAGAGGGCATTGTGCTCAGAGAGTGTCTACACACCTTCTGCAGGTCAGACAGGAAACAGCTTTGTAGCATTTAAAAGTGATAATAGTGTTCTGTCTGCTTTCTAAAAGTCTACACTGGCCATATATATGACATCATTTGCAAAATATTTTATGCATTTCCACATTTGAATTTTTCTAATGTGTATGTGTGTGTCCTTGTTCAGGGAGTGTCTAAAAGGGACAATAGTGAACAGTCAAGATGCTGAGGTGTCCTGTCCTGACAAATGTGACAGCAAGCTACTGGACCGAGAAATCAAAGCGGTGAGAAAGGAGGACAAGAAACTTCTAGAATCTAAAAGGCGATGGCAAATAACAGCATACACAGTCAAATAAGAATAATTGAACTTTTAACAGTGTAGGCCTAATGTAAATTGACTGATCTGATTGTTCAGAATAATAAAAAAATACGATGGCTTCTTATTCTTCTTCTTCTCATTAAGTGAAGTAAGGCAGGTTTTTTCTGTCATGTACACATGAACCAATGACATAAAAGCACAATGTGCTTACCTGAGTAGCAAATGTTCAACAACAGAACAGCGAGAATGAATTTAGAGTAAATTAAGCTTTACACCTGCTCCAACAAAGCACCCTCTAACGAATAGCATCTTTATTTCGTTTACATGAAGTTGGCAGCCATACAGTTTGTACACTCTCACACTTTCTCTGAATCTTGGTTACTGTTACCTGCATGATCCTGGACGCAGCTGCTCACAGAGGAAGAGCACCAGCGCTTCCTGGAGTTGCGTCTGAGCATTGCAGAAAGCCGCGCGGAGCACAGCTTCCACTGTCAGACTCCCAACTGTCGAGGATGGTGCGTCTACGAGGACGAAGTCAACGAATTCCACTGTGAACTCTGCAGTGAAACCAACTGCATTCTCTGCAGGGTAGCTTTGTTACATTTATTATATTTACTGAGGTTTTCCTTTGTGTGTAGTATGAATAGTGGCACCAAACACAAGGGATGTTGTGTATGTTTTCAGGCCATCCATAATGACATGAATTGTAAGGACTACCAGGACGACCTGCGCATCCGAGCAGAGAACGACAAGGCGGCTCAGCAAACTAAGCAGATGCTAGAGGTAGTTCGAACAGTGACAGCCTTGTTTTTCTCATTTCTGATCACTATGAACAAAAGAACATACCACTTCCAGAACATACCACTTCCTGTACACTACAGTTTTGAACTTTTAAAGTTAATATCTTACTTAGAAAAAGTAATCACATAGAGCTTTAATTTATTTTATATTGATTCTATGATTAATCTTGAAGCATTGATGGAGTGTCTGTTTTCTTTAGCATTAATTATAAATTGACTTTGAATAACATAGACTAATACTCTATAATTCAGTATCAATGTACATTGTACCAGCAGCGCCTCAGGCTCTGTGTTCTTCTCATAACAGTCTAATGTTGCTCTTTTTGTGTACCTTTTGTTTGTTGTTATCCAGCGTTGATTGTGTGAGTTATTCTGTTTTTTTTTTTTTTTTAATGCATTTCTCTATGGCGGCTTAACATTTTAGGCTATTTCGCTTCATTATAGAGCATGCTGCAGAATGGGGAGGCCATGAAATGTCCACGGTGTGACATCATTGTCCAGAAAAAAGATGGCTGTGACTGGATTTGCTGTTTGATGTGCAGGACAGAAATCTGCTGGGTCACTAAACAAGCTCGCTGGGGGCCAAATGTGAATATATACACACATACATGAAGCTAGACAAACACATTTCCATACAATGTTGTTTCAATGTTGAGGAAAGTTACCATATTATGTGTTTTTTTTGTTTGTTTATTTGTTTGGTTTTTTTACAGGGCAATGGCGACACATCAGGTGGCTGTAGATGTCGGGTCAATAATCAGCCTTGTCATCCCAACTGCCAGAACTGCCACTGAGGCAAGCACACCAATGAACACATACTATAACATGCAACTGCAAGCACATGCACTTAGGCCTCTGACTTAATGCTGGCTGCATTCATTCATTCCTTTTGATTTATTTTACTGACTTTCAGTCCTCATTCCTCTGACAAACCGACAGGACCCTGTACAGTAGTCGTCCTGCCACTCAGGCAAACCTTTCTTCAACTACACATAAACATGCTATGCACAAGCTATGCACCAACTCTTATCTTCTGCAACTCTGCAGCTGGGGATATTAAATGTCAGTGTGAGAAAATAAGCTTTACAGGGATTTTCTGCTATAATAATACACTTTTAGGACGAGTCAATGGTTAATATACCTTTTGACTTCTGGCTGCTGCTTTCATCACAGTTCGGTTTGATGACACAGCCATGATATTGTTTTTGTTTTTTTTTAATTTGGCCTCAACTCAGTCAAATGCACGGCAAAATAACATGTTTAACCTTTCAAGACAAAAAAATGTGAGAAAAGGCTTACACTCAAATACAGAATAATTAACTACAACTAATGAACTACAACTAACAATGTTAATTCATAAATAATTTAGTTAATTTTTATGTATTTTTTCAACCACAACTCATCATTTACTCTTTAAAACACCAGAACAATTATGAAATGAGTGTTATAATTCCTGGAGCCCAACTTTTATGAAGTTGTAACCAATGTAATTTAGGTGCAATAATTGTGAAAAAAAAAAAGTGATGAAAATGATTGAATTGCAGTTGTAAGCAACAGATTTTCTTTGAATCGATTAATCAGACTGCAGTGAAGAGTGTTGTTCGAAGTGTTTACATTGAATGAATGTGCAAAAAAAAGTTGCTCTGATGCAGGTAATGACTTTGAAGTATCAGGTTTAAAACATGGCAAGGTGAACTGGTAATGATGCTGTATTTTTTGCCAGGTATCCAGTTCTTTAACTGTAGTTCACTGCTCAAGACCATATATTTTGTTTATGTGCTGTATCTGCAGTATGAAGTTTGTTGGGTTTCACTGTTATTTTGAAAAATGTCTTTTAATAATTTTTGTTAATTTGTCTGTAGTCATGTCATTAGATAAAAATTAAGGAAGTTCGTCTCTGCTTTCTGTGGAGCAAATGCAAGCACCAATTTTAAATCGGTATAATGGTCATCTTCCAGCTTCCATCAGTCTTAGTTATACTTTGTCAGGCTTAGCTCAACAGTCATTGGGCTAATCTATAGCAGAAGCTGTCGAACACAGTCACAACAATCAACTGACAACAATTGAACTTCTGCAACATAAAAGCTTTACATATTCAGAGATTCTGGCTTTTTCAATGAAGGAGAAGGTAGAGATGTAATTCTTTGACAGTTTGTTTGCAGAATAAATTGTCAGGCACACATTATTTTTATGCCTTAAGACACGTATGCATATCAGTACTATCACAACTGTCAAAACATGTATGTTATTATACACAAATAAAGTAGTTTACAGATTGATGTGTAACAAAAACACTGAACATATTCACTCTAGTTTATTAGCATTCTCTTGTACAACTTTACATTAGTATGAGTTTCATTATAACAAAATAAACATAAAAGGCAGATAAATCATTTAGTGCAATAAAAATAAATGAAAACCACTGAGTGCAGATAAATGTTGCATTACAATACTGCTGAATAGCTATACTCTCAGGCACCTCAGAACATCCCTGGACATGTTCCAGGTCACCTTAATTTTGATCAGTCTGTAGATCTCTAACCAGCTGAATCAGTAGTTCACTACAAAGGCAATAAACTGATCGACCATAATAAAGGAATAGGATGACCAGGTTATAATATACAGTAGCAAAAAAAAAAAAAAAAAAAAAATGTACACATCGCTTGAATTGCTTCAACAATATGTTTTTAGTTGACTTTTTTTTGTGCTGCCGAATGCAGGTGATGACAGCTTAGTTAAATGTGATGATTTATGTTAAACAAAAGACATAAAGATTTCAGACAATCCAAATTAATTAGCTCAGACTGAAGTGCTGTGACAAAATATTTGCTTAGTATTTTCTGTTAAGACTTGGGTATTCAGGTGAGTGCCGTATCACAGACACATATGCAATCCCCTATTGAAAAAGCGCGACTGGATGAAAATGACCAGAACATTGGAATGAGCTGGACTGCCCCTGAAATGGCAATGCCGCTCTTTCTACACTGGAAAAAAAAATCCAATTTACTAAGTGGCATGTTTTCAAATCAAGGTCAAATCATGTTTACAACAAAAATATTGGACAGTATTAATTTAAAGGCTCAGGCGCTTTCCTCTGACAGCAGCACCTTTCCAGTAGGAGTAAGCAAAGCACCAACTGAACTAATTTTAAAGTGATTATACAAAACTAATGCAGTCAGTGCAAACTAGGTCCCCAACTGTGCCAAGCCAAAGACTATGGCATCCGCTTCATGTTACTTGCTGTTTATCCCAGCTCTAATGATTAATGCTACCCGGCACAGAGTGAGTCAGTGAGTGTGCTCAACTGTGATTTAATAATCTACCTCAGAAAAAGTGACGCAGAAAACATAAACTAAGTCATTTGGGGCCATGAAACACAGACACAATTTTAAGGTTGTGGATTCAAACAATTAAGTGAGTAAGTAACTGGAAAGCTCCAGTAAAACCATTTCAATATGGTCAATTTTTTCTTCCTGAATTGTGAAAGCTGTACTCCAATCTGCAGCCTAATCCTCAGAGTTGAGTTTTGAGATAGAAAATTAAGTCTCAAGTAGGCGACAATACATTTACTTTGATAACCTCATTAACGTTTTGACCCCAACAACAATGACCCAAAATTAAAATGTGTAGTCAAGGGTGACAACTGTTTTCATTTTCTTTCCTGTCTAAAAGAGGTTATTCAAACAACTTAAAGGGGACAAGATGACTTAAAAACAGAATAAAATGGGGACCTCATAGAGAGCCTGTGTGACATGACCACATCTCTATACAGATTCTGACATACCTATAAATTAAAAACAGTAAATTATACAGAGAGGACTCTGATCCTCTATTTGGTCTCAGTCCAGGTATCAAATAGATAACAAATGGGTTGCCCACACACACACACACACACACACACACACACACACACACTCTCTCATACATTCACTTAAGCTCTCTTAATTGGCAGCAGTTTCAAGTGTAGTGAGTCCATCAAGCTTTCAGCATAAAACTCAGTATCAGATTATCCTAATAACAAATATAAACTTTAATAACGACACCATCAATAATAGTTCTTAGAAATGCAGTCTCTTCGCTTTAACAGGATGGATTCTTCATTTCAGAAAACTGGCAGCTGTAACGTACACTGCTGCATGCTCTTCAGGGGTCATATAAAGGACCCTCAGCTGGGGCCTCAAAAGCCCTACATAGAGAAGGATGTTTAGTAACATCCCAGAAGATGAAAGAGGAGCGTTAACTGGTTCAATTTAGAGAGTACACTCCAGACAGTGTTATCGACTGCAAGATTTGTAGTTCAATTACTTAAAGGGTTCTTGGAAACAGACCCAACCAACTAGATTCAGTCAAGGACAGATAAGTTGGAGTGTAGGGGTAAAAGGGGAGCCTTCAAGGAAACAGGTCCAGTTTGGGGGCCCACTCCAGGGCAGTGTTGACCACAGCAAGAGCTGCTGCCCCTAAAGCCACTGTCAGACCCATGACAGCCAGTCGAACGAACCGCCGCGCTGCTGAAGGCTGAGCCACTGCTACTACTGAGCTGGCTGCTGAGCTCTCCAGCGCAGCCTGTTTTTGTCTGCGTCTGCGACGGAGAACAGAGTCTGGTCGCTGCTGAGTGGACGCAAGGTCAAAGTCCTTAAAGGTAGAGGCTGCCATGCTTAGGAGGTAAACGGACAGAGACACAGAGAGACATCAAGAGAGACAGAAAAATAAAGGGTTAATGAAAGAACAAGTAACTGGAGTTGTTGAGAAGTAGAAGGCACTGAAATATGAATATTAAAGTTTGTAACAGTCAGGCAACTAGTTTTCTGTAATAATAGGGTTGTAAACCTAAAGAGGTAAGTACCTTTCGTGTGAGACAGCTTCTTTAGCCAGTTCAGAAGGGGGAAACTGGACAAAAAGGTCTCCTGCTCTGCTGATGAGTGTCTCATACGGCAGATCCTGGGGAATCTGAGACAGCAGGTGATGAACCATGGCCATGTCGCATTCACACTCCAGCACTTCCTCTTCTCTGTACAACACGATCTGCAGCACAAGTAAAAAAAAAAAACAAAACAAAACAAAAAAAAAACACATTCAGGCGCTTTTGTCATTCAATGGGTCAAAATGGTACAACTATAGTGGAGATACAAGGAATAAGAATGAAATGCCTGAGAAGATCAGGTTAGCTGAACCAGTGGCCACTTTATAAGCTTGATCTGATGTTATGGTTTTACACAAATGATCTAATTATACTGGGATGGACCAACTGATCAGCCCTGTAATATAAATGATTAATTCACACTCAGCCATCATCTCTCTCTGTGTAGTAGAGGTCAGGAGGTCATTGCATCATTGCAATCTACACTTTTGTCTTTAAACAATCCTCAAAATAGGCATACCATCAAACAGCATATCATTACACTGCCACACAGGCCTCTGCACACTAGCCAAACTGAAAAAATGGAAATATAAAAGGAAATAAATGGAAATATCAAAGGTTGGCCTCTGGCTCACATATCAATAAATGAAACTCATATAAATGTTCTTTCATTTGAAAATGTTTTATTGATTCAACAGACTTCATTCATGTGCTGTAAATAAAGTGAGGATTATAGAGAACTCACCACAGCAGCAAAGTAGATGGGCATCAGTGGATGGCAAGCCAAGAAGAAGTCATACAACCGGACAACATGGCGGAAGTCTGACAGGACGTGGCCAAACCAGGTGATCAGCCAACTAAGAGCGAAGACTGTGCCCACCTCAGCCCTAAGAATCAAAACATGGCAGAGATCCTCTGACATCAGTGCACAAAACTCTGTCTTACAATGTAGCACTTCAGACTAAAACTTATTGGAAGTTATACTGATACTTATTATACGGGATCTGGAACTGAAAGTTAGATTTAGAGGGCAACTGACATGTTAGACCTCCAAGTGGGAGGACTTAAATCACCTGTGTTCTTAAGTCTTTACAGTAGTAACTTGAGCTGTCATAATAGGATCAGTATGTTGTAAAAGCACAGTCATCCCTCATTTAAAACATTACCATCATCTTCTGATTTGAGTGTACTGAGGTTTATTATTAACCTTGTGATATCTTTTTCCAAGTTGTTTTAAAAAACTTGGAGGTCAAGGATACAGTCAAACCTCATCGCTGGGAACCAGATTAAAATTAATATATAATACACAAAAAATTCTCTCTGAAAAATGCTCACAATATTGCAATAAATGCTGAGGATTTCTTTGCTGAAAATGCACTGCTGTGTCTGTCTTATGCTAAAACCTACTGGTAGATGCATCTTTTATCCCTTGTACAGTGAATAACAGATATTAAATGTCGGAGGTCTCGAAATTCATACTACATAATGAGGCTTTGGTGGTTTACAGGTAACCGCTCAAAATAATTTGAGCCAGCTGTCCTGAAAATATAAGTGAGCCTTACTGTTGCATGAAGTCATGCACCTCTGGGTTGACCCTTTCAATGATGGGCATCAAATAGTTAAGAATATGTTTTGTGTTGTCCATGGTGGGATCCATGAAGTCCCTGAATAAGAGGATAAAACAGAGAGCATTTTTACATACATAGAGATATTTTGACACTTAACACACACTGATTACACACACACACACATATATATATATATATACACACATACACACACACACATGGTAAGTACCTGAGGTGATGTGTGGAGAGCTTTTCCACAAGAGCAGTCGCACGGCGCTCTCCCAGGACCAATAAGAAGGTGACAACAATGTCATGGTATCCTTGGTAGTAGTGCAGCTGGGGATTACGTTTCAGAACTCTGAGGATGATGTCAATTAGTTCTTCTTGGAGACCCTCCCTCTGCTCGTCTGGCATACCTGCACAAGTCCACCCAAAATAAAAATAAATACACTTGTTAGTTTATTTAAGCTCTGGGTATACTACTGCATCAGTGACCCTGTTTGTTCATGCCAACTTACCCAGTGTAAGTCGGCACGGTGCTTAACAATCTAGCTGTTTGTTGTTTTATACTTCTCAGCCAAAAAGAGGATAATCAGCATTACTAAGGAGCATGAATGAAGGACATTCACTGCTGGTTCACCTACCAGTGAAACCCGACAGAAAGAATTAATGAAAAACAAGTAAATAAAAAAAAATACAATTCCATAATTTCAGAATAGAACTTAAATTTATACAAATTCTGTTGTGTTGTGAGTAATACCAAGTAACTACATTTATATAGATTTAAAAGGACACTAAACAAAAAATACAGTACTGTATATTATTGCTGAAGGTTTTTCCTCCAAAAGTAACAATAATCAAATCTACACTATTTTGAAGCAAAAACGGTTTGACAAGTGTCACAGTGTTGGTACAGACCACAGTTCACTGAGATCAGAGCTTTCAGAGGCTGAAATCTCTCCTGTTAAGATATTTTTTCCTCCCACCAGAAACACATTCTGGGCGCAGTTCCATGTATAGTGTTAAATCGACGGATTTTGATTTGACAATCTGAGTACTAATACTAGTGAGATTCGACTGACAGAGATTCCAGTGATACAGAGTAGACAAAATGGCTGAAGCCCTTATAGCCTAATTTTGTGTGCCAAGATGACTACTAGGAAAGACAACACTAACAGCAAGTAGTAACAAAGCGGCTTCTGTTTTGCATTCATCTGGAGGATTTTCTTAAGCAAATGTTCAGCTGTGGGTATTACAGTCTTTGCAAGACAATACAGCTCACAATAGAACGCATGAGTTACACTGAGTGGTTTGTCGGTACTTGCCTGGTGGGAACCTTCGCAGTGAGCGCTGGACATCCAACAGGACCTGGTTGTAATCCTTGTTATTCTCTCGCTCCACCGTCTCTGGACAAGACATGTCACCATTAGTGCTGCCGTATAAGTCAAATACGTGGGAGAGCTTGCACCTGGCAAGACGTGGTGTGTTATTCTTAACTATCATGCATAGCAGAAAAGGAAAGGTATGCACAATGGCATATAGATATGTACCCTATATTACCCTGTGTATGCATGTGTCCCTGACACGATACCTGGCTCCTGATCCAGGACGTGAAGGGGGACGTTGAGAAGTCGAGGCCACACTTGACAGCGTATCTCATCAGTCAGCAGTCCTCCTTCGCTGATAGCCATCCTCCTCAGAGCTGCTACATCCACCGGAGTCGCGCTCAGGGCCTGTGTGATGTCCGCAATTTTCCTCTTCCGTCTCTGGTCCCCGTCTGAGAGACACAAAAGCACTATGTTTAACTAGCTAGCATGTGTTGACTTTTAGCCTGCAAGTGTTATTTTATATGCAGCGAATACATTTGTGGACGTTATAGGGGACGTGGCTAGCTCCAACAGACACAAGAAGTCTGGAGACTTGGTCTGCAGCTGAACTATCCCGAATATACAGTATGATAGCCCACACTGGAGACAGTGTGCACCATCATAGCGACTTAACACTTACCGTTACCTTGTTTTCCATTCACCGGTGACGAGGCACCGACACTTCCAGAATTCTTCATTTTTTTCCTCCACTTCTTGGTGTGTCCTTGTTAGATAACATAACTTGCCATCCTTTGTCTGGCTAACCTCGATTTATCCCTTCGTGGCTGCCAACTGGAAGCTAGCCGCCTAATTAGCAAGGCCAGACTCATACAAACACGACCCTATAGTTAGCTGTTGAGGGTTAGCTAGTCACCCAGCTAACGCTACACTGCCCTGTTTCCGACACCAATATTTTCAGCAACGCAGCCATCATTAAAAGGACTACTGACAAACTGGTTAACGATTAGGAAGCAGCTCTTAATAGCAATACGGTTGGACCGATGAAACGGCTACATGTTTACACTGGCTGAAGCGACCAATCGGACACGTTAGCATTAGAGATCCTCCCTGCTCAGGCTGACTCACCACGCAGGGTCAAGATGATGGAAGGTAACGAGGAGGAGGAGGCGTCTGCGCTCCAGCGTTTATACTGTAATGGTAACACTAATATATTATTATCATCATCATTACTATTATTGTTCCTCTTATCATTATTAGATTTGTAGATAGATGCAGTGGTGGAATAAGTATCAGACCAATCAGACTTTGCTAATATCAAAACATTAGCAACAAAATATACTTAAAGTACTAAAGCGATAGATAGATAGATAGATAGATAGATAGATAGATAGATAGATAGATAGATAGATAGATAGATAGATAGATAG
>JBBMJY010000018.1:19569867-19587675 GCA_037833715.1 Toxotes lorentzi
TAGATAGATAGATAGATAGATAGATAGATAGATAGATAGATAGATAGATAGATAGATAGATAGATAGATAGATATCAATTAATGTATAACTTAGCCCCACATCATTCAACAACATTATAATGCTGCTTCAACGTTAATGCATTAGTGATAATAACCATAACCCAATAATAGCCTACATGGTGATAAAGACTGACGGGAGCCATTCTGCTGTATAGTACTGAAGTACTTCAAGTGTCTTTTGCTGACAGTACGTCCATACTTTTACTTATCAAATCATTTGAATGCTGGCATTTTACTTTTAATTGGGTGTTTTTCCACTGTGGTATTGCTAATGTGGTGGCATTGAGTAAAATATCTGAATGCGTCTTCCAGTTGAATCAAAACCAGGAAAGTTTCCAGAGTCTGACTATGCAGCCACACACGCACTATTGCGTGTTAATAGCCATAAATGTTGACAAGTTGTAACTTGAGTGAATAGGTGTTAATCACGTGCGTCTTAGTCATGGCCAAATTCATGCTCCACAGTGTCCTCTAGGTGTGGTGTGATTCTTCAGATGAAACGAAAACGAAAATGACAGAGCATTTAAATAGCAGCTTCCTGGACTGAGCAGTCAGAGCGTCTAAGCAGCTGACAGAGACAACCAGCTGAGCGGTGTTGATGCTGCAATAATAGCAAATAGGTCGGCTTCCTCTTCCTAATGTTCCTGGAAATAGTAATGTCAAGTGGATTTCAGTCTGGGTAAGTTCTTTTTCCCTTTCTTCCTTTTTACGTTACTTTTGAGGTATGGAGGTACCTGGCTGAAAATATTAGGAAAAGTGAATAAAAATAGGAGTGAGAATAAAGATCGATCGGAACTGATGTCAGTACTCGGTGTACAGTACGAAATGTGTAGAATTATTGCGGAATAGAGAGCATGAGAAAATTAGACCGAATAAAATGCCGTGCACATGTACTAATTTGTTGTATAAGCACATGTTTAGCCTCAGGGCGTTTCATCAGATTTCGTGATAAAAGACATTTTGTGGTCAAAAGCCCTCATCCGATTTCTAGCGAACAGAAACCTACACTCCCATGCAAGTTCTCCGTGTTTCCAGTAGAGGGCAGTTTGTAATTGCAAGCCAAGTACACTTTCAAAAAGCATTGGAATAAAAAATGCATTGGGGTTAAAAGTGTCACACACTACTATTAAAGTCTCAGAATAGTTGAAATGTAGAGTGTGCCTACTGCTATGGGCATTCAAGTACAGATCAAACCAAATAACACTTTTTATTTTATGAATGAATAGACAGGCAAACACAAGGGTTGCTTTGATTTCCTCAGATATGAACAGCGAGATCACCCCGTCTTGTCAGACTCCAACACTCTTTTGACCGTGTAAATCACACCTATAATAGAACACAGTGCTTAATACTGAAAATATAACCAGGAGTGAGATGTCACTCACTGCTACCTTATGCTGGCTGTTTTTATGGGCTTATCTGCACAAATTACACATTCGTCAGATTCCTGTGTCATTATGATCAAATGTGTTGTTTTCAATTTAACTCTTTAATTTCTTACCACTCAGAAACCAACCAACCAGCCTAAATTTCAACAACTAGGCTACCACATGCAAGACCATGGACAGGCTGACTTTTAGAAATGGGAGAAGAGGACGTAATAATGGTAATTTTACAGTATGAGACGGCAAGAGTAAAAACCTGGGCACAAGGCTATCAGGCAACGTTAATTTACAAAGTTTCATTGTATGAATGTGCTTATTGTTTTCCCCAGGTAATGATACTGGCCAAAATGAGAATGGCAGAGGGAGGAGGCAAGGAGGTGCACTGGGAGACAGGGCGAGAGAACAAGAGGGCAGAAGAAGAGCAGAGCAAGAAAGGGAGGAGGCAGTCAGAGGGGTAGAGGTGCGTGGGAGAGGCAGAGGAAGGGGCGGCAGAGCAGAGGTAGGCAGAGGAGGAGCAAGAGGGGCAGGACGAGGAGGCAGGGAGGGGACAGGTGGAGGAGGAGGAGAAGGGGTGCAATGGAGAGGCAGAGGAGGAGCAGCAGGCGCAGTGAGAGAGGACGAAAGAGATGCAGGAAGAGGTGCTAGACAGAGAGGAGGAGGGAGAGGGAGGGGTGGCTTTAGAGGGGAAGGTGCAGATAGACAGAGAGATGGAGTAGGAAGAAATGTAGGGCCAGGAGCAAATGACAGAGAGGAAGCAAGAAGGGGGATGGCCGAAATTGGTGTACATAGAGGAGGACATAGTGTGGATAGAAGGGGAGGTCGAGGGGGTGAGAGAAGAGATGGACAAGCGTGGAATGGAGGAAGATCAAATTCTACAGGCAGAGCCGAGGCACCACAGGGCCGCCGCCTGGGCTATAAAATGCTAGAAGAACTCTCTGGAAAAGACCCGTCTGTGGTGGCCATCACCCTCTCCTCTCACCCTGGCCTACAAGATGTCCTTCGTGAGGCAAAAATGAGACAGGACCTTGTCGAACTCCTCTGCTCAGTGCTGAGTAAAGCCTTCAAATCACGGACAGACAGAGGATTTCTGCAGCACCTGGCTAGCGTCATAAAAGATTCAGGGTTCTTTCGCACCAGCCTGCCCCACTATCTGGTGGGCATGGGGTCAGAGTTCAACCCTGTCCGCAGGGCACAGTATCCTCAGCATCTGGAAAACATCATGGCTATTCTCTCAGAGGTAAATCGAGGAAGGAATGAAAGACTGAAACAATCACTTTGTAAATTCAGCTAAAGGATAATGAAAATACAGGGAAAATACTACAAGATACTACTAGATTAATGCGCAAAAACATCACCTTTTTCTTGCCCACCCACTTCAAACCAATGAGAACAACAGACGAAAACACAGAAATCTTGCATGTGAAATGACCAACAATGCTCAGACTTTTACAAAATTTTGTGTTCCTGTCAAACTCAGTTGCTTATTAAGAATCTGAATGAGAAAATACATTTTCAGAGCCTGTAACAAACCTTGTTTCACTGCTTCTTAAAAACAATTGGAAATATTATTTTAGCCTTATTGTGCTTCTTTCTGATAACAACTCTTAAATTCATAGATGAACTCCATGTAGTTTAATAAATATTTTAACTAACTAACTAACTAACTAACTAACTAACTAACTAACTAACTAACTAACTAACTAACTAACTCTCAACATATGCTTATTAGGTGCTTAGCAACTTCCCTGCTAGCTCCGTTCGGGCAGTGAGTTTGCTACTGACGCTGCTTCAAGCCTCCATCAACAGCCTGAGGGCATCAGGAGTGGACATTCAGCCTCAAATGGAGGAGTCTGTGGAGGGTCTTCAGGGCCTGGTCCAACACCTCCAGGAAAGATCCAGGGAGGGAACTCTGCGCTCCGACAGGGACACATATGCCCTCCTACCCACTGGTGGTGATAACCCAGGTAATGGCCAAACCAGGTCTGAACAGGGCCTATATTTGTTTTTAAACATCTTGATTAGATTCCTTGCCACACCAACACTGCACAACAAGTCAGAAACTCTTTTGGGATGGGAAAAAAAAATTTCCACAAAGTTTTATAGATGTAAGTGACTGAATCCCCCATTATTTCTTACCCAGATGGAGAAGAGCTGCAAGATTTCAGGACCATACCCATCTACCCAACTCCTGAGGAGTTCCAGCAGGACCACAGGCCTTTCCTTAGACCCAACCTCACCTCTCAGCGCTACGCAAACACTCACCTCTACCTTGACACACACTTCCGGCTGCTTAGAGAGGACTTTGTACGGCCCCTCCGTGAGGGGATCCAGCAATTGCTCTGGAACCAAATGGACATAGGAAGTAGCGATAAAACCTTGAAGATGAAGCGCTTTGATGATATCCATGTATATTTTGACACACAGCTGGTGGTACCCAAGTGCACGAACACTGGTCTTGCCTACATAGTCCAGTTTGACATTCAACCACTTAAGGTTAGCATCTGGATGGATTTTGATGTTTGTCTTAGTCTCATGTTAAAATGACTACTCAGTCAAACACATTCTAATATAGTAATAAAATCATGTATGTATATTTCCTGTGTCTTTCCTACAGTTTGTGCGCTGGCAGAATTCCAAGAGGCTGCTCTACGGTTCCCTGGTCTGCCTGTCCTGTGATAATTTTGAGAGCTTCCTGTTTGCCACAGTGTCAGATCGAGATCCAGAAAATCTGCAAAAGGGACAAGTCCAGATTACCTTCACTGAAGAAAGCAGATATAAACTGGCCAGAATTCAGGTGGGGTAGTATGTTTTGTGAAACAGTTTCTTAGAAGGACACAATGCATGCAGTTGCAGAAGGATACATGAGAGTCTGAATTCAGCCACTTGTCTACAAAATCTGTCAATGTAATGTACATTAAGTTGGCAGTTTATCATGTACACCCAGTTAAAATACAGTGCTGAGAAGCTACTATAGTTTAGTCTGTTCTCACTGATATGAATGGGGTAGACAAAACATTAAAGTCACCTATTGGTATAATTTCTTACAAGTCAAGAGCACCATGACCTATAGGCTATCGGCTAGACTATAAAGTTGATGCCTCTCTAAAGCAAATTTTACAAAACTGAACATCATAACCTTAATAAAGGTAGGGATTATTGAAGCCCTGTTATATACTGCATTACCTTTAGCTAGGTGTACATAAGAAACTGCTGAGTGTATTTAGATATCAGTCTGACATATATTTTCAGTACGGCTGCTGTACATGAGTTTCTCTCATGCAGCATACAGTATGGTTTTATATGAAACAGATATACTATTTTTATTTTATTTATGAGGGACCATGTACAATATCAAGCATAACTATTACAATTTGGCGTATTGTGCCACACCTTGACAGGTCACATTAAAACATACGTGCAGTGACAGAGCACCACTAAACAAACCCGACAAAATACAGGAAGAACTAAACGGAACTCACTTTATCCCACAGAGAGATCAGTCGTTCCTTATGGTAGAGACCACAGCCTACTTTGAGGCCTATCGGTATGTCCTCGAGGGCCTACAGGAACAGGAGGAGGACGACCTGCCCTTCCAGGGGTATGTCTCTGTGTGTGTGTGTCTGTGTGTTTGTGTTCTGCGGAGGACTTTCAGATTTTAATGTCAAGGTCATTGCTACAATATGATACCACAGCACTTTCAGAATAAGTTCACATGTTGATTTTTCAAAGAGCAGCGGGGGAAGAAGTTGTCTAAAGCAAGTTCAGCTCTGACACTTTTAACTAGCATTACTAATTGTAACTAATTATATCGCCATGGTATTTCCAAGAAGCAGTCACGCGTGGATGAGTTCAAAAGTTTTGTTACTGTCTGCACTCCCAGTGCCCTTCACAGATACCACAAAGTAATGTCTAATATGAGACACTTTATTGGCCATCTGTTTCTCAGACTTTTCTCCAGTGACTTACTAACTGAAACAACATGAAACAGTGCTTCCCTCAGAACTCCAATATGGGAGTTATCAGTAACTTAGATTATAAAATTACTCATATATAAGACACTGTTCTTCAGTCTATGTGTCAGTTTTCATGTTGTTGCTCTTGTTGTTGAATTTAATGGGAGGGGATATTAGTCAACATTACATAGATATCTCTGTGTAATTGGCATTATTGTTTCAGTCCAACAATTTTTGACTCTTTTCTATTCATGCGCCCCTTATATTAGGTTTTTCGCATGTGTCATTGTGGCCGCTGTTGTGCAGCGACTCACGTTAATGGTTACTATATATACTATATATAAACTGACTGTGATAAGCATTTCACACGTTTATTGCAATGGAAGCCTTTTACATCCTATTCATCATACTACCAGGTACATCGTGGAGTGCAGCACAGATGTGCAACCTCCAGCTTATCTGCGAAGAGGAGACGTGTATGACCTGTCATCTATTGCTCACCCTGACCACAAGCTCAGCATGCAGCCCTTTCACAGCCTGGAACCAGAGACCTGGCCAAGAATGGAGGAGCTGGAGCTGGATGAGTCTCAGATGAGAGCCTTACAGCTGGCCCTCACGAATGAGCTGGCCATTATACAGGGACCGCCTGGCACTGGTAAGACATTGAAAAGCCATTGTTGGAAGAATGACTTTATTCATTTGTGAATGAAAGTGTAAAATGGCAAAATACAAAGAATTGCAAGGTTAAAATTTCCTCCTAAATACTTTTGAATTAAGGTTTTCTGCTTCCCCAACTTTCTCAGGAAAAACCTACGTTGGCCTTAAGATTGCTCAGGCTTTGTTGACCAATAAGAGTCTTTGGAGAAATGAAACTAACAAAGCTCCAATACTGGTAGTGTGTTACACTAACCATGCCCTGGATCAGTTCCTTGAGGGTAAGCAGTGATACTAGTTCATAATAATATCAGATATATTTTATATGTTGTTTGAGTGGTTTGGCAAATGATTTAAAAACACTGAGGTCTCTTGTCAATAAATGGAGTGCATCTATTCCCAATACAAATAATAATTCTTGGCAGGTGCATTTGTTTATATGCTGAAATGTTCATTACACCGATACCTATTTCAAGGACGATGTAAGACCAATAAGCTTTCTGTTCTACAAGATGTGATGTGCATTTGCTTTGCCCCTCCATCTAAGGTATTCATAAATTTCTGGAAGAGGGCATAGTGAGAGTAGGAGGCCGCAGCAACAGTGAGATCCTGAAGCGTTTCAATCTAAGGGAGCTGACCCACTCATCTAACTTCAGACGTATGCTGCCGTCTCACCTGCGTGCTGCATATAATGAGGTGAGCTCGCGCTGCCTCACCGTCATTGTGACTCTTATAAGTTGATGTTTCAAGTTAGTCCACACTTGATTTCTCTCATGTATAAGAAAGTGTTAAGAATATATGAAAGGATATAGTGTGTTTAAATAGGTCATAATTATTTAGCCTGTAGCAATGTACAAAGTTTGTCATGTTGGTGTTGGGCTTTGCACATTTTGTACCTCTTCTTTCTGTACTGTATTCATCAACTCTTCAACAGGTTTACAAGCAGCTGTGTCAGGAGGAGAGGGAGATCCAGAGTCACAGTGTGAAGCTGGAGTGTTCTCTGAAAGGCATTATGCGTGAAAGCATCTTACAGAAGTTCATTTCACTCAGACATTGGAACAGTCTGCACCTACCACCTGTGAGTCATACTGAATAAAAAAAGAAACATATTATGTATATGTGTAAACTGACATAGAACTGAACAGAAGTTAGTTATTTATTTATGAAATGATTTGTGGATGCAGGATGCTGCTGAGAACTGGAATGAGAGGTCCAGTCTGATTATGGAGTGGCTGGGTTTGGGTTCCACTGTCTTCCTGCAGAGGGAGACAGAGAATGCAAATGGAGATGAAGGTAAGGTTTTAACTGTTAACAGTGTAAGAGGATCTGATAATTGCTTTCTATTCAGTGTCTTAACAGCGTCTCAAAAGTTTAACTGTATTGGTCAGAATGGATGAGTTTAACAACACTCAAGTCCCACCTTTAGATTTTCTAAGCAAGCAAATGAAAACCAGTTTTGGATTATTCTCAGTCGTTCATATCCACGTGTTCATACTACAGCAGTTAAAACAGAACATCTGTAATGTCAAAGCATCTTTTTATCAAAGAAGTAGTGATGTGAAAAGCATTGCATATAGATATTATAGATTATAGTTATAGTTAGATATATGTATGTATATATATATATATTTTGATATAAATGGCTGTGAAAACACTACAAACAGATTTCATTAAAATAATTCAACTGAAATGTTTATTTGAAATAACCTCAGTCAAAAGAAAACATGTTTTCTGATAAAATATGTGCTCAAATGAAAAACAGAACTTTAGTGATGTAGCAGGATTTTGTAGCTGCGCAATGATAAATAGTCATACCCCAGTTCAGCTAGACCATTTCAGTTAAACCACAGCCTTCTACCTTTCATCGTGTAGTATGCAGTAAATACAATATATAAAATGTAGACTGATTTATTGTCTGTACCCTCCCTCACTCCCTTTGCCATCTCTGTGCATTTAAAGTTTTCTTTTCCTGTGTACTATTCTCCATGCATCTTTATAAGTTATAAGTTCTGTACATTTATTGTTCGGGGTGGATGAACTCATACTGATTCTGATTACAATGTGTTAGATATAGCAGAGGAGGAAGCAATGGACTTAGAAGAAGAGGACCTCATTGACATTGCAGAGGAGGCAGATCTGATCCAGGCAGAGCGGTTTATCGAAGACAACATTAATTCCAGAGGTGGTAGAAATGGAGGAAAGAGGAGAGACATCAAGGAGGTTGTCAAAGAAGTGGAAGAAATGATGCTGGCCATGACACTGGATAAAGCTGAAATACAGGCTCAGCAGAGTGAGGAAGGATGGGAGGTAAAATTAAGACATTGTAAAGAGTTTAACATTTCACAAGTTTAACATTTTTGTTCAATCAGAAAAACTGATTGAGTCCACTTTCATTTAGAACAATGCTAGATGGGTCTGAGTAGAGTAGATGTATGAACGTGCTTACAGTGTATCTAAGCTGGCCAATAGAAGCATATATTTGCAGGTGCTGCCCTGTAGAGTATTTTGTAAACACTTACATTTTATTTATTTATTTATTTATTTTTTAGAAGAATGCATTATATGTATCCCTGAGGTCAAAAATGTGCTGAATGCCCATCCCTTCACACACTACTTTCAAAAAGTACATTTTTGGAGCATGTTTGCTAAATTGTAGTCTTCCCTGCCAATGTTGGTGCATTGCTTCATTTCTTTGCACATTACTGCCCCCATTTGTCGATCAGTGGAACAGCCTAAAGCCATTGGCAGGACAGTGACTCGTGTCTCCTGCTTGTACATATGCATGCTTGTGTAGGCCCCCATTCAAAATCACATTGCTCCATAACATTACTAGTGGTCAAATACTCCACAGGATACCTGCAAAGGTTTAATTACTTGCTTAACTTCGTACTTCACCCACAAAAACATCTTTTGAGTATCAATCACTGCCTGCTGGATTGAAAAGTGACTCTGAAGTGTTTGTAGCTTCAAAGTCGAAATGCCTATAGAAATTTCTGTAGCCACTCCTTTTCCATAATCCACTTCTCTACCAAAGATTTTCCAAACAATCAGTTTTTCTGCCTAACAAAGCTAAACAATTAGTGACTTAATGAACTGAGAGTCAAAGTCTGACCTGTCCTGATCTATACAGATGCAACGAAGTCAGAAGAAAAAGATAAAGTACAAAATCAGAAAAGAGCTGGGGAAGAGTTCAACTATGACTGAAGAAGAAGCTGAAAACATCTTTGATGTGTGGACCCTGAGTCGGACAGACAGATGGAGACTCTATCGGTGGGTTTACGTCTGTATTTCCTTTCCTTTCCTTCATTCACTATGTGATTTTTCTTTCAGTTCTCCCTTTCCATCACTTCTAATTCCTTTCTTACGTTTCTGTCCTCCTTCCCTCCTTCTTCATTTTTCTTCCTTCACTCCTCTCACCCCCCCAAGCAACCTCAGTCTGGTAGAAGTAGTCTATTCCCAATGTGTATAATTAAGTCCACTAATCACCAGGAAAATGTATCCCAGAGGATCTCCTCACCTCAGAAAGCCAAGACATAACTTTTATCACTGTCAAAACAGGACCGCAAGGACTCATGTTTACATAGTCTTAATTATCATTTAAACTAACAAATAGAGCAATTTCCTTCCAAGACAGATATAATATGTCTTGCTGTAATTGTTTAGCTACACTAAGGGTAAAAAAAATATATATATTTTTTTAGTATACCTCCAGTTGCAGAGCAAAATAATGAGTCTTCAGGACTTCATATTATTGAGTCAGTTGTCACTGTGCTTTACTATTTACTAATTTACTTTGTGTTTGCAGGTTGTGGGTGTCACAATACAGGGTAGAGCTTCGCACCAGAGCCCTTGAGTCTGAACATGCGTATCAGAACGCAGTGGACAGACTGGCTGATGTAAAACGACGTGAGAGCCTCTGTCTGCTTCAGAAAGCCACGGTACGGTATGACTGAAGTAGTGAACAGGAAGAATAGTGTTGGTTTTTTTTTCAAGATCCTTGTTAAGGCAAATCTTTGGGCAGGAAAATGTATCTAATTTAAAAGAACTGACAGCAACCTTGCTTATTTCTCGTACAGACATGAGATGGTTTCAATCTTCTCATCTAACTTCCAAAAAGACAGCAAATAAGTGTTTCTCCTAAACTGTTTTCTTCAGTGAATGACTTACATTAAATATACATCCATTGTGAAATTTTCATTTATTACTTACTTCTTCTTTTTAAGAAGAAAGTTAACTGTGAAGCAAACTGCAACTCAAATATAATATGTTCACATAAGGGGCCCATCACTGTAGTCTAGTGGCATAACCTCAGAAAAAGTCATAACACCGTTAAATAGGCTAGTATTCACCTTAGCAATACTAAATTAAGTACTAAAAAAAGGGCAGGCAGCAGTATAACTGTTTGTGGTAATAAAATGAGTCAAAAAAATGAGTTAGGATTGTGTGTAAATAACAGATATCTTGTCCATCAGGTTATTGGCATGACAACAACAGGAGCGGCCAAGTTCCGTGCAGCTCTGCAGGAAGTACGTCCACGCCTGGTGATTGTAGAAGAGGCTGCAGAGGTTCTCGAGGCCCACACCATCACCACACTGAGCCAAGCATGCCAGCACCTCATCCTCATCGGAGACCACCAGCAGGTAAGAGCTCACGCAGACAGATAGAGCAGTGTTTCCTAAACTCCTGGCGAGCCTGAATCTTATTAAACACTGCGTGACTATTTGTGTGCCAGTGTATTTGAATAGGCCATCATCCTCTATACATGCCTAGGTAAAAATCTGAAGGACAACCTGTCAGGAGGGATTTTGTATATTTGTGTGGTTGTCAGTATGTTTCTGTGTGTTGCCTTGAGGGAAATGGATGCTGGAGAAAAAAAAGAAAAACATCCTATGCCAGACATTACAAGAGAAGAGTGAGGAGTGATATGCTCGACATCAGTAGACTATTACAGCAACTTGTCAGGGCCTGCCAAGGACATATGGCCAGGCAGCCTGTCTAGCAATCTGCAGTATGCGATCACAACTACACACAGTTCTATCACACATCTCAATATTCTGTCCTGGTCTCTTCTTGTTGTGTAACTTCTATCTCCTCGTCTCCTAATATTTGCTCATTGTACTCTGTTTCTGCATGGATTTATGCATGTATTTGACTCTACTAACAAACTTGACTTCCTTACAGTTGTACTGAAAGTTCGGCAAGCATAAGAATGGAATTTAAAATTGAGTTTGACTTGAAAATAAATTCCTTTTATTATATTTATTTATTACTCAGGCTCAGAAATCAATGGCCATTTTTATACTGATACATTAGATTAATATGAAAGTAATTTACCACTGTGCTTGAGGCTCCTTTTCACTTTTTTCATACAAGTGGGCCCAACTTAATGTGCCAGATACATGCTAACTGAAAGTACAAAATAAATAAATCAACATTAAAGTATCTCTGATTCATCAATCGATACTAAAAATATGGGTTAGTCTGTTATTTTTTTTCATAGGTTTAAAGCCATTTGATAGGATATGTTTTGTCTCTGTGAACAAGTGTTCAGAGTTTTGTTTTTGTGGAACGCAAACTTGAATGTGTGCATGTAATGGAGGTGGATGGATCACACTTTCCGAGTAAAATAAGCTTTGGCATTCTTGTGCTGTTCATTAATCACAAGTTTGGTGGTGAATCGAGCAGAACACAATGCTTCACATTTGGACACATTAGAATTTGTCTTGCCTCCCCCACACTCCTCCCACATACATGCACAATCACACTCTGTCCTCTAGCTAAATTAGGTTTGCACACAGACACTTATACACACAAACCCACACACATACAGGAAAAACAGCAAATAAAGTAAGTTAGAGTTCATTTGCATATATTCTATATTCCCATCCAGTCACCCTAAAACAGAAACCCATAACAGAATATTGTTTATCCTTCTAGGCTTGCTTCTGTATAGAGATAGTTGCCTCCACGTGTATCTTGGAACTGTGTAATAAGTGTTCTCAAGCATTTACATAGCTGCAAATGATCTCGCCAGTCTAAGCATGTGACCGTGAAAGTCATGACTCTGTTCTTCATTTACATGGTTGTGATCTTGAACTCTTTAATGCACTTAAATATGCAAATCCAGTTCAGGAAACTTTCCAAGTTAAATTAATCACCACTGTATGGAAGAAGGCAAAGCTGGAATTAAGAAAATTTCAAGTTTCAGGTACACAAATGCATAATTGTTTTCTAAAGATTAAAAACAGGTTTCAAAAGATTATAAATGCCATAGTGATCATAAAAGCATATTTCTAGCCTTAAAAACCATTAGGCCACAGGAACACATGTTCTGGGTTTGTACTAGAAATAAAAACTAAGCCATTAATTTTTATGGTTCTTAAACAATCATTTGTGAAAACCAAAGTGTTCAGAGCATATACAAAACACTGTGACATGTGATTTCTCCTTTAGCTGCATCCCAGTGCCACAGTTTATGAACTTGCTAAGAACTTCAACCTGGAGGTGTCCATGTTTGAAAGGCTGGTGAAGGTGGGATTCCCTTTTGTCAGGCTCAACTACCAGGTTTGTGTTTCTGTATCTTTTAATTTGCTCAGCTTATGGCAGAATGTAACACTAGATGATGCAATTAAAGACAACTTGAATGCGTTACACATTAGACTTGAATTTGTATGTTTATGGTTATGGTTGTAGGTGCATGTATGCCTCTGTATCTTTATGTGATTGTCCATGTTTATCTGTGTTCGTGTTTTTGTTCGTCAGCATCGTATGAGGCCAGAAATTGCCCGTCTTCTGACCCCACACATCTACTCAGAGCTGGAAAACCATCCCTCTGTGTTGGACTATGACAACATCAAGGTGTGTATTGTATTTACTCTCCTGCTGCGTCTCCAATCTGCTTGTTTTTCTTAGCAGTGGATATATGTTTACTTGGGGGCATGGATTAAAAAAAAGTATCTGCATAGTCTCTCAGACAAAGTTGGGCAGTGTATATATGATTAAGAATATGGAATTCAAAAGATATGATAAATGTCAAGGAATAACCTACAATATGTTTTTATGAAATTCTGTCTTACAGGGTCTCGATACCAATTTATTCTTTGTGGAGCACAGCTACCCAGAAGAGGAGATCAAAGATGGAAGAAGCCATCAGAACCGACACGAGGCCATGTTTGTAGTCGCTCTTTGCCGCTATCTTCTTTTTCAGGACTACAAACCAGAGCAGATTACCATCCTTACGACCTATACTGGCCAGCTCCACTGTCTGCGCAGACTTATGCCAGCCAGCCAGTTCTCAGGCGTCAAAGTGCATGTAGTAGACAAGTACCAGGGAGAAGAGAATGACATTGTCTTGTTGTCTCTGGTCCGCAGCAACATGCAGGGCAGGGTTGGCTTTTTGAGCATCCCCAATCGCGTCTGTGTGGCCTTGTCTCGGGCCAAGAAAGGTCTCTACTGTATTTGCAACAGTGCAATACTGGGACAAGTCAAACTGTGGAGCAACATCTTCCACACTCTGAAGGAGAACAACCAGGCTGGGAAGGCTCTGAACCTGTGCTGTCAGAATCATCCAAATCGACAGATAAAAGCGTCTCGTGCAGAAGACTTCGAACAAGCCCCTGAGGGGGGCTGCACTCAGCCTTGCCAGTTCCGTTTAGATTGTGGCCATGTTTGCGCAAGTGTCTGCCACCCCTACGACCCTGAGCACAAGAAGTACAAGTGTCGCAAGGAGTGCCAGAAGATTTTATGTGATCAAGGACACAGGTGCACTCTTATGTGTCATAAAGCATGCCCAAAGAAATGTCCAGTGAAGGTTGAGAAGATCATACCTCAGTGTAAACACACACAGATGGTTCCTTGCCACCAGGACCCGAAGACATTTGCATGCCGGGAGCCTTGCCAGAAAATGCTCTGGTGTGGACATCCATGTGATTCGGCCTGCGGGGAACCATGCACTAGTAAGTGCAAGGTGTTGGTCACCTTAAAGCTAAAGTGCGGCCACAGCCAGCAGAATGCTTGCTTTTATAAAACACAGGTAAAGGAGCCTGAATGTAGGGCCCCATGTGAGCATCAGCTAAAATGTGGCCATACCTGCCGTGGTAACTGTGGGAAGTGTTATCAGGGACGCCTCCATTTTCCATGTTTTCACCCGTGTGAGCGTCCCCTGATTTGCTCTCACAAGTGCAGGGAGCCTTGCACTCGTGATTGCCCCCCCTGTCGGAGACCATGTGAGAACTGCTGCGTCCACAGTCAATGTATGAGGCCATGTGGGCAGCCCTGTGCTCCATGCATTGAGCCGTGTTCCTGGCAGTGCCCTCACCAAAGATGCAGTAAGCTTTGCCATGAGCCATGCGATCGTCCACCGTGCACCCAACCCTGTGACAAGGTCCTGGATTGTGGCCACCCGTGCATAGGTCTGTGTGGAGACAAATGTCCAAACAAATGTCGCATCTGTGATCACAGTGAGGTCACAGAGATTTTCTTTGGAACTGAGGATGATCCTGAGGCTTACTTCATTCAGCTAGAGGACTGTGGGCACATCATTGAATACACAGCCATGGACAAGTACATGGGGATGGATGACAATCAGCAATCAAATGAAGAAGAGGTAGCCATAAGACTAAAAGAATGCCCCAAGTGCAGAACACCTATCCGCAAGAATCTACGGTATGGATCTCACATCAACCGCAGTCTGGCCGAGATAGAAATGGTAAAGGTGAAGATAAATGGAAATCAGGCAGATATTGAAGAGCACAGGAATGCTCTTCAACAACAGTGGATGGAAAACCTTGACATCCATGACATGCATGAGCAAAAGGAATATATGGCCATCAAAGACAAGCTAGGAGAGTGCTACCTCACAGCAAATGACCTGTGGATCCTGGAAAACAAGATGGATTTCCTAATAAGAGTTGCAAAGCTTCAAAAGTTTGAGAGCCAAAACAGGTCATTCATGCACAGTTACAGGTTTAAGAAGAGTGTTGAAGAGTTTGTGCGCTGGCTCCATGACTACCAGCAAAAATTCACAGACCAGCAGGTCCTTGATTTGCAGAGACAGTTTCGGAGACTCACCTTCCTCACTGAACTCATCGTCCGTTGTCATGAGGCAGACAAGAAGGGACAAAGTGATAAAATTCAATCTGAGGTACAAGCAATAACCGAAATTTTGGAAAAGTCCAGCCAATTCACTGAGCAAGATGAACAAAGAGTGAAAGAAACCATGAAGGAGCTGAACAAAAAGCTTCCACGCACAGGCTTGGGGATCAGTGAGGAGGAGCGAAAGATGATCGTCTCAGCTATAAAAATGCCTCCAGGACACTGGCACAAATGTCCTAATGGCCATGTCTATATAATAACAGAGTGTGGAGGGGCTATGGAAAGTCGAAGGTGCCCTGATTGTGATGCTGTTATTGGTGGGGGCCAGCACAGACTAGCAAGAGGCAACCAAGTTGCCTCAGAGATGGATGGGGCACAGCATCCTGCTTGGTCTGAAGCTAACAACCTTCTGAATTTCGATCAGCTTGACTTCTGAAAGCCATCTTGGAGAAGTCTGTGGCTGTGTAGTTTCAACCCCAACTGTTGGTTGCAAAACCCGTGAGAGGCAACCAGTTATGGTTATACTGTAATAACCACTTTAATACATGCTGGACATTGTAATTAAAAGGAGACAGTGTAGCTGTCTATTTCACTTTGAGGCAATCAAGTCTCTTGAGAGATAGATGGACAGAGTACTCTGTTTGAGACGAGAATCTTCTTGCATGAAATTGACTTTTCAATGTAAAAGCAATACTTGTACTTTTATATCTGCGAATATCCAATTTACTTTCTATCATGAATTTATGTCACACTGTTGTAACTTCTAGTTAATGGAAGTTTTAACATTTGCTGGCTTGGTGGATGGCTGTTTTGTTTTTAAAATTGCTTCGCTATAGAAATCTTGTATCAAAGATCTGCAGCAAGTCACAGAGTAAGTGATAGATGATAGTATTTAAAGCTGAACTTACTAACTGTAACCCTTTGAAGTGTTCAAGACTCCCTGTGTAAGTAACAGTTGCCCTGTCCTGTACCTTAACAATAGATGGCAGTAAAACACTGTAAAAGAACATACAGAGAAATTACATGATTTTTATCTGGCTTGCAAAGTGCTCATATGAAATTAAAAATGTCTGGGCATATAAACACATTCTTCTCTTTATTTTATTTCAAAAAACATGTTTCTAAAAATATAATTGGGGCTATACTTTATGTTGTTTGGCTTTTTTTTGTTTTGTTTTTTTTAAATACAGGCCTTCATCTGCTGAGAGCACTAAGCTCAGAAGAAATGATTAATGTGTAAACCTGTTATACTGCTACAAGACATGCATATGTAGAAAAGCAAATTTAGACAAATACTGACATAAACTCAGTATAAGGGAATAATCATGTCATGTCATGATCTGCCGCTTACCTGGGTCCAGGCCCAGGTCGCAGGAGTGACCGCTGCCCTGTCCACAATGCACCAAAGTCCTACGGCACCTCACACAGGTGGTGGGCCCATGGTAGGCGGTGCCGCCCGGAGTGAGGCTCTAAGGGAATAATCAATATTCGTAAATAATTTTTAGAGACTTCCTCCTCACCATTACAACAAATATGAATTCTCTCTCTAACTCTCTCTGTCTCTAGCTTACACATACACACTGAACTGGTACCAGCAAGAGTTAATCATTTGTGTCTCTAACAGGACATCATTGGCAGTGAAGCCCAAGAAACAGCCCTGAAATAGCTACAATTCCTCTTCACTACTGTACAAGGCTCATAGTCGCTGAGTTTCATTTTGGCATTTTGTAACAGCTTGCATCACTTTATTACATGATGAATGTGTCCCTGTCACAAAACCAGCTCCAATGCAAACTGCGCTGTCTGCAGGGGGAAAAACGAACAACAAAAATATGCTGTCATGACAAGGTTCAAATCGAGCAAACTTTAAAAGGGTGCCACTCTTTCAGTATTTATAGCATTAAAGTACAAGGGTTGAGAGAGAGCTGGACAAAAGGAGGCACTGCAGAAAAATGGTAATATCCTACAGGGTGGACTGTCTCATCTATCATGTCAGGTGGTCTTAAAATATGTTATTGTCAAGAGTTTCAGCTTTCCTACACCAACAAAAAAAAACTACCAAGTAACCACCAGCAAGACAAATGAAATCAGTCACCATTTCTTGATAGCAGAGCGTGAGTAGTGTCCTGTTTGCACAATTAAAAATGAACAACTGAATGCTATAAGCTGTCTTTGCCCATATTAGTAAATGTAGATATTTTGATTTACCTGTATCTGTTCTGTCAGATCTTTCTGATGGGTTAATCACACTAGTTATGCTGTATGCGTGTGAAGGATGGGAGCCTGAAAAAATTGAATTCTGGGGTTTCAGAAGTATACTCTAAAGCCTAAATACTGGTAGACAAACACTGATGCAGATCCCGACCAAAACACAATTCAGTGGAGACTGGGTACAAAATTTTAAAGATGGAGTAAGTGATTCTGAAGAAAAATTGTTGACATTTGAATTCAGCAGAAATGAAGAAGAAATGATCACTGACTGGCTGGAATAGTGTTGTGTGACTCGGTCAGAGTCACTTTGTTTGCTGTGCAGGAACACTGGGGTTTTTTTTGGGGGGGGGGGGGGGGGGGGGGTTCCCAGCACAAAGAAAACCACCAAACCTTAACCAAACCTCCCCTAACCCCAACAAAAACCCTCTTGGGTTAAACCCCCCCTCCCCACC